>CM062818.1:1811663269-1812396405 GCA_031772625.1 Pinus tabuliformis
AAAAATGTCTAATGATTTCAACTAAATTTCATAAGTGAAGTAAGAAATATAGTCGTAGACAAAATTCCCTAAGGTTCAAAAATTAGTATAAGCATCAAAATAACTTATAAAGAAATGAAAAGGTGCCATTATCAAACCTCATGTGGGCATCAAGGTGCCATGATAACTTCTAGATTGATTATTCCAACATTCAATAAATAAATTCAGGCATCCATTTGCCAAAAAGATCAAGTTTGTAGATCATGTCACTACCACACTAGGAAGGAAAAAAAAAATCCCATGGAGGGAAGACGTATTATCACTTCTAGTGAGGGGAGAGATAATTTCTTATGTAAGAGAAGATAAAAAATCCAATGATAACCTAGAGCCAATGTTGGGAAGGGGTCCCTCGGGTCATTTTGGTCAAAGTTTTGGTAAATTTTGTAATATCTTTATGTATTGAATGTAAAGTCTTCGCGAAATGTGGAAGTGGAGTGCAAAGCTAGTAGAAGTCAAAGTGGCTTTAGTCCCTTAGGTGGATAGGTTATAGAGTTTTGGAGACCCACCCATGGTCCACAAACCATGGTATTGCAAAGAAAATGCTATATATAGATGAGTCATAGTGAGTCTTAGAAAGTAACTTTTTAAGAAGAATCATTTTAAGGGCAAGGTGCTAAGGGAGGAAATGTTTGTTTCCTGTACTTAGGTGAAAGGTGAAGGCTCCTGCAGCTAAGTGTGCAAATACCTTGCTAAGTCTGCAGGCTGATTGCGTGGGCCCCTGTAGATGAGTGCGTAGGAAGAAGGAGTCTGTAATTGAACAATTATACTTAATAAAGACTATTTTGAGCTGATTCAGGTGCATCTGTGTCTTGTTATTTACTTCTACAAAGTTTGTGTATCTTTGCTCTGTGATTAGGATTTACATGAATTAATGCTTGTTTACCGCACGTAATTAGTAGATTTGTAATCTTTATGCATGTTAAGGATAATTAGGAACCTTCGCGAAGATATGGAAGTCGTTTAGATAGATTTACAGTAGTTGTGTCTTAGGAAGGATTAAAGGTGCACAAAGGTAGGTCTAAGCTATAAGGACTTCAAATACCCATTCATTAGGCCTATGGATGTAGAAACTTGGTTCTAGCATCCCCCAATATTCTTTGGGTGAGACTACAAATTGCACTACACGGGTTGTTGCCGAAAGGGCCAGCAGTTAGGGTTTTGTTGGTTGGCGCAAATAACGTTGAACCTGGGTCAGGCCCCATCAAGCCAACAGCCAACCCATGGATGACAAGAATGGTTTCCATATAAAAAATTCTAGTTTTTATAGAGAGTCAAACTAAACTATCTATCCTTCCCTTGGATTTTAACTAAGACATAGTTAGGAAAATGATATAAGCATAAAGATCAATCCCCAACAAAGAGTCACCATCAACTATGGTTTGAGCAACCAAGGGATGACCTAGAAACATTAAAATAACAATCAAATCTACCTCAACTAGGGATACCATTGATCGAGGATGCATTTGATCACTCTGTACAATGTCAATCTCTTTCCTTAGTGTCCCTTGACCAACAAATCCTCTCATTGAATGGGAAAAAATGGATGGTGCCATAAATTCCATATGAAGTTGATCTCTTACATGAAAGATATTCAACATATGGAATCACTCTAGGCACCACCAAAGTAACTACCATTTTCAATTTTATGATCTGTAAATTGTCATGGATATTCCACTTAGCAGTTTGTCACAACAAATATGATAATATTATATTAAAAAATATGAGATTCTACACTATTACAATTTTATTAAACTTTAAGATCTGTAGATTTAGATGTAATTAGTGAATTCATGTGAATGGATATTATGTAAAAAAAATATAAAATGACAAAATAATCACACACACACACATAAGACACAAGAAGTGCTCTCTAGGAAACCCTTTTGGGAGAAAACCCAGCTAGAAGGTGAGGCTACTTCGCTCTTTTTCTCTATCTGGAAATATGGATACAGGTACAAAGAAGTAATGCATGTGGCCCATGGGCTATTACAGTGCACAAATAATCTTTGTTTTATTACCTCATATCTCTCTTGGCTATCTTTTCTCATCTATGGAACAAAATGATCTCAAAAGAATGGAATGCCTCTTCCTCCTAGTGGCCCAGTTATAACACAACCTCATAGGCTACTAGAGGTTAATTTTGACTACATCAAATCTTAAATAGAGTTAAAATATAGACTCTTATAAATTATTTTACATCACAAATAGGTGGCTACACCCTTTTCCATGAATAATGGGGCTGATGTGGCATCGTCCCAAACTATCGTTGTGAAAATGGAAGGTCAACTTCTGAGTAGCATAAATTTTGCATACAGACTTTGATTGACACACTTCTTGTGATGTTGGAAAGGTATTTGTGTGTAGAATAGCATGAAATGGTGTGGTGCCAAAGCAACAAAGTTTTACCCCCAAAAGACGTTATTTGATGCCTCAAAATGCTCCCGGAAGGTTTCAGACCCTGTTTTACTAAAATGGGTCTCACCGGTAAAAATGGTCTCGTGAGTTGATTCCTCCACTTTTTCCACTATGAATGCATCGAGATGGATGAAGACAATATAATGATCCAATACGGATCACACCTCTTCATTTTTGGAGGCTTTTAGTCCCCAAAAGCTTCTACTGAATGAGGTGAGGAAATTTTTCCTCCACCTTCTCTCTAGTGTACCATTTAGCTTTGTGTGGAAACGTCCCTTCAATCCAATATTCCAAAGTTCATGCTACCCCTGTCTTGTAGTTCCAAACCTCTTCTACAAAATGGTATCTTTTGTCAACTCTGCCTGAGCATCTATTGTCAAATCCTCCACAGAAGGTAGGATGTGTTCCTCTTCCTCATCTAGCATGGAAGGCTCATAGAGTTTCAAATTCTCTACATTCACAATTGAGTAAATGCACACATATGGTGGTAAACTGAGTCGATAGGCATTATCACCCACCTTTTCCTGTATCTCAAAGGGACCATACCTCAGAGCCTTGATTTTCTTACCAGGCCCCTACAACCTTTCCTTGTTTAACTCTAACCATACTTTGTCTCCCACATTGAATGACTTCTTTGTTATGTGTTAGCCATGCATGGCCTTATACTTCTCCTATGACTTCTATAGTGTTTATTGTACTTGTAGATTGATTTACCAGATCTTCTCTATAAAATTTTCAACCCTCAAAGCATCTCCTGTAAGATCTTCTCTCACTCCTCCTTCTTTCCATATGCAATATCCAAAGGTGAAGGTGGAAAATATCCAAAAAAAGTTTCAAAAATATCCAAAACAAATTTCAAATGGTGACTTTCTTGTAGAAGTGTGGACTACTCTAATATAAGAATGTTGTATATATACCATATTTTCATCCCAGGTCTTGAAATGCTTCTCGTTGTATCCCCTTAGAAGTTGTGCCAAAGTCATGTTGACTACTTTTTTCGGCCCATCCATCTGTGGATGGAATGTTGTAGACCTCTTCAACTTTGTGTCCATCTTCTCCAACAATGTAGTCCAGAATGCACTGAGAAATCTTGTATCCCTGTTTGAAATGATGCTCCTTGTTATCCCAAAGTGCACCCAGAACTGTCCAAAGAATAATTTTGTTGCTTCCTGCCCACTGATGGTATTTTTATAGGTCATTTGAACATACATATTGCTAAACATATCAACTACCATGAACATGTAGTCATGTCCCTTCCTGGTTGTCGCTAAACCTCCTACAAAACCCATGGAAATGATTTCCCAAGGACGAGTAGGTACAGGTAAAGGATTATATAGACCCTGTTTCTTGTTGCTAGGCTTACTGGTACAACAAAACATGCACCCTCTTATGAACCTAGTAACCTACTCTTGCACCTTGGGCCAATACACATATGTCTGCAAGTTAGCCACAGTCCTCCCTATACCAAAGTGCCCTACAACCTTAGAGGTATGAGCCTCTCTAATTAGCTACAGTCGCTCACCTTTAGGAAAACACAACTTGTCCAGTTTATAGAGTAACCCATCTTGGAGATGGTAGTCAACGGTGTTGTCGCCATCGTGCACATGGATCTTACTCTGCAACTGTTGATATACCTCCTTGAAGTCATCATCCTCTGAATATGCCTCTTTCTATGCATCATGGTTGAATGGCTCCATGTGCATAAGAGTACCCAAAGCTATAATATTCAACGTGGGTGGCCTTGAAAGCATGTCGGCTAACTTGTTTGTGCTTCCCTTCTTATACTTGATCACCAAATGAAACTGCTGTAAAAACCCCTTCCACTTGTAATGCTTGCTCCGTTGTAGCTTACTTTGGGCCTGCAGGTTCTATAATGGCTGCTGATCTATGTGGATTACTGTCTCCTTAACCATCAAATAGTGCTTCCACTTCTTCAAAACTTGCACCACGGCATAGAGCTCCTTGTCATAGGTAGGGTAGTTAAGGACTGAACCATGAAATACTTCAGAATGATAGCATACAAGATTTCCCCCCTACATCAAGACAACTCCCATAACATACCCACTCACATCTGTCTCCACTTCAAAGAGTCAATGCAAGTTTGGTAATTCCAGAACTAGTGCTGATTGATCTTCTTATTTAGCTCTTCAAAAGCCCTTTGCTAACCTTTTCCCCACTGGAAACTCTTGCCACTTGCTGTTATGGTGTGGAGTAGTGCTACTACTATTGAAAATGAGGCTATCAATTTCCTCAGGTATTGTGCTATCCCAATGAAACTCCTAATCTCAGGAACATTAGTAGGCACTGACCACTTCATGATGGCCTCCATCTTGGAATGATCTATCTTCAGTTCTCCTCTACCAATCATATACCCCATATACACCAAAGACTGTTGCGCAAACTCGCACTTCTTGAGATTTGGTAGCAGTTGGCGCTTCTTTAATGTTTCCAACACCTGTGTCAAATGTGACATATGCTCCTCCCAAGTAGCACTATATACTAGTATATCATCCAAATAGACAATAACAAAGGAATCTATTAGTTCTTCTTTTCGAGTACCATTTTGTTCAGTCTCGTCCTATTCCTTATTTCTTTAGACCTCTACGCAGATCCATAACATTAATCTCATAAATGTAGTTGGTGCATTACATAGGCCAAATGGCATAACTAACCACTCATACAAACCTTTCCTATTTTTTAAAGTGGTCTTCCATGTATCTTCTTCTTTGACTTGAACCTAGTGATATCCAGACTTCAAGTCCAACTTGGTGAAGTTCTTTTCTTGTTGTAATGGATCTAGCATATTGTTTATCCTAGGAAGGGGGTATCTGTTCTTGAGCATTATTTTATTCAACACCCTGTAATATATACACATCCACCAAGTCTCATCCTTCTTTGGCACAATGATGATGGGTGACCCAAATGGTGATGTACTCGGTCGAATGACACCTTGTTCCAGCAACCGCTACAACTATTTCTTCACCTCACTTGCTTCTATAACAAATTGTCTATAAAACTGAATATTTGGCAATGGGGAGTCTAGAAATAGCTGGATCTCATGCTCCACTTATCTCTTAAGTGGTAAGCCTTTAGGCTCTCAGAACACATCAATGTATGCATGTAACAACTCCTTCAATTGTTGTTTTTGTTTCTTAGTACACCCCTCTAGGGATGCCTTGCCTCTTATTGACTCCTCTTTAGACTGACTTTCTCTTACAAAACAATAAAACATACTTCTTGTTGGAACTAATCAATTTCTTGGCTTGGTTGGCACTTACTAGTGAAATTCTTGACTTGCCTTTGTGCGCGTTGATGATGAACGATTTTCCATCCTTAACAAGACGATATTCGTTGGCTCTCCTCATGAATATTTCATCTCACATGTACATGTATGGACTCCCAAACACGACTCCACGTACATCAAGGTGGACCACATCTAGATCTACTTCATCAATAAAATCAACACTAATAGCAAATCTAATTTTGCACTGTTTAGTTACCTTCAGCTTTGCATCATTATTTATCCATCCTAATGGATATGAGTTTGGATGATCACAAAATTCTAGCCCCAACTTCTTGACCAGCTCTGTTGTAGTGAGATTTACCTATGATCCTGAGTCAAACAGAGAATCAATCTTTTTCTTCTTGACCTTTATCTTTATATGGAAAATTTTGGTCATTTATTTCTCTTCTTGTTGCTAAAGGCTACTCAGATTCACCTCCTTCTTCACTGACGTACAAACACTCTTCTCATCCATATCTAAGCTTGTTTCAACTTGGATTCTTGAATCAGTGGCCATGAAATTATTCTTCTTGTTATCTTTCTTCTTTTTCTTCGGGTTTAGCTTTAGATGCAAGTTCCAACATTTTTCCTCTGTATGGCCATTAATATTGCAGTGGTTGCAATGGTTCCTAGAATCTTTGAACTGGTGTGTTGTGGCTGCCATATTCTTATATTTCCCCCCTTTTTTCTTCTTCTTCCCATCCTTAGAAGCTTCTTCTCGCTCCTTCTACTTCGATCCACTTGATTGCACTCTCATTAGGCCTATGTTCTCCAGGTATTATGCATGTACACAATCCTCATGTACCAATTTGGGCTTGAACAACATCACTTGCTCACGCAGATGGCGATGTAGAACCCAAAATACTTTAGGAGTAAATATGGGTTCTTTGGAGAGATACCCAACATTATAGCCATCTTCCTTAATTTTGTGGTCTACTCCTACACGCTTTGGCCCGAGTTTTTATTGAAGTAATGCCACCAGATCCACTAGTCCTCCACGTACCCAATGGGATAAAACTGTGACTTAATGATCCGAACTTAAACATGAACACAACAGTCTTACAGATATAATCATAAACATAGAGATGCAGCAGAAAAACACTTCAATTCATTAACAGAAAAATATTGAACTATGTTTACAAACAGAATGGAAATAAGATAGCTCAACGATGGTAGCTTATCTCTCAGAAGATATGTGGTGGCTACATGTCTCTGAACTGTGTTACAATGAGGCTCAAGGGCCTATTTATTATTGGAAAACATCAGAAAACCCTAAAAAACCAAAACCGTAATCCCAGGAGATGTAACACTAAGAGTTTTTGGGCCCACGTTAAGGTTAGTTGGGCAGCCAACTTCCCGAGGTCGTAACTTGGTTATATTATCTCTGTTTGATGCGTACAATACCTTGCTGGAAAGGTCTCACCGAGTACTATAGGTTTCGCCATAGGCCCTTTCTTATGGCTACGGGCATGTTGCAGACCCCCAAAAAAATTCCGTTTAGGGGGTCAAAACTGCTACGGAAGTTCAGGACTCGAAAAACTGCTAAAAAAATAAATGCTAAAATGAAGATGGAAACAGATGAAAATGACTGGGGGGTCTAGGTGTAATAGGTGGGTGGACACCAATATCCACCTAGATCACCTAATGAGGGTTTTGGAATCCTCCCACTTAGTCACTGGAGGTTCTCCCTCCAACCTTAGGGTTTCCATGTGGCTCTCCCACCAAGTCAGTGCATGGCCCTCTAATTTTAGTTGCGCAAATGATATATTTTTCCCTTCCTCAATGTGATGGACACTGAAATAAACTTCCAGTTGTTGCAACCAGTGGTTTAGCTTCAAAGTGTCGATCTCGTTGTGGTACAACTTGATATCGACTTTTATTTCCATCTTAAATAGGGACTATGATTGGTTCACGACACTTGAACTGGGTTGATCTTTTTCGAGTGTTTTCTTCGACTAGTTCTCCATTTCTCCTTGATCTTCTGATCCTTGTTCTCATTTGTCCTCTGCATTCGAACCCCCATCCTCTCCAAATATCCCCATATTTCCATTCAAGGCCACCATGAGGAGGCTTACATTGTGATTGATATATGTGCCTTGTTGTTCCAACTGCGTAAACTTCACCTCTACAGGATCACAAGGTTCATTTACAAATTCATCGACATTGATTAGGGTTTTACTATTTTCAGCCCCACAGATCTAGATCCCTTCAATCTCTACAAACTACCCAAAAATATTGTTTTGATACCAAATGATCTGTAAAATGTCATGGATATTCCACTAGACAGTTCATCACAACTGATCGGATAATATTATATCAAAAAATAAGAGATTCTACACTATTACAATTTTATTAAACTTTAAGATCTGTAGATTTAATTGTAATTAGTTCATGCATGTGACTCGATATTATGCAGAAACATAGGGAATGACAAAATAAGGTCACACACACACACATAAAACATAAGATATGCTCTTTGGGAAACCCTTTCGTGAAAAAACCTAGCTAGAAGGTGAAGTTTCTTCGCTCTCTTTCTGTGTCTGGAAATATTGCTGCAAGTACAAAGAAGTAATGCTTGTGGCTCATGGGCTACTGTAATGCACAAATCCTTTCTCTGTGCTCTACCTCCTATCTCTCGTGGCTATCTTTGCTCAACTATGGAACAAAATTCTCTTGAAATAATGGAATGCCTCTTCCTCCGAGTGGTCCGGTTATAACATAGCCCGATAGCCTACTAGTGGTTAATTTTGACTACATCAACTCTTAACTAGAGTTACAATGTACACTCTTCTAGAGACTTTTACATCACAAACATGTGGGTAGCCACTTTTCCACGAATAATGGGGGCTGGCGTGGCATGCTCCCGAACTATAGGTGTGAAAACAGGAAGGACAACTTCTGAGTGGCATAACTTTTGCATATAGACTCTGATTGTGTGCTTCTTGCGTTGTTGGAAACATATATGTGTGTAGAATAACATGAAATGGTGCAACACTAAAGTGGAAAAGTTTTACCCCAAAAAAACGTGGTTTGATGCCTCAAAATGCTCCCGGAAGGTTTGAGGCCTCGTTTTGCTAAACTGGGTCCCACCAGTAAAAATAATCATGTGAGATGAGATGATTCCTCCACTTTTTCCATTTTGAATGCATCGAGATGGATGACAAACAATATAATGATCCAATTTGGATCATTTTAGCATTGTTGAGATAAAATGTTAGGTCCAAGAAAACTACCAAGAACAATGTCATACCATTGCTTCATTTAAAGGCATCTCCTATTATTCACCTCAAGTCACCCACATTTCTTCTCTAAATTAAGTTCCCAAGCTATGCAAATTTACAACAATTAATGAAAACCCTTGCAAATGAGTGATCCATGGTCATTGAAACTTAGAATTGAACCAAATCTAACTCAAAACTATGTGGATTTAAGTGATATTAAAGTTAATTCTAGGATGATTCTCCACGGAGAAAAACCAAGAATAATTCCACTTGTAATTAGATAGATCTAGCTCACCTATGAACAAATCCAAGTTATTGCTTGGCCTTATATTAGATATGCTTATAATGAATAGTCTATGTTCATTAATGTATGTACAAGTCATTTTGTTGTGTAAAAGTGTGTATGTCCAAAAAGATGGACTCAATTGTGAAGAATAAATAATTTTTTATTATTAAACAAAATTCAATGGTCGCAAGACATTTCCTAAAACCATAATATCACCTTGAAGTAATAGTTTAACATATAATTTCGTACTAAAAAGAAAAACCATTTCAAACATAAGTAGACCAAAACCAACAAACCCATATCCTTGAAATATACTAATAAAACTTAAAATAAAACAATCACAAAATAGTGATAAACCCTCACACATGTGAAGATTCCAATTTCAAATATACATTACCAATAATCTGGTCCTCCTACTTCACTATTATACCCTAAAAGTACTCTCTTTGAAAACATATATGCCCATTTAATATCCCAAACTAGTTAACTGTTAGCATATATAAAACCTATGACAAATTCCCATTAAATATATTACACATATACTAAAACACCGAATTACGTGCCATGCAACTATTTATGAATTAGTTATCTAATCCCTTCTAATGGTTTATAATTTTTGCTATTCATCGAACCTCAACCGTTGACATCTCTACGTAAAAACACTCATTAATCTTGTGACTACAACGTCACAAAGATCCTTTGGTCCTTACAAAGACTTAGAGCTTCACATGTTGGGATGATGTGCATGTTAATGTAAAGTATATAAAGTGCATGTTGGGATCCATGTTAGGTTACCAACTTTAAGTTTTGACTTCAGAGTTCCGGTTGATCTCATGTATTTGTTTTTGGGAGTGAAATTGATGCCCGATAGATCTATATTCCCAGGTCTCCCTGTTCCCTGAATGTCCTGAAACAATATCAATATAATTGATTATTAAGTCCATCTATTAAGTAAACATTATATTTTAATGAAAACAAGAATTGAACCAGCTTAAATTAAATTAATTGCAGTGCACTATTGTCCACTTTAGGTTTATTCCTAGTCTAGTTTCCAGTAGATCTCTGACTAAGTTCCGGCTAAGTTATGCATTTTTAAAGTAAGAAAAAAATTAAAAGTTATTTATATCTTAAAAAAATTATAGTTAAGAAAGTTTATTTGGTTTTTTATATTATTATATATATTATTTAAAAATATAATTTAAATAATGAAAAATTATATATTGTATTTTGTATTTTTAAAAAAAATTGCATCTGAAAATATTTGATATCTCTGTTCATATTAGATCAATACTATAGATAAAAGCTGCTTCTACCAAAACTCAATCAATTTATTTTGTTAAGATAAAGACCACATTTTTATCCCCATATGAACAAAATCCCACTTTTTTCACAATAATGACATTATTAAACTGCAACTAGTCTCAAGCTACCTTTATGATTGGAATTTTATCACTCTCAGATAAAATTTTGCAGATTTTAAAATTTCTCAGTGTAGTGTACAATGATCCTCATCAATAACATATATAATAATATGCCACACCCATTGCAAAGAAGCTCCTCGTGGGTTGTGTTTTTTTTTATAATTCCTTTTGATGTTAATGTAAAAGTGGGCAGTGACTCAATGAGTTTGTCCCACACTGCCAATAAAAAATAAAAAAGTGGCATATCCGAGTATCTGACTCTTTTAGCATAGTTTTTTACCATATCCTGCTATAACTTTGATTTGTGTTCTTGAAAACCAGGCCACTTGTGGTATATGGCTGGAATTTAAGGAGCAGCACATATGACTCGTTATCTTGCTTTAGTGTTCAAGATATTGAATAAAATAACAACATTGTTAATGGAATTTAAGAACTGCAAAATACTATTAGTGTTTTGGATACAGCAATGTATAGTGTTCATGAAATATAAGAAATTTGAGCTTTTGTTTGGATCCGGTATTAAGTAGTAAATATGAACATGAGAAAGTATAAAAGGTTTTTTTTATATTTTTGTATTATTATAAAAATTTATTTATTTGTTTGAAAAATAAGTGTGAATCTTTCGCTGAAACATAGATAGCCATGCCTCACATCTGAGTTGAAAAATACCAACCCCTGAAAAGCATGTTTTGTCTTTACAAGGAACAAATAATGGAATCCAAAAGACAACAGTTCAAGAAATGTTTACAGTAAAACCAATTTTTTTATATATATTTCATAATTGTACTTTAAAAAGTATGCCTTGTTTTGTTTTACTTGATCATCATCTTTGTACGTTATCCATCATGCCATTTATTCATTCTTCATATCTGGAATCATATCTCAGTGGGGTTGATCAGCATGGTACATAAATCATTCCATGATTGGACAAAAGAACAAATAATGGAATCCAAAATACAAAAGCTCAAACGAAATTTACAGTAAAATCAATTTTATATATATATATATACACTAAAGTGCATGCGTTGGTTTTTTTCTTCATCGTTATCTTTGTACGTTATCACTCATGTCATTCCTATCTGTGGAGCCATATATCTCAGTGCGTTGATCAGCATGGTACATAAAGCATTTCATGATTGGATAGAATTCTGCAACCATGGTGTTTGATGGCATTACTCTCCGATCCCATACTTCACTGGTTATAGAAAAGTGCATGAAACTCTTCTTAAATGTAAACCGTACCAGCTTATTTTCATTAAGACTTGATGATAAATTATATTTAGTGATTTAAAATCTGCAGACAGAAAAACTTTCATCTAAGTTTTGATGATAAATTACACTGACTGATTTAAAACCAGTAGACAAAAGAAAAAGAAATGAAATATAATTTACAATAAGTTGGGTGTGTTGTTTGTATTTAAATAATATAATATTTATTTTTTATTTATCATAGGTTCAGAATGTTATATAAAATACAAATTAGTTGTATTTGGTTTTAATACACTTGTGTATTTAGTTGAAGATAATTTTAAAGGGTTTATAATGAGGATTCAACCTTGACCGGAAACAATTAGCATTTTACCAAGTATAATATTTTAGAGTTTGAATTTATAAATTATTTTATTTGATTTTTTAAATAAATATAATTTTTTTTCATGGATGAGAGAATGTTTATAAATTTAATTATCTAGTTATTATTTTATTTTTATTTATAATGAAATATTAACATTTTATTTTATTTGTAATTCATTTTTATTTATATAATTTAAAATTAATAAAAATTTAAGTAAATCTTATGTATCTTTTTTTTAATAAGTAAATAAGCACTGGGATTTTTATTCATCATTCAAAACAAAATTATATACATAGTCTTTTGTAACTCGTTTGCTTGGTTGGAAATAGATTAGGTGCAGTATAGCCATATTCTCATCAGCATCCTCCACGTTGTGAGATTGTAAATGTTTTTCTTCCTAGAGTAGCTTTTACAAAATTTACAACCAGAAAGGTAGCTCGAGATTTGTCTGTGACTTCTAATAACTTTTCTTTGCCATTCAACAACTCGGCCTTAACATATTTTAGACACTTAACAAAACTAGACATAACAGGACTATACAAGACTTCTCAAAAATATACCCAAAACCATAACAGAGGTATATAGTATCAGATTAGTTATCACGGTCGTCACCCTTGGGGGGGTCCACTTGTTCAAGAGGATCCTGATCGCTGCCTTGGCATGATGCCTCTCCTCTCTTGTTTCACACACACACACAACATACAATAGTCAGTTAGTCATCCCCATTGCTAGGTAGGATGTCAAATTGATGGACATATTGCAAAAAATTATCAAAAATTTTCGCCAAGGATTTGATATGGTCCTTCTGATGATGTTTAATATCAACCACTATGCACATGTGGGTTTCCAGTCTCTCTACACTTTTCTAAAGGATGTCAAACTACCGCGACTGATTGCCCTGAGAACCAGTCTCTACTATGAATTTTCCCATCAAAATTTTTATGTGCCATGCTATGTCGACAATTTTATGATACAAAGTTTCTCAGGTCCGAGTGACTTTTGTATCTATCACCCAATCGACCTCCTACACCACGTGACCCTCTAATTTATTTTCTCTTTTCTCCTATACTTCTTGCTCTTTAACTTCCACAATGGCCTTTCCCACTTCCAAGACAAGATCCACATAAGCTTGTGCATCCTCCCATGTTGTAGTCTTCATTCTTGTTCTTTTGTGAGGGTTAACTGATGACTGTCTGCCTCTTGGCCTTCCCCTATGATAAACCTTCCTACCATGATCCATACTCTTGTGAACAATTATTCTTCACAGCATGAGATGGATATTCTTTACCTTGAGGAACCACAGATCTCTGTGAAGGAATAAAAAACAAGTGAGGTAATAGATATTATCATACACCCAAAGCCTAGAGTCCCCACTACTCTACCACTTACTTCTGCCATTATTTCCAGATCAGGGTGTGATAATTCACATAGATTAATCCATGTGCACCATGTCCTCCCTTGAGTCTGCTTCAGTCAATATCTTTTTCGTTATTGCACAATTTGACATGGGAATTAACTGTGAGCATCTACACTTTGGTTGATAATCATTATTGTCCTCGGGGAGAGGAGATTCTGTAACTAGGATTGTACCCTCCTTTGTTGCCACCTCACCAGCCTTTAATCTCCACGTACCATATCTCTGGATGATTCCAATGCCACTTTGTTTTAATGGTTGTCCCTTGTGTTGGTTATGAGTTGGTTTTGTCATCTAATTCTTGATGGTTATTAAACATTTCTTGAGGTTCCCCCCCCAAGGGTGTGTACCCAACTCCATGGTGTTCATATGAGTCTAATCGCTTTCCTTCATATCCATCTTAGCTATGTTAGCGCAATCATCCTTGAGCTACCCAGGTTGGACCTCCTCCCATACATAGTCACCCTAGATCACCAACCCCTCTACCCCTTCATTCACTAGTTTGTCTGTTAGTTTGTTGGTTGATCGATGAACAAGGATAAACTCTAAGGTCTGCATGTGAGCTAAGTGTCCATGAATCCTCTGAATGATCTGGCTCAAGCGCTAGTGCTTCATCACCTTCCCCAAGCTAGAACCACACTATAGACTTCTAGCTGCCTTCATTGCCAAATTTGAGTCTCCCTCTATTATGCAGTGGTGGCTATTGGATCTGATCAATAGGTCTAGCCCTTGTTCGAGAGCTAGGAATTTCCCTACATTGTTCTTCGTCGTTTATTGATTAAAATAGTAGAGTATGAGGATTTTACTGGTGTTGTTGCGAATTTCCCCTCCCACACCAACACGACCTAGGTTGCCCTTTGATACCCCATCTAAATTTAACTTCAGAATCTCTATCATTGGTGGTGCCGAGGAGGTTGTTAATCCCTGCACATGTGGTTCCTTTCTCCTATGAAGTAGAGGTTGAATCCCCTTTAGACCTAAAGTTTCCAGGATTCCATTTTCTTGTGCTTAGGATTATTATTTTCCTTTGATTCCCAACAACTTAGGATTGTCTTCTGTATTTGTTATAGGATTTGGGAGATCAATGGCGAAGCCAAGGAAGATTTGTCCTCGAATATCCGACGATTTCTCTCTTTCCATGCCACTTAGATCATGAAATTGAGACTTAGGCTCAAGACAATATTGAACACTTCATCTTGCAATATTTATCCTCTCTAATTATTTAAAGTCTCTTGGATGTTGTCTATTTATTTGTTTGAATGACAAAAGACGTGAGAAACGTAGTCCCACAACGTTGTTGCATATTCATAGCTATTTAGTAGGTGGTTGATATTTTATTCCTTCTTTTGACATAGACTACAACGTGAGGGTCCTAAAAAACCCTATGGAAGAGGTTTTCCAAGTTTTTTTTTTGCATTACCAACCAAATGAAAATTTTGATTTTTAGCCACTGCTAAGATGACCATATGTTACTCCATCTTAGCTCTTCGATATCTGGTTAGTCCTCCATGAGATATCTTTGAGCTTCCTTTAAGGTAAAACGACCACCTTGATGTCTCCTCCATCGAAGTTGATCCTCATCCTCTAAATGGAGAATCCTTCATAGTTGAAGATTCTTGTTTAGATCTTGGGCAATTTGAGCTAGTGGCTATTATACGAATTGACTTACGATGGTCCACTCATTGGAAAAATTTGAGCACTACTAAGAGGGTGGAGGTGAATCAATAGTGTGACTTGTATAAAAATTTTACCAATTTAAACTTCAATTATAAAATCACACATATGTTAACGAGCAACTAATAAACATCATAGCATGTGCATCTCATAAACATAATTGAAAACCATAAGTAGCTACAAAAAAATAAACATGCACAACAAATCAATCACACATGAGACACAATATTTCTAGTGGAAACACTTCCGGGAGAAAAACCACCCTTATTGTTGTTGTTATGCTCTGAATTTATATTATGTCAAGCAATTGTCTTTTACATAGCTAGTTGAATCCCATCAACATGGTGACTCTAACTCATATACAAAATGCCAACACTGATCAACTAGGAAACTCGATTCTACTAATCAACTTGGAAGACTTTGTTCTCACACAGATCTATGCACTACCATCCATTGAAAGCTACCACAATCAATCAATCCTTCCCCAACTCTGATTGGACTATCTAACTACCATTGTATTAACAAATTGTTCCTTTCATTGAAGTTTTGATATCATTGGTCCTCTCTCATGAAATCACTGCTCCTCTACACTATGTAGATCTCCTTTCACCTATTTTCAAACTTGATCCAAAAGCTTTGATCAACAATATTCCATCTTTTCATACATGCTCGCAACAACAAGACATCATCATAAAATAAAATATAAAACACCAGAAACAATTTGCTCTCAACACTAGTAAATTAGTGACCATAATAAATATGAAAAATATCAAACCCTCACAACAATATAATGTTGCATAATATAAATAACATCATAAAACACTATGGCTATGTGCCAAATCAACAACTCTTGCAAAAATGAGTGTGCGAGTCACCAACAAAATATACTCTAGCAGCATCTGGAAACTCTCCAAACAATGTCTTCTATAACAACCTCAAATCTGATCTGAATATTGATGCACTGCTTTAGAAATCTACTCCACAAACTGCCATTAAATTCACTCACTGAAGCATCTATGCCCTCCAATAGGTCTAAAGCATACTAACTCTATGCAACCTTCACTTCCTCACTCATACTCACAATCAACAACCACTAGGATTCAATATGATGTATATAAAATGTGTAAGGCAAAATTGAGCTTAGGGCTAGGATCAAGGTGCACAAATTGGACCAAATTAATCCACTAAGCCCACTACTTGTGCACAAAATGTGTTCACATCATTGTAGGAAATTTTCAAAACATTTCCAACCTTTACAAATTGTTCTTGAAGCCTCTAGAAATTAACTTGACAATTTTCTTTGGAACTACACGAGGAATGTGGAGAAAATCTCGTGAAATACCCCACTCACATGAATGACACTAGATCCATGTGACTGGAAATTTCACTCACTCCCATAGGCTTGTTTTCTAGCGACTAGAACTTTCACTCACTCCCATAGGCTTGTTTTCCAGCGACTGGAGCCTTTCAGTCACTCCCATAGACTTGCCTCCATGCAATTGTGGATACGGATGAGGAAAATCATTAGTCGTTCAACTCAGAACCCCTGCCACCAATTGGATCCTCTTTTCCAACATATGTACTAGTATGTAGACCTTTGACACGGAATCTCACATATATGAAAGTAGATCAAACATGTCTCCCAAGTTTCACTGCCAAGTTGACCTAAAAGACCAACAAACAAGGTTGGCATGAGTGCCAACAAGACCTCCACTCTCCAACAAACACCTGCACAAGCTGCAACATCTCTGCCCAGATCCGTAACACCTCTGCAACATCATCATCATAAGGCCATCACACTACAAAAAGTCATCTCGATGAGCATAAGCATGAAGACCTAGATGAAGACCTATCGCCAATTCAACTAGCATTCAAGTGTGCCATCATCATAAGCTCAACATCAATGCCAACACATAATGACACACACCAATTTATCCATAAATATACATCATCTTGAGGTTGACATAAGTGCATGACCTCATATGGTTGACATCAATGCCAACATGAGCTATCTGCCATCATGAACAAATGCCATCATCAACTAGTTGGATCCATGCACATCATAATGCCAACAATATCCCCCTTTGGCATTGATGGAAATTGTTAACACCAAAAAACCATACACATATTTGTAAAATCTAAAAGATGCCCAAAGTCTTCTAGCAGAATGCACAAGTGAAGATTTTCTAGCTGAAGACATTATAAAGATAAAAAAAAAAAGGAAAAATCTCTTAAGGTCCAAAGTATATGGAATTAAAGAATTAATGTTGACGCAAATTTTTCTTCGATATACACGCAACACGTGGTATTTTCTTCAAAAGTTGTGTGGTCGAAGGAATCGTTGACCCAGCAATTTGAGACCACTTCCCACACTTGGAAGATGATTCCCTGACAAGATTTCAGTTAAGGACAGCTGAATTTGAATCACCCTAAAGATATGTAGCACTCAATGGAATCATATTGTCCTCCTCGTTAGTCATTATCATTCATGAACCAAGAGAGGGAAGATGGATTCAAAAAATGCTATATAAACAAGCCATGGGAGAACCAAAAGAAAAGACAATGTTATGCTGGCCAAATTGCTATCAGAGTAAACCTTCATTTCATTATTGAAGTAGAAGAAGTAGAGAACTATTGTTTTGAAAGAATTGCTTCTTAGCAATCCATCACTTTAGTGTAAACATGATTTCACCATTGAGAGAGTCTTGATACTTCTTGGATAGAGAGGAGAAACTTGCAAAGAGAGTGAAGAAAAGAACCTCCTTGTTGAGGATTTTTTGAGCACCATTGCTCAAAGAATTATCTTTAAGTGCTTAGTATTCTACTATTTCTATTCATTTCCTACCACCAATAGTCAATAAAGGGAGCCATTTTCCATAACTATGTTGACTTGTTTGCTACATTAAGCATTATTTTTTTGTTCATCTCGTTGTTTTAGTTTATTTTTGTGTATGTATTGTCCCCATCATTTGCAATACTCTGTTTCTTCATGCTTGTCAACTGACAACAACCAAACTACTTGTTTTTATTTGCAAGGAACAACCTACTACTAAGAAGGTGTCTTTTGGTACACCATTTCAACATAAAAACTACAACAATATTGGAAACTCCACTAGTTTATTTTCTTTAATCTAAACGATTGTGTTTGTAGGACCTTCTCTCTGCATAACTAACTTACAAGAAGTTCATCATCTGCTTGGAATTTTTGTAGAACCTTTTGGACCTGTTGTTGGCCAAGAAGCTTGCTAGTTCACAATTTCTTTTCAACCATGAGGATTTTTCTCAGATAGACGGGTGGCCGCGTTTGTGCATCACTAATCCCACGTGGTTTCCAAAAAGCTAAAAATTCCTTGTAATTTCACTTTTTTCAGGTCATTGGAAGCCTTTAGTGAATTGCCTTCACCTGTACAATTTTTTTCCATTCAATTTATATTACTCAATTGCTCTACTAATCACAATTAGTTGGGTAATTATATTATATTTTTTTTATTTTCAATTCTCATATAGCTTAATTAAAGTGAAAAGTAAGTGGCCAAATTCCACACACATTTTTCATTCTTTTTTGCTATTTTTTGCAACTCACATAGCTTAATTAGTAAAGGAGTAAGTGGCCTATCATCCACAAATCTTGTTAACTAACCAAGGCATTTTTTTCATTTCATTAGTTTTGGTACTAGAACCAAGTGTCATTATATAAAGAAAGTAATCTCTATTTGCCTTGCATATTTTAGGCGAACCTGGCCTAGCATATGAAAGCCTTCTTAATGCACTTGTGTTTTCCATCTCCTTTAGTCACACATAGTGTGATAAGGGAAAGACTAATTGGCCCATTATCTGCATATCATTTATTTTTAATGCAAGGAAAATATGAAATCTAGTGTAATTAGGAGGATATTGTAACATATCACCAAATATCCAAGTCTTATCACACTTTGCATGCTGCCTTGATTACTTGCACACAATTACACTTCACACACTAAGTTTCTATAAGATTTGTATTAGAAGGCCTCCAATTTCCAGAGATTTTTATACTTAGTTTACTTTAGCATACATCTCACACCCTAAAGAAAAATAAGACCCTTAAAAGAAACTAAATTCCCCATAGGGGCCACCAAATAATTTATAGTTCAAGTTAGAACCATTGGGATAGGCATACCATAAGCCGCCATGGTCATGTTACATCTTTGAGACATGAAAATTTACTTTTTATATATGGAGCTTAAAATCCTTCAATCATCCCATGGAAAATAATAACCAAGCATGGAAAAGAGTTGATTCAGAGGGGGTTTGGCTTAGGTCTAGTGCATGTGGTACTATTTGGGGCTACCCGACGCGTATAGTACTCAGTACTGGTAATTGACTACCAAGAAGCTAAAGAATCGAATTCTCACATGGGACGAAGGTACTTTAATGGCCAAAATCCATGGCATCCATCCCTATAGTTGGAGGTGCAGGTAACACCAAAGCCTCACCCATTACCTTGGTCGATTCTTCGGCTGTTGGAAGGCATCACCCCTTCTTTTGGTACCTTGCCCCAGTATCCATCAGAAGATATATTCACAAGGCCCAGTTACTTTGAGAGTGGAAAGGACAAATAGGTCTTCATAGGATCTTTAATCATACACAAAAACAATGGAAAACCATTTTTTGTTTGATGATCACATAGTCTAAAGTTAAATGGAAAGTAATAATTACATTTCACTTTGTTTTATGTATGTGATATATTTTCTTTGAGAATCATCTCCTTCCCTCAATCACACAAAGTAGCACACACTCTAATCAACACCATATGGGACCCCACAGTTCCCCGTTGATCTAGATGTCTCCTAAACTTTCCTCCATTACCAAGAGGAGTTCCAGGTCTCTCGCCATCTAGGCGTAGAAGACACCAATAAGCTACCGTTATAGGATCTTCCTTTATCAATGCAAATATTTTTAGAAATCCTCCTCATCGAGGTACCCCATACACTATCCCTGAAGGGAGCCCCCACAAGTCCCCTCCAGGGATTCCATGTGGCGCTCACCAGGGTAACCACCCTCATCAAGAAATCCCCATTCATATAGTTGTTTGAAACCATTTCGCAATGGAGGAAAACTCACAAGTATCATTTTTAGCTTCTTTAAACCTTCCTAATTTAAGAAAGCTAACCAATGAACCAATTGTCAATGACTAGAATTTTCCATCCATGCCCACCAAGCTCCCTTTAAACATTCCAAAATTTGAAGGGAAGCAGGGAGAAGACCCAAGAAACCATGTTATGAATTTTCAACTGTGTTTTTCATCTAATAGTATCACGAATGATACTATTTGATTACAACTATTTCAACGCACCCTTACTCAGCCAACAACGAAACATTATATTGACCAAACTTCTACATCACATGGAAGATTTAGTTCCCTAGCTACAACATTCCTCACACTCTTCTAGGTCCCCTTCTATCACGACTCAGGCCTGGAAATCCTCACCCACTTCAAAAAAACACCTACTACACACATATTGGATTATATCCATGAATGGTCAAAACATCGTAGCTTACGTAAAGCATAGTTTGAATACAAAGTCCTCCTCAACCTATTTATGAGATCTCTAACATCAGATATCTCAAAAGATGTGGTGAATTCATCCCCACAGAATGAGGAAGAAGCCATTAGAAAATATTAACAATTAGAGCTTATATACACCCATTGTGGATACCTCTACCATGTTCTACTAGAATCCCCATGCTTGCAGACTTATAAGGAGACATTAGGCGCATCTAATGCTGTCGATGGAATGATAGGGACCATTGCCCAAAATCACCCTGAAAACATTTTCCAATACCTTGGATACAATTGCAATGGCCAACCATTTGGTACCACAACGCCACCACACCACACATCATATTACCTGGGATAACCTATACCTATGCAAAATCCTACTATGTAGGTTAACCAATACCAACCAGTGCAGGGTGGCCAATAACATCTCAGGCAAGGTGGCCAATACCCCCCCATGAACGTGGAACCAGTTCCTCCTTCCCAGAACTCATACACTAGTCAGGGACAAGATAACCAATACTTCTCTTTCCCCGAACCTCAGTAGAATAACCCAGAAATACAAGCTAATGTGGGGGTTAATATAGTGCAACCTTCTCTCACTCAACAATGATAATCAAATGAACAATTGAACTCAGCTAACCCACCTATCATTGCTTAAGAGCAAACCAAAAGGAGAGCCTGACCATGGGAGAAATCAACAAAAGCCTCCATGGGCACCAGTCGGGGGCAACCCCAACCAAAATCAAATCAAAGACCAACCAATAACAATCCACAAAGGAAAAAAAAGAATATTATTTTATGGACTAACCATGCATGCGCCATTTGTGGTGAGTATGGTCATTACTCCCATCATTGTCCTCATCTTTCTCAGTTAAAAAGGATGAAAGACAGTGGAGGGCGGGGGGGGGTGAGAGAACCAACAAACTACAGTGATGTAGCATCCCTCTCCCACCCAAGGAGTAATAAATACCCATCAGGAGCAATCCCAAAACCTTTCTATAGGAAGTTTCCAAAGTGCCTCAAACCGTGACATTTACATGGCAAGGGAAGAAGTTCTCCTACATGCACGTAACCGAGAGTACGAAACTCCACCAAAAACCAATCCTTCCACCTCAACTAATTCAGCACCTACAACACCTTTAGCAATCTATTGATACACCATGGAGCCCATACAAAAGATGATTAAAGCTTTAAGGTGAGCGGGATAGAACTCAAAGGTTTCTCACAGCTATAGTATAATCAATGACTTAGCCTAAATGCCTTCAACTTTGTCAACATTGGAAGTTTTGCAATCATGCCCAACCCTACAGAAAGCCTTACTTTCCGCATTAGGTGCAATCTATCCTAACGATTATCGTCTAATGGTATTTGACTTACATAAATCTACCCCACGTCTACCATCACCCATCACTTTAATCCAGTCTTAATCTAGAATATCACCATCCATCATTGAATAGTGAACAAAGGGGCATCCACATGTATATTTCCAAATCAGTTTGGAAAAAAACTTAGATCCCTCGAACTCAAACCTTCTGACATCACTCTCAGAGTGTATGCCCGGTGCCCTTCAGTTCCCATAGGCCTATACCAAGGCATTCCAATATAATTGGTCGACAAAACAATGTTGATAGACATCTAAGTATTGGATGCACAATTGGATTATAATATCCAGTTGGTCTAAAGTTATATGTATAAAATTTCAGCAGTGGCATCTTCTGTATTCAAGGTAATGATGTTCCTCCAGGACAGGAAAATTATTACAATAGACCAACTCACATATTATGAGAAGAACATATTAAATGCACCTGATGGTGTGCTACTTTTTGTCATATCTTCTCCCAAGTCTGTCACCACTTACACTGAATTCGACCTCATCTAATTTAAGCCATCAACACTCCTCGCAACATTCCCAGGAGACCCACATGTGATAAAGGATATTCCTCCCACCATAATAGCACCAATTTGCATGATGAATTCATTAAACACCCCTTAATATCAAGAGCCAGTTTCAGATACCAACAACAATATTTTTCCTGATCTTTCTTTCTTACGATATGCTATCACTCAAATTCCCTTCTTATTCCCCCGAGACCTAGTTTTGTCTCACACCAAGTCATTGTAATTATCTTGTTGCCCTATATGGATCTAGCGATACCGATTTGGTATCGAGGTCCTCAGGCCATGTCATCAAGATCAAGTATCACCTTGATAGACTTCATTCCTATACCTCGTCAGGAAAACACCCCACAACAAGAAGCACATGCACCAACACAAGTGGGCGCTAGAAAAAGAGATTAAAAAATGGCAAGAAGACGAAAGCTTCAAACGGTCCCTCCTCTAGGGTACCTCCGCCCTATGCTTTGTGTGAAGTAGTTGGGCACCCCAACAATACATGCATTATGTTAGACGAGCTCAAAGATCTTCTGCATGCCCCAAAAGCACCAGTGAACCCTCCTCCCCCTGCTGGAGAAAAGAGCACACCCATGTGTCCTAAGGCATTGCGCATCAACCATGCATGCACCATATGCATGAAATACGAGCATTACACTCATCATTTCCCTAAAATCCCTCAATATGAAGATGCGTTAGGTGCACTCATCCAAACAAATACCCCATCACTACCAGTAAGTGATGGGTCTAAAACCATTTTTTATGTCATGAGGGAAGAAGCTTCTTGCTCCTATACCTCTTCTGGTCCCTCAACCTCCCACCATGCTTGGAGGCAACCAAAACCAGCGACACCTCAACATACCTTCACATGCATTTTATGCGACAAACTAGACCATTTGATTAACCAATGTCTCGAATTATGGGCATTCAACTGATTATATCCATTTACCCATGTTTCCCAATCAAATAACCCAAGAACAAACGTCATACTTGCCATATTTTTTCAAGAAACCATCATGTGTGACACTGCCCCCATCTTCCCTGATTGCACTCTATGCTGGGATTTATGTGGTGATTCATTGCTGAGAATTCCAATCAAGTTGGATCAGATACTTAATCATCAGATGACACCACACCATAAGTGAATGAAGCATATAGGTCCATGCTATGTGTGTTTGTGGAAAAAGAACCATCGACAGTTCAGTCAGGCCCCCATCAGCAAGTCTCCTCTCACCATAACCGATCTAAATCAGGAAAAAATACCAAATGATCTCAGGCCAATTGCATAAAAATATCACCCCTCACATGTGCCCTATGCAATAGACCCAACCACGAGGTAAATAAATGTCGGTAATTGGGACATATAAGAGACATATTTCTCTTGTTAGTGCACATCCCACAAATCCATCTCTCAAACAAAGAGATACTCACACATTGTTATTGTCACATCTACTCTCACACTATTCACGATATTTGCACTCACACAATTTTTAGTGTTAGTACTAGTAGTGTATGTAGCATTTACACCAGTACGTCTCATAATGTCGAGACATGTCATATGTTACAAAAATTTTGACAAATTAAGATTCAATGTCAAACTCATCATCAAGTAGAAAATTTTTCCCCTCGGACACCACCTAGGTTGCAAGAAATTACTCCCCCTCATTATCAACCTGCCATTATAGAAATTCTACCACCACCTAATGCTAACAAGACATAATATCACATATGAATCATTTCTTCATCCATAGGAACCATGATTCGTGTTGTATACTCATCAATTTTTGGTGTCAAGACTACTAAACCCACTACATTAGTCATACCTTCACTAATTTTGCAGCCCCATCCTATCTTCATAGTGTCAACTTCACTAGGTTCTATGACATCAACCACCGAAACCTATTCTTTCTTGTCGACCAACACAACTAGGCTTGAACCCCAACCTCAAGACTCGGCGCAACCCATTTTACCACTAGATAATATTTTTTATTCATACAAAGATATTCTAGAAACCATGAAAAAACCAGAATGTCCATGGGACAACATGCACCATTGTTTGTACTTTCTACCTAAAAAATCATTTGTACATACTAACACACCTAGACTTGATATTTTCACCACAGAATCAAAATATTTCCTACCTTCAGGACATGTAGATTGGTTTAAGAATCCGATCCCGACATTAGATGCATTTGAGGAAGGGAACATGGAAAATATTTCACCTACCATTAAGGTCATTTCAAGAAAACCTAGAATAATTGAAGATATCTCACTAGGGGCAGCTTTCTCCTATAAAAATGTGGCTTCATACACTACCATATTCTAATAGTTTAGGGATATATTTGCACAGGATTACTCTAAAATGCCACGCATCAATCCCACCATTGTGGAACATCATATTGACACTTGGCATGACACCCATCCTGTTAGGCAGAAATGAAGTCAGTTACACCCCTCTAAGGTAGAAGTGATCAAGTAGGAAATTGAGAAACTTCACAAAGTTGGTTTCATTTATCTTATCACTTACATGTTTTGGGTGTCTAACCCTGTACACATCATGAAAAAATAGGGCACCATACAAGTTTGTATTGATTTTTGCAATTTGAACAAAGCATGTCCTAAGGAAAATTACCCTACATATTTCATCAATCAAGTTATCGATGAGGCCATATCCTTCATGGACGAGTTCTCTAGGTATAACCAGATTCAGATTTACCACATTGATCAGCATAAAATGGCCTTCATGACCCCATGGAGCACATTTTGATATGAAGTGAGGCCTTTTGGCCTTAAAAATGATAGCTTACCTAAAATAAGGTCGATCTGAAATAAATGAATGTGGATAGTATAATTTACTTGTTGACTAAAGATGTATACTACGACGAGATCCAGTTCTACTCTTGAGCAATTTTCTTATTGATTGAATAAGTAACTAGGAAAATGTTTGTAGGAACAAGATCCCTTAAGTATTTTCCTCTACAAAAATTTTCAATAACAACTTGTGCAAAGTTATGTACCTTACTATATTATGTGCAATGACTTATGTTTGCGAAATTTGAGATATATTATACATGCGTGAACTTGAGGAAGGTTTGTTATCCTTCATGGTTTCAAGTTAGCCCTGTCACAATGAAGGAAAAACTTGTGATATATTGAGAAGATCACCTTTATATGACTTAGGTCGTGCAACCCATGTGAACCAAGATGAGCACTGCTAGCAGCTTGAAGGAATTTTTTGTGGTGTAATGGATGAAAATATAAGGTGTATCAACTAGAGGTAGATAACTGACATTTGTTGAAGTTATGAACATGAAAAATTGATAAGGTATGTAGTTTGTTGAATTTCATTGTTCAAGAGCTAGGAATAATTTTCTTTTAAATCTTCCTTGCTACAATTTATGCCCTTTAGAAACCTTGATTGTATTGTTGAAGAGTTGTTGAAATATGAGGATTTGTAAGGACACTTTTGAATAGATAGAAGTATTCTCTCTTGAGAATCAAAAGCATTGGTGAAGCTCCATGGAAGGCATATGGTATGACTAATGAAACCTTTATTGTTGTTAAAAGAAGCCTTAAATCTTAGGAATGGCAGATGGGAAAATGATTGTGTTGCTCAATTTTAAGAGGGATTTTATTTTTCTTGAGAAATGAAGCTGAAAAAATAGATGCATGAGGTCCATCGACTAAGGGCTAATCAATTTTGAAAGATAAGTATTATGTGCCTTTCTTCCTTGATTAATGGTTTTAGTTAGTTACATTTCTATATTCTCTTTGTCTCTTTCATGTCAGTGATATTTTTAGCCCTACCTAGGGTTTAGCAACAAAATGATAACATGGAAGAGTGTTACATATTCAGAAGACTTTCTAGTCTTATAGAAGACCTAACCATTGAAGGAATTGGTGGTTTAATGATTACATTTATTGTGCCCTAAGGACTGCCAATTTGAAGTAACAAAGGGACAATTAGTGGGTTGATTATATAAGCCTTAAGGACTATGATCTGATGTGTTAACATATTGTTGTGAGGGATATATTATGTTCACCCTAAGGTACAATACTAGACATGAAAAATCAGAGTTGAGTAGTGATAAAAATCTATATTAGGGGCAAAAATTAGCTCAAAATTCAAAGTTCTCAAAATGGCTCAAAACCTAAATGACCGTGTCTGTCTCAGAAAAACGATCTTAATGCAACTCGTTTTTCCAAAAACTGAGTTCATATGAGAAATTTATTGTGTTCAGATCGCTTTGCTAAACAGGCAAATTTTTCAAAAAAAATTGCCCAGTCACTACACAGTCAGCAGTCCATAGTGCTGATGTGGCAAGTGACTAGGTAGGGTCAATGATGGTCAACAACGAATCACAGATGGACAAGTGGCATCATTTCATTGGGTTACACAGGTGGTGTGTTGGCACAGTTTGATTAGTTTATTTTTGGGCCAATTAAAGAATGCCACATGGAAAGCCCTGAGGCTACCACATGGCACCTCCCAAAGGCCTAGGTAGGCTCAACAGTGGAACAAAATTTTTGGTGAAAGTCTGGGTTGAACCCATGACCTCCGGCACACAATCCACATTCCTTAACCGCCTCTGCTACCTAGTGGTTCTTACCCCATAATCTCTCCACATTAATTTAAAATTTAGTAACGTGGGGATGGGTAGTTAGGAGGGCCAATCCTCTGCATGTGAACACCAACCCAAAATAATGGTTACAGTTAGTGCTAACTCCAGCGGATAAGTTCAAACAACCTTTAACGTTTGTTGTTACCACCCATGTGAGCGCAAAGAAGTGTTACCACAACGGTTGGGCAGGCAGCTATGTTAATCGTGCCCAAAAAAAACTTGTGATAGTTATGCTATCCACATGTGAGCGACGGGGATGCGGTTTATGCCATAGTCAGTTAACTCAGCGATTAATGTGAGAATTAAGCGCCACATGTGAAGACAGAAATGGAGTTTTGGCTAACATTTTGGCTAATGGTTTGCGCTAATCATGTTTAGTGATTAAATAAGCGTAGTTAAACACTAGTTCACTCCAAGTTTAGTCTGGTGGAAATTCTGGTGGTGCCACCAATTTTGGGCTTGCCTTCAAATTTAGCGCTCTAATTGGAGTCATTCCAGAATTAGAGGATTTTTTCTAGGAAAAGACTATCTGGAAGGCAATTTTCGACCAAACTAAGCTCAGGAAGAGGTGTTCTTGGCTAATTTGGATATTATGAACTCATTGGTGCATGTTGCAGAGGCAATGGATAACTTCTATGAATGATATTACCATGTTGAAGTTGATGAAACCCATGGCCACCGGTGGAGGAGGTATAGCACAGTTCAACTAGAGTTAGTTTCAGAGATTGAACAATCATTTTTGGGGTTTCTGGGTGTTTTGAACCCAATGGCGTAGTTTCCAAAGACATTGGAGGGTAGCATGTGCTTGTAACCAAACATTTTACAAATAATCCCAAATAGGGCCGAGCCATTGAAGGAGGTCCTAAGAGATGTAGCCCAGTACTTGAGGGTGAACTCCTTGATCAGTTTTGTGTTGTGAGGTTGTTGTGTATTATGTATGAAATTTTACTTAATTTTCATGTCATTTAATCAGCTAATTAACTCATTAAATCATACTCTAAATACAGATGAAACTTGAAACCTAAACCCTTGCACACCTGGTAAAAATGAGATGATCCTAAACATATTTTAACTAATGAGGGAGATTTCATAGCATTAACAAGTTTGCCCAAGATTTTAGATCAGTTTGTTATCAAAGAACTTGTTAGCTCATTTGAACCGTGAGATGGTTTTCCAAGGTTAGCTATAGAATTAGCTATTGGTTTTGAAATTGTGCAAGGATCATTTAACTGTGTGCAAGTTTGTGTGTAAAAGCTAAAGCAAGGGGAAGCTAAATATTGAGAGCTTGGTTCTCAAATCACAGTAAAGAAGTTTGTGAAGCTTTGTGAATTGTTGTGAAGCTCTTTAATTCATTACACTTGTGATGGCAACTTCAAAAAGTGATGTTTCTAATCTCTCTTCCCGAGAAAGATTCTTTGATGAAGAGATGTTGCAATATTTTTTCATCATGAGAGATATGGTGCAAGAGATTATTGAAGATAGGAAGGAGAACACTATACTTCAAGAGGAGTTGATGGCCATGAAGGAGAAGAAGCAATATCTTCTTGAAGGGATGCATGAGATGGAGGTTTTACTCTATGATGCCAAGGAAACCCTAGCCAAGTATGTGCATGAACATGAGGTATGAAATTCAAGTTTATCTTAAATTTCCTCTCAAAATGAATGATTGGTGCTTTTGAAAGACACACTAGAGGAATAGGTTCCAAATTATTGATGAATATGGGCTATGAAGGTAGAGGGTTAGGAAAACATGCACAAGGCATAGTTGAGCCAATTGTTATTGAAGAAAGGCCTAGGTATTTGGGTCTTGGTTATGGAAAACATGATGGAAAATGCTCCAAAGCTAGGGAGTCACATGAAGGTGTTCCAAGAAGTAATTTTGTTTTAAGGTCATCACCTCAAGCTTCTAAAGTTTGTGTTCATGAGGAATGAAAAAGTTTTATACCCACTTTTCAAGAAAATGCTCATAAGCATGCAAATAATGGTTTCAATGAACAAGAGTATGTTTAAATATCTAAGGTTATTAACACCATTTTTGGTATTCCAAAGAGAACTAGTACCTCTTCAAATTCACCTCCTCAAGAAGGCGACAAAGGTGAATGTTCAAGGTATAAATCTGCCTCTAATCAAGTTTTTTTTATTATGTTAAACATGGTAAATATTCATGTAAGGATTGGAGAAAAAGTTCATGTTCCTTTTGTGGTTTGAATAACCATAATGTTTCAAGATTTTGGAAGAAAATGGCCACATACAGGAAACTTTCAAAACAAAAGCGACAGAAATCCAGAGGTCCATTGGATAATGGCAACCATGTTGCAAATAAGATGCAATTGTTTTGCACTCATTGCCATAAGCAAGGTCATCTTGTAGACAATTGTTGGACTTTCTATCCAACAAATCATCCATGAAATTTGAAGAAGGTGGAGAGAGAATTTGGCAAGAATGGAAAAGGAGATTCCATAATTGATGTGGTCAAGATGATTCACAAGATGATGTGTAGCTGCAAGAATCGCCATTGAAACTGTTTGGTAAGAGGTGGCTTGATTTGTTATCTAAATAAGTCTTGCATTTATTTTGTTGATAGATGAAATTCTTTGCCTTAAAATGCATTTCTTTGCCTTATGAATGCATTACTTTTCTATTGAAATTATGCTACCACTTGTATGAAGCAAGATGTTGAAATTGGAGATTTGTTTGATTCACTTAAATGTAGCAAAGAAGGCAATTTTTGGTTACAAGTTTATATGTGAATGCATTTCTTTTGAAAGGATTCTTGATGTTGCATAGTTTCACCATGAAGGTGTGTGAAAGTTGAGTATGTTACTCACTTCATTTGTAGTAAATTTTTATTCTTGATGTTGCATATTATCGCCATGAAGGTGTGTGAAAGTTGAGTATGTTACTCCATTTGTAGCAAATTTTTCAATTCAACTCTTTATGTACCCATACATGTTTTTGGGCTTATTGTGCTTGTGTTTGTACTTGTGAGAGAGTTGAATAATTGTACACATGCATGAAATTTTGTGTGTGTGTGAAAAATGAAACTAGAAACATGCATGAGTGGTTGACTTGTATTGGTTGATGGCTTTGTTAACATGTATGATTGACAACTTGAGAATTTTCATTGTCTTTGGATACATGCATGAGTGTCGATTTGTGTCAATTTTTGTCACATGTATGTCGTGTCAACTGGAAAAGTTGATTTTATCTTCAAGGATGAAAGGGATATGTTGACGTATTATTTCATGAGATGTGAAATTTTTGTTGTTTATGTAAAAAGTCATCAAAGTTACTATACATGATTATGTTTGGCTCTCAAGTCAAGTCAGTTTCTTGAAAAAGTATGTCTTTTCAACTAATGTTTAATCAATGATGTTTTTTTGACATTGTGTCAGTCAATGGTTTGTATACCACGACGCAAGAGTACATGGCAATGCTACATGATGTGACGATTGTTGCTTTGAAGGAGCAAAAGAAGAGGTTGTTGATTTGCATTTCTTGCATAATGTGTTTTTCCATTTAATGTTTGTATTTGTGACAAGATGTCGTAGGATTTTGGAAGGTCCATTCTTGAGCAAGATGCTCATGCTTGGCATTCATTCCCAAATCATGACATGAGTATCATGTTGAACTAGAATATGATAGAGGCAAGAAGTGAAAGTGACAAGATGCCAAAAATTTGCAGCCATTGTAGACCATTTGTATGTGTTGATGCCAAGATTCTCAATGGGAAGGATATCAAATTGAATCAGTTTTCCAAGCATTGAGCGATCGATGTGGTACAACAAAGGAATTTTGTAGCCAGAAAGTGTCCAACAAGTGTTGGATTGGGTTAGCAGAAAAATAAGAACAGTGGTTGAGGGACATAACCATTTGCAATGCAAGGCATGTTAGTGTACCCAAGCAATTGTCGTGGAGATATTTCAAGTAAAATCAGTTCATAAAACTTGGGAAGGAGAAGGGTATTCATCTCTTAGCAGATAACTAGTTTTTGTGGGTCTAAAATCCCATCAGTGGGAAGGAGTGACTGGAATCTGGATTAGGGGAAAAAATTAGCTAAAAAATAAAAGTTCTCAAAATTGCTTAAAACCTAAATGAATTCATTTGTCTTAGAAAAATGATCCTAATTCAACTCGTTTCACCAAAAATAGAGTTCATATGAGAAATTTATTGTGTTCTAATCGCTTTGCTAAATAGATGAAATTTGCAAAACAAATGCCCAGTCACTGCACAGTCATCAGTCTGTACTGTTGCCGTGGAAAGTGACTAGGTAGGGTCAATGATGGTTAACAACAAATCACAAATCGACAAGTGGCATGGTTTCATTGGGTTACATAGGTGGTGTGTTGGCATAGTTTCATTGGTTTATTTTTGGGCCAATAAAAGTATGCCGCGCGGCAAGCCCAGAGGCTGCCACATAGCACCTACCAAAGGCCTTATCAAGGCTTGATAGTGGAACAAATTTTTTTGGTGGAAGTCGGGGTCGAACCCATAACCTCTAGCACACAACCCACACGCCTTAACCGCCTCCTCTACCGGGTCGTTCTTACCCCATAAGCTCTCCGCATTAATTTAAAGCTTAGTGATGTGGGGATGGGCAGTTAGGAGGGCTAGCCTACAAGCTAGCCCTCCGCATGTGAACACCAACCCACAACGATGGTTACGATTAGTTCTAACTCTGACGGATAAGTTCGAACAACCTTTAAGATTTGTTGTTACCACCCATGTGAATGTGAAGAAGTGTTACCACAACGATTGGGCAGGCGGCTATGTTAACCACACCCCAAACATACCTGCAATGGTTATACTACCCACATGTGAGCAGTGGGGATAAGGTTAATTCCATGTTCATCTAACTGGGCAGTTAATGTGACAATTAAGCACACATGTGAACACACAAATGAAGTTTTGGCTAACAGTTTAGCTAATGGTTTGCGCTAATCATGTTTAGTGATTAAATAAGCATAGTTAAACACTAGTTAACTCTAATTTTAGTTCAGAGGCAATTCTGGTGGAGCCACCCATTTCGGGCCCACCTCCACATTTAGCGCTCTAACTAGAGTCATTCTAGAATTAGAGGAGTTTTTCTAGGTAAAGTCTGTATGAGTCATAGAGAAGGAAATTTTTTACCAAATTGAGCTCAGGAAGAGGTGTTCTTGGCTAATTTTGATATTATGAACTCATTGGTGCATGTTGCAGAGGCAAAGGAGAACTTATATGCATGATATTACCATGTTGAAGTTGATGAAGCCCGGGGCCACCAGTGGAGGAGGTCCAACATCGTTCAGTCAAAGTCATTTTTCAAATATTAAACAGTCATCTTTAGGGTTTCTGGGTCTTCTGAACCCAATGGTATAGTTTGAAAAGCCTCTAGAGTGTAGCAGATGCTTGTAATCAGACATTTGACCAAGAATTCAAAAGAGGGCCTACCCATTGAAGGAGGTCCTAGGAGATGTAGCCCAATACTGGAGGGTGAACTCCTTGATCAGTTTTGTGTTGTGAGGTTATTATGTATTATCTCTACAATTTTACTTGTTGTTCATGTCATTTAATCAGCTAATTAACTCATTAAATCATACTCTAAAGACACATGAAACTTGACACCTAAACCCTTGTACACCAGGTTAAAATGAGATGATCCTAAACATATTTTAACTGATGAGGGAGCTTGCATAGCATTAACAAGTTTTCTCAATATTTCAGATCAAGTAGGCTGTTCATTAAGTCCTAAATTTGTAGACAGTGTAAGGTATGGTTTGATGTCCTTGTTCATTGAAGTTTGTAATAAGTGGGATTTGTGAAAATACCTCATGAATTGATATTTGGAGCAGCTAAAGTGTAGAAATGTGGACTATAATGTGCCCTAGGAAGAGAATTCTAGAATAGTGAATTGTTGAAAAGATGGACATATATGAAAACCCTAAGAAGAGTAACAAGAACAATTGATTTGTCACAAAGTTAGGGCTGTCATTTTTGGTAGCCCCTGCAGGAGTCTTCTAAAATGAACAGAAGAATGACAACTGAGAATATATGGAGGATGAGAGGCAGCGCATGTTGGAAACAATGTTAATATTGAAAGGGGGGGCTGAATCAATATTAAGTCTAATTTTAACTTCTTTATGCAAAATTACTTTTCTTATTTAACGTGTCATTCATCCATATACCCCACAACAATATAAATATGCCATCAACATAAAATCAGCACACAAGCAACCAAACCATAAGCATCATACACATAGACACAAGGTTTTTCATGTGGAAACCATTTCGGGGAAAAACTAGAAAGCTTGTTGTTGTTATTGATGCAATAGAAGCACCTACTCTATTAAATCAATCTTTTTGTGAGAACCCACTCACAGGAAGCACCAACTAGCGAGAAGCACCAACTGCCTTTGATTTGTTTGCTAGCACCAACTAGCGGGAAGCACCAGCTCCCTCTGTTTATAGACACTTGCCTAGCTTACCAGAATCACCATATGAGGCACCAAACTCATGGATTTGTTGAAAGCACTAACTTGAAGCTCCTTGGATTTATGCAAGCACCAACCTATAGGAGGCACCAAACCCCAAGCCTTCTCAAGCTCAACTAGAGATGGAAGCACCAACTTCCTGATTGTAGGCACCAATCCACATTCAAATAAGAACTGGTTGTCCTCTGTGATTTGGCAGCAACTATGCCTGATCTCATCTTTGATCTCTACTCATTATACTACTCTTTTTAGCTCTTTCCAACACTCTTCAATAACTCTTTTATCTACTCAACAACAATCACTCTCAACCCTCTGCTCTTTGCTCTCAACAATAGTCACTCTGCTCTCAACCCTGCTTCTTACAATACAAACACAGCTCCGTTCTTTCTACTCTCTAAGGCACACAACCAGCCTTATTCACACAACTCAAGCAATTTCTGACTTTAACACAGAGCATAGGAACCTTTTTCACACATTGAGCACTACTCTTCATTAGCCTCGCACAACAGTGTTTCACTCACTCACATAGGCCTTTATTTCTCAGGAAATTTGACCACAATACTACCTTCCCCTACATTTCTTATCATGGCAAATCTATTTTTTCGTCTCTACATTTCACCTCAATCAATGTTTCCATACTATCGATGTTGCAACATTGTCCTTAGGCACCACTCTCAATGTACTTCGGCATGGCCTCTCCATGTTGTTGTTGTGTTTGCCACTGGCTAGACCACCTGCAAACTCAACCTCGACACAATCCTCTCTTTCAACAACTATCCCATCACTGAGACTCACCATGCACTTCAAGGCTCATAGATCTTGACATTACTCAAGCATGGCTTCTTTGTACATTAGGCATGGCATTGATGTTCTTCATTTATTTCTGCAAAGCATGCACCAAATCTCTTCAATGACCACTTCCATTGTTCGATAGTCAAACCTATAGCTGCCGACCCATACCTCCTTCAATAATTTGTACCATTCTCTATTAGAGGAAAAATACACTACAGAGCACTATCGGAGCCTTTTCCTCTATCGAGACTTTTACACTTAAAAAAGACATTTAAAACAGTGAATTCTGTTTAGTCTTGGCCCTTCTTGTTCTAGCCCCTTTTTCGAATTTCTTTCATATGACCAAGGGTTGTGACCAAGTGCCAAGACCTAAAGCTCTAAGTCATTTAGACTCTCCCAAGAACCTTTCTCCTTCATTATAGCTCTACACCTTTGGTTTCTTATTAGCCTCACAACCAAGCGCTAACACATATCAGAGCCCCTTATCAGTGTTTTTAATTTGTGCCACATGAGCCAGCAACACAACATCACTTATCACTGGTTGTTGATTTCTAATGGTGACATCATTACCTGCCATGTGGCGCTTTTTGACCAATGACATGTTTCACCTAAATATGGCCCATTGGGCCATTGAAAAACATCGAAACTGCCTGCCACGTGTCCCTCCATACTCTGACTTCTTGTTGTCATAAGGAGCCACATATCCCTTATCAGAACCAATCAAGTCCTGCCACACCTCCTCATCAGAGCTCCTCCAATGCTTGCATATGTCCTTATCAGAGCAAACCAGACACCTCCATGTGTCCTCTTTGAGGAGAGACAAAGGGCCTCACCCTTCTTGGTTTTGCAATGATTTTCTTTCTAAGAACATTTTCATCTCTCCCTATGATTTAACACAGGAGGCCTCAATCAGCATTCGCTGATTGGAAAATTCTAATGGCTATGACATATAAAACAACTGATCATCGATATCAAATGCATCATTATGCACCGATACACTTTTGCGTTGACTGTCAAGACCTCTGATACGCAATATCACAAATTGCATATCGTAACATGTTATTGCGTTACACCACGAATTCTCCATCCTCCAATCTTCGATATTCCGGGACCTCCTACTGGACACGTGTCACACAGACACTGGAATTTCTCTTTTGAAGGGCAGAAATTCAACTGGCTCTAACTTTTGAACCACAAGTCCATTTCTGTACTTCCACATACTGTTGGAGAGCTCTTCCAGAGCACTTTCCAATGAAAGAATTTTGATTAGCTATTAAGTCCATTTGCTGCATAAAAAGGTGACTCCAATGCCACTGACTACCTTCTACTCCTTGAATCTCAAGACATCTAAGATCACACCCACCATGGTGATCCTTTGCATGAAGCCTACTGCTACCTTGAGATTTCATCCCAACGAGCACAGTAGTTGATCATTTTATGCCTTTTCCACTAAGGTTGCTACTATGAGGATTCTCTACTTAAGGTGTGCAACTATCATAGGAATCCTTCCTCCTGAGACATCAGTGTAATCATCATTTTATGGCTTCTCTAATAAGTCTGCTACTATGATGATTTTCTACATGAAGCCCACAACTACCTTGAGATTCCTCCTGGGCCATCAATACCAACATCTAATGCAACAAGCATCCGAGCTTATCTGGTTGACAACAATGCCAACACTCCTACCAATAGTTAGGCAAAGCCAACTACCCAACACATATTCTCAACATGACTCTTGACATCAATTCCAACACACTTGCATATGCCTTCACTACACCACTAGCCATCCAGATAATGCCAATTGTCCAATAGTGCATTATGTAGAGTAGAATGTTGTGCCAGATCCAGTAAAGTGAAGACCTCAAGTGATCATAAAAGAAGGAATCATGGTCTATCAAGAGGCATATTTGGAGCCTTAGTTCAATACGTTGGAAGATGAGCTAACTCAATGATAAGAGGAATAATTGAGGAAGCCACAATAATAACATGTAGTTGATGTAAGGGAAGTATGAGTACTTTTGACACAAGATAAGGCTATTTGATGCATTCCATATTTGAGAGGGAGTGATAATGTATTTTCTCCTCTCAAGTTGAGAGTGAGTAATGTTGGACATCAGTTCTCCCTATGTCATGTACTAGGTCGGGACAAACTACCACAAGTCTAGTGCATTCAACATGGATAAGAATAATGGTGGATTGAATAAGATTGGTTCTCCTTTTATCATATACTATGAAACATTAGGATATCACATTGATATCCTAAGTCAAGTAAATGGACATCGATAAGGAGAATGGTGGATTGGATAAGAATCTTGGACAAACATTCTTGAGTCATGTATCGTGATGGATTACGATGAAGACCCCAGGTCAAGTACATGGAATTGGATAAAAAATGGTCTGGTGGATAGACATTTCCTTGAGAGAAATGGTCAAGTGAATGACATACTTCAAGTATCCTAAGTGGATTATGTATCTCGAAGAGGCGATGTTGTGTCCCATGGAATATTGCCTCCTAGAATTGTGCTATGATCTTGTGGATTGATAGAGTGTAGCTATTAAGGCCTTGTGATGTAGCTAAAGTTCCCTCTGTGGACAGAGGCAACCCCTCTATCCCTATAGTGGGTCTAGTCACATAAAAACAAATGAAATAGCTAATTTCCTTAAATATTCATTGTTGAAAGAGCCTACCTTATGTCGGTGTTCGATGCAGTCTTCATTACGCTGCTCTAGCTATCGCTCCCTTCTTCTTGATGAGTGATTCACCTGAAACAACATAAGAGAACAACAAAACACATAATAGAACACAACAATGAACTATTTACTTACAGAGTCAAGGAACCGTAAGCTATCAAATATATTTCATACAATTGTATTAATATGAGCAAAAGTAAAGCTTACGCCCATGCCTTGACATCGCAAGCTTCCTTGAAGGGTCCAGTTAGTATGTCTCCACAATCATTCTCTCCCAAAAGATCTCTCAACAAGGCTGATAACTCTCTCTCTTACCCAAAAGAAATAGTATAAGGCTAAGGCAATCCACAACCAATTGCTAGACTATCAGCAATTCACACTGCAAACCATCAATCCAACACCTAAAACTTGCTAATTTGCTCACACCCAAAAAACTAGCTAATCATAGAAATGGTGAATGCTTTTATAAGAGGAGGAGCCTCCACAAATGAGGGAGAGGGAGCTTATCTCCATGGGAGGATACTCAAAAGGCGGAACCACCATCTCAAAGGAGGAAAGGTGAACTTCCTTGACCCAACAACCAATTCCAAAACCACCCAGAAGCATTCTGTTTGAACCAATTCGCCATGTCTGGGTTGTCGCGAGTCAAACATTAGGACTCAGAGATGATGTCGTGAAGCCACGATGTATTCATAGCTATCATAGCAATAAGGATACTTATGACTTGCGATGAGCCCTAAAACTTGACCATCGCAGAGAACAGATGTACTCTTGCAACAGTGTTGCGAGGTTCTAGTTCACTTTACTGTCGCAGACAAAACACTGGTGTCTTGCGACGATCTTGAAACATAGGCAAAAAGGGTCAACTTCAGGATTAATGAGCATGGTTGATCTTCCTGAGTGATGTGGAAGATATGGACACATATTTTGATGTATGACACAGAACAGATGCCATCCAGGGACCGACTCTACCTGGGATCAGGGAATGCGGGGTCGGTGACAAAATATTGTGTAACAACACTTGGTAATGTGACAATGTTGGCAATGATGATGATATCATCATTTATGCTTATCGATTTTCATCCTTTCCTTTAGATCAAAATATATAGATGATAAGTCATTATGAATACCTCCCTAATTAAGAGGGGGTGTTATAAATTGTAACTAGGTTAGGTCTTCATAATAACATTTTCTTTATGCTATATTGAAAAATAATTTGTATTTGATAGAGTGTAATTGAGACAAGTCTCCAATTGAGACAGCCAAAAGAAAAGAAAAATGATTTTTTATATAATTCCACAAAAATATCAATTCATCCCTCCTCCATCATGTAGGCTCTAAACCCAAAGTGGCACCACATTAAACCCCATGGGAAGCTATATAAATGAGAGACATTTTGACCTCCTTGGTTAATTTTATTTTCATACACAAGATCCACTACTGCAATTGTACGAAGTGGAGAAAGAGGACGAAGTGGTGAAGAAGTGGGAGGCTTGGTTTGAGGAGGGTTTGACTTGATCTTGGGTGGCAAGATTAAATTTGATATTGCTCATTGGTGTAAGGAACTATTTCTAGTTTTTCCACCTTGGTGGGGTTTTTCCCTGGCTTGGAGCCTAATTTATTGTGTCTTGTGTATTGTGCATTTGTGATCTTCACTTTTCTACATATTGGAACTATTGTATAATTGCTTGATGAATAAGAAGAACATCTAAGAAGTAATAAGAATACACATGTAATTCACAAGTAATTATCAAGAAGAAGAGATTCAAGTTATTGTTATAAAAACCCTTGATTTTCCAACTGATAGCGTTGAGGTAAGTAAACCTTAAATAATCAATCCTTAAGTCATCCTCAACACGATGTATGATCATAATCTTTTATGAAGAAACAGTGAAATTGTGCAACGCATAAGCTCATATTGAATAGTCATTTGGCTTTTTTAGAATGATACTTTGTATTGTTTGTATACAACTACTATGTATTCTTATTAGGGTTCTTGATTATTGTAATTGTTGTTGCAATTGATGGAAGTTGGTCTTGTTACCATTGTTAGATAGAATTGGACAATGCATAATTGTGTGACAATGCCTTCATAACATAAACGTATGACACCTCTCTTTTATGTGTGTAATGTTTGACAAAATAGCAGTATTTTTTTTTATAGGACTATAATCTTGGCATAGCCAACAATCTTTGTATTCCTATCTAGAGCAATCCATGACATAGTGCCTTATTCACAACCCTGAGGCATAGGTTGTTGGATTGTATGTGATTTGACTATTGAAGTAATGAATATGGGATCATTTTTTTTAGTAATTAAGTACTGGAAAGATGATATGATCATTATTTGAGCATAAGATATACACAAAAAAAAATTAAGGGCCAAATTGACTATACCTGTGCATGAGGTTGAGATCCTATTGTACATCAATGATATGGTTTTTTGGATATTGTAGTGATATGACAACGTTGCATGGCTTGACCTTTTATAATTATAGTGTTGGGATGATCGTGATCGCATATGGAAAAGATGACATGATATTGCAGTGAACTTGTTGACTCTCTTGACAATAAAAGTTACCTTGATGATAGTCAACAACAATACTTATGTGCATGATAATGATAGTGATGACAATATGGTAGTAGGTTCTCAACTATGTTGACTAATGAACATGATAGAAGATGCTCCAAATATGAATAAATTTGAATTCTAGAGGTTACCTTTAGTAGTGTTAATTCTTGACAATGTGATGCTTTGTGGGATATGCTTTGACCTTGCTTGTTGAAGGATATCACAAGGTGCTAATTATAAGCCTAGGGTTTGATAAAACTTTGACTATGATGTATTAGGACAACAAAAGTGATAGTAGTTGATTGGTTATAGAAGAAACATTTACAATAGGCATAGTAGTAGTAGTGGTAATTGAGAATCATGGACAATTAACAATAGTGTGGTGTAGGCATAGTAGCAGTACATTGAGAGAGTGCAATGAAAACAATAGACAACAGTGTCAGCAGTGAAAAATGGGATTAGTGAGTGGTAGAAGTAGTAGTGAGTGGAAATCATAGCAATAGTGGCAACAACAATAGTTAGTGGCAGTATTAGAATCACTAGAACTAGTGAATAGTTAGAGTAATAGTGGAAACAGTGGGAAATTGTAATTGGGTCATTGTCCCTAGTATGAGAGCCCAAAATCTTTTAGGGAGCATTTTCCTCATTCCCACTTGTTAGTAAAACCCTTGGGGAATATTGTACTTTTTCCTAGAATTATCTAGTAAATTTATATGTACATCATACATAACATAACATTTGGTTGAGATGACATATTCTATGAACTGTCATTGATGTGATATTGTTTTTTGTATTAATGCTATGAATGTTTAAATATTAACTGACCAATTGTAAAAATTAGGGAAATATTGATTCACCCCCTTCTTAGTATTTCCAACAATTGGTATCAGAGTAGGTCCTTTTTAAAAGTCTAATCACTTGAAGGTAGATAAATAGCATATGAAATGGGGAAGTTAGAGTAGACTGATGATAGCAGTTTCAAAGAAGTTGCAGCTCTCAAATACTTGAAGACATTAGAAAGGCCAAATAAATGGAACAAGTAGGATAAAGAACTTATCGCCTCCTTGAAGAGGGAACTTAAAGAGGCCAAAAGGATTGAGGAAGTCTTAAGAAGTCATTTGAAGTAAAAGGAAGAGGATTGCATGAAACATGAATAAGAAATCATCACCTAGAGAGAAAAAGTGGACAATTTGAATCGTAGGTTGAGGACTTTTCAGGTCTTGGATGACATTCTCAATTTCCAAAGATCACCACTTATCAAGACAAGTCTTGGATATGTTGGTGAGCCCTCATGTTGCAAGGATGAGTATGTCAAAGAGGAAGATATTTCACATGAAAAATATGGAAAAAAGCCTCATTAAGGGAAACCTCTCTCCAAAGATGAAGAAAAGTAACTTGTCAAAGAAGAAAATAAACCTCATGCAAAAAATGAGAGAAGCCCAAAGTCAAAGCTTTTCACAAGTCAAAAAACACAGGAATTAGGAAGACAAATTCCTCAAGATGTCAAGATGATCCATTCAAGATGCCAAACCATAGAAGAACATTCAAAAGTGGAGATTAGAAAATCCTTTCTCAAGGGCAAGATACTTTTAGGAGATCATCACTCCATACACTCGGGTATGCAGGCACATTTTATAGTTATGGCTATGCATGTTCTAAATTTGGACAGAAAGCTGGAGAGTGCAAGGATTATAGTAGGAATATTGATAGAGGGTTTTATCAAAGCCCTAGAAGGAAACTTTTTAGAAGAAAAGAAATAATCCCAAGTTCCCTTAACAATAGAGATTACAAAACCTTTTCTCCATTACTCAAACTAGATGTAGAGTGCTACCTATGTCGTAATTTTGGTCATTCTTTTACATGAGATTATAGAAGCAACTTGATGGGGACTCCACAAAACCTGGAAGGAAGACAAGGACACTATAGTTTGGCATAGAAAATAGTTTTCACAATGAATTCTCACACAATTGGAAGTATGGAGATAGGAGGAGCTACATCACTAGATCATACGATGCCAAACAAGAGCATACTATCAGGGGGAGTCTATGGAATGGAAGAGATAATGTGGCTAGATCAGGGTTGATGTAGGAGGAAATAACACTGTTATGGGGAGCCTATGCAATGGAAAATATTATTCAATAAGAAAGTACGTTTCTAGGGGGAGCCATGTTAAAATAAGATATCAGTCACCATTTCCCATTAATGTCAAAGGGGGGGGGAATCTTCGAAAGAAAAAAAGAGAAGAAGAATGAAGTCAAAGGAGAGATTATGTAGCTTGTTAGGTTCTTACTGGTGTGTTGACATCAATGAAAAAGGGGGTGATTTTTGAGTATGTTGTCATTGATGTTAAAGCGGGATCAAGTGAAAAATGTCGAGCAGGTGCCAGATATTGAGCAGGTGTAGCATGTCAAAGTGAGTGCAAGATGGGATAACAGTTGGAGGATGTCATCAGTGATTTCCTCAATATGTTGGTTATCATGAATTAGATGATGCATTGTCCAAACCCTAGCTCTAGGGTTTGGATTGTCTAGATGATGTTAATGCCCCATTTTTGTTGGAGTTTTTGGAGTAACAAATTAGTTACTTTTCCTCAGTGACCCTCACCATCATATTCTGTTCATATTTATGATTACGTTGACATATGGAGCATCGCATGGACCCTCAAATTTTGAGAGATATGCGTTGCCAAAATCAGTGCACCCTTATTATTGCTAAAAACCCCAAAGCTTGAATGAAGTGGCAATACAATATTGGCTAACTTGATTAAGGGACAAAATTAATTGTTGAATTAAGGGACAAAGATAATTTAATTCTTGATTAAGGGACAAAGTTAATTTAATTATTGTGGGTATATTCAAATGGTCCAAAATAATTTTTGGCTACATAGATTTGAAATTTCAAAATTCAATTTTCCTACCAAAACTTGAAGTCGGCTTGCCTATTCAAAGGGATACTTGGCCTCTATAAAATTGATGCATGTTTCCCCTCTATTTGGAGTAGTAAGTGATTCAATCTCCCTACTCTATGGTATATTGAAAGATCTAAAGTGGAGGAAAAACATGAAGGGTTTTGGCTTAGTTGTTTTTGTTGTTGTGAGGATTTATGGTCTATAATTTGGTTTGTTGCAGGTAGCAAGTGTTCTAGTTCAACCAAATGCAATCAAATGCCATATGGTAGTTCTCGACCCTCTTAAAGGGAAAATACGAGAAACATATGATAAAATTTGATACAAGTTTTTGCCATCCATGTGGCCTTCATTTCATTGGACTTCTATAGGACACACACATTTATGTGATCTTTAGTTCTCTGTAGTTTAGATTGACAATTACAGTGGCATCGTAGACTATACCTTGAGGTTAAATTTTATGTATCGTGGCTCGAATCATGTAATGATGCACATATGAAGGATGCTTTGTGGTTGTCTAATAACTTTCACCTATTCACAAATCTCAATCTCTGTGGCATTAAGTTTCTAGTTTCTCCTTAATTTTCTAAGTCATGTACTATATAGTTGTGGCATGTATTATGGGTTGGTATATATCTTCAATTCTCTATGGACCTAATTTTATGTGATGATTTGATGGCAATGAGAGGTCTCAAATTGAATTTTATTCTATTCAAATTCTCGATTGGTTGTTTGGTTTTAGCTCTAATTGCTTCATCATGATATTAAGACTTCTTTGCAAGCACAGAACATTAGATCATACATCAAGAAGAAAAATTCCTTTCTTTTTTTATTTAATTAATGTTGGATTGATGGGCCCTGACCCAGGTTCAATGTTATCTGCACCAACCAACAAAACCCTAACTATTGGCCCTTTCGGTAATAGCCTGTGTAGCGCAGGTTGAAGTCTCACCCAAAGTAGTATTGGGGGATGACATAACCAGGTTTATGCATCTAAAGGTTAATGTGATAGTTTCCTGTGGCTCCTAGGGCTTAGATCTATCTTCGCAAACCCTTAACCCTTCTGAATAGACAATTACTGTAAATGTACTTAAACAACTTCCAGATCTTCACGAAGGCTTTTAATCATTCATAACATGCATAAAGAGTACTGATCTACTATTTCCATGCACAAAATAAGAATTAATTCATATAAAGTTTAACACGGAGTGAAATTATAGAAACTTGTAGAAATAAGAAATAACACACAGGTGCATCAGAATTGGCTGAAAACTGTCTTTATTAAGTATAATTGTTCAAGTATAGACTTCTTTTCCTTGCACACTCAACTGCAGGGGCTTGTGCACTCAGCTTGTGGACATACCAAGGTCTCCACACACTCAGTTGTAGGAGCCTTCCCCTTTCACCTAAGTATAGGAAACAAACCTTTATTTCCTTAGATTCTTGCCCAAATAGTGATCTTCTATACTCGTTTTCTCTCATTGGATACTCGAACTCCTCCTTCAAATGGATCCTCCTGTTGTATTTTCCTTGTTTTTCATTTTCTACTACGTCCTTGCTGATCTACAATGTGAAGTCTCTATGTTGGATTGTTTTTCTTATTTTCTTGTTATTGTTTCTCAAGAAACATGGGTCTATATACTTTCTCTTGCAATCCATTTCATTTCAAGGACCAATATCTTAAATTCCTACACCATCCAACCTTTAATGGTTGTCCTTTAATTTAGGTTTCTTGCACAAGAAACCACGACATACCAAGCAAGAAATATTATTCCCTAGCTTTAGAATTCGTGTCCATTTGACTTAGTCCCCCTTTTTTCATTTTCACGCATAAAAAAATATTTACAATGTGTTTTATGAGAGGGCCATGGGTGGGGTTGTCTCAGTTAGGGTATCTAGCCCTGGCCAAAATTCGGTGTGCACAATTGTGGAACTTTTGGCACCCTAGATTTTTGAACTCTTTGATATTCCAGTGAAGGGCTCCACAACACAGTTCCTCTAGTGGGCCCTCACTCCAACATCAAGAACAAAATCAAGTTATAACTGTATCTAGGTTGTCAAAAGGTGTACACCTTTTTCCACCCTTATATTCCCTGATTCAATACCTATACAAAGTAGTGGGTGAGGCCCCGACATTGTTAATGTTGTGTGGGCCCCATGTGAAGGCCAAACAGGCTATTATTGGAGCCTTGACATATTTTTTCTTTTGAGAAGTGTGTAAATATCAACACCCCTGAACCTCCTAGGTACAATCACATTAAAGAAAGGGGAAATCCAACCTCAAAGGCCTTTATGTCAACTCCCAAAGAAACTACATCCTTACAACCTAGATCCTTCTATACAATTCAACATGAGAGTAATCCAAACCAAGATTAATATGGCTTTCACAAAATTGGTTACCCCCGTGAATGTTGGATCCCCATATTTTGACGATGTATGAAAGAAGAGGAAGAAGGGGGATTTTGAAAGACAAAGGGGAGACAAGCCTAAATTCCATGTTTCCTAGTTTCTAAGGCATGAGGGCTTGAATATTGAAACTAAAATTCTTCTTGATATCTCATACAGGGAACTTGTGTCCAAAACACATATTATGTAGTTTCTTAAAGAAGGGGGCAAAGCCTTAACACCTAACTTCATAGTTTTTCAATAAAACCACACTATGAGGTTATTCTAGATTAACCCAACCCTATAACCTCTTGAAATATGGTTTAATATATATTCAAAAGCATATATCAATTAATCACATAAATATGGAATACAAAGAACTACATATTTTCACAAGGAAAGTTATAGATTATCCTTTATGAAATATGAATGTCTAATAATTAAAATTGTTACATTCTCAATCATAACAATAATATGTGTGTGCATAAACCCACATATTATCACATCATTCATGAACTAAGTAACCACTAGCACAAACATGGTATTCATTCCATTCATAGCATATAATACAACCTGCAAATCCTATTTATACCAACAATATTCATAGTACAAACATTCATTGTAACCATAAACATAAGATAATTATCAATCATAAATATAACAATGAATCTTAGGTATTCATTCATGAATATACAAGACCATGCATTGGTCAATAACATAACAAGGACTATCATAACTCATAATGCAGTCATGAAAAAATAATTATACTTATCTAAATGTATTAAATTGGATGGCAAATAAAGGAGAGAATTCCACTCTTCACCCAACCATAGGTCAGCTACATTGAAATATTTCTAATAGTTGACCACCCTCAAGATGGATCCAAAGTCTAAGGGGATACTTTCTCAAATAAATTCACACCAAACCTTGGTAGACACCCATGAGATGGAGTTCATTGTATCAGTGGTTTAATAATTGCTCTCTGCCAGTAAGCACCATAATGAGTCTCTTACTTCTTTGAGTTTAATAACAGGGATTTACCCAATGTCCAAATGGGTTATTTCTTAGTTTTAGCAGATTTAATCCATTTTTTAGGTGCTTTGATAGTTGTGTTTTCATAGAAATAATTATAGAGGTTTATATTCCACTGTATAGTTGGTTTAACAACTCTTCCAACATGCACCAAAATGGCTTAGATTTCCCTATCCAAGTGGTTTAACAACTTATATAGCAAGTGCCACAATGGTTCACTCACTTCTCTCAATTTTGTAGTTCCTTTTTCTAGTTGATATGATATTAACCTTGCTATAGTCGCCTGGAACATACATTATTCTTGGAGGAACTCGTGTCAAGAATCTGATAATTTTAATTTTATTATGAGTGAATGTGATAATAATTGTGTTGTGATAGTTTGATGTATTTTAGTTATGATGATGATGGTTGTGATGGATCTATGTAATGACTACCTGTAATCATGTTTGATGAATTCATTATATGTTGTCTTGTTTACATATTTTGAGGACTAGGTTATTTCTTACTTTTAGAAATCATGTTGATGATTATGCTATAGTGATAGTTCAATATGTCTAATTATATCAATGACTAACATTATGAGTAGCTATTAATGATGATTATTGAGTGTGGAAGGATACCACCTACATACACCTACATGTGATGAGTTAATGAATTTTGTGTTGAAAACGTAACTAGTATTGGTCTTCATCATTTTAGTTCTACTGGTTGTCACCCTCTGCAAAATTTGTCTTCGGTTATTAAAAAAAAGTGCAATAGGGCAGAAATGTGTGTACCCATATTCCCAAACATAGAATCACTCAAATTTGAATTAGACCCCCTCCATTGCATAATTCTTTGAATGCACTTTCCAACGGTATGTGGAAGTCCAAAAATGGACTCCAGGATTCGAAGGTATGGCCAATTGAAGTTTAGGGGTTTTTTTACCTTTGAAAGGAAGGAAAGAAGAACATGTCAGAGGTTTGGGAGCATGTCACAAATCGAAAATAGAGTTTTTTGAAAGCAGTAGCAGGGGAGGACAAAGAAAACCAATGATTAATGATCACTGATATTGCAAAGCGGAGATCGGAGGTCTTGACTATCTGTAAATGACCACTATAAAGAAATTGTGTGGAAAGAGGGCCAACAATGTAAAATTTTGGGGAATTCCTCGAAAAATGTGCCAAAGAAAATCAACAAAAAATAAAGAGCAGGCAGGTCCTTTTCTCTCTCTTCCAAGTGGATGCGTGCTAACGTAAGATTGGTTCTGATAAGTGACACAAGGTGGCTCACTATTGGATTCGATAAAGACACGGAGCAACTGACGTCATCATGATGTGGCAGTCTGGAGGACACATGGCATACTGATTTGTAATTTTCAAGGTCCTATGGGGCATATCTGGGTGACATGTGTCATCACTCAGAAAGCAACACATGACAATGATGATGTCACTAATTAGTGATTGGTGTAGCGGCGTGTTGTGCATTAATAGAAAATTGTCGATTGTGATATTCCAAGTGGATCCAATTAGAGATCGGCAGTCGTGGTATCACAGAGATGCTTCAGTTTGAAATTTTCCAATTTCACCGAGCCCCGGTCGTTCATTTAACAAAGGAAAATGTGTCCCAAACATGAGTCTGAAGGCTTTAGTGCCTGAGGACTAAGTGCCTAGTCATAGCCCCCAGTCATATGATAGAAAAGGGTAAGGGCTCAAAGAAAAAGGGGCTAAGGTGGATTAGAATGTGTTGTTATGTAAGGTATTTAAAATAAAAATTTCGATGTAATAACATCCCAATAATGGAATACAGAGCTTTAAAGACATAATGGGTCAGAAATTGAGGCATTAAAGGAGGACATACAACATTTGGAAATTGGCATGTGTTTGACAATTTAATTGACCTTAAATTGTTTATAAAATATGAACGAGGGCTAGTAAGCTCATGAAGTGTAAGTGCACTATATGTGTTAGAAGCCTTTTATTCTAAATTAAATTGAGTTATTGAAATGCACATGTCTTCTATGAGTAAATTAGTTATTCCTAGAAAATAAGATTAACTCTACAATGATGATCACACTCTCTTGCTTAAAACTACTTTTTCTTATAGAAATCTCACACTCTGCTTTGAAATAAAGAAAATCTCACACTTCTGTAAATCAATCTCACACTTGATGTAAATGAAAATTAATTCCACACTTTGCATAAATAAGAATTATACACACACACTCAATTGCAGAAGAAAAAACTACTATTGAATCTCATCACACATCTATATAAACAACAATCATACTTGTATGAAAACAAAATGAAACAAACTCCTGCTTAAAATACATTCCACTTGCTTGAATTATAGATCACACATGCTTGAAATTTAACATCCAATTCTGCAAATAAATCCTCTGACTATAAGAAAGATAAAATTTTGTCTAATTGATTAAAGTATAACACTATGTCATTGTTGCTAAACTCTATCCACGTGCATTGAACATCTATGGTCAAACGAAATGATTAGTAGAATGAACTTAATTCAAATCTAAAAGAAATCACAATGCAATTACTTAATCAAATCCTTGAGAATATAAAGACAATTTCTATCTACTGAAAACGAAATAGAAATCCTTACTTCTCGAGGGGTCCCTCCATGAGAAGTGGGAAATCACGCTATTGATCAAACACTTAACCACGCATGAGGAAACGAGATAATTATTTTATAAACATAGCATTAAAAACAGAGTTTAAATCTCACTCTCGCATCCTTACTTAGCAACCTTTTCATTTTTGGCGAGAGGCATATTTATAGAGCTCATAGCAATAAATTGTTCAGATCTATACGCTTAATGTTATCACCAAAAAATTAATCATCTAGCCTAATTTACTAGATGGATCAAAGTACACCATGTAAAGCCAATTTTAGCATAGTAAAATTGCTTTCACTGTGAGAAATTACCTAATAAACCACCTTTATTAAGTAATTTATAGTTAAACCCATGAAGAATAATTAAGTAAATCATTATTTATTTGATTTTATTCTAGGAATAATTAATTAAACCATTGTTTTATTATTATTCCTTGTTAAATTTGACCTAATCATGAAACATAAACAGATAAATCATTATTTTTCTTATTTTTATCTAAGCATAACTAATTAATCATTAATTCTTTACTATGCTTTGTTAAGTTTGACTAAATCCCTTAGGAATAATTAAATAAATCATTATTTGTTTATTATTCCTTAACTAATCCCTTGAGATAATAAATAAATCATTTATTTATTTATTATTTCTGAATAAAAGTTTAAATACTTTTCCCCTCCTAAACAAATATAATAAAATATTCCAAGTGGTAATTCTAAGAATAAGATCAATAATATTTTATTATTGCTCATCATTCTAGGATAACTCAATATTTTGTTATAAATAGGAGGGTTTTCCATTCATTATTCACTTTTGATTATTTTCATTGTTTCACTCACGTTTGTAACTCTAATTATTTTCATTGTCACACACCTTATTTTTACTGGGTTTATACATTTTAGAAGAGAGAGACTCTACATAAACTAAAGACTTTTGAGGATAGCTAAGATCCCATCCCATAGAGGGGGACTGGTAACATGTATTTGTTCTCTTCACAAGTGTTATTATTAAATCATTCTTCACATATCTGGTTTCCATTGGATGTTTGGGGTTATTACTCTTTCTTTCACTATTTAACTATGATCGTAGCATAGATTAGAATTTTGGCAGGTTTTGTATCTATCAATAGTAGCAAATCTACAACGTTTAGCAGTCATTTCTATTGTGGAGATTGTTTGTCATCCACAATCTTATGTGGCTTCTTTTCATACACCATTGAGAAGAAAACACTATAACAAATTGGCAACTCCGTTGGGTTTTATACTTTAGATCCACAAACCTGGGTAGCCTTTGGTTTTCAGCTTAGGTTTTCTTCATTTTTCAATTCTATTAATGTTTCCTAGTGTTTAACCCTAGATCTGATAAATTTATGACTTTCGCAAGCTTTCTGGTCGTTTCTATAGGTCACAGGAACCAGCCACGGCAAAGGCAACACTTTTTTCTGAAATTTGCAGACGTGAGTCTTGGAATAGAAATCGCAGTTTTCAGCCTAGAAGGTGCAATATGGGTTTCAAAAGGCAACTTTCAACACAAAAAGTGCGATTTCTAGGTTTTAAGGATTTTCTCAGATCTATTTCTGGGTTTTTCTGAGAGCTATCTTCTAGGTGTATGACCTTTGTCTCATCTTGCTTAGGCCTTGATCCACTCTGGTTTACTTGTTGAAGTTGAATTTAGCCTCCCCTAGGGCTTCTAGTACACTTCCATCTTTCTAGGAGGATTTTAACTGAGGAAGAAATCTGATTTTCTGCAGCACCTTTAGCCATATTTTCTAGATCTCTAACCTTTTGTTTTAGATCTGATAACATAGGTTGCTACCATCCATAGTTTCAAATCTAAACTTGTTTGGTCATTCCCTTAGGGTCCCATCTGTTGCCTTATTTGTTTCACCCATCTCCCTATCTTTTTGCAACGATCTTCCTCTCTAGTTTTTTGTTGTTGATGCACCAATTTCCAGCAGCTTAGAGTCACTTGATCCCAGTCACACTAACATTCATATCTCTTTACCGTTTTAGTGTATTTTCTATCGGCTTAGCCACCAAGAAGTATATTGTTTGCAAACCCAGTTTGGGTGGAGTTTAGTTAATTGTTTTACTGCTTATTTTATGTTATTTATTTCAGTTTATTTGTAGCAATCTTTTTTCTTTTTTACAAACACAATTTGGGCTTAATCAATTAATACACTTGCACACACAAGCACACCTTAAGCGAAGGGCACTTGGTTTACACCACCAAGCCAATACTTGACATAATAAATTTATCTCACCGCATTAAAGACAAAGGATATATTGTTGATCTCCCTTCACCATTTTCGTGTTCTATGTGTCATACCATCATTGCGCCACCAAGGCATGTGTCGCAGAGACTATTAGGCCTTCACCCCCAATTTCCACTTGGGCATGTTAGCCCTCCCCGTCAAGTTCGATTTCATAGCACTCTGAGTCCCCATCCCGACTCTTCTCCTGGTCCTTCTGATTCCTCATCTGATTCCAAGCTTCCTTCACTGCATATCGTCACCACGTCTGGACCCACAACTGGTGCAGGAACCCAAACTGGTGGTGGCTCCAGTGCTATACTAGTGGTCACATCAGGCGAAATAGTCTCAGGAACTGTTCCAGCAACCCCCATGCTCCCCTTTATGGTTGGGTTAAGTCTACCACATCTTAAGCAATTGATAAATGACCCCATACACCATGATTTCGGTTGGCCCTCTATGCCAACTAGGCTTCCCTCAGACATCCAAAAGTTTGAGGTTATTGCTGGAGAGGATCCTACCAACCATGTTTGATCCTTCCACATGTGGTGTTCATCTAAACCCATAACTGAGGAATCCATTCGTCTGCGGATCTTCCAATGCATGCTCACTGGAGATACTACAAAATGGTATGTAGACCAGCTCTCCACCTCTCATTCTATTTTTGCGATGCTTGCTAAAGCGTTCTTATCATATTTCCAATTACCTCTCCGATATGACACTAGTATGGAGCTATTGAACACATTCCGTCAATCCTCCCCCACTCACCTTTCTGACCATATTCAAGAGTGGCGTCGAAGGAGGAGCACATGTCATGCCTTGCCTTTCAAAGACTGTGTCTATCTAGATTGCTTTCTTAAGAGCCTTTTATCCCCCATTGGGAAAGACGTCACGTCCCATTTTTATCACACCAAGGAAGAAGCTCTCCGGACCACTTTGAGATATGATCTGATTTATGCTCAATCCAATTATTATACCATCATTCTAGACCTCCCTCGTCTTGGAAGTGCCAATGCACTAGGGGCATATCATTCTGCCAACGTTATCGTTGGATCTCTTTCACACTCTTCGCCATACACTCACCATATTTATGGCTATCCGCAGGGGGGCACCAGTTCCTCCAACATTTATGCCCCTCCTCCTAGCAACATGTTTCCAGGGCCCCAACCTGTCTACCAAACTATTTCTCCTTCTTATGCATAGCCTAGCACTCCAGCCACTCAAGCATTAGCGTTGCAGCATCCAATGCATACTCAACCCCAGCAGCCACTGCCCCCTCAGGGCCAGGTGTTTGCACAGCTGAGTGATATCAATCTCCAAAATTCGAAGAAATAGAATAAGGGGAAGGGTAACAAGGGTAACTAGGGAAACCAAGGTAACCAACCTAGTGAACCAGCCCAACTCCAACAACCAGCAACAGGGCAGCCAACCCAAGCAGAACAAGGCTATTCATACGAATAAGCCTTATGCATGTTGTGGTGTACATGGCCATTATACACATGAGTGTCCTATTTTACCCCAGATGTGCCAAATGTGGGAAGCTCAAAAAGCTTCTCAAGGTCAACAATCACCTCAGAATCCTCTGCGATCTCAACTGACAATGCTCACAAATCCTTTCCCTCAACAAGGATTGGTTGCTGCTCAAACTCAGTCGGGTCAAGCAGCCCACCCCCCCCCAAACTTCTACTCTTGGTGACTACCAAATCCTCATAATGGATTCTAACGAGGTCAATACCTCTGATCAATAGCCAGCTCCTCAGCACTTTGTTGTTACCATCTCAGCCGAGTCATCTGGACCCACCCACCTAGGACCTCCTTCGTTTGTGGGTGCCTCTCCTATGTTCCCACTGGCAACTGCTCCTCCAGGTCTTAATCATCCAGGAGCTATTCCACTGGGACATTACCCTACAACCTAGATACCTTTATTATTCCCCCCCACGGGCGTCTTTTCTATCCCTATCATGGCTTCGGTGGTCCTACCTAATGTGACTTTGTGGATCCTAGTATGGTACATTAATCACCCTACAAACACTCAGACTGGTTAGCCAAGACTGTATCATGCTTTGACCCCGTTCAATCGGTCCCAATGACCCCTTCCACTACTTGAGTTCCATCACAACCTCAATAGGAACCAGCTCTTGTTGTGAAAGCATCTGGCCAGGGGGAAAACCCAAAAGGAGAGATTTGAAGGACAATGCTCCCCAAGCTCCACCAGCCCCTAAGGAACCAAAGCCATCACCCCCTTGCACTTTATGTAAAGTGGTTGGGCACACCACCAATAGTTGTCCCGAGCTTCCTCATATTAAACCTTTGGTTCATGAAGCGTTCACTGAGTCAAATATCTATGAGGTCCAAATTACCTTATCGGGACCAATCAAGAAACTCAAAACACTTCACACAAACCACCCTTATGCCCTTTGTGATCTTCATCGTCACTATTCCCATTATTTCCCATGTCTCGATGAATTTCGTGATTGCCTTGGGGAAATTTTTGAATACGAGGCTACTCATAGTGGAGCCTCTACTCCTCTACATATGGATTCTAGTACCACTAGTCAACCAAAACATGGAAACTCTAGCCCTTCTATTGTGATCCCTCCCCCCTATGTGGAGATGACGGACACCACATGCCCCATTCTTTACTTATCCTTGAGTTCCTCTCTGAAAAACCTTCCTGAGGTTGCTTTGTGCATTTCTATCGAACCTTTTTCAACAGAATCTTAGGTCTCAATGTCAATTTGCCCTCCGTCTACCAGTCTGTCGTTTGCCATTCAATACAATGTGTATGTGAACCTTATTCCTTAGGTTGATCCACTAGGTAATGCCACTGCATCATGTAGTTAGTTTTCTTCTCATCTGCCCATCTCCCAGCCTGATGAGGACATCATGGAAGCTATGTCTACCCCTAATTACACCTAAACTTGAGTAAGGGGGCATTCCTTCAAGAGCATTTTGAAGGTCATCTCCTTCCTAATTCTCCCAATGCGCGCTACCTCCAGAAATGTTGCTCACAGCACACCCGTTTGATTTGCATGTCTTTGTTTTTTCCATAAAGTTAGGTATATTGTATCATCGCATCCATTGTCTTTTTCACCTTTCATATGGATCAATCATCCACACTGTATATCGGCCATGTTGATGATGCAAGTTGCTTCTCCTGGAACCTAGCCTTGGCACCTTGGGCCATTTTTACACCTTTGCATATGTTAGTCCTTTCAAACAGCGTGTACATTGGATCTGCCACCAATAATCAGGCTGAATATGATGTAGTGATAGGTTTTTTAGTCGATTCCCTTGCTCATTGCATCCTTCATCTTCATGTTCATTTAGATTCCTTGCTACTTGTCATGATTAAATGGTGTGTATCATGTGCATAACCAAGTCCTATTTAGAAAATATATACGAGTGAAGCTATTGGTACATGAATTTGAAACCATTACTTTTAGTCATGTACCTAGAGCCCAAAATCACTATGTAGATACCATTGCAAGTAGCATTCTAGATTGGAACTTATCACATGTATACCACAGAAGACAACCATAAACAAAACAAATGGTGAACCATCATTGTTGGGTTGTGTTATATTCTTTCCATGACTAGCCCATGTAGTTAACTAGGGGTTAGAGGGGGGAGGTCACAGGGGGTTTCAGGGGCACCCGTAACCCCACTTTATGGGTTCCGGGGCAGCGCCCCGGAAAATTTTGGTTTTGGACCCTATGTTAGGTTGGGCAGACCCACCTATGGTTTTGTGCATGATTTTCGCACATGCTTTTTGGACGCGATGGCTTTCGGTCCATGGTATTGGACGCGATGTTTTTCGGTCCATGGTATTGGATGCTTCAGCATGTATAAATATGTATTATAACATTGAAAGGAACATAATGAAAAATCAAGTCGGTATTCCCAGTTTTGGGATCCAGGGGAAAATCTCTGTGTATATGTGCTTTATGTGTTATGCTCTCACATTGTTTATTTTCTATGTTTTAGAATTCGTATGCAGGTAATTCGTATGGTCAGAGTTTTGAGTTGTGGAAACTCAAGATGGAGGATTTGTTGGTGGATAAAGATCAGTGGATCACAGTAGATCCAGGTACTAAACCAACGGGAGTGTCTGATGAAGAATGGAAGAAGTTGGATCGGAAGGCAAAGAGCACAATACGATTGTGTGTCTCAGATTCAGTATTACTGAATGTATCAGGGGAAGCTACGACAAAGGCTTTGTGGGACAAGTTAGGGACTTTGTACCAATCTAAGTCTCTGGTGAATAAACTATTCCTATGGAAAAAGTTATATAACCTGAGGATAAAAGATGGAGACTGAGTGACAGAGCATCTAAATGCATTTAATACTGTGGTAAGTCAGTTAGCGTCTGTTGGTATTAAAATTTTAGATGAAGATAAGTGCATGAGTTTGTTGTGTTCTCTACCAGGTTCATGGGATAATCTGGTTATTGCAATAGGTAGCAATGCCACTGCCTTGCAGTTTGATGAAATAGTCTCAGCCTTGCTAACAGAGGAGGTGAGACAGAAAAATATGGAGAGCCAGAATGGTGATGCTTTTTCTGTATGAGGACGGTCCGAGAACAGAAACAAAAATAAGTCATCGAGTGGGAGATCTAAATCTAGAGGGAGATCTAAATCTCCAGGAAAACATGTAAAGGTGGTGTGCTGGAAATGTGGAAAGGAAGGCCACTTTAAAAGGCACTGTAAATCTAAAGCTCCTAACAAAGGAAAGGGATCTGATGAGGCTCCTTCTGCAGAGGCGAAAACCACCTCAGATTAAGGTGGGGATGTTTACTTGGCTTCTTCAAGTACACATGTAGATCATGAGACATGGTTGATTGACTCAGGTGCATCCTTTCACTTCACTCCCCATAGAGAGTGGTTCTACGAGCATGAGAAATATGATGGCGGTGATGTCTTCTTGAGGGATGATAGGAAGGCTAGAATCATTGGTTGCGGAAAAGTAAATTTCAAGTTTCAAGGTGGAAGGGTTAGAATGCTTCAATGTGTTCTACATATTCCTGCATTAGCGAGAAATTTGATTTCTATAAGCAAGTTGGATGATGTAGGTGCAAAATAGTGTTCGAAAAGGATACCTACAAGATGGTTCAGGGAGCACTGGTATTGATGCGGGGAGTTCGGATTGGAACTCTATACAATCTGCAAGGTAGCACTATTGTTGATGGGTGCAACAGTTCCGTGGTTCATGAAAGTGGAGCAGAAAATCTAGTGGTCTCTGGAGAAAAGACCATGCTATGGCATCAAAGGCTTGGACATATTGGAGAGAAGGGTCTTCGAATACTTCATGGTAAAGATATGGTAGAAGGTATGAGTAATAGCTCTATGGATTTTTATTTCTATGAAAATTGTGTATACGGAAAGCAAAATTGGGTGAGTTTCCCCTTCTGGTGGTAATAGGGCAAAACATATATTAGAGCTTGTGCATAGTGATGTATTTGGACATGTGAAGGTTCCATCACTGGGTAAGTCTATGTACTATGTATCATTTATAGATGACTTCTCAAGGAATACATGGATATATTTCCTTAATAAGAAATCTGAAGTCTTTGACAGGTTTAAAGAATTTAAGGCTCTAGTGGAAAACCAAATAGAGAAGAAGATAAAGGTGCTAAGGACAGATAAGGGTGGAGAGTTTTGCAGCAAGGAATTTGAAGAACTTTGTAAGAAGTGTGGTATAGCATGGCAGAAGACTACTCCATCTACACCTTAGCAAAATGGAGTTGCAGAAAGAATGAACAAGACGTTGATGGAAAGGGCAAGAAGCATGCTCAATGGTGCCGAGTTAGGACAGGAATTTTGGGCAGAGGCGGTGGATACTACATGTTACCTGGTTAACCGGTCATCTTCATCATCTTTGGAGGATAAGACTCCACAAGAGGTATGGACTGGTAAGAAACCCTCTCTTTCACATCTAAGGGTATTTGGATGTGATGCATATGTACATGTTCCAAAGGAGAAAAGAAAAAAGTTGGATGGTAAATCTGAAAAGTGCATCTTTATTGAGTATAAGGATGGTTTAAAGGGTTATAAGCTTTGGAACCCAGTAACAAGGAAGGTTATGTACAGCTAAGATGTGGTGTTCATAGAGGTGAAAGATGTTATTAAACATGAATTCCAACCAAAAGAACCTGAGAAAATAGAGTTTGAGCTAAAGGAGGAAAAACCAAACTCTACAACAAAGGAGGAATCAGAAGATGAAGAGCCACAAACTCCGGCTATGAGAAGATCAGCTCGAGAAAGAAGGCAGCCAAAAAGGTATAGTCCATCTGCTTTCTGTTTAAATTTTGCTTTGTCTGTTATTGATGATGATCCCAGAACTGTGAAGTAAGCAGTGGATTTAGAGGATGGAAAACTCTGCAAAGAGGCCATGGTTGATGAAATGGCATCTTTGCACAAAAATGAGGCTTGGGATCTGGTGGAGTTTCCGACTGGAAGGAAACCCATTGGCAGCAAATGGGTGTTCAAAAAGAAGACAAATGCAGAAGGAAAAGTGGATAAATACAAAGCTTGGTTGGTAGCAAAAGGTTATTCCTAGGTGCCAGGAATTGATTTTTGTGATATTTTTTCTCCTGTTGCCAAGGTAACTTCTATTAGATTACTTTTATCTATTGTTGCTACTTTAGATTTGGAGTTAGAACAGATGGATGTGAAGACAACATTTCTTCACGGGGATCTGGAAGAGGAGATCTACATGAAGCAACCTGAAGGCTTTGCAATGAAGGGTAAGAAAGAACTAGTATGTAAGTTAAAGAAGTCTCTATATGGGTTAAAATAGTCACCAAGGATGTGGTATCAGAAATTTGATACATTTATACACGGACTTGGCTTCACCAGAAGCAAAGAAAATCACTGTGTGTATTTTAAATTAATTGGTGACTATGTTATTTATCTAGTCTTATATGTGGATAAGATGTTGTTTGTTGGAAATGACAAAGAATTTTTCCAGGATTTGAAGACCCGATTGTCCTCCAAATTTGACATGAAAGATCTTTGTACTACAAACTATATTTTGGGCATGGAAATTAAAAGAGATCGATTAAAGAGGAAGCTCTGGTTAAATTAGAGGAAGTATGTCGAGACAATATTGCAGAGGTTTAATATGCAGGATAGTAGACCGGTGAAGGTTCCTATTCCTATAGGTGTGAGGTTATCTGTTGAATAGTGTCCCAAGACACAAGAAGAGGAAGAGGACATGTCCCGTGTTCCATATACAAGTACAGTCACTAGCCTGATGTATGCAATGGTTTGTACTAGACTAGACATTGCACATGCAATGGGAGTATTGAGCAGGTTTATGTCAAAACCAGGGAAGGAGCACTAGACAGCAGTGAAGCGGGTTTTCAGGTATCTGTGTGGCACTAGTGATTATGGTTTGTGCTACAAAGGAAGACCAGGATTGGACAGAGTGTTGGATATTCATGGCTTTGTGATGCAGACTGGGCTGGAGATCTGGATCAGAGAAGATCTAGAAGTGGGTATGTGTTTAACCTATTTGGAGGTGCAGTCAGTTGGATGAGTAAGAAATAATCTCTAGTGGCACTATCAACTAAAGAGGCAGAATACATGGTAGCCACTCATGCAAGCAAGGAAGCAATTTGGTTGCAGAGATTGTGTTCAAGTATGGGGCTAGTACAGGAAGCTATAAGGATAGACTGTGATAACCAAAGTGCAATTTTCTTGGAAAAGAACCCTGCATATCATTCAAAGACAAAGCACATTGATGTTTAGTATCAATTTGTGAGGGATATTATACAAGGCAAAAAGGTGTTGTTGGTAAAGGTGGACACTTTGATGAACACTGCAGATGCATTGACAAAATCTGTGAGCTCTGAGAAGTTCTCTTGGTGTAGAGAAACAATGGGCATTGCAGGGCTGGATAAATGACTAAGCTCCCTTGTGCCCCCCTATGGAAAGAAAACAACAAGTGGGAGAATTTTGGGTTGTGTTATATTCTTTCCACGACTAGCCCACGTAGTTAACCAGGGGTTAGAGGAGGGAGGTCATGGGAGGTTGGAGGCGCACCCGTAACCCCACTTTATGGGGTTCGGGGCAGCGCCCCGGAAAATTTTGGTTTTGGACCCTATGTTAGGTTGGGTGGACCCACCTATGGTTTTGTGCATGATTTTTGCACATGTTTTTTGGACGTGATGGTTTTCAGTCCATGGTATTGGATGTTTTGGCATGTATAAATATGTATTATAATATTGAAAGGAACATAATGAAAAATCAAGTTGGTGGTCCTAGTTTTGGGATCCAAGGGAAAATCTCTATGTATATGTGTGTTATGCTCTCACATTATTTATTTTCTATGTTTTAGAAATTGTATGCAGGTAATTATTGTACAGGGTTAAAACCTACAATATTCGTCATATAAAAATGCATAATCATATTATGTATCATATAAGTGTTTGGAGCCCTTAGCTCTAAATACATCCGGTATGCCCATAGCATACCGGGGGGCACATAGGCCCCTACAACGCCTTTGAAGTATCTCATACCAAGTTGGGCCGAGATGCTTGAATCCCTTTTTTGAGCACTCGAAACAGAATGGCACTCCACAAACTCATCTTACTAGGGGGCATCATTCCCACCTTTTTATACCGAATCAGTATCCCATGCTTGGGGGCACGATCTTTTTCCCTAGCCATCTTCTCAACAAAATTCTTGGCCTAGATCCCACCAAATCTAAGTATGTTGATTATCCTCCCATTCCTTGGATATTTTGTCCTACAGGCCTCTTCAAGGAGCCATATGCACATTGTATATCATAGACATTTGATACCATATCTTCAAATATTCTACTCTATGTCCACATAGTCCCCATGTTTTAATTAGGGGGCGAGGATGATTCTATACCTCCTCTAGTAGTTCATTCTCGGTTTCCTCTTCCCTTAATTATTCACCGAGAACCATCATTCCAAGAAGAATTAAGGCCATATTTAGACAAGTAAATCCACTTTCCTGAAAGTCGCTAATCCCAATTCCAATGGTCGATTTGTCTGTGACTGTAGCTTCATTTGAAAAAATTTCAATACTATTGGAAAGCTCTCACTGAGCTCTAAAATGGGTCTTCCTCAGTTTTTGATGATTCGACAATTCACACGGAAACCATTTTTCCAAGAAGGTCGCTTCGTTGTCTCTCAAAATCGAATTTCGTCATAAAGCGACACTTGTACTTTGAGGTCCACCTCCTCTTACTACTTGTCATACCATATGTCGATCTTCATCATGAGTAACCATCATTTACTCATGTTTTCATGTTCCCCACTGGGCCTCGTCTGTGTGGCAGCGTCATCGAGTCACCCTTTTTTAGAGCATGCGTGATGAGTCGCCCTTGCAATATTGGAGTCTATTTCATGTCCCATCATCTCATCTCACAGTATTCCATCCATATTTTCATACCTTCCATCCTATGTTGCACATTTTGGCCTCCAGTCATACTGTCCCCATCCCCTCCGGAGTTGAGTCAGTTGCTGCCAAGTCAACCATGCACTTTATGCTCTGATAAGGTAAGTTGTTTGTTTGTCCCTCAATACCACTTTCCCATTATCCCGGGTGTCAGTCCATCAGTCACATTACTATTTTCCCTCGTGCTTTAGTTGAGGATCCTCATTGCCTCATCTATCGTGGGCGCTATTCTGTCGACATCAGCTCATTTATTCCAGAAGAATGGCCTAGAGGGCAGTGTATCTTGATTCTATCTTCCATTCTTGTTTGGTGCCTTGGATCGAGTATAGGGTCTCATTATTTCCCTTTGACTTCATAATTTCATGTTTGTGTTCCATACACTTAATGGTCCAGTGATGCAGCAGATTGTACCAGTGATTCTTCGGTGTGTGTGTGATGTTTCAGACCTCATGAGGGGGTGGCCTTTCAAGTATCCCCCCACATGCTTGGATGCATACCTATTATGCTATAGCCTCAGATGTAGTTCCGCAGACTTGATGATTTTCGTTCCTACCAATCGTAGTGTCCATAACATGCACGTCTCCTTTAGATCATCTGTTTAGTTTTGCAGAGCCCTTCCCTATTCAACAGGGCTTCTCCGATTGTTCTAACCTCCCTCCCACCCATTTCTTGAGGGAAGGGGATTTGTATCTCATGCACTCAAATATTATTGTATTTAGTCCTGGCTCAAGTTTTTATGAGGTGCATTATGTATATGGGACACATTGTATTGGCTTTGTTATGCTAGAATGTCATGTACCATTCAGCGTGTACTTCATTGCTTAGTTTATATTTCTTGGTGAACCATTAATTTTGTACTAAGATATCTCGGTGGGTATGGGTATGCCTCCCCCGCCTCATTGAGGTCCAGTACCACAATATAAAAGGAGACTTGCATTAGTCTCGCCCCCTCTGTCCCTATCCTCTTTCAATTCAACTTCATTGATCTCTCTCTCTCTCTCTCTCTCTCTCTCTCTCTCTCTCTCTCTCTCCCCCCCCCCCCTGACTCCCCTATGTTTTCTAAGTGATTGTGTCCTTAAAACATACTTCGGTCATACATTTTGCTCCTAACACTCGTACGTTGGGGGGCAATCTGTTATCGCCAAAAAATTGATCATCTAGCCTAATTTACTAGACGAATCGAAGTACACCATGTAAAGCCAACTTTACCATAGTAAAATTGCTTTCGTTGTGAGAAATTACATAATAAACCACCTTTATTAAGTAATTTATAGTTAAACCCATGAAGAATAATTAAATAAATCACTATTTATTTGATTTTCTTCTAGGAATAATTAATTAAACCATTGTTTTATGATTATTCCTAGTTAAATTTGACCAATCATGAAAAATAAACAGATAAACCATTATTTATCTTATTTTTCTCTAAGAATAACTAATTAATCTTTAATTAATTACTATTCCTTGTTAATTTTGACTAAATCCCTTAGGAATAATTAAATAAATCATTATTTGTTTATTATTCCTTAACTAATCCCTTGAGATAATAAATAAATCATTTATTTATTTATTATTTCTAAATAAAATTTTAAATACTTTCCCCCCTAAACAAATATAATAAAATATTCCAAGTGGTAATTCCAATAATGGGATCAATAATATTTTATTATTGCTCATTATTCGAGGATAACTCAATATTTTGTTATAAATAGGAGGGTTTTCCATTCATTATTCACTTTTGATTATTTTCATTGTTGCACCCACTATTGTAACTCTAATTATTTTCATTGCTGCACACCATATTTTTACTAGGTTTATACATTATAGATGGGAGAGACTCTACAAAAGCTAAAGATGTTTGAGGATAGCCAAGAACCCATCCCATAGAGGGGGCCTAGTAACATGTATTTGTTCTCTTCATAGGTGTTATTATTAAATTATTCTTTACATATCTGGTTTCCATTGGATGTTTGGGGTTATTACTCTTTCTTTCATTGTTTAACTATGATCATAGCATAGATCCGAATTTTGGCAAGTTTTGTTTCTATCAATAGCAGCAGATCTATAACGTTTAGCAGTGATTTCTATTGTTGAGATTGTTTATAATCCACAATTTTAAGTGGGTTCTTTTCGTACATCATTTAGAAGAAAACACTACAACACTTAATCAATATCAATAGAAACTATAATTATCTTGAAAAGATATCGTAACATAATTCGTTCATGATTTTCTCTTATCAAAGCAAATCATCAGGAAAAAATCTCGTTCTCGCTCTCCTGTTCTCGACTATAGAGGTTGACTTCATCTTTGACTGCATCACTAAGACCTGCTTCCATCGATTTGGTTCATGAGAGTAGGAGGAAATCGTTGAGTGCATCAATTTCCACCTGCCAATATATTTTGCTTCCTAGTTGGCACCTTGGAACCTGTCAAACCACAAACTTGGTTGCAGAATCATATATTAGCTACAAAATCATTCCAATTCCATAGCTGAAGTAAACGTTAAACTAAATAATAAAAAACATTATCTATTTATGAAATACAAGACAATTGTATACCCACCATGTCATAATTCCTGTGATTTGATGCCCAATGTGTGATTATGAAGGTCAAAGCCAAATAGATAAAGTGAAAAAGGGATTCAAAAAGAAGAAATTATGAGGCTCGACATACCCCACACGGAGATCATTGCATATCCTCATGTAAAAATTTCAAAACTGATGAGTTGTTTCTGTTACTAAACTCCTTCAGATACTTGAGCTAAAACATCTATATTTGTCTTCCTTTCCTTCTTCTTAATGACTGCCATCCTTGGTTTCTTCATTAGAATTTTCTACTTCGGACTTATGAATATCTCTTAAGGGATTTGTTCTTTTCTTTTATCTTCTTATTCTTATCATACCATAGAGAAAGATGTAACAGAATATTTTGATTCTTGTTCATTTGTATTTCATTCTGCACTTTCAATGTTTCATATTCATGTTTTAAGTGCCTTTTTAGTGTCTCCAATTCATAAATTTCTTGTTTGAGAGTATTTATAATTGGAAGTTCTTGTGGACTATTAGAATGGATTTATTTTTCTTGATTTGAAGAGGATGTAGTGGCCTTTTTTGTAGCTCTTTTCTCCAAGGATTCTATATAATCATATATCTCTTGGTTAACTGGGTCAGTTTCAGGTGTTCTTCTTACTATATTAACAATTGGTGATGAAACTGGTGATAGAAATGTAGGTGATGGAATTGGTGACAAAATAATTGGTGATGGAGCCTTTATACCTTGTTCTTCCTCCAGATTGATAAACTCTATGGATTTTCAAGCTGATTCCTTCTTTTTCTATTGAGTCTTGCACTCCTCCTGATAGTGGATGAGGTTTTAGTGAGAGCAATTTATTTTTGAACTTTTCTTTGTTTTATCTTTGCTTGCTTTATTTCATCTGTTTTTCTTCTAGATATGCTTTCTTCCTGTTGTAGCGGCTGCAACATCCTCCAAAATTTTGGCTTGCATCCAAATTTCAAAGCCGTCCTTGGTTTTTCCTTTGATGGTTGCAAACACACGAGCTCACACCATAAGCTCTTATGAAGTCTTTTTCAACTTTTGCTTGTTTGACAAGTGGTTGTCTTTAGGCATGTTGATTGCTTTGTCATGCTTGTGATCTTATTCATGCAAGTTTGAGGGTTTGTATTTGCATGTTTGGGTTGTTTTCACTATTTGAACATCTGTCGTACTCACACACAAAGTCGTAGGCACTGTTGCGCAAGTTTCGTCACGGTCTTTTGAAGGTCTATCACAAGTGTCACGCTTGTCACTCTTAGCTCTAAGATAGTCTCACCAAGGGAATGTTTTTTCTTGTTGTTAGGGTGGTTTATGTTGTCTCCTCATCAAGTATGCTAAGGATATGATCACAATGTCAAGTCTGCATAAGTTCACTTTCTTTCGACACTTGTCCTGACGATGAACCACACTGGTTGGTTCGAAACGCGTCGACAAATGACATTTCATGTGATTTTCGCCGAAAAATCTTTTGTAAACTTGATATGGATCACAGAAGCCTAAACTCTATACTTAGCCTTTTTCCTTAAAATCTAGCCGACTAGACAACCCGCTTCCACTGGACCCCGACTGAGCTACACCGTGCAGTCTCAACCCTCAGTGACCCTAATCTGTTGCCAAAACTAAATAGTTCCTGAATTTGTCCTCCCGGTCAGCTGCACTGCAAAATCCTGGAGGTGAGAAACTTGTATTCCTCCCATAATTGTGTAGCAATGACCTCCATCTCCTAAATTAATTGCGCATTTCTCAAGCATAGTCATCATGCCTCCTTATTGTTCGCCAGAAGCCTGCACTGCTCTGAGACGTGGGTATGCACTACTCTAAAAAACCATGCAGACATGCCCAACTAGTCCTTTGATACCTTTCTCTGTACTATTCTCAGAAATTGCACAGAACTCCCCAGTTGGCCCCCATTGCCTTGCTCTACACTACCTCCAAAAATTGCACAGACATGTCTAGTAGTTCCCCCACTGCCTGTCATGCATTGTTTCGAGAAATTGTGCAATCATGACCAACATTCCCTCTACAACCCTACTCTTTCTTCCCTCTGGAAATTGCACAGTCATGAATTTGAAGTTGAGTTAAATGGAATGTGGGACTTCTCTCTTCCAACCGAAGAGGAAGCACAAGCTATGCCAGTGACTACAATAAGTAAAAACTCTGCTGATACGTCTACAACAAATCAGAAACATAAAGCTGCTACTCCTATAAAGGAGAAGACAATAAGTAAGAAATCTAAGACTACTCAAATTGATTCTATTCCATTAGATCCTCCAAATACTTCCAAAACTTTAGTAATCTCGGATATAATGGAATATAATATAGTCGAAGATATGAAAAGACGACAGAAAATACTTCATTGCATGAATTGACTAAACTCAAACAACAATAGAAAATATTACGTAGAGAATTAAAAGTAGTTCCTGTAGCTCCTTTACCATCCGTTGTAGTTACTCAAGCTACTAAAGATATGGGAAAACCTCCTTCATCTTCAAACAAAGTAAATCCCACAGACCTAGTTTTGATAGGTGATAGATCTATTTCTCATACTCCTCCATTTCTTCTTACTTATGAGATTTTCAACAAAAACGTCCATAATTTCCTTGTTGATTCAAGAGCGTCTTCAAACATCATGCCAAGAATTGTGTGCACCATGTTAAATATTACACCTCAAAAATCTGTTGTACACATAGTTCAACTGGACAGGACAAAAGTAGAGGTACTTGGAGAAATGATATTAGTTTCAATCAGGCTTTCCTCTAATCCAAAGGTTTCATAGATAATTGATTTTCTAGTGTTTGATATACCTTAATTTTATGGTTTAATTCTGAGTAGGGATTGGTTCGAAAAGTTACACAGATACTTTACAACTAATTGGTCTCATATGTGGTTACCATACAATGGTAAGCCAAACCAAATCAGAGTAGACCGTGGGAAATTCATGAAGTACACAATGACTGATCTCGAGAGAAGAAATGAACCTATAACTTTCACCAATAATATTATCGGAAATTACTTAGCTGATTCATTCTTGGGATCCTTTAATGAACAAATATCTCCCTTTCTGGATAATGGTGTAGTATCTCAGATAGAAATTTTTTTGCAAACTAATGCTTCCAAGTGTATAGATGTAGTTGATAAACTTGTAGATAATTCATTATTATGGACTCTTTATTTTGATGGTTCCAAGTCTGAAGATGGTGCAGGTGTTGGATCTATCTTAATTAGCCCACAAGGAGAGAAAACCATGTTAGCATGCAAGCTTGAATTTCAATGCACTAACAATATTTCATAATACAAAGCATTGATTCAAGGGTTGTACAAAGCCATTGGCCTTGATGTCTAGTATTTATAAGTATATGGAGACTATGAAATAATCATTAAACAGGAACTTAAATGACTGGTAACTGTATTAAATTCATTTAAATGATCAGCAACAGATCCACATTCTGACATCTTCATATTAAGTAAATGCTTCATAAGAAATACTTTATTTGAGGCTGAGCATTTTTCATATAATTTGGCCAATTCCGACATTAAACCCTCTGTTGTCATTTCCTTTGAAATATTAAAGGCTACCGTTGCCCCTAGGCACAACTGTATTGTCCCAAGTGCCTTTCTGTCGAGAATATCCCATTCTGTGTTTATTATACTCGTCGGATTCTTTGTCTTTCCACTCAATGGTAGGTACATATCTTTCTGGTACATATAATATTCCATCTGCATCTTCCATAGCTGGTAGTTTTGGCCATTAAATTTTTTGACCCTAAAGCTACCATCTTCCACCATTGCTCCCACTCGAACTAGGAACCCTTCTCTCCTGCGAGTTTATCAACCAAATAGACATTCGGCTTTGATACCATTTGTTAGAAGATTATATATTACAAAGCAATGGAACACATAAAATATATTGCAGAAATATAAACATAGAAAACACATAAAACAAGAGAGACATAGATATATGTGGTTCACCCAATTTGGGCTACGTCCATGGAGAAATAGCCAGTCCTTCCTTTTATATTATCCAACAAGCTAAAGAGATACAACCTACAACAGATCTGCTGTAATTCCCTTTTCACTCTCACACAATCTCCTCTCTCTCTCTCTCACTCGGAATACAAAGCTACATAGACACAATACAATTCCCTCATATATAGTGAGGGGTTTCCTTCTAGGGCAAAAAACCCTAAATTAAACATAACTTCTACCATCATATCTCTGCCTAATGAACGACCTAGATTGACTGTGAAATTACAACATTTTACAACACAATTTTACATCTATTTTTAGTTTCGGGAGCGCTGCCCTTGATCCCCCGCTAGGGGGCGCTCCCAAAGATCACAGTCATCCCCGCCTAGACCCCCCTTGTATCATAAATTTTATGATGGGCGTTGCTGCCACATTACGAAATGGGGTCGAATGCGATGATACCTATGAATAAGGAACATAATCAAGCTCCACACCCAACAATCTCCCACTTGGAGACTGATTATACAAACTCCATCGCTGCTTCATTTGTTGGACAATTACCCCACTTTGGACTTGACTATTTCTCATTTTCTTCATCATACTTGAAGACCAATTGAAAATGAGCAAAATCTCAGTTTCTCCCTCGTTACAACTTTTGTTAACATATCTACAGGATTCTGGCTAGTGTGTATCTTTTCCAGCTTCAAATGTCCATCTTCCAATGTTGATCATATGAAATGGTACTTGAGTTGTATATTTTTAGTCTTGTAATGAAATGCAGAGTTCTTTGCAAGATGTATGGCACTCTAGCTATCACTGTATAATCTGCCCAACTCCTGCTTGTTACCCAATTCATCCAGAAACGTTTGTAACCAAATCATTTCTTTACTAGCCTCTGTCGCAGCAACATACTCTGCTTCTGTTGTTGAGAGTGCAACAACACTTTACAATTTTGAAACCCAACTGACAGTTTTTCCACCTACAGTAAACACATACCCTGTGGTGCTCCTCCTATTATCTCTATCACCCGTCATATCTGTATCAACATATCTCTGTAGAGAAATGTTTGAACCACCAAAACATAATGCTTGATTTGTGGTACTTCTCAAATACCTGAGAATCCAGTTCACCACCATCCAATGTTCTTTCCCTAGATTTCTCATGTACTTGCTTACAACTCCCACTGCATGTGCAATATCAGGCCTTGTGCAGACCATTGCATACATTAAGTTTCCAACTGGTGATGCATATGGAACTTTAGACATATAATCCATTTCTTCCTGAACCTTGGGACACATTTCCTTACTTAGTTTGAAATGGCTAGCCAAAGGTATACTAACTGGTTTTACATTCTTCATATTAAACCTTTTCAACAACTTTTGTATGTGCTCACTCTGAGACAATGTTAATTTGCAATTTTTCCTCTCTCTAGTTATTCTCATACCAAGGATTTGTTTTGCAGCACCCAAATCCTTCATTGCAAATGAGTTTGCCAATTTTATTTGAGAACATTTATTTCTTGCATGTTAGATCCTGCAATAAACATGTCATCTACATACAATAACAATATAATATAGCTGCCATCATTTTGACTTTTGAGATAAACACAATGATCAGAGTGACATCTAGCATAACCTTGTTCAGACATAAACCTCTCAAATTTTAGATACCACTGCCTTGGAGCCTGTCTTAAGCCATACAAGCTCTTCTTCAACCTGCACACTAGTTTCTCCTTCCCTTTTACCTCATATCCTTGTGGCTGCTACATATATATCTCTTCCTCCAAATCCCCATTGAGAAAGGCTATCTTTACATCTAACTTCTCAAGATGCAAATCTTCAACTGCTACTAGACTTAAAATAGTTTTGATTGATTTCATTTTTACAATAGGATAAAATATCTCATCAAAGTATATACCATTTTTTTGTGCAAACCTCTTCACCAAAAGTCTAGCTTTATACCTTTTTCTACCCCCATCTTCTTCCTTCAACCTGTAAACCCATTTATTCTTCAATGTTGTTTCACCTACAGGAAACCTCACTAAGTCCTAAGTCTAGTTATGTGCTAGGGAGTCCATCTCTTCTTTCATAGCTTGCTGCCACTTCCTGATTTCTACCTGCACTGCTTCTTCATAACATTTTGGTTCACCAGAATCAGTCAAAAATACATAATATAATGAAGGAGAGTATCGTTTAGGGGGTCTACTTATCCTGGTAGATCTTCTAACACCACTTTTAGGCATTTGAGGTGCTTTTTTCTATTGTGGTTGTTGTTGCTATTCTGGTTGTTGATCATTATGATTTTCAGGCACCTTCACTTTTTCTGTGATCTCATCAAGCACCGTGGATTCTCTGTTTTCTTTTTCCTATTTCTTTTCCTGCAGCTGATCCTTATACAAAACCTTTTCATTGAATATGACATCTTTGCTTCTAATGATTTTGTGTTTTTCATAATCATAAAAGCGATAACCAAAATCATTAACACCATATCCAATAAAGGTACATTTCTTTGATTTTGCGTCGAGCTTTGTTCTATTTTCTTTATTAATGTGGACAAAGGCTTCACAAAAAAAAGTCTTTAAAAATGAGTAGTATACCTTTTTACCTGTCCATGCCTCCTCTAGAATACCACCTTCCAAGGAACTTGAAGATCCTCTGTTTATTTGATAAACAACAGTATCTACAACATCTACCCAAAATTTTAAAGGAAATCCTACATGCAATCTCATGCACCTTGCACGCTCCATGATTGTCTTGTTCATCCTTTCTGACACAACATTTTATTGTGGTGTTCTTGGAACTGTCTTCTCTCTGTGAATTTCATTCTATCAATAGTACCTATCAAACATTTTTCTGCAATATTCACCTCCATTGTCTGATCTGAGACACTTCAACCTTTTTCCTGTCTCATTTTCAACCAAAGCTTTCCATTTCTTGAAAGTATCAAATACATTAGATTTATTTCGAATACAATAAATCCAAGTTTTTATGTTTGCATCATCAATAAAAGTAACATAATAACGAGATCCACCTAGAGATGATACTTGAGTAGGTCCCCATAGATATGTATGCACAAGCTCTATTTTTCGCTCTTATTTTCTTTCCCAACCCCGATGAATCTGACTCTCTTATGTTTTCCATAAACACAATTTTCACAAAATTTTAAATCAACATGCTTCAAACTTGTCAACAAATTTCTTGAGTGAAGAATCTACATCCCTTTCTCACTCATGTGCCCGAGCCTATGATGTCACAATGTTGTATCTTCTCCTGTAGAGGTTAAATAATTAACATAATTAGAAATACCATTGCATAAATACAATGTATCAACCTTTTCTCCATTTTCTATTACCAAGGATCCTTTAGTTACCTTCTAGGTTTTATATGTAAAAGTATTCACACAACCTTCACCTCCCAACTGCCCTGTTGAAATCAGATTTTTCTTTAGATCTAGAACATGCATTACCTCCTTCAATAGCCATTGATTTCTATTTTTCTATTTTATGAAAATTGTACCCATTCTAATTATGTTACAAGGTTTATCATCACCCAATCGAACCTATCCAAAATCTCCTTGAACATAATCATGAAAATGTTTCCTATCAGGTGTGGCATGGAATGACGCCACTGAATCTACCACCTAGGCATCAACAATATTTTATAATGAAAGAATCAAAGCATCTTGCAACACATCACCTGTCACATTCACTTCATGACTACCTTCTTGTTGTGCATCTCCTTCTTTTCCCTTTCAAGACTTGCATTCTTTCTTAAGGTGTCCTTTTTTCCCACATTTCCAGCACAATATCCTCGGTCTGGACTTGGATCTACCTTTGCTTGACTTACTGCGATAACCTAGGCTCTTTCCTCTTTCCATTTTTGTTCCCCTAGTCTCTACAGTCAAAGCATTACCTGATGTCTCACCAGAGATTTTTCATGCATTTCCTCACTAAGGATTGCACCGACAACATCATCAAACTTTAAAGCACAAGATCCAAAGACAGGGTTACTAATGGCCATAACTAAACCATTCCATCTTTCTAGCAATGAGCATAGAAATAAAAGAGCCCTAACTTCATCATCAAAAATTACCCCTATAGAACTTAACTAACTGGAAATTGTATTAAATTCATTTAATGATTAGCAACAGATCCACCTTCTGAAATCTTCATATTAAATAAATTCTTCATAAGAAATACCTTATTTGAGGCTGAGGGTTTTTCATATAATTTGGCCAATACTGACATTAAACCCTCTGTTGTTGTTTCCTTTGAAATATTAAAGGCTACTGCTAGGCACAACTATATTATTCCAAGTGCCTTTCTGTTGAGAATATCCCATTCCATGTCTGTCATACTCGTCAGTTTCTTTGTCTTTCTGCTCAATGCTAGGTACATATATTTCTGATACAAATAATCTTCTATATACATGTTCCATAGCTGGCAATTTTGGCCATTAAATATTTCGACCCTAAACCTACCATCTTTCACCATTTCTCCCACTCGACCCAGGAACCCTTCTCTCCTACAATTTTATCAGCCAAATAGACCTTCAGCTCTGATACCAGTTGTTAGAAGATTATATATTACAGAGAAATGGAATGCATAAAATATATTGCAGAAATATAAACACAGAAAACACATAAAACAAGAGAGACATAGATACACGTGGTTCACCCAATTTGGGCTACATCCACGGAGAAATAACCAGTCCTTCCTTTTATATTATCCAACAAACTGAAGAGATACAACCTACAATAGATCTGATGTAATTCCCTCTTTTCTCTCACACAATCTCCTCTCTCTTTCTCACTAAGAATACAGATCTATGTAGACGCAATACAATTCCATCATATATAGTGAGGGGTTGCCTTCTAGGGAAAAAAACCCTTAATTAAACATAACTTCTACTGTCATATCTCCGTCTAATGAACGACTCAGATTGACTATGAAATTACAATATTTTACAAGGCAATTTTACATCTATTTTTAGCTTCAAGGGCACTACCCCTGATTCCCCACAGGGGGGCTCCCAAATATTGCAGTCGCCCCCTCCTAGATGTAGGTTTTAACCCTGTACAGAAATTACCTACATACAAATTCTAAAACACAAAAAATATATAATGCGAGAGAAGAACACATAAAACACATATAGACAGATATTTTCCCCTGGATCCCAAAACCAGGACTACTAGCTTGATTTTTCATTATGTTCCTTTCAATTTTATAATACGTATTTATACATGCCGAAGCATCCAATACCATGGACCGAAAAACCATCGCATCCAATACCATGGACCGAAAGCCATCGCGTCCAAAAAACATGTGCGAAAATCATGCACAAAACCATAGGTTGGTCCGCCCAACCTAACATAGGGTTGAAAACTTGGACCCCATAAAGTGGGGTTATGGGTGACGCTCAAACCCCCTGTTAACTACGTGGAAAGAATATAACTCAACCCAACATTCTCCCACTTGTTGTTTTCTTTCCACGGGGGGCCACAATAGAGCTTAGTCATTTTCCCAGCCCTCAAATACCCATTGTCTCTCTACACCAAGAGAACTTCTCAGAGCTCACATATTTTTTCAATGCATTTGTAGTATTCTTCAAAGTGTCCAACTTTTCCAGCAACACCTTTTTGTCTTCTATCATATCCCTCACAAAGTGATACTGATCATCAATGTGCTTTGTCTTTGAATGATATGCAGGGTTCTTTGCCAAGAAAATTGCACTTTGGCTATCACAGTCTATCCTTATAGCTTCCTGTACTAACCCCATACTTGAACACAATCTCTACAACCAAACTGCTTCCTTGCTTGCATGAGTGGCTGCCATGTATTCTACCTCTGTAGTTGACAGTGCCACTACAGATTGTTTCTTAATCATCCAATTGATTGCACCTCCAAATAGGTTAAACACATACCCACTTGTAGATCTTCTCTGATCTAGATCTCCAACCCAGTCTGCATCAACAAAGCCATGAATATCGAACACTCTATCCAATCTTGGTCTTCCTTGGTAGCACAAACCGTAATCACTAGTGTCACGCAAATACCTGAAAACCCGCTTCACTGCTGTCCAGTGCTCCTTCCCTAGTTTTGACATAAACCTGCTCAATACTCCCACTACATGTGCAATGTCTAGTCTAGTACAGACGATTGCATACATCAGGATACTGACTGCACCAAATAGAAGTTACCTTGGAAACAGGAGAAAAAATATCACCAAAATCAATTCCTGGCACCTGGGAATAACCTTTTGCTACCAACCGAGCTTTGTATTTCTCCACCTTTCCTTTTGCATTTGTCTTCTTCTTGAACACCCATTTGCTGCCAATGGGTTTCCTTCCAGTCGGCAACTCCACCAGATCCCAAGTCTCATTTTTGTGCAAAGATGCCATTTCATCAACCCTGGCCTCTTTCCAGAGTTTTCCATCCTCTGAATCTACTGCTTCCTTCATAGCACTGGGATCATCATCAGTAATAGATAAAGAAAAATTTGAATAGAAAGCAGATGGACTATACCTTTTTGGCTACCTTCTTTCTCGAACTGATCTTCTCACACCCAGAGTTTGTGGCTCTTCATATTTTTATTCCTCCTCTACTGTAGAGTCTGATTCTTCATCCTTTAACTCAAACTCTATCTTCTCAGGTTCCTTTGGTTGGAATTCATGTTTAATAACATCTTTTACCTCTCCGAACACCACATCCCGGTTGTACACAACCTTCCTTGTTACTGGGTTCCAAAGATTATAACCCTTTAAACCATCCTTATACCCAATAAAGATGCACTTTTCATATTTACTATCCAAATTGGTTCGTTTCTCCTTTGGAACATGTACATATGCATCACATCCAAATACCCTCAGATGTGAAAGAGAGGGTTTCTTACCAGTCCATACCTCTTGTGGAGTCTTATCCTCCAACGTTGATGAAGGTGACCTATTGACTAGGTAACATGCAGTATCCACTGCCTTTGCCCAGAATTCCTGTCCTAACCCGACACCACTGAGCATGCTTCTTTCCCTTTCCATCAACGTCTTGTTCATTCTTTCTGCAACTCCATTTTGCTGAGGTGTATATGGAGTAGTCTTTTGTCATGCTATACCACACTTCTTACAGAATTCTTCAAATTCCTTGCTGCAAAACTCTCCACCATTATCTGTCCTCAACACCTTTATCTTCTTCTCTGTCTGATTTTCCACCAGAGCCTTAAATTCTTTAAACCTGTCAAAGACTTCAGATTTCTTCTTAAGGAAATATATCCATGTATTCCTTGAGAAGTCATCTATAAATGATACATAGTACACAGACTTACCCAGTGATGGAACCTTTACAGATCCAAACACATCACTGTGCACAATCTCTAATATTTGTTTCGGCCTCTTACCACCAGAGGGAAAACTCACCCGATTCTGCTTCCCATATACACAATTTTCACAGAAATCAAAATCCAAAGAGATATTACTCATACCTTCTACCTTACCTTTACCATGAAGTATTCGAAGGCCCTTTTCTCCAATATGTCCAAGCCTTTGATGCCATAGAATGATCTTCTCTCCAGAGACCACTAGATTTTCTACTCCACTTTCAGGAACCACAAAACTATTGCACCCATCAATAATAGTGCTACCTTGCAGCTTGTACAGAGTTCCAATCCGAACTCCCCGCATAAATACCAATGCTCCTTGAACCATCTTGCAGGTATCCTTCTCGAACACTATTTTTACACCTGCATCATCCAGCTTACTAACAGAAATCAGATTTTTGGCTAATGCGGGAATATGCAAAACACCCGGAAGTGTTCTAACCCTTCCACCTTGCAGCTTCAACTTTACTTTTCCATGACCAATGATTCTAGCCTTCCTATCATCCCCTAAGAAGACATCACCACCATCATATTTCTCATACTCATAGAACCACTCTCTATGGGGAGTGAAGTGAAAGGATGCACCTGAGTCAATCAACCATGCCTCATGATCTACATGTGTACTTGAAGAAGCCAAGTACACATCCCCACCTTCATCTAAGGTGGTTTTCACCTCTGCAGAAGGGGCCTCATCAAATCCCTTTCCTTTTTCAGGAGCTTTAAATTTATAGTCCCTTTTGAAGTGGCCTTCCTTTTCGCATTTCCAGCACACCACCTTTACATGTTTTCCTGGAGATTTCGATCTCCCTCTAGATTTAGATCTCCCACTCGATGACTTATTTTTGTTTCTGTTCTGAGACCGTCCTCGTACAGATAAGGCATCACCATTTTGGCTCTCCATATTTTTCTATCTCATCTTCTTCGTCAACAAGGCAGAGACTATTTCATCAAACTGCAAGGTAGTTGCATTGCTACCTATTGCAATAACCAGACTATTCCACGAATCTGGTAGAGAACACAACAAATTGATGCACTTATCTTCATCTAAAATTTTAATATCAATAGATGCTAACTAACTTATCACAGTATTAAATACGTTCAGATGCTCTGTCACTGAGTCTCATCTTTCATCGTCAGGTTATACAAATTTTTCCACAGGAACAGTTTATTGACCAAAGACTTAGATTGGTATAAAGTCCCCAACTTGTCCCACAAAGCCTTCGTCGTAGCTTCCCCTGATACATGCAGCAAATTGAATCTGAGACACACAATCATATTGTGCTCTTTACCTTCTGATCCAACTTCTTCCATTCTTCATCAAACACTCCCGTTGGTTTAGTACTCGGATCTACCGCGATCCACTCGTCTTTATCCACCAACAGATCCTCCATCTTGAGTTTCAACAACTCAAAACTCTAACCATTAAATTTCTCTATATCTATCTTTCCACTGCTCGCCATATTCTTTCACCACCAGAATCGATCTCGCAGATCTCCCACTGAACAGGGTCTACCATAGGCCCGAGCAAAACCCCTCAACAACAAAGGTGTCCCCTTGAAGCCAAAATAGCTCCGATACCAAATGTAGGTTTTTACCCCGTACATAAATTACCTGCATACGAATTCTTAAACATAGAAAATAAATAATGTGAGAGCAGAACACATAAAACACATATACACAGATATTTTCCCCTGGATCCCAAAACCGGGACTACCAGCTTGATTTTTCATATAATGTTCCTTTCAATGTTATAATACATATTTATACATGTCGAAGCATCCAATACCATGGACGGAAAAACCATCACGTCCAATACCATGGACCGAAAACCATTGCATCCAAAAAACATGTGCGAAAATCATGCACAAAACCATAGGTGGGTTTGCCCAACCTAATATAGGGTCCAAAACCAAAATTTCCCGAGGTGCTGCCCCAGACCCCATAAAGTGAGGCTACGGGTGCCCCTCAAACCCCCTGTTAACTACGTGGAAAGAATATAATACAACCCAACACTGGACCCCCCTTGCAATGTACATTTTATGGGCATCATTGTTGTCACATTATGAAATGGGGTCCAATGCAGTGATACCTGTGAATAAGGAAGATAATCAGGCTCCGCACCCAACACATTGGTAGACTGTGGGAAATTATTAGATGAAAGTTTGTGAATTTGGACTTCATTGTAGAAATATGAAAATGTAGAGAAACTATAGGAAGAAATGTAGCAAAAGCAGTAGCAGTTAAAAGAAATTTGGGCATCTGTGAAGATCTTATCCATCTAGCAGAGGCTCATGAAACTTAATGAGAGTAAGGCCCTCAAGAAGAACATTGAGGAACTGAAGAAGGAGGAGTAGATTTTGATAGAGAGGACTCAACCTTGGCAGGATGAGGCCCTCCAGTTATCACATGTAGTGCATGAGAATCTTCAGGAGCTTTGACAAAAGGAAATAGTGTTGGTGCAGAAGGTTGCAGAACATGTGAGACAGGAACTATTGGAGGAAGCACACAGCGAGGACAAACAGGTGATAGAAACTCTGGAACTATTCAATCAAAACTACAACAACGTCACAGCAAAAATCAAAGGAAAAGAAGCTGAGTGACTTAGGATGAGTCGCATGTGAGTTGGGGGCCTATTAGGCACAACACAACTTGGCCTAGTTTTTGATGAAGACTTCACATTTTATGGAGCGGAGTGAGACTTGATTCTTGATTTCGACCATTTCATTTGACATGTCCTTTAACACCTTTTGAATGCCTTCAAGGTCGAAAGGGTCCTTTGGAGCTTTCTTTTTTGAATCTTCCCTGAATGTCACTTTCTTTGATTTCCTTTCTTCTATCTATGACCTCTTTTCTAAGGAAATAATTCTTCTTTCTACAAACAATGCTTCTTTCATGTTTTCTACAAGGGTAACCTTATTGGATCTATCTAGAAAAATTGCTATATTAGAGGGAAGGGAGGATATGTACCATTCAATTTTCACTCCTACTGCAGGTCTAGAGGCAGCTGGGATTTTTTTTAGCAACTTATTAAACCTGGAGTTGAAGTATTTGATCCACGGTTCTATCATCGCCAAATTTTGCGAGAAATACTTCTTCAAAAGTGTCCCAGTTTCTTATTGAACCTGCTAGACAGGAAAAATACCAAGATCCAGCAAATCCCTAGAAAGTATAAGGAAATAATCTGATAACAACATCTTCATGTGCAACTCCATTAAGATTCATGGCTAACATAAAGTTATTTATATGTTCTTCAGTAGGAGGACCATCATCAGGATTATACTTAGGTAACCATTTTTCTGGGTTTGCTGGGAGAGCATTTGGATTAGCAGCCAGCACAACACCACGGTTTGCCCAAGGTTGAATAGGTTGGTTGGCCATAAATTTATTTTTAAGGTTATGAAGGTGAGGAAGTAGATCGATAAGTAGATGGTGATGGTGAAGAACTTACTACTGGACTAATACTACTTGTAGCAGCACTAATTTTCTGAGTCGAAAAAATGGATTGTTGAGAAGAGGCAGATTGAGTAGAAGTGAATGGGGAAGTAAATGGAGGGAAAGGTGATTTGATCTCACTGGTATTTGATTGATATTTTGATGTGGAAACTTTATTACATCGTGAATGAATGGGAAACTCAAAATGGGTTACTCCAAGATTTTCACTTTGCAGTCAAGTTAATACACCAGTATCTCATAATAGGGAAGTGACACTTTCTTCAGAAGCCTCTGGCTTTTCAGGTTTCTCCGTAGAAATGGATATCTGTTCCAATTTATGTATTAAGGAGTGAACTTCAGGAGACTCAGGAGTGTAATCTGAAGAAGGTGGTTTTCTTAATATTTCAGGAGATGAGGGAGATGTTTCTACACCTTCAAATTTCTAATCCGAATATTTTGAATGATATCTAGAATAGGTAGAAGTTGTGGAGGGGTTTTGAATCTTGTTGGGCAATTTAATTGCTTAAATTGCTTTCATTAAATTATCAACTAGGGAAACTCGTAAGCTTGTGATGATGCCGGCAAAATATATGCAGGAGTAGGCAACTAACTCTATGTCTAACTAAATGATTTATGATTCAATATAATATGCAAGGGAAGAGGCTCCTAATTGAGGAGGTCATGGTTGTCCTTCCCTACAGTATTATAGATTGAAAAGAAATCATTGATTACATAAAACTAGAAACTTGAAATAAAGACAAGAGAATGAATTTAATTGTTGTTTAGATTCAAATAGAGAGAGAGACTAACTTAGTCCCTTGATTTTCCCCTCATATACTGATCCAAACTAAACTAAGATTCATTCATAAGCATAAGAAATGAAATAACTTGAAACTTAAAAGCAAAAGAATGAATTTCAATTATCATGCAAATCAAATAGAGGGAGAGCCTAACTTAGACCCTTGGTTGTTCCCTCATATGCTGATAAGATTTTAATTTAAAACTCATTCACCAATCACAAACAAATCCTCAAACATCTAAGCAATGAAATAAGATCTATTATGAAATAAAATGTTTCTTTGATCCTTTTAGAGTGAGCTCAATTCTCTTAAGAACAAAGTGACAAACTATTCCATAAACTCATATACTACAATAAGAAAATTTATATCTAAAACTATAGTATGGAAATTTATGTAAAATGAAGCTTTATTCTATTCCATCATAAGTTGGATACATGCTCCAAGAGTCATCTCTTTGGAATGGAGGAGGTACTCCTATTTATACAAAAACTATGATAACGACCTCATAAATGTAGACCCACTATTCCCTCCTTTGACCCACATATTTCTCAACCAATGGTGACACATAACCCTATCCTCCATGATCTCCTCCATGAGGTCCATGATCTTCTCCATGAGGTTCATGATCTTCTCAAATTCGAATTTGAACATAGAGTTCCACATAAGGATGCCTTGGAAGCTTCCTTTGTACCTACACATGTCAACAAACTCATTCTAATTGTTAGGTATAAGTATAAGCATATTATTTTCTAAAGTTTAACCATAAATCCACTTTAAAATGTTAAGAATTAATAAAATTTTGGAAAAGCATAGATATAAGCCAATGATGAGGTAAATGTAATGATGTGGAGGTGGAATGGAGGTGACATGAAGGTAATATGGAAGTAATGTGAAGGTATTGGTGAATAATGGAGTGAGAATAAGGACTATTTTGAGGCCCAACAACTCTTATGAACGTTTTTGAATTGACCTTTACATTTATATGTCATTCATAGTCGGATGGCCCTCCTTCTAGCACCAAAATGTTGAAGCCTCAGAATTATACTGCTCCAACATGGGGGATAACCACCCAATCCGAACCTTGAAGGCAACTACCTTTCCATTTGATGTGGTGGCTCCAACTGGGGATGATGAGACCAGTTTCCCAGAATGGGTTTGAAAATGAGAATGGGTGGTTTCCAAATGATTGCAATAAAAATAATGATAACTAAATGACCTATTCTAACATGCAAATCTCTAGTTAACTTAATCTAATATAAGCTCGGGGTATTTTGTGCAATATGCGATCTAAAACGATATTTGTTTGGTATGTGATAATAAAGATCATTCATGTATTAAACAGAGATATCGCATGTATTAAATAAATGTATAAACTATATCGCATATATTTAATGATCATATATGAAAATTAATACTTTCAGCTATGCATCATACAGTAGTGCAATTAACACATAACAGAAAGAACATACTCCATATATAATTCGTGAAAACAAAATTTTATCACTAATTTAACAAAACAGAACTAATCATACAACATAAAACTACCATATGTGTGAAGTTCTACTCATTTGACTAGTGACATAGATTAGCTCCTTTCTTCAGGTCAAATTATTCTCCAAGCATACAGTAGTGCATCAACAAATGAAAGTAGTTTGATATTCAAAAGTAATGACCATGTTCCATAATTTCATCAAGGCATTCACAAACTTACAGAAGTGCATTCTTTTCAAATGTTTTTTTATAAAATTCTGGACCCTTCTCTAAATGCATGAGAAGGGTATAAATACTATCTAACTAAAGTTCAAAAATAGATTATACAAAATATCTGAGGAGGTTTCAAACAACCTTCCTCTTAACTAGCAACTAACTCTAAAAATAAAAGTGATTTGATGACCAGAGGTTATAAATATGTCTTGTTGTCTACCATCTTTTCCTTTAGATCACATATATCGGCCATTGGTTTCACTTGAGGAGGTGCCCCGAATTGCATTATGACTTGTCTTGCGAAGATGGCATCTGTAAGAGGTGGCAGCATCCTTTGTGTTGAATTGAGTGAACAATTCAACGTCATAATTTGGCTATGAGGTTTGACAAGGAATTTCCAATATGCCTCCTAGTCAGTCTTTGATAATTTTGTGATTGCCTCCCTTTGGATTTTCACCTTTGCCTTCCAGTTTTTATCCAAGTCATTCAAATCTGGAAGTGAATTTCGGTTACCTTCTTTTATCAAGTTGGTGGTATGCAAAGTGTGATTGACTGCTTTTATTATATTTTTAGCCACTCCTGCTGCTCTTGCTACTGCCAATTTTGCCTGCTTGATCCACGCATCCCAATCTATGAACAATATGTCTTTATGTGTTTCTTCTATTTCTGGCAGATTAGTGCTTCTTCCTTCTTCAGATTCTTGCCATTCAATGTAGTCAGAGATCTTAGTATTTAAATCATTAAACTCGATTCTCTGATCAATTGCCTTATCTGTTAATTGGTCACTGGTAATCAGATAAGGGGTGATATGGGACATTCTCTGGTAGAATAGATCTTGTTGTTTTGACAGAATGGAGTTTAGCTCCAATGCCTCTTTGATGAATTCATCAACAGTAGATAAATCTTCATATTTTTCCATGACCTCTTGCAACTCTTGGATTTGCATGTTCTTTGCAGAGATGTCTGCTTCGTGGCTTATCTTTAATACTTCCATACTCTGCTGCAAATGGACTATTTGTTCAATGGCTTGCTTGTTCACATTTTCTTTCTCGATTTCTAGTTGTTGCTCGAGCTGCGATATCCTTTCTTTCCTTTCCATTAACAAAATAGGTACCTTTGTGGCTTTATCCATGGTGGCAGTGGCATATGCCCCTATAAATTGCGACGACCTGGTTAAATTTTCATTTGGGTTTGAAGGAATATCCCTCCAGACTCTATCCATTGGTTCATTCCCTGTTGGGATTTCAGGTGTTTCTACACTCCTTCTTTTCTTTTGTCTTCTTACTACAACCTTATGCAGTGGATTATAGAATACATCTAAAGGAGGTATTTCTGTAACCTTTAGAATAATTTCATATGTCGGAAATGTAGGGATGATTTATGTATTATGTTAACTTGTCCCTTCCTCATTTATTGGCTTCGGCTCTGAAATTTTCTGAGTTTGTTTTGTAGTATGATATTTTGTGGTTTCTGGGACATTTGTTGTCTTGGGAGCATCTTGGAGCTTTTTATTAAACTGGTCCCATTCCTACTCCAAATCGTTGCTTTTGCCTTCGGGACTGGTAGCCTTAGTTAGGTCACTTATGACCTGTTTTTTGGCTGACCTTCTGTTGGATTCCTCTATATTCTCTATTTCTTGTGTCTTCCCTGTATCCTGGGATGTATTCACCTAATATTCTATACGAGAATTTGTCCCTTCGTTGTTAACAGTTACACTGGGTGTAGGTTTGTCATCAGCTCTTAACAAATGCAATGGGATTGTTTCGAGCCTCTGATTTCTAAATTCCTGAAACCTTTTGTTTTGGAGTATGATATTTTGTGGTTTCTAGGACATCTGTTGTGTTGGGAGTATCTTGGAGCTTTTTATTAAACTGGTCCCATTCCTACTTCAAATCGTTGCTTTTGCCTTCGGGACTGGTATCCTTAGTTAGGTCACTTATGACCTATTTTTCGTCTGACCTTCTGCTAGATTCCACTGTATTCTCTATTTCTTGTGTCTTCCTTGTATCTTGAGTTTTTCACCTGAGATTCTATATGAGAATTTGGCCCTTCGTTGTTAACAGCTACACTGGGTGTAGGTTTGTCATCAACTCTTAACAAATGCAATGGGATTGTTTCGAGCCTTTGATTTCTAAATTCTTGAAACCTTTCAAAGTCATTAGGATTCAGATTTTCCTTTACCCAATCAAATGCTTGTTCGAATGATTCAGCTAATTGTAAAATACCTTCGAATTCATGAGCTTCATGGACATAGGGTTTGACCTTAGTGTTGTAGTAACATTTTGTGCTACTTTTTCTGGGTCAAATTTCCTTTTTGGTAGAGTATGGAGCCTAAGGCTCTCTAAGTTTTGTAATTCTTTGTTTTCATGGTTGAAGTTTGCCAACAAAAAAGAAGCACACCGGATTGGAAAGGGTGGCCATAATGATTTTTTTCTATCTTTCAAGGTCTTGGTCAAGCCCTTCCCAACAGTTTGGTGAGCTATTTCTCTGGCTAAAAGTTTGTCGAAGACATAGAAAGGGAGTACATGCGGGTATGTTGTACTACCATAAACTCTAATATATGTGAACCATTGTTTAGAAAAATACTTGCCTACTACGAAAAGGTCTATAGCGGCTTCCTTAAAAAAATTGGGGGCTTTCTTATCAAAAATCAGTTGATGTAATGGTAAAATAACACCATGGCATATTTTGTAAAAATGGGGTATAAAATGGGATTCCCACATTTTTTTGTGACTGAGATGGATGGGGTAGGGGTCTTGCAAAGTCCATTTCCAACCCATGATTGGAAACTTAGTACAGAAACAGATGGCATCCATGATATAGGCACTCAAATAAAATGGAGGAAGGTTCTCTGTGGAGGTGGATCTCTTTTGACGATATTCAGAAATAACATTAGCTAGGTTATCAGATAGGATAGTAGCCCAATTCATTATATGGGAATTGACACAAGTATCGATTATGTTGGGTTGTGTTATATTCTTTCCACGACTAGCCCAGATAGTTAACCATGGGGTTATTGCGTAGCAGGGGGGTCACGGGGTGTTTGAGGGGTGCAGGTAACCCCACTCTATGGGGTCCGGGGTAGCGCCCCAGAAAATTTTGGCTTTGGAACCTATGTTAGGTTAGGCGGACCTACCTATGGTTTTGTGCATGATTTTTGCACATGGTTTTGGATGCGATGGTTTTCGGTCCATGGTATTGGATGCTTCAACATGTATAAATATGCATTGTAACATTGAAAGGAATATAATGAAAAATCAAGCTGGTAGTCCCGATTTTAGGATCCAGGGGAAAATCTTTGTTAGTCCCAATTTTGGCATCAGAGCTGTTTTTGGCTTCAAGGGGATGCCTTTATTGCTGAGGGGTTTCGCTCGGGCCTGTGGTAGACCCTGTTCAGTGGGAGATCTGCGAGATCGATTCTGGTGATGAAAGAAGATGGCGAGCAGTGGAAATATAGAGATCAATAAATTTAATGGTCAGAGTTTTGAGTTGTGGAAACTCAATATGGAGGATCTTTTGGTGGATAAAGATCAGTGGATCGCGGTAGATCTGGATACTAAACCAATGGAAGTGTTCGATGAAGAATGGAAGAAGTTGGATCAAAAGGCAAAGAGCACAATACGATTGTGTGTCTCAGATTCAGTATTGCTGAATGTATCAGGGGAAGCTACGGCGAAGACTTTGTGGGACAAGTTAGGGACTTTGTACCAATATAAGTCTCTGGTGAATAAACTGTTCCTACGGAAAAGGCTGTATAACCTGAGGATGAAAGATGGAGACTCAGTGATAGAGCATCTGAACGCATTTAATACTTTGGTAAGTCAGTTAGCATCTGTTGATATTAAAATTTCAGATGAAGATAAGTGCATCATTTTGTTGTGTTCTCTACTAGATTCGTGGGATAGTCTGGTTATTGCGATAAGTAGCAATGCAACTGCCTTGCAATTTGATGATATAGTCTCATCCTTGTTGACAGAGGAGATGAGACGGAAAAATATGGAGAGCCAAAATGGTGATGCCTTGTCTATACAAGGACGGTCCTAGAATAGAAACAAAAATAAGTCATCGAGTGGAAGATCTAAATCTCTAGGAAAACCTGTAAAGGTGGTGTGTTGCAAATGCAGAAAGGGAGGGCACTACAAAAGGGATTGTAAATCTAAAGCTCCTGACAAAGGAAATGGATCTGATGATGCTCCTTCTATAAAGGCAAAAACCACCTCAGATGAAGGTGGGGATGTGTACTTGGCTTCTTCAAGTACACATGTAGATCATGAGGCATGGTTGATTGACTCAAGTGCATCCTTTCACTTCACCCCCCATAGTGAGTGGTTCTACGAGCATGAGAAATACGATGGTGGTGATGTCTTCTTAAGGGATGATAGGAAGGTGTTGAAGCCACAAAAATCGGGTCGACAACAAGGGGGATACCCACCCGGTCCGGACCTTGGTTGGCAGCTCCTTATCCGTTTGGTATAACGGGTCCGATTGGGGATAATGGGACCAGTTTCCCAATCTAAGGGTGTGTGTGTGCAGAGTTGGATTATGCTGATCTAAGAGTTCTGATCTAAGCTATTTTAATCTAATTCTAAGCTATTGTAATCTAATGAAAACAACACATCTAATCTATGCTAACTCAAGGTGTATTTCTTCTATTATGCGATCTAAAGAGATTTCAAACAATAACTGGTAATAAAGATCATTCAGCTATCATAAGAATAGAAATCAATTAAGATGAACCACTTTGCATAAAAAGTTAGGCAAAACAATTGTGAGTAGCATATCGCATAATAAGTTATTCATATATCAAACATAAATAAATGACTCCACCGTACAAAAGTGCCAAATGATAATTCACACATTCATGCAATAACATATAAACAACTAAAAACTGTATATCACTTTAAGAATATAAGCAGAAATGGTCAAGAGATAAAAGTACCATTTATGACTGGTCCTACTCATAAGCTTCAAGTAATAATGATTTATCTCTCCTGGTTCTGATATCTACTAAGAGTACAGAAGTTGAACATCAGTAGCAGACATCAAATGCAAAAATTAATAAACCTTGATCCATTCATTCATCAAAACCTCCTCTGAGGGTGCAGAAGTGCATGTTCTGAGGACAAGTTTTTGACAAATTTCCGGACCCTTCTCCAAATTCATGAGAAGGGTTTAAATACTGCTAACTAAATAACTTAATTACATGAATTTCGTATACGGTTCAAAATGACCGCCCTTTATCTAAGTAAACTTATTTCTAAAAATTGAATCTAATTTCTAACTCTTTCTGCATTCCCTCCTTAGTGCTGTGTGTATGCAACATTTCCCTAGGAAGAGTCGGCTGGTCGTCTTTTGCTTTTGTTTGAGCTACGAAAATAGAAATGACAAGCGCTGGCACCTCTTTTTAGTAAACTGGAAGATATTTTTGAGAATTATCTTCTGGTTGTGCGGATTTACTGCGTGTATGCTTGGTAACATCCCAGATTCCTCTTAGCTGCCTCTGCTTTTTCTATTTAGACTTTCCGGACTCGTGGATAACTAAGCAAGTTAGGGACTTTTCTTTCTGAACAATTTTCTTAGCGATCAAAAACTGCCTCTGTTCTTTGATCCAGGCCTTTCTGGTGCATTTTCCGTCTTTAGCGCTTTTTCCTTTACCGGGCATGAGCTTCAGAATTTTGTAAACATGCTGCTTTCGTGAGTTTCTTGACCTTGAGTGTCGAATCGCCTATTGATATCAGTATCTGTTCAGTAACACTCTAAAATCTATGTTTTTGTTGTATGCGGCATCCGTGTATGAGAGCATATCTTCTCTGTTCTCCGAGCATTGGCGCTTTCCCCTTTTTCCTTAGATGTTTCCTGCAGTTCATGCAAAGGAAAAAGTAATGATAATAAATTTTGATATGAAAGCTTTAAGTTCTACGAATGTGTAAAATTATGACACCCACAGTGAACTGACTCTTCGAAAAACACAAAACTATCCTCCATGAATACCTTGGTGTACATTCATTAATTTTCTTTAAGCCGTGCGCTCAATTTTTGGTTTAGGGACAGATTTTCTTGGGTGTTGAGCCGAGGAAATTTGCGATGGGTGATTTCTGCGACTCACAGATCGCAGATCGCATTGATCGCAGATCGTATTGATTGCATTGATCGCATTGGTCGCAGATCGCAGTTATCGCAGTGTCGCGGCATCGCAGATCGCAGATTGCTGCAATTTGTCAAGTTATTCGTGTGTTGCTTATGCGACGTTGTGATATGCGATATCGCATATCGGCCATCGGAGATTTTCTTAAGATTAGTCATTTATGGGTGCTTCTCAATGTATGCGATGTGATGAATTTCGCGCCGCTTCTTCGCAGTTGTTTTAATGTGCTCATAAAGGAATGCTTGACTCTTCTCCGTATGATGTATCTTTGAGGAGTATAATACAAAAAAAAATTATAAAATCTTTTTGGATTTTTTATTACTAAGGGTCCCCACTTCTTTAGCGTTATTGCTAATACTAAAGGAGGAGGGGGGTTGTTGGTGGTCACAACAATGGCGATTCACTTGGAAGAACCAGTTATCTTTGCTCTTCTATTGAATTCTTTGAACTTCCAAAACAGAAAAATTTTCATAAACCTAAACTTTGTTATGGACAGACAGAGTACATTATGCCTTATTCTATCAATGATATTTTGTTTCAACTTCTTTCTTTTCTAATTGTTTGCTTCCTCAGTCTTGTCCTTGTATCTACATCATCCATTACTTGGTCATGTAAAGAAAAAATAAAGTTTTCTCTGTGTGCTAGCCTTAAAATATGCTCGTTTGTCGTAGGTAGAGCCTCTGCTGCCAACAGGCATCCATAGCCTCGACAGGGTTACCTGTTACCCAGCAATGATCCTTTATCCTGTTTAAGGTTACCTACAACCCTCAAAGGAAAATCCATTTTGTCACTTTTTCTTTTTTCTATTCTTAAAGAACAATGTGTTGGTTTGGTAGCCAAATTATGACACAGTCATTCACTTGATTTACACTTTTGTTGAACAAGCTGGCTCGTGATGAGAACCCTTGTCTTTTGATTTTCAATAATCTTGAGTCATTGCCCTGTTTTGATGGACAGTGTTTGGCAAAGTCAGCAAAGTTATAATATCTGTGATCATGATAAGCCGGCTCGTGATGAGACCTCTTATTCTTTGAGATATAGTGTTTCTTGGATTGTCCCTCTGAATGCTGCGATTTTCTTTAACAGGGAGGATATCACTGTTTTCCTTAAGAAAGCTCTGGATGACAACAATAGAGTTTGCAAATAGCAGTTTTACAGAGAATATTTATTTTGTTATTGATACCTTTCATTGTGCTGATATAAAACAATTCCTTCGCTAAAGGTTGCTTTCATCATTTTTTTTTTTTTTTTTTTTGAAGTTGAAACTAATATCATATCTAGGCTAAAGTTTTTAACTGTGTCTGTCAATAATAAAGATCAGATTTTCAAAAAAAAATCTGTTTATACAAGCGAAAAGCTCAAAATCTGAAAGAGAATTGGTGCCTTTTTCGCGAATACCGATAGTAACCATTAACAGCCGGTTTTATTATGAAAGAAAGAAAGAAAAAGCGAAACTATTCTACAAAATAGAAGAATAATCTTCGATGGAAAATATATTTTAAGGATTTGACCATTCACAGGCAAAGAATCCCTTCTACCTGCTAGATCCTGTAAGACAAACGTTGATGGACCTATGACTTCAACAATCTGAAAAGGACCAAGCCACATCTTTTGAAATTTTGTATGTTTACCCTTTTCTTCATGAGCTTTATCCCATTTTAAAACTAAATCTCCCATCTGAAAAATTCTTCTGGTCATTTTGTTTGAATCAAAAGAGGATTTTATTAGCGCTTGATGATGAGCATGGGTTCTTTTAGCTTGTTCTCGATGTTCTTCTAATTTGATTATTTCCATTTGTCTTAGCTGTATGGAGGAAGTAGGTAATTCATCAATGTACTGTATTAAAGACAAAGAGGGAATGACTAAGTGAGTTGGAAGAACCGCTTCTTTCCCATAAACTAAATTAAAGGGGGAAGTGTCGATCAAAGCTTTTTTTGTTATTCTATCTGCCCATAAAGCGTTTATCAAAGCTTTATGCCAATTCTTTTGGTTCTGGTCAACTATTCTTTTAATAATCCTGATTAGGTTTTTATTTGTTGACTCAGCTAACCCATTACCTTGCGGATAGTAATTGGCCGAATATTTTAGTTTGAATCCCCTTTTAAGTGTGAACTCAGTCATTGCATTTCCAGAAAAGTATGATGCATTATCAAATATTAAAGCCGTTGGCAATCCAAACCTAGTGATTATAAATTGATCTATGAATTCGATAATATTTTCAAAATTAGTTGTCTTGCGAGGAACTGTCTCTACCCATTTAGTAAAATAATCTGTTGCCGTGAGGATGTACCTATGATGCTTAGAAGAGTGAGGAACGATCTCACCTATTATGTCCAAGCCCCACTGGCTGAATGGTTGCTCGATGTTCACCGGCTGTAGTGGCAGGGATGGCTTCTTTTGTTTTCCAGCAGTAGTTTGGCAGACTTGACACTTCCTCACGTAACTGTGTGAATCTTTGAACAGCATAGGCCAGTAATATCCTGCACATAAAATTTTATGTGCAGTAGCATCTCCAGCATAGTGTCCGCCTGCTGGTCCATCGTGGAGTTCCTACAAAACTTTTTCGGCTTCATTTTTTTCAAGACATCTAAGAAGAACAGAATCATAATTCTTTCTAAAGAGAATATAATTTATGAGCTGATATTGTTTAGCTTTCAATCTCAGAGCTCTTTTCTTAGTGTGATCCAGGTGTGATGGAGCATACCCGTTCTTAAGATAATAAATCATATCAACATACAATGATTTTGCATCGTTCAGGCTTACCTCATACATTTGTACCTCTTCGGATGGCATTTCAGGGATTTTCGATGCTCCAGCTAACATCTTGCAGAAGCCTTGACCTCTTACAATGTTTGCTGGTTTGATCTCAAGATCATATTCCTGTAAAGCAGTGATCCAATTCCCTCTTTTCTCGCCCATATCCTTCTGTACTAGAAGATTTCTTACCACTGGAAACGGTACTATGATCTTAATATGGGTTTTGAGTAAGAAAGGTCTGAAATATTTAACCACTTTGAAAACAGCATAGGCTTGTTTCTCTACGTCTGAATAATTGAGTTCAGCACCTTGTAGATTCGAGCTAAAAAACGCAATTGGAGCTTCCGTTTTTTCTTGATTGGCTTGGGTTAGAATCGCAGCATATGATTTTTCTGAGGCAAATGTGTATAAAACAAAAGATTCTGAAAAATTCGAGGTTGCTAAAGATGGAACATTAATAATAGCTTGTTTGATCAGGTTGAATGCTTCATGTTCATCTTGACCCCATTTGAAAGTTGAATTCTTTTTAATCATGGTTTGCAAAGGAGACACAATTCGTGAAAAATCTGAGACAAATCTTTTTACAAAATTGATTTGACCAAGGAAAGATTGCATGGCTTTTTTATTATGAGGTAGGGATATTTATGAGATTTCTTTGATTCTGTCAAGATCAATGTGAATACTAGACTTTGACACTATGAATCCTAGAAGCTTTCCTTCACTTAATGCGAAAAACGATTTCTGTGAGTTAAGTGAAATCCCATACCTTAAACATTGTTGAAAAATTTTCTTTGAATCTCTGAGATGGTCGCTTCGCTTCTTGGAATACACTGTTATATCATCCAAATAAATCACTACAGATTTGTTGACTAAACCCTTAAATGCGATGTCCATGGCTCTTTGAAATGTTGCGCCGGCATTAATCAAACCAAATGGCATTTTCCGATATGCGTATGTGCCCCATTTAGTTCTGAATGTGGTTTTCAACTGATCATTGGGATGCACCAGCACTTTATTATATCCTGAAAATCCGTCCAAGAAAGACATTAGTTCTGAGCCTGCTACTGCCTGTAATATCTGTTCCATAGGTGGAAGAGGAAAATTGTCTTTTTGACAGGCTTTGTTAAGATTGCGAAAATCGATACAGATTCTAATATCTCCATTTTTCTTTCTAACAAGTACCATATTGGAGACCCATTTGGAATGTCTGACGGGAAAATTATTCTGGCTTTTAATAACTTATTTAGCTCAGTCTTTATCTGATTTTCTAAATTGGGGTGGATCTTCCTCAGTTTCTATTGGACAGGTTTTTCGTTGTCAATCATAAGAATAGTGTGTTGAATGATAGAAGTGTCGTATGTCTTCAGCTCATCGTAATTCCAGGCAAAAACATTTTTATATTGTCTCAAAAGACGAATATACGCTAGTTTTTCTTCAGGGGCCAGGCCTATGCCTAGATTAATGTTTTGTGGTTTATCATCGGTTCCTAGGTTTACTAATTCGTAGTTCAGAGTTGAACTGTAGAGCTTTGAATTGGTAGACCTTTTAAATCGATTTTTCAAATCGTACAAGTCTTCTAACTTAACCACCGATTTAGGTATAGCATTATCAGTGCTATTTTGTTGTGTTTGTCGTTCGTGATGGTCTTCATCAATTATCTGATTGGAGTAGGATCCTTCAGAAGTGAGGAAATTTACAATATCAAGATCATCATTGAATACTCTCCAATTTGTAATGTTGTCAGGGATGGATGGTCTAAAGATTAATTCTATTGAGAATCTATCTGGACTAAAATCTTCGGAGGGAATAAGCCTAGAGGCTACGTTAGCCAAAAGGTCTGCACTCGCGTTTTGGAGTCTCAGGATTGAAGAGATATTAAATGCTATGAAATTCTCAGTCAGATCTTGTACTAAAGATTGATAGTGTTTTAAATGACCTGATAGGCAATGTATAGTGTTACATACCTGTTTGACGATAATCTCAGAGTCCCCAAAGACCTGAAGATACTTGACGTTTAACTCAATTGCTTTGTATAGGCCTTGCACCAAGGCCTCATATTCTGCTGTGTTGTTTGTGCAATTGAATTCGAGCATGCATGTAAGCATGGTCTTGTTTCCTTCTGGACTAATCAGAATGCATCCTGCTCCTTCTCCTTCGTTAGATTTAGAGCCATCAAAATATAATTTCCAAAACAAAGATGTATTTACAGGTTCATCTACAAAATTAACACACTTTGAACTATCAGTTTGGGAAAAAATTTCGACTTGGGACAAAACTGAATTTTCTAAGTAAGGTGATGGGTGAGCATTGAAATTACCGAGAAAAGAATCTACCGAGTAATTGCCTATGATACTACTATTATATGATACTGCTTCATTTTCTCCCTCTAATTCCGTTACTATGTACTTCTGGTGGAATTCTCGTTCAACCTTTATCTGATTCAGTTTACCGTTATAAGGTAACCACATGTGCGACCAGTTGGTTGCAAAGTATCCATGGAGTTTCTCGGACCAATCCCTGCTAAGAATTAATCCATAGAATTCTGGCATATCGGCCACTAGAATGTCAATAACCTGACATACCTTCGGGTTAGATGACAATCTTATGGTTACTTGATTAATTTCAGCAATTACTTCGACTTGAGATCGATCAAGCTGAACTATACGCACTGTGGATTTTTGTGGTTGAACATTTAGCTTAGCACATATTGATCTAGGTAAAATATTCGAAGAAGCACCGGAATCTACCAAACAATTGTGCACATTTTTGTTGAAAATCTTGTAAGTGAGAAGAAACGGGGGAGTGTGAGATCTTGATCTTCCACCAATTAAGGCGATATCATTTGGATCAATCTTATTGATCGCATTAGTTGGAGGTATTCCCATGTTATGGGAAGCTTGAGAGAGTACAGCGGCAGGCAAAGGTACAATAGGCACAGCATGTAATTCTTTCATCATTATCTTCTGTTGATGCTTCAATTTGCTCAATTCATAAAGGGTAATATTAGCCCTAATCTTTTTCATGTCGTCAACAATATTGTACTCCATTTCATCCGACACTATCAGTGTTTTTGATGGAGTTGTTTGATCTGCTCGGACTGGGCTAGGCTGAGTCGCTTTAGTTGTTGCTTTCTTTGTTGCGACTTTATCTTTTGTTGTAGGGCTTGCGCCCTTCTGCTTAGGGGTAGTTTGGGGAGGATCAAGCTGATTTTTGCTTCGTGTGCTAACCGGAAATATTTCTTGATCCTCTTCTTGTGGGAGGATGAAATCCCACATTCCTTGTAATTCCACAACTTCTTCGTCATCGGTTTTCCCTTCAGTGGCACCTTCTTCTTCTTCCTCTTCCTCAGTTTCAGCATTGGAGATGGCATTGGGTGGTTTTGTATCCGTTGAAGGACCACTTTTAAAAGTTCTGTAAGGCTTTCTTAAAGAAGTTTCTGCTACTTGTTTTTTTATGTCAATCATCTCATTAGACATGGTCTTTAATACTTTCTGCAATCCTTCCAAATTGAAAGGGTCTTTTGTTTGTTTCTTCTTGGGATCTTCCTTGAAGGTGACTTTTTTAGACTTTCGTTCCTCTATCGCGGATCTCTTTTCCAGGGCTATTACGCATTTCTCTACTGCTATCGCCTCTGTCAAGTTTTCAACTAAAGTTGTTTTATTTGCTCTATCCACGAAGATTGCTATGTTTGATGGTAAAGCAGTAATATACCATTCACATCGTACTTCTTCGCTGGGTTGGGAAGCAGTAAGAATTTTGTTGAGAATTTTACTGAACCGTAAATCGAAATCTTTGATAGGTTCTTTAGCTTGGGCCTTGAGATTAGATAGGTCATTGATTAATGTTGTTGTTGATCTGTCATCACCAAACTTGATAAGGTATTGATTGTGGAAGATATCCCAACTTGTGATAGACCCGGAAGGTAATGAAAAATACCATGACCCGGTTGTTCCTTGCAGTGTGTAGGGGAAAAGCCGAACGACAGCATCTTCATTAGTAACTCCGTTGAGATTCATAGAAAGCATGAAATTGTTTATGTGTTCTTCTGCTAGCATGCCTGCTTCTGGATTGAATTTAGGCAGCCATTTCTTAGGATGGGCTAGTATTGGGCTCAAGGGTGCAGGAATCAAGACTGCCCTAGGGTTGTTCCATGGAGATTGGGCCATGGTTGAGCTGCTAGTAGAGAAAAGTGCAGGAGATGATCTTTGTGATTGGGAAGATGAGGATACTATGATCGTGGATGATTGAAGAGGGATTGTGGTAGACGGATGAATGATGGTTGGGAATAGAGGTGTGGGTGGTTGACTTCGCAGTGGAGTAGTTGAAATGGGTGATGTAGACGAAAGAGTCTCACTATCAGACTCTTGTGGTGATTTCCTCGCTCTTTTCCTGGTGGGAAGAGGCAACTCAGTTGGCTGGATGCCAAATTTTTCGCTTTTCAATCTGGTTAGGGGATGAGCATGATTGTACCACGAAGTCACACTGCTTTGAGATTTATTAGAACTCTGAGGAGATATGGAAAATCCCTAAAGTTTGTGAATCAGAGATTCGACTTTGGGAGGTTTAATGGTAAATTGGTCTGAAATATCAAGGTGTGCAGCAGTGATTGATACTCGAGCGACTTCCGACTCTGGATTTAAATATACTGGGAAGTCGGGGGAGATGATAAGGGCGATTTACTCTCAGAATGGTATTCAGATTTTGATTAAAGTGCCATTCATAGTTCGGGCCCTCCTTCTAGCACCAAATATGTTGAAGCCCTGAAAATCGGGTCGACAACAAGGGGGATACCCACCCGGTCCGGACCTTGGTTGGCAGCTCCTTATCCATTTGGTATAACGGGTCCGACTGGGGATAATGGGACCAGTTTCCCAATCTAAGGGTGTGTGTGTGCAAAGTTGGATTGTGCTGATCTAAGAGTTCTAATCTAAGCTATTTTAATCTAATTCTAAGCTATTGTAATCTAATGAAAACAGCACATCTAATCTATGCTAACCGGGGTGTATTTCTTTTATTATGCAATCTAAAGAGATTTCAAACAATAACTGGTAATAAAGATCATTCAGCTATCATAAGAATGGAAATAAATTAAGATGAACCACTTTGCATAAAAAGTTAGGCAAAACAGTTGTGAGTAGCATATCACATAATAAGTTATTCATATATCAAACATAAATAAATGACTCCACCGTACAAAAGTGCCAAATGGTAATTCACACATTCATGCAATAACATATAAACAACTAAAAACTGTATATCACTTTCAGAATATAAGCAGAAATGGTCAAGAGATAAAAGTACCATTTATGACTGGTCCTACTCATAAGCTTCAAGTAATAATGATTTATCTCTCCTTGTTCTGATATCTACTAAGAGTACAGAAGTGCAACATCAGTAGCAGACATCAAATGCAAAAATTAATAAACCTTGATCCATTCATTTATCAAAACCTCCTCTGAGGGTGCAGAAGTGCATGTTCTGAGGACAAGTTTTTGACAAATTTCCGGACCCTTCTCCAAATTCATGAGAAGGGTTTAAATACTGCTAACTAAATAACTTAATTACATGAATTTCGGATACGGTTCAAAATGACCGCCCTTTATCTAAGTAAACTTATTTCTAAAAATTGAATCTAATTTCTAACTCTTTCTGCATTTGCTCCTTAGTGCTGTGAGTACGCAACATTTTCCTGGGAAGAGTCGGCTGGTCGTCTTTTGCTTTTGTTTGAGCTACGAAAATAGAAATGACAAGCGCTGGCACCTATTTTTAGTAAACTGGAAGATATTTTTGAGAATTATCTTCTGGTTGAGTAGATTTACTGCGTGTATGCTTGGTAACAGCCAGATTCCTCTTAGCTGCCTTTGCTTTTGCTATTTAGACTTTCCGGACTCGTGGATGACTAAGCAAGTTAGGGACTTTGCTTTCTGAAAAAAAAATTTAGTGATCAAAAACTACCTCCGTTCTTTGATCCGGGCCTTTCCGGTGCATTTTCCGTCTTTAGTGCTTTTTCCTTTACCGGGCATGAGCTTCAGAATTTTGTAAACATGTTACTTTTGTGAGTTTCTTGACCTTGAGTGTCGAATCGCCTATTGATATCAGTATCTGTTCAGTAACACTCTGAAATCTGCATTTCTGTTGTATCCGCATCCGTGTATGAGAGCATCTCTTCTCTGTTCTCCGAGCATTGGCGCTTTCCCCTTTTTCCTTAGATGTTTCTTGCAGTTCACGCAAAGGAAAAAGTAATGATAATAAATTTTGATATGAAAGCTTCAAGTTCTACGAATGTGTAAAATTACGACACCCACAGTGAACTGACTCTTTGAAAAACACAAAACTGTCCTCCATGAATACCTTGGCGTACATTCATTAATTTTCTTTAAGTCGTGCGCTCAATTTTTGGTTTAGGGACAGCTTTTCTTGGGTGCTGAGGCGAGGAAATTTGCGATGGGTGATTTCTGCGACTCGCAGATCGCAGATTGCATTGATCGTAGATCGCATTGATCGCATTGGTCGCAGATCGCAGTTATCACAGTGTCGCGGCATCGCAGATCGCAGATTGCTGCAATTTGTCAAGTTATTCGTGTGCTGCTTATGCGACGCTGCAATATGCGATATCGCATATCGGCCATCGGAGATTTTCTTAAGATTAGTCATTTATGGGCGCTTCTCAATGTATGCGATGTGATGAATTTGGCACCGCTTCTTCGCACTTGTTTTAATGTGCTCATAAAGGAATGCTTGACTCTTCTTCGTATGATGTATCTTTGAGGAGTATAATACAAAAAAAAAATTATAAAATCTTTTTGGATTTTTTATTACTAAGGGTCCCACTTCTTTAGCGTTATTGCTAATACTAAAGGAGGAGGGGGATTGTTGGTGGTCACAACAGAAGGCTAGAATCATTGGTCACGGAAAAGTAAAGTTGAAGTTGCAAGCTGGAAGGGTTAGAACACTTCCAGGTGTTCTGCATATTCCTACATTGGCCATAAATCTGATTTCTGTAAGCAAGTTGGATGATGCAGGTGTAAAAAGAGTGTTAGATACCTGCAAGATGGTTTGCGGAGCATTGGTATTGATGCGGGGAGTTCGGATTGGAACTCCGTACAAGTTACAAGGTAGCATGGTTTTTGATGGGTGCAACAATTTTTTGGTTCTTGAAAGTGGAGTAGAAAATCTAGTGGTCTCTGGAGAGAAACCCATGTTGTGGCATCAAAGGTTGGGACATATTGGAGAGAAGGGCCTTCGAATACTTCATGGTAAAGGTATGGTAGAAGGTATGAGTAATAGCTCTCTGGATTTTTATTTCTTTGAAAATTGTGTATATGGGACGCAGAATCGTGTGAGTTTCCCCTCTGGTGGTAAGAGGGCAAAACATATATTAGAGCGTGTGCATAGTGATGTGTTTGGACCTGTGAAGGTTCCATCACTAGGTAAGTATGTGTACTGTGTATCATTTATAGATGACTTCTCAAGGAATACATGGATATATTTCCTTAAGAAGAAATCTGAAGTTTTTGACAGGTTTAAAGAATTCAAGGCTCTGATGTAAAACCAGACAGAGAACAAGATAAAGGTGCTAAGGACAGATAATGGTGGAGAGTTTTGTAGTAAGGAATTTGAAGAATTATGTAAGAAGTGTGGTATAGCACGGTAGGAGACTACTCCATATACACCTCAACAAAATGGATTTGGAGAAAGAATGAACAAGACATTGATGGAACAGGCAAGAATCATGCTAAGTGGTGTCAGGTTAGGATAGGAATTCTGGGTAGAGGCAGTGGAGACAACATGTTACCTGGTCAACAGATCACCTTCATCAGTGTTGGAGGATAAAACTCCACAAGAGGTATGTACTGGTAAGAAACCCTCTCTTTCACATCTGAGGGTATTTGGATGTGATGCATATGTACATGTTCCAAAGGAGAAACGAACCAAGTTGGATAGTGTTAGCACCTAAATCTGCCTTAGGCTAAAAGAAGGCAAAAATTAGGGTAACCACAAACCACGCTTAGTCTGGTAGCTAGCCCTACCAGAGCAGGAGAGGGCTCTCTCTGAGTCACGCTCAGTGAATAGATGATTGAGAACGGTCTGAGATGACTTACAATGCAATATTTACCTTAGGCTAGTAAGTGAATAGGGATTCTGGAAACAAATTTAAGAATGACCGAGCGTCTGGGATGTTATGGGACCGGCGCTCAGCAAAGAACAGAGAATTTAATACAAAGGCACAGATTATTTCGTGAGGAAAGGTAGGTCGAAAATACAACAATTTTATTTTGAGGTAACGCGGCATGAAAATAATGCTGAAGAAAGTGAAAACGGCATAGTGACATGAATCCTTTTCAACAGAAGAGAAACACTGAAAATGAAATTTTCCCACAGGCAAAGCAATAACATTGAATTCTACCTACTCTCACTCAAAAAATTTCACTGGAAATGAACATGAATCGAAATATGAAACATAAAGAAATACATATGAAGACATAAGAAACACATTTGCTACACTCACAACCACAAGAATCTCATGAAACAGAGCCGCTGCCTTTCATTAATTCTCTGTCAAAAATACACAGTGAAGAAACAAAGTTTCTTTCCCACAGTCTCCCAGAAGTTACAAGCCAACCAACCCTTTGAAAATAGCTTGCATACAATATATAGAATGTGTAAGGAAGAGATAGAACGCCCAAGGTTTGGGGAGTTCCTCGAATCATTACAAAATGGAGATGGAGAGCCAACCATCAGCTACAGGTGCAGCGCTGCAAACATGACATTTGGCTTGGGGTGACCGTTTGCCTTCCTTCGCCACCTGGATAGAAGCCAATCTGGAGAAAAAACACTTTAAATTCCGCCTTTGGTGCCAAAAAACCGAAGTGTATATGAGCGGGCCCACTTGGAGAAGTCGCGAACCGAAATTTCACGAAACGAAAGCAAATTGGCAATTTTTCCTCTGTGCGCCATGCCATTTTCTCTGTGCGTCGTGCTACTTTAGGGCCTGTTTTGGGGCACTTCCAGTTGTCCAAAATATGCCCAAGTGGGCTTGTTGGAAAGCCTGTCCTATCTACTTTCTAACCCCACTTAAATTTTCTAATTTGGTGCTCATTTTTCCCTCCAAATATTCACTCTCCCAAGACTGCTTCCTGTGTGTCAAAAAAGTGGCAGAGAGACCATTTTCGGGTGTTTTTTGACCTTTTGGAGACTCATACCTTGCCAAAATTTCTTGCCCAGACACCAGTAGTCATGATTTTCCATGCGGAATCCAAAAATGCAAACCATTCCTCATTTGGAGCTCTAGAATTTTAGCAACGCGCCACGTGCGCAGCGCACAGGGAGAAAAACCCTGTTTTTTGCACAAAAAATTTCAAAGTTTCAAAATGTGCTCCAAATTTCTTGAAATTTGGTCTAAAGTTTCTTCATTAAGTGTTATGGTGGGATGAGGATTTCCTTGGCCAATATCTGGAGTCGATCATGCTCTTTTAGCATCTTTTTCCTTTTTGATGCCTTCTTTAGGTTTGCCTTCAAATTCCTTATTCCTGCCTTGCAAACCTTGTTCTGTGGCGAATAGTGGTTTTTCATGTTCCTAAGCATGTCCCTGTCCTTGTTTGCTTTCACCAATCACTATGTGTCTCCATCTCATACTCCGATGAATGTTGTGAAGCCATGACTGTTGTGTATATTGTACCTAGGCTGCCCTTTGATGATGGTGTGAGGCTGGGTGCCTTTGTGATGTCTGTCACCAAGGGGAACAATGAAACAAGGAGTATTAGGAAGGGAGTAATGTAATGGGAATAGGGGTTATAGGGAGAAATTTTTTAGGGATATGGGAGGAGTTTGGGTATTTTTCTAGGGTAGGGTTTGGGGTTTTAACAAGGTAGGGTTTGGGGTGTCATGTTGACCAAATAGTGGAGGGATAGGGGAGAGGGTTTGGTAGTAGTTTAGGGCAGGGATTTTAGGAAAAATGATAAAGGGAGGATGGGAAAAATGGTAGGTGAGGGGAAAATGATGGGTGGAATGGAACCTTGGCACTAACAACTCACTTTAGCAACCCTAGCCATTCATGTTTTTTGGTGATTTCTTATGGTTGATTTTATGCATTTGGTTGCATTTCAAACATCGGTATAAACCATCATATCATTGATAAAATTTGATGAGAAAGTGATGTTATAAAGCCTACCTTTCAATTTGATAGCATTCACAAAAATTTGGAGTGATTTGGCACTTGTTTCGGCCCTTGGTCTGTGTGCGTCGCGCGCAAAGCCCAGTGCGCCGCGCCCTGGGTATGCGCCGTGCCTATGGAAAGTTTGAACTATGGGCAGGCTCTATGTGCGTTGCACCCTCTGTGTGCACCGCACCCCTAAGTAAATGCACCGTGATCCTTGGAATTACCTCCAAATCACTCAAACACGCACGATGCACCCTTTGCTCTCCTAATCACTTTGCAACGTTTCTTTATGACCTTGTTTGCTTGTGGAAACCTTGTGGAATGAAGAATTTGCAGTTCTAGAGGAAGATTTCAGTCAACTTCATGCCTTTTAGCCCTATACGCTGTGCCTCCGATGTCCACCGTGCCAATGCAAATTTACACCGGAAAATCTCCCTCTGTGCGCTGCGCCTCCGATGTGCGCCGTGCCAGTGTAAATTTACACCAGAAAATCTCCCTCTGTGCACCGCGCTCCCTCTGTTCATAGCGCCTTTTTGCAGGTGACTTTTTAAGTCATTCCTGGTGTCCTAATTGGGCATAGGATAGCTCTTTGGAAAGGTATTTGAATCCAATTTCCAACCCAACTGGAATTTTTCAATTTGGAGTTCATTTCCCCTATCAAAAATAAAATCTCCCAAGACTGGTCAAAATGTGCCAAATGAGGCTGCCTCAAGGCAGAGTGTTGTTGCAGTCAACTTTTGAATGCTTTCCTCAACCCCAAATTGAGCTCATGATAGCTCATTGGAAATATATTTGTGTCTAGTTATCATTTGACTCATCAATCAAGTCATTTTTCCAACAGAGCTAGGAGAAAACTTGATTTTCCCAAGGTCACTTCAAAGGTGCATCAATTATCCTCGAGGCGATTGTATTTTTGACATTTCTCCAAAACCGTGACACCTGCGTAAAACATGAAGGATTTTTTGCTTCCTTGGCATGTTTTGGACAAAACCCTCTCTCAGTTTTCAAAAATGCATCTTCTATTACTCAGAAACATCATTTGAGTGAAACCTATCCCGATGTGTGGAACAAGGGATTTGTCGAAATGAAGTGACATGAAGGGGATAAGCGGCTTCTAAATTCTTGGGAAAATTCTTGGAAGTAGGGAGGGATGCTAAGAAGTAGGGAAAGTGGAATTTCAAATATTGAGTGAGGGGAAGGTGTCCAAAAAGGCAAAACACAGGTCCAACCTAGAAAATTGCCAGGTTGTAGCAAGAAACTAGGGTTTGTGTGAAAATGAGGAATTTGGGGGATCTCAATGATGGGAAGTGTTTGATAAGGTACTTTAAGGATAGGGGAAGGTGTATGAACATCAAGATACAAGTTTTTCCGATGATTTGACCATCCAAGAGAAATTAGCTTCAAAACCCTAGGAGAGGGAAATGAACCTTGCATAGGCGCAACTGAAGCATGAACAAAGTGTAAAATGACCCAGTGGGACTTGACATGATAATGACAACTCTCTGAGTGATGGTACACTTAGCTGAACGGTGACATGGACCGACATTTGGACAACTTTGACAAGGTTAAAATCAAACCCTAGACCTAATGCCTAGTGACCAAATTTTGCTTGAAGACTCACTGAAATGACAAAATTTGACCTTGACACCTTAAAATCACTTTGTAACAGCATGTTTGATCACTGGAGGAAGGCTGAAAAGACAAACACTAACAGATAGTAAATCTGAAAAGTGCATCTTTATTGGGTATAAGGATGGTTTAAAGGGTTATAATCTTTGGAACCCAGTAACAAGGAAGGTTGTGTACAACCGAGATGTGGTGTTCGGAGAGGTGAAAGATGTTATTAAACATGAATTCCAACCAAAGGAACCTGAGAAGATAGAGTTTGAGTTAAGGGATGAAGAATCATACTCTACAGTAGAGGAGGAATCAAAATATGAAGAGCCACAAACTCTGGGTGTGAGAAGAACAGTTCGAGAAAGAAGGCAGCCAAAAAGGTATAGTCCATCTGCTTTCTGTTCAAATTTTGCTTTATCTATTACTGATGATGATCCCAGTGCTATGAAGGAAGCAGTAGATTCAGAGGATGGAAAACTCTGGAAAGAGGCCAGGGTTGATGAAATGGCATCTTTGCACAAAAATGAGACTTGGGATCTGGTGGAGTTGCCGACTGGAAGGAAACCCATTGGCGGCAAATGGGTGTTCAAGAAGAAGACAAATGCAAAAGGAAAGGTGGAGAAATACAAAGCTCGGTTGGTAGCAAAAGGTTATTCCCAGGTGCTGGGAATTGATTTTGGTGATATTTTTTCTCCTGTTGTGAAGGTAACTTCTATTAGATTACTTTTATCTGTTGTTGCTGCTTTTGATTTTGAATTAGAACATATGGATGTGAAGATATCATTTCTTCACAGGGATCTGGAAGAGGAAATCTACATGAAGCAACCTGAAGGCTTTTTGGTGAAGGGTAAGAAAGAACTGGTATGCAAGTTAAAGAAGTCTCTGTATGGGTTAAGACAGTCACCAAGGATGTGGTATCAGAAATTTGATACATTTATACGGGGACTTGGCTTCACCAGAAGCAAAACAGATCACTATGTGTATTTTAAATTAATTGGTGACTGTGTTATTGTCTGGTCTTGTATGTGGATGATATGTTGCTGGTTGGAAATAACAAAGAAATTATCCAAGATTTGAAGACCCAATTTTCCTCCAAATTCGACACAAAAGATCTTGGTGTCGAAAACTATATTTTGGGCATGGAAAATAAAAGAGATCAGTCAAAGAGGAAGCGCTGGTTAAACTAGAGGAAGTATGTTGAGACAATATTGCAGAGGTTTAATATGCAAGACAGTAAACCGGTGAAGGTTCCTATTCTTGTAGGTGTAAAGTTATCTTCTAAACAGTGTCCCAAGACACAAGAAGAGGAAGAGGACATGTCTCATGTTCCATATGCAAGTGCAGATGGTAGCTTGATGTATGCGATGGTCTGTACTAGACCAGACATTGCACAAGCAGTGGGAGTATTGAGTAGGTTTATGTCAAAACCAGGGAAGGATCATTGGACAGCAGTGAAGCGGGTTTTTAGGTATCTGCATGGCACTAGTGATTATGGTTTGTGCTACCAAGAAAGACCAGGATTGGACAGAGTGTTGGATATTCGTGGCTTTGTTGATGCAGACTAGGCTGGAGATCTGGATCAGAGAAGATCTACAAGTGGGTATGTGTTTAACCTATTTGGAAGTGCAATCAGTTGGATGAGTAAGAAACAATCTGTAGTGGCACTATCAACTACAGAGGCAGAATACGTGGCAGCCACTCATGCAAGCAAGGAAGCAGTTTGGTTGGAGAGATTGTGTTCAAGTATGGGGTTAGTACAGGGAGCTATAAAGATAGACTATGACAGCCAAAGTGAAATTTTCTTGGAAAAGAACCTTGCATATCATTCAAAGACAAAGCACATTGATGTTTAGTATCACTTGGTAAGGGATATGATAGAAGACAAACATGTGTTGCTGGTAAAGGTGCACAATTTGAAGAATACTGCAAATGCATTGACAAAATCTGTGAGCTCTGAGAAGTTCTCTTGGTGTAGAGAAAAAATGGGCGTTGCAGGGCTGGATAAATGACTAAGCTCTCTTGTGGCCCCCTGTGGAAAGAAAACAACAAGTGAGAGAATGTTGGGTTGTGTTATATTCTTTCCATGACAAGCCCAGATAGTTAACCGTGGGGTTATTGCGTAGCAGGGGGGGTCACAGGGGGTTTGAGGGGTGCAGGTAACCCCACTCTATGGGGTCTGGGGTAGTGCCCCAGAAAATTTTGGTTTTGGAACCTATGTTAGGTTGGGCGATCTACCTATGGTTTTGTGCATGATTTTCGCACATGGTTTTGGACACGATGGTTTTCAGTCCATGGTTTTGGACACGATGGTTTTTGATCCATGGTTTTGGACGTGATGGTTTTCAGTCCATGGTATTGGATGCTTCGGCATGTATAAATATGTATTGCAACATTGAAATCAATATAATGAAAAATAAAGCTGGTAATCTCAGTTTTGGGATCTAGGGGAAAATATTTGTGTATATGTGTTTTATGTCTTATGTTCTCGCATTGTTTATTTCCTGTGTTTTAGAATTCGTATGCAAGTAATTTTTGTACGGGGTTAAAACCTATAGATTAAAGGGACCCATTCAATAGAGAGCTTGGTATTATTAGGCCATCCATATAATCTACATAACATAGAAGCTACATAGTTATGGGGATTTGCTAAATATGATATGGGTTACATACCCGTCTTATCATATTTGAACTTGTTCTCTAGGACTCTCCAACCCTAAATCATCTTGAAGGGTTCTTCATTATGCTTTGTGAACTTGGCTAGGAATGATTTGTCATATATATCCTGAGGGTCACAAAGATGATACATTTGTTTCAAATATTCAACTTTGAATGATCCCATCAGCTCCATTTTTGAGTTCTGGAATTTTTTGTCTTCAATACTGAGATTTTCCACCACCTATCAGTGTATGGGAGTATCTTGGCTCTTGCTCCTATTCTATGAAGAAAAGAGCAAGCAGCATCTTTGAATTCAACTCTAGAGGGTTTTATTTTCTATTGTTGCCTTAGTGACAATCATTTTAGGTCGCTCATCTTCAAGTCTGTTGTAGATGACTTCCCATGCCATTTCTCCTCCATCGGCACTGCAAATTGTATCAGCAAATATGGGTGACATTTCTGAAACCTCAGACTCTGAAATGATATGTTGCTTCTGCTTTTGCATTACCTTTCGTAATGACATCTCTTTCAAAGCTTGCCTGAAATGAAAGAGAGATATATCAATGCGCATAATAGAGGGCAACTAAGGCTGAGAGCTCTTTGAAATGACTTTGAATCATGAGAAGATTTTCAATGTGATTTCTGTGTTAACTAGACATCACTTGAAAACATCAATTTCTCTCCTCGAGATGCTAAACATTAATTACTCTGTCAAACCACTTAATATTTCATTAAAACTTAGTAACTTCCCACTCTTCACGCCTTATTTTCCACATCGCAACTTTCAAACATTTCAATATAGCATTGCTCAGAGATAATGCAATTATGAAAATTGCAATATCGCATTTCACAATTTTTTAAGGGGTGACACAATGGCATCCTTTATTAATTTGCGACTTGCAAAGTGCGATCATATGTCCTTAAAGTGTTGTGATCGAAAAATCACAGTTGGGGCTTTATTGCATATCACATTTCGGGATTTTCATTAGGATATTTATATTTGTCACATGGAAAACTGTGAAATATGATTTGCGATAAAAGTTCTAAGTATGGGTTGTATTCTAAAGGTTTTAAGGCAATTTGTAGAGTCAGCATTTATTTTTAAAAGGGTCCCCATTTTTTTTTCCACTAGAAAAATCCGTAACTTTCATTATGTAGAAAATTACATATTGAAGATGCTATGCGCATATGCCTGAGGTCACTGTACACAGTGTGCCTGTTAGTTACAAAAAAGATTATGTTCATATATATCAGATCAGATGTACCTCGCAGGGTCATCTTCCAATATTCTATAAAATACCTGTTTACAAAAATGCCTTTCGGCTTGCCTAGCTGTTCAAAACATATTAACAAAAAATTGTTTCTGATATGTACAAAAATTCATCAGATGATTTATTGCTCAAGTGCATGCTGATATCTCGGATCAATGTATGGACGATGGTAGTATTTGTACTCCTGTTGGCCTTGAACCTCTATGATCTCCCATACTCCTCTGTCCATCATCGAGGCCTCCTTGGATAATTTGTCAGCACTCTCGTTATGTTCCCTGTAGATGTGTGAACATGTGATGTTGTTAAAAGTTGCTTTGAGTTCAAGAACTTCATTCAATATAATGTTGAGTGTGTGAATGTGACAAATAGATATGTTGTTGAACCAATTTATGATGATTTTTGAATCCCCGAAGATGTTTATGCAAGAGATATGATGACTCAATGCAAAATGAAGTAAATGACGGAGGGTAATGAGCTCTGCATAATTGTTTGATCCCATTCCCAGGCATGCTTTTATTCTGTAATAATGTTGTTCGGGTTTGTATATGATGAATCCGCCCCCACAACTCTGCTGGTTTGCGGCCCCATCAAAATATGCCCACGGGGTGTTTTGATCTATTCGGGGAGGTGGGTGACGGTGACGCACATGCGGGGGCGGGGGTTCTAGTAGTTCACTATAAGTAGCAATAATGTCGGCCTCCACCAATTGCCAGAAAATAGGTTGGTCATTGAAGATGATTCGGTTTCGTGCTTTCCAAAAGTGCCAATTTACAAGAATAGGAAGGTTTACAGTCTTAGTTCCCTTGTGTCGCAATGCCCAGTCTATCCAAGCCTCAGATAGATTAGTGCCCGTCCAGTTGCCAGAGTAAGAAATGGTGTTTTTGATAGCTGACCACAGTTCTTGTATCAACCTGCATCGCAAGAAAAGATGTTCTGTGGTTTCGGATGCTTCTTTGCATATCGCACCTTGTTCCTTAGAACGCACCAGAAGAAGATCTTTGATCGCAGGGATGCGGTGAGATTCCAGATGTTGTGCCACCAGTTGGATATAACCTCTGGCTTTTTGTGATTAATAAGTAGGATGTAACCAGCCTTTGGAGTGTAAAAACCGCTCTCAGACTGGCTCCAAATTAGTTCATCCGGCCCCTCAATGATTCTGATGTGTGATTCAATCAGGGCCTCCCTGTAAGTCTGCCATTCCTTATGCCATCTAGGAGGGAGGTTTAGTTGACGAGCTATCCTCCACGCCTGATGAAAAATATCAGAGGTTTCCCTGTCTGCAATCTGGGCAATCACTTTGATATTGCGAGCAAGTAAGTGTTCAACCAAGTCTTGTGGCAAAGTGTGCCTACCTCCACTGCCAGCCCATGGGTCGATGCCAATCCTAGCCAGGGTCCCGTCTCTAATTTTCCAGGCCAAGTTTTCTCTGATCATAGGCATTGAGTGTAGTAAAAGGGTCCCCATTTATATGTCAAATATTAACTATTACTCCATATAAATGGGGGGGGTTGTTACATAGTACAACACAACCTCAATTTGACATCTTCATGATCGACTTCCTCCAAGTCAATGAAGTCAATGACTTTTTCTACATGTTTCCTTGTTGTAATATTACATGTACCATCAAATTGGGGTAGTCTCTAATCATAGTTCTTCAGTAGCTCATGCAAAGGGAATGACAGATTTAATGATGCATACTGGGTAGTGGTCATAACTGAGGTCTGAGCTGAATTTGTACTAGCTGGACTATGTTTTTTATTTGGATCTTGTTTGAGACAACCAATATTAAGATGAGATGCATTTGCAACTTCAAGGGAAGAATATACATTTGTCAAAAGGGGCTCATGTGCAGATTCATCATCTTGATTTAGATTTATTAGACCAAAAAGGATCCTTAAGATACTTTCAGGAAAAGATAGAAGGTGATTGACAAAAGATAATACTATTCATGAAGTAAATTTAGGTCTAAATACCTTACTTTCACATGTTTTCTTCCCATCCTTGTGTTGACAAGACTTGTCATTCTTTGAATCTAATTTGCAGTTTCTTAGAATTGGTATGTGAAGCCATCGAATTTGGATTTTTTGACAATGGATTCACCTTAAAAACTTTGAAGCTCTAGATACTTTCAACATGGATTCACCAGGTGAATGATACAACCTCCTTGTGTCTGATCACTATCCACCATCAGTAATCAAATCTGAAACTTGATATGCTTTTCTTAGGAATCTGAAATGTTCAGGACACTAGTATGGTCGCCAGAATGTTAGCACTCTGTAATTTTCTGAGGTTGTAGAAGAGAATCACAAAGGTAACCATAAATCTACTTTGGAAGCTAGAATCTAGCCCTACCAGCTTCAGAGAGGGCTCTCTTTATAAGATTTAACTTTTTTGTATTGAATATTAGGCTAGTTATGAAGTTTAAGGTTTGATTTGTATTTGAATGGTTGGTTGATAACTAGATTACCATTGGGCTATGGATTTTGTTACATAAAGTACAGATAGATTCTAGCATCTACAGATAGATCTCACAAGGCAGGGTAGCCAAACTGAATGGATTCTTTAAAGTCTATGAAATGGGGGAGGAAGAACAGATTAAGATTCACTTTAGATATAGAGCATTGTTACCCGAATTCTATATTTAAAGATCAAAAGAAAACATTGAAATTATTCGTAGTTGGGTGCAGAGTGTAGATTTAAACAAATTCTTCCATTTACTTATCTATTAAATAATTCAGATTAAGAAACAAATATGTTCTATAAACACATAAGACTATAGAGGCACTTCACCAACAACTTGACACAAGAATCCTGTGAAAGAGCTTTATGTATTACTGGTAAATCCACTAATGCTTCAACAATATACAATAGTGTTCTTCTATTCAAAACCAACCCTTGATACTTCTGAAGATGAAGTATTTATAAATTAATTTACAAAAATATCTTGATTTAAAATATCAAGATTTAGTACGAATATCTAAAAGAAATATCTTGAAACAGAATTCAAGATTTTATTACAAAAAGGGTATGAAAATAGATTAAACTGTCTAAAAAATATCAGTCACATGTGTTCTCGTGTTGTTTATGGGCATTATGATAGTGATTGGCCCTTTAATTGAGCAATGATGTTTGAGTTGCTGGCATGTGTGTCTCACTGTCCCACTATTCTAGTGTATTATGTTTGATGATTGTAGTTGTTGAATAAGCAATGGTATTTATCTTGTTGTCCTTTGTCCATTTGATACTTTCTGATTAAAATACGTTGAATGTGTCCTCACTGTCTTCTTTTCCTTTACTATTGTTTTTTTGTTAAAAGCAAGGTAGGGGGACTGATTCTTTTAGACTATGAATGGATACTGGGAGGGGCCACGTGGCAGCTGAGTACTGGAGGTCGAGAGATGAAGTGGAGGTGGAGTCAATTTTGAAAGTCAAAGAAATCTGCTTTTCAGAGGGGGGGAGGGGAGAGGGGGAGTTTGATTTCGGACACCACCCCCCCCCCCCCCCACCTCGCCTTGAATAATTTGAAATGGAGCTCAGGGGGGTCCGAAATTTTCCTCTGTCGTTGATCTAGGCAGGTTTGATCTGGGTCATTGAGAGATAAGGGTTTTACTTTTAACACGCGGCCCTTTCCTTATTATAATCGCAGGTTTTCCAAGAAACGGACCTAAAAAACCTTTCCAATTGATTAAATGAAATATCACATCCGAACAGGGTTTTATCGCACTCGCGTCTGGATAGGGACTCTGTCGTATCACAATCACAATACAGACAAAGAGATTTTCCCACTAATTTTCCATGTTTTACCAAATGGGCAGACCTGAAAACTTAAACATCGCGATACATGAAATATCACATCCACGGAGCTAATCACAATCAGAGGCCGGATGGAGGACTTATAACTGTTTCCATAGCATTTTTCTGATGGACCGGATGCGATATTTTATTAAGAAACATTTTATAGTTATCGCATCCATCCAAGGCCAATCGCAATCACAATCACATCGGGATGGGGTATATGGAAGTGGGACTTGAGATGGTGCGGGGGCCGGGACTTAATGCAATGGCGGGGACCTATCGCCAGGGTTTATTGCAGGATGGGGATATCACTACGGGACTGCGATGTAGGATTTTAATGTGGTGTGATTGACAGGTCTAGGACTCATAGCCAGGGGGATATTGCAATCGGAGCGGGGAGTATTAGCAGCAAGTTGTATCGACACAGGAGTTATATCGGTGCCGATATATATAAGCAAGGCGGGATAAGGAATGTAGGATGCAATGCAAGGTAGGGAATGCAGGACTAACACAATCGCATAAGGGAAAAGGTTAAGGGGCATTGCTTTACGGTTCATGTAGTATATGTCGACTGCGAGCTATGCGATATGATGTGGGACCATTATCACAATCGGCGGATAGGTAAAGACTTAAACATATGGAAAATAGGGACTTTTGCGAAATGTAATAGCGGGATAGCGCGGACCCATCCTATATATAATGTATTACATTGAAATACATTACAATGTAAAAAAGTATGCGGCATGTTTAATATATGGGTAATGGCTAGAGTATGTATCATATATAATGGAAACGCGGCTAGAATTTTGAATAAATGTATTTTTCGGCTAGAGTTAAATGGAATTAAAATAATGGATAATGGCTAGAGTATATGGACTTTTAAATAAATAGAGGGAAAATGGATTTAAGGCTAGAGTTATGAATGAATAGAGAAGAAACAGTCCCCGAACCATTATCTGCTTTTGAAGTGCAAGCTTCATTCTGGCCTATCTCCAGGAATCGGATTTGAGCGCAGGACATACCATTGGAAAGTTGCTTTTGAGAAATTTCTGATGAAAACACCTGCATTCTGATCTGATCCAAACAATGTTATGCAAAAACATCCTTAAATCTAGATTCTTGGTGTCGCATTGGAAATAATTTGCAGAATGAAATATTATTTACAACATCTCAATCATAATAATGATCAGCTATAATCAAGAAATCCTATAAAAATTATAGGACCCTAACACATGATAGACATAACATTGAACCTTTGACATGTTCTTCTTCTTTTTCTGAGGACCAAGCTTCACAAACTTCCCTTTTCTTCTAGCCATGGCAGCAAATCCTTGATCTTTCTCGCTTGATCCTACATCAATTTTTGCCTTTAGCCTTGTTCCTTTGATTTTTAACAATGACCATAGATCATTGAATGGCGTAGATTGCTTATTCCCATATATGCTTGATGTTAATTTTCCCCATTTCCCTAGTAGTGCATTGAGCACTATGGTATTCATTTCCTTGTCAGAAATTATTTCTCCCAACTCTTGGAGTTGGTCTCTTATTTACGACACACTCATAAAGTATGAGACTATTCCTTCTTCTTTTGATATATTCATCTTATAGAGCTTGAGCTTCTTCTTTCAATAGTTCAACAATTAAACCCTTACCATGACTAACGAATTCATTTTTTATGAGGATCAAATCTATCCTCTTCTTCCATGCAAGAAAGTTTTACTACCCAACCAATTTGTTTCTCTCTTTCCAATATGAATTAATTTTGACATATTCAAATATAGATATAAAATACTTACTTGTCAAGTGAAGATACTCCTAGATGATGAAATATTCAACTTGATGCCTTCTTGATTTTTATGATGATGTTGATAATAAAATATGCCTTCCTAGTGAATATGTATTTCTTCAAAAGTGATCCTTGGATCCAAGGGACATCACATTGATTCCTTGATGATGATGACAATGTTTTTTCCTTCTTTTCTTCATTCAAGACAACGCTAGTTAAACTTTTTTCGCAACCTCAAATTTTGGTCCGTATTCATAATTTAGGCTTGTTGTAGTAGTTATGCAATTTCGTCCTTTTCTACATTAACCCTAATTCACACGTATGGCTATAATATGGAAAAAAATTCCTCCTTTCTACTTCACTTAACTTGACTTCTTTTTCTTGTTATTTTGGATTGCAAAGGAGACCTTTCTTCACACAGAAATTGATCCTTTATGGTGCTTGTAATTCTATACTTGTTGTTGCAGAAGGATGTCTTAATACTTTACACGTGGAGAATATAGCCCAGAAAAATAGACCTAAGAGTGCTTCTCTCTTCCTTCCTTGTGATAATGATTGTAAAATGTGTGAGTTTCCTAAAAACGCTTCAAGAGTGGAACCCTTATTTGGATGAGCTAGGGCTTTAAGGTTTTCTTTAATGCTCTTAATTACTCCCTTTAAATGTGATGAGAGGATTAGTCCTTCTCGATGATTGATGCTCTTGATGTTTCCCAGATGATATATTTATACTTCAACCCTTGATTATCCTTCTTCATGTTTCCCTTTTTTATGTAGTAACCTTAGCTCTGATACCATCTTGAGAAATCTAGAGGGAAACAAGTGTAGGTGATTTCTCTTACTTTGATAACTTCTTATGATGTATTTTTACTTTACCTGATTAACTTATTAATGTCTTACTATTATTAGTGTTCTCTATCATCAAGCAACTACCAAATCATAAATAACATTGAGACAATAGGACACAAGATATATGTGATCATCCAGGGCCAAAGACTCTCCAACTGAGAGGAAAACCCACCAGAATTCTTCTCTTCTTATAGAACTTTAATTAATTAATTCCATGACCTATGACCCTTAACCAACACCCTCCAAGACCAAGTCATACTTCCTTCATGATGAGATTTCCTTACATAGATTCCAGCAACAAATTTTGACCTTCCAACAACTTCAACCATGAAAATAATTTATGCAACTTTGACCTAGCACCTTCATAGCTTTGACCTAACAACTTCACATATTCAACAACCTTGTAGCTTCACAGCTTCGACAATCTTGTAGCTTCACATCTTTGATGACCTTGCAACTTCACAGCTTCGATGCAGATCTAAAATTTCATCTAGCCCAAAAACTGTAGAAACCCTAACAAAAGAGAGAGAGAGAGAGGCCCAAAAACTTCGATCTTGATCATATTCTTCTTCATCATCCTTTTTCATCTTCTATCTTGAGTAGATCGCACTTTGTTGAGTGAGTGTGAAAATGAGGTTGAATTCCTTCTTATTTATAGGCTTGTGAGGGGTACGAATTGTTATCTTGAGGTCGACTTGTCCCTTCATGTAGGTCGACTTGATATTTGTGCCATGACAAGGTCTTGGAGGGTCTTTTAACTCTATTTTGACTCAATATTTTTTTCTTTAGAATATGTAACATGCCCAAATGCGTCTTCAATACATGGCAATGAATTAATTGACTTTTTGACAAACTTAGAAGCACTCAATGGGTGCTTGACCTAAAAATAAATTTCCCTTAAGCATGAAACCCATGCCTCAAGAATAAAAATAATAAATTTATTTTTCTCTTTTCATTAAATACATAAAATCATGATTACATGTTCCGTTATGAATAACAAACCTTGTTACATATTCCAACACTAATTGATTCGAGTCTTTGACTAATCTCGTAAATGTCAAGTTGAGTTTTTCACCTGATCTCATAAACAGACCTTCATTTCATCTGCCTATTGGTAACTTGCAATCTACCTTGGTCTATGAGATGAGTTGGCAAACAACACGAAGCTCAGGGGGCATGCCTTGCCTCTACCCTTATGATTGGGGAGATGTACTTATCTCAAGCATGGCTTTTCTCTATTTCTATCTTGTTTAAAAATGAAACCATTCTCAAGCATAGTTTTTCTCTGTTTCAAGCTTGTGTAAAAAATGAAACTTATTCTAATTCTAGGATTTACTCTAGAATGATTCCACATTTTATCCCTCATGATTCCCATTTTTTTATTAGCATGTTTCTACAAGATGAGCCTTGGATTTCTTATTCCATTACCACCATCTGCTTGGCCAATTATTTGCTTTCACTTGGTGTTTTACCCTTTCCTGAGGAACTGTTGCAATGAGTAGTCTTATTAGCCTTCCTCTTGACCTTTACATGTTTTGAGCAGTTCCATCATGACCAGAACCAGTTGCTACCCTTTATACCACTCAATCCTCTAGGAGGAGTTTCCTTTAAGCTATTTTTAGACTCCCAAAATATGAAAATATTGTCAAGTACTTGTCTCTTTCGAACTCGTTAAAGTAAATGAAAGAATGTCTGCCCAGTATAAGTTTAAACTATTTACGAAAAATGAATACTTTAGTCAAACATGGCTAAAAGGTTCTCCTGGGTATTGTTTTATGTCTTTTGGGCCCAAGGGACTGAATTTACAAAAAGGAACCTTTCAAAGTCTTCCTTTGTGCATATTTTTCAAACTCTCTAAATATAAAAAAGGAGTCAATTTATACCTTCACTGGACTCGTAAAAAGATAAATAGTGTAGGACTCGTCAAGCATGACGAGACTAGACCACTCCTTCCAAGGGTTTGTTAAACATACTCAAAAGGGTTCATCTGAAGGATGAACTTATAGATCAAGCATATGTTGTCCTCCTCAATCTTGTAAAAAAATAAAGAGGTACTTGCCATAAATGGTGGGGAAATTAAGGAAGCAATACATAAAATATGTTTATGGTAGTGAGTTGCTCTTGAACATGACACTCTTTCACCTTCGTCATTGTTTTAGGTCAGGGAATCGGCTTGCCTCTCTGTTGATCATACCTTATTTAAAGCGTTCATGATGGGTCTTTGATTCATTGCTTCCAACTCCATAAAAGTGTTGTTGATATGTTCAAGAGAAGTCCACCCTCATTTTACAACTGCTACAATACCTTAATTTGTCTTTCATTTCTATCACCCATGAACTAGCTTTGAATCATCACATTCTATCTCAAATATTGATACTCGTTTCATGCCATTGATGGGGGGTACATTAAGACCCTCCTGTGATTGGTCGCTTCCTATCAGCATCAGTACATTAACTAAGAAGTTGGCTTAGAAACTCCCTTTAATGCCTTGGATCTTGCATACCTCAATGGCAAGTTTCCTAGCTTTTGACATTAGCTTATCATCATTGGACTTCGACTGGAATATTATGTGTGGTGTTCGACTTCAGCTCATTTATTCACACCTCATAGATTGTGTTTAGTACCTGTTAGGTTCCTATACCAATAAGTGTCATATTTCATGATTGACTATGAAAGTGCCAAATATGTCATCCTTTCCATGCTGCAAAGGTTCCATATTTTCAAAGAAAATCAGAAAATTAAAAAATGAAAAGAGGGTATGCCCTAAAAGAAAAATCAAAGGGCAAGAAAAATGAATTGGTCAAGGAAAAAGAAAAATAAACCCCAAAGAAAAGACCATGAAAGTGTGCCAGTTCAAATGCCACTACTGTTCCATTTTTGAAGAATTTCATTGTGTGCAGACAGTGATTTTTGTCACAGTTAAGGGAAAGCCAAACAGTTTAATCTTGGCTTCTCTAGGTTTAAATTTCTTGTTTTAGAATAGAGAATGAAACCTGTCCAAACTGTTCAATCTTGGCAGGTAATTAGCTAGGTAGAGAAACAAGGGTGCTCAATAGCTGAATCTGAGCCCCTGGAAGAAATAAGGGCAGACTTAGATAGGAGGGCAGCTAAAAGAAAAGAAGAGAATCAGGGTTTGCTAGTTCAAATGCACCCAATCAAGAAGAAGAAAAAATGCTAGGTGTAATAGGCTGGGTAGGCAGTTTGATGTTGTAGAATGAGATTTGTGATAAAGTTTGTCTTCCAAAGTGTTAAATTTGCTTCGATCACAAGTGCAAGGAAAATTCCCTTGAAGCAGCTCAAGCGAGGCATGATTAACTCCCCTTCACACTTCCCCAAATCATCTACTAATTTCCCCCAGAGATATTAAGATCTGCTTAATATCGTTGAAACACTCATATCATTCCATAAACATTTGCCTAAGTAAGAATCGGTTTTACTTAGGGGTTGGCCATATTTCTTGTATAAATTCTTTTTCCCCTTTAAAGCCTAAGTTGCCTAACACTATACTTAGTGCTTTCTTTTCAAAAAACTCATATTAACAATTAACTTTATTATATAAATCCCCCTTTATACCCTTCCCCATATTTAGGTATAAAAAGCGCTAATATTTAATATATCCTCGCCCTGGTTGAAATACAACCATAAATATGTTTTGTCGAGAATTAATAAGTTTATTTGAAACTTATTAAGAACCCCCCTTCCCCGCATCCAAAGGAATTAATCAACATCTGGCTGATTAATAACCAAGCCCAGAGCTCTTAACCCATAATACCGCGCTCATTTGAAATTCCGCAATGCGATCTAAATCGCAAATTGCAGTTGCTTCTTGCCATCTCCGTTCTTCCTCTTTGAAATTTCGCGATGCGATTCCGTGATCGCACATCGCATATTGCATATTGCATTATCGCCTGTGTAAACCCTCGCCCCTCACCGTTCGATATGCTATTCTGCGATGCGATTTGATCGCAAATCGGAAAATCGCATACCGCATGTATCAAGACTCCTACACCCCTTGTCCTCCTCTGTTCTGATATTGCGATCGCCCGTCCACCGTCCGATCAACCCCCACACATCCAATGGCATATATTGATATCGCTCTCTCCCGGCCCGAAATCACTCATCCCCAAAAGCAATACGGGCAAAACAGCTTACCACCTTCCCACCCGCCATGTCACCTGCCACGTCGTCTGGCCCGTACCTCCCGCTGACATCATCTGTCCTTCAAATCGAAAATCTCCCGCCTAAAATCATTTTTGTCAATTAAAGGGGTGAAGAGGTCATTTTGTTATGTTTTTTCATTTAGCGCCCCTGCGCGCTCCAGGTATAAAAGGGACCAAGATTGCATTTTCAGTCGTTACGACCCCCTCCGACCAGAAAAGCTCCAAACAACGAGCTTGCTTCCTCAACCAAAGTTACCATTGTATAGTCCCCCTCCTTTTTTAAATACTGTTCGAGCCAATGCTGAAGGACTTCCTAGCCCACTGAAAAGAAATAAGGGGACACGATAGCAGTCGTATTCTGCCATACAGTGGTAAGCAAGGGCGGTTCAGCAATAAAGTGTATCAGAGGAACATTAAAGAGAATCCTAACAAGTCAAAGAGTATCAGTGGAGAATTAAAAGCTAAATCAAATCAGAATTAATGAACATCGGAGCCGACTAAGAGGAGTAGATCAGAAGTCAAGTAATAGTTATTACAGACATTCGGCACGAAGCTACAGAGGGCACCTGCAAGCTGAACTCTAAAAGATCCAGCCTCCAGCACTGCATAAGCTAGTTGTTTCTACCTTGCTTGTAAATTAAGTTAGGTTAAACTTAGATATTATCTTAGAGCTTTTATGAGAGAATGTACATATTTTGTGATATAAATACCTCCCCAAGCGTTGGTTTTTGGGTTGGTTGGTGAATATCATTCAGGACTTGCGCTATAAATTTTGTGAACCCTTCTGAATGAAGATTGTTGGAATGCTTTGTTGATGAACTTGTTGGTCGTGGAATTGATGGCAGAAGAATATATTACAGAATTCTCGTGTTACCTCATGGATCAATAAGTGTTTTTAACTCTTGTGTTATTATTTCTGTGTTTTTGTATCATTTAAGTATCATATTCTAGATTACAGGAAAAAAGAATAGCCCAGAATTTACTTTGTTGTACTCTGTGCTCAATTCCTGTCATTTTTTATGTTTTCTTCAGGACTAGCATGGGCAAGAATTCTTTATTGCTCTTGTCTCCCTAGTTCTTGTACTCTGAACATAATTAAGGAATTCTTAGCTGCTCCTTAGTAATGTTCATTCATTTTCCCTCTGTTAGCATAATGAAAGATTCTTAATTGCCTTTCATTCCCTGACCCCACTCCATCTTATTCCAGCTTGACCATTGTTCCATGAATAACTATCTTGCTCTGTAGTCCTATCTCTTGCCAAAGAAATCACACCCAGCAGTTCACCTTCATTGACTCCATTAACCCAATGGTCTGAACTTCTCATATTTTGCAGACCTGTTTTGTTGAATGACACCATCCAAACACCAAACAAATACCTGCACTTCATAACTAGCCTAACATACAACAAAACAAAGCTAAATTAAAAAGAGAGAGCCCTCTCTGGGTGTATATTGGCTAGAATCTGCAACCGAAAGATTGGTCTGTGGTTACCTCGGCCATATTCCCTTTGAGGAGCTTAGGGAACAACCTGAGTGATAACATCATTGGCAACTCCGCTGGGGAACATGAATAAACGTTTATTATTGTTGTCTATTTCCTAAAACTACAGATGGAGCCTGAAATTAGCCAGATAGTCTTTGAAACTGTATTTGTTGTGCAATTACAGGAGTAAATAAAATCTGCTCCAGTCTATCGCCAGTCTAATTTTAGGCTTTAAACAGTTGTCTCAAAGGTTTGATCATTTTCCTTATTTCAAATACATCTGAAGGAAATTCAAGCTCCTATATTTCATTTGACTTCCTTCAAAACATTGTAAAAATTTGTATCCTTCAAAATATTTCCTAAAAATACCAAAGATATTCTTAGAAGTTGGCTCCGAAAAAGAAAACTCGTTACACCAGATCAAATCCTGATCCAGATCCTCCAGCTATTTTTGAAAATCCCAACTTGATCCCTAAGACCCTTAGGAAACAAGAAGCTCAAGAAAATTCTTCTTGTTTTAACCTTGAAACAGTTCAGCAGAACTATATCCAAACTCCTGCTAAAGCATCAGTCCGTCCTCACACTACTGTTGCTTCTCCTAGTTCTTCATCCACTCCTCAAAACATCTTCTCCACTCCTTCATCCACTGCATATATTTCCACTGTTATCCCTCCTGTTCCAACCATTCTACTCCTTCCTGTTGTCCCATTTATCCCTGTAAACATGGCTAAAAAATATTCTCCCTTGCAATTACCTGGAAATCCTGGGGCTATGCCTCAGGATTATCAGAGCAAAATCACATATTTTGACGGTATTGGCTCTTATACAGGCCAGCAACACACTAAGAAAATGCAGGATTATTTTGAAAATTATGAAATTGATGATGATGATGTAAGAATGAAGATCTTTGTCCAAACTCTAACGGGTGATGTAAGGACTTCGTTTAGAGCACTTGCTCCAAATTCTATAGATAATACAGATACCCTCTACCAATCCTTTCTAAATAGATGGGAAAAGAAGAAAGACCCTTTTCACATTTTAACAGAATATGACAGTTTGAAAAGAGGACCACAAGAAGCCATCCAAGACTATTGTGCTAGGTTCAACAATGTTTATAACGCTATTCCTCAAAACCTTAGACCTCCACTTGATTTAGCTTTGATCAAATTTCCTAATGGATTTGACCCTGACTTGGCATATCAGCTGAGGGAAAGAGCTCCTCCAAGCTTAACATACATGCAGAATATAGCTGTTAGTGTGGAGGCAAACCTAATTGCTAAACGAAATCGGGCAAGAGCTGAAAGAAGGACAAATTTCAAAGAAGAGCCCTCAGCATTTGAACAAAAACGGGATGCAATCATCAAAGGCATGGACAGACTTGCGGACAGAGTGGAAACCATCGAAAGAAAATCATCATGGGAAGGTCAACCAACACTGCAAGAAACCCAAACTTTAGAAAAAATCAAAATCCAAATGTTGGAAGGACTGGCCCTGACCAGAACATTAGACCTCCATTTCAAGAGAACTATGTCAAAGCTTCAACATCTAGTGAACCAACAGAGGATACCCAAATCAATCTAATGGGGTTAAACAGTGAGCAACAAATTTTTCTAACACAAGGTGACCAAGAGGCTCACAATTTCAATCAATTTCAAACCAAATCAGGAGAGTCATTTGATTTCAGAGAGGGTTATGATGCAGCTGTCTACGAGGTTCATAAGCAATACAAACTAAGAAGCAGAACCATAGATGTGCATGAACCTGCCAAGCTGAAGGATACCAAGTAGCCAAAGAAAACAAAAGATAAAGCTGTCCTGACAGAACCTTCAACCAAAACAGACCCAAACCCAAAAGAAGCCACTGTACAAGACATATCAGATGAACAACCCTCAAAAATAGGCCATTCACCTCCTTTCCTTCAAATGAAAATACAAACAGATTTGCTGAAATAAATTCTAAAACAGATACCTTTCCCAACAGCACTAATGATAAAGAAAAAACCATGGAAAACACAGCAGGAAAAGAACAGCTTGCTGCCCAAAACGCGAAGATTCAAGTGGAAAAACCTTTCAACCTAGAAACTGAAATAGGCAAGCTAAAAATAGCAATTCCACTCTCCGAAATAGCTAAACATGAAGTGTACAGATAGCAAATCAAGAGGTCACTACAAATACCAGAAAACAGAGATGCAGTCAACGTCTTAGATGACAAGGTGCTGCATAATGCTATGTTTGATTCGGGAGCTTCCCATAACCTAATGCCAAAATCTGTGATGGAAAGACTAGACCTGGACATCACAAGGCCCTACAAAGACTTGTTTTCATTTGATTCCAGCTAGGTCAGGTGTCTAGGCCTAATCAAAGACCTTTGTGTATCCTTAATCCAATATCCAGCTAAGACAATCTTGATGGATGTGGTGGTGGCTGATATCCCACCTAAATATGGAATGCTTTTGTCCAGATCTTGGGGTGCAAAGCTCCAAGGATCCCTCCAATTAGATATGTCCTATGCCACTATCTCGGTCTTTGGCCACCCAAATATTATACCCGGAAACACTGATGAAATATGTGGTCAGCAGTCAAGAGAAACCCCAAAACTTTCCCATCTATTTCATCCATTCTGACATGGACTCTTTCATCTTATTTAATGTTGATATCTGTTCTCCGACTGATGATAAAGCTTTGGCTTTAGGGCAAAAAATTAGCATAAATGAGGAATCTATTCCTCAAACTTTAAAAATTGTTGAAAACATTGATATAATAGACACACAAGGCAAACTTCATGAAACAACAAGTTCAAATCTGCCCACTACGAATGCTTAAAACTCCTAATATTGACTGCAAGCAAGTAATCTTATGGTACTTAGAGTTTGATGGGTCAATAAACAAGCTAGGAGCAAGGGCAGGGATTTGGATACATAACATACAAAATAACTAGTGGGCTCCAGTCTTGTAGCAATAATGCTACAACTCCTGGAGCTTCCTTCTTTAATTTTATCAACCCGGTTGTTCGTAACAAACTTGGAAGCAACGGCGCTGTATGCACAAGTACTAGCTCTTGCCGCAGCTGTCATTTGGTCAGCTGGCACAAGTCCTCTAGGGGCTTAAGCCAACTTGTATGAGCTTTTAGAAGAAGCTTTTTAACTGATGGACGAAAGCTAACTCAAAGGAAGCTAAACTACTTGCAGAAAGAAACTGAAAGCCAACAAGAAACGCAAACCCTAGCAAACCCTAATTCTACCAGCTAGTCCTACTGGTGCAAAGATGGGAATGAAAACTACTGAAAGAGATACCATTACTTCTATGCAGGTGAGATGCATGTGTCTAGATTACTTCTACCTGAAGAAAACATCTTTTTGTATTTTTGAATAAGTTATTTAGAATTATCATGCATGTGCTTGTAACTGGATTTTTACTGTGCAGAGGCGGGTCACGGAGGAGAAATGCTTGGAAGAGGTCGGGAAGACTCAGAGAGGGTCTAAGGAGTTCCTAACATCCTCCCAGAGAGTTTCACAAAGTTTGGCCTCCAAGAGACCGCGTTTATGAGCTTCTACAGGAAGTCTGCAGGGGTTCTACAGGATGTTTCAGAATTTCTACAGGATGTTCAGTAATTCCTACAGGATGTTCTACGATTGGATTTTGGATGATGGGTGAGTGGAAGAGGCTGCATGGATGGCTAGGGAGGTAGGAGAGGGGTTTGTAATGACTTAGTGACAGAGAGATGAGGTGATGAGAGGGTGTGTAAAGCTAGTTTGTCTTAGAGAGGGCAGAGGGAATGGAAGGCCAAAAACGGTAGGATGACGTGGGCAGTAGAGTAGTTGTGAGACGAGGGGTCTAATTTGGAGATGAGCAGTTGGCCTGGACGAAGCTTAGGAGGACAAGAGAATGCTGGAGATGCACTGCACAATATAAACTGAACCAAATCATCCACGTCCTGCACAATATCAAAATATTACTAATTTATCCTAACTGTTTAATGAAACCAATGAACAACAATGTTATTTCTAAAGAGAACCATGTATGGTACTGAAGCAAAGAAACTTTCAAGGAGGTCTGAGCGCACGAATAACTTCTACAAATGAAAATATTGCACCAAAGACTGCATGAATACGCAAACCAATGTTTTTGGTTGGGAAGCAGTGTCTGCAATTCCAGCCCCTAGAAAGAGGTGAAAATGAGAGTGCAGGCAACCCTTTTTTGGAACTTTTATCAATTCTAATCTCTTTACTCTATTCTAAACACATGGAGCACTTCTATCTTCTAACAATGACCTACTTAACCACACCACGAAATCTAACTTAACAAACTACGTTTCAAATGCATGTAAAGAAAACCATACTGCTGAAAGAAAAGATATCAATACAAAAGAAGGAGGCCCTAGGCTCTCAGGTTGGGCCCAACCCCGAGAGCTATGGCTCCTTTAGAAACTCAGAACTGAGATCAAATCTGACTGCTTCCCATTAAGAATTAATAATCATAAGTCAAAAGGTCTGCCAATGATGGCTACAAAAGAGCAAAAACAGAGCTAGTAGCTCGTAGTGCAGATTGTGCAACAGTGTTCCAAATGTCCTTTTTGAAGGCTAAAGCCTTATCATTTATACATCACGAGACCCCAAGATGGCCTCCTAAATTTGTGGGACTCGGCTGACCAAACTGGGAGTGAACAGCTGCTTCCTCAAACTCCGTTTGGCTGCCTTCTAGATCTGGTTGTGGTGGCTGTTGGAGCTCGGAGTTGGGGGTGAAGATCCCGAGGAAGGTTATTTAATGTCGTGGACAACCCTCCTACGAATCCTCAACCCCATCTTGGCTATCTCCTAGCCCTTATCTGCTTGGTTTTGCTCCAACATGTGTCAAAAAACCTGAAATGAGCACGTGTTAGCCACCTAGGAATAGTGACTGCCCTTATTCGTACAAATGACATAACCATACTAAAAAATGATGCATAAGTTATGAAAAATGAAGGATTGAGCAAGGGTAGTTAGGCCAAATGAGCCCAAAATGTTACCAAATTTGGGGCTCATCATCACCCCCCAACTAAAATGATTGCTCATCCCTGAGCAACTAATCCAGCTCCTCGTCCTTCATTGCTTTCACCGCCACCCTCACATCCCAGGCTTCAAAAGTAGTATCCTCCTCACTGGCATGGAACCCTTCCTTCCTTTCCACCTCTTCCCACTGCTTATGCTCGTCTTTTTCTGTGCTGCCTTCCATCAATCCTAAAAGCAAAGGTGGGCTTAGCTTGAGGCCAATCCAGCCGGCTTGGAGGCTCTGTATGGACTTCTTGTACAGGGGCACCCGTGCTAAAGCTTCCCTCATTCGAGTTGGAGTGTGATATTCTCTGATTTTGAGGCTGTGGGACAATGTGTTCCATCGGCGGGTGCAAGCATGAACACAGTTCTCCCCTAATAGTCGCTCCATATCCTCGAAATGTGCTATAGCCTGAGCCTGCTGATCCATGTATTTCAATAACGTTTGAGGGTTGGTGGCTAAGTGTTGGTGGGCCGATATCAATGCAGTGGGATCCCCTGGCTCTGCTCTAATCAGCAGTGGCTCATGTAACTCTCGGTTCATGACCTCTTTGACTTCTGCTGCTCTCTTTTCTTCATGGTTCAACCATGAGGCAAATGCCATCAACTGCATATCTCCTACAACTGTGTTGGGATCCCATGAAGTCACATTAGGAAGGGCCAAATTATGGAGATAGAACTCTAATAGTTTGGCCTTGTCCTCTGATGAACTGCTATTGCATAACTCTGTGAACTGCTGGGGGTCTTGGATTTGGGAGATACCCCTCTGTGCCAATGCATTAATTTGAAATTGCAGCCACTGGTCCCGTAGGTATAGGCCATAAGATTTGGCCGGTTGTCTACATTGTAGAGCATCCATGGCCCAACTGGCCATGCAGGCCAGTTGTGCCTCTTTTTGCTGCAACTGCTGTTTGAGAGCTTGTATCTCGATTTGTGCTTGTATTTCCCTTTCCTGTAGATGTGAGGTTGGCTCCCCAAGGCCAACTTGCAATCCTTCTCTGCCTTGATGTTCTGCTATAGTGTCCCCTGATGATGTGCCCCTTTCCTTCCTCAGCTCCTGTAGCTGCAGTTTGAGTTTCTCATTCTCTTCCTGTAGGAACACCCGCTGGCAGTTTGCCACGTGTTTGGCCATAGCTAATTCTTTTCATGCCTCCTTGAGTTGTTCCTCCAAGGGGCCTATATCTGCCACTCCTTTTGATTTAGCTATTTTCATCCACGTGTGGGTTCTCACTCTTTCTTTCTCCAACGCAAAGAAAAATGGCACTATGAATTTCTGTGGGATAATTTTTCCAGCCTCCAAGAAGTTATAATACGACCTCAAGCTTGGTTCGGGACTAGGTTCCGGAATATGTTCTAGCTCTTATTCCCTCGGTGGCTCTACTCTGTCTTCCCTAAGTGGTGATGTGGCTTCCTCTCCCTCCATTTTATCGGTCTCCTTGAGCCGGGCCAATGTTTCCTGTAGAACGGCCTCAGCATCCTGTAGTGGGGTTTTTGAAGCCAACCTGTCCATTCTCTCCTTCCAAGCAGTTGTCTTCGGGCTCCCTCGCTCATAAGTGACTGATATTTTTGAGGGGGACCTATCCCTTGGCGAGGTAGGGGTGTCTTCTATAGTAATTGGGCTGTTGGATGGAGGTTGGGGCTTGCCTGTTTTGATCCTCACACTTCTCCGTGCTTTGAAATACAGAGGGATCTCCCTCTTTCATTTTTTCCTCGGCTTGGGAGGTGTACTAAGGGTGGCCAGCATGGCTGCTGCCTCCCTTGCAAGGATTTCGGCTGTCTTCTCCTTTGGTTTCCCTTTCTCAGGACTTCCTGTAGAAAGCCCTGTAGCGACTGATTTCTGGCTTCCTATAGAAGCTGTTTTTGACTTTCCTGTAGAAACAGGTGGCACCGTTTTAGCCTGTTTGGCTGAGGGTGCTTTGTCTTTTGACTTTGCTGATGCTGCTTTCGAGGTGCCTTTACTGACGTGGACTTGTTCAGTCCTTTCCACCCTACTTTGTAACCTTTTCTCCCTGGGTGTCAATGTAGGTTTGTCATCCTCTGTTTCGGCAACCTTATGTTTCTCTTGTTTCTTTTGTTCTTTCTTCGGTGCTTTGGCCGTGGTTTCTTGGCCTTTCCCTTTCTTCTCTGTGTGTATTGGTTCCTTCTCCTCGCTGCTGGAGGAGGTGAGCTCCTCGGTCAACATTTTGATGCCGCCATCCTTAGTTAAATTTCGAAAGGCTTCCCACGAGAGAGGGACGGTGTATGTGTGGAGTTCATCCTCCACAAGGAGCTTAATGAGCCCATGATGAGCTACCTGGTCTGGCGTGCCCTCTCGTAATTTGGTGGCACATTCAATCATGGACTGCAAGAGGAAGTAAGGAATACTTAGCTTGTTTTCTGAAGGTAGGTCCATTTGGTGCCTGATAACTGTGAGCAGTTGGAAATGGTACCCATATACAATGCCGAATCATCCTTCGCACGTGATATATTTTATGATTTGGAGGCTGACCTCACTCCGAAGCGGCTGTAGGCTAGCTCTGCGAACCCCGTTCTTATCCTCTAAGAATTGCTCCTCCAGTAGAAAGAACTCGTTTTTAGCCTTCTGGCCTAGTTTTCTCTCCTCCTTATCCCACGGTACCCCCATTAGGAGATCAATGACTCTGTTGATGAACTGTGGGGTGAGTTTGAGATTCAAACCCCTGAAATTGACAACGGCCAGCGTTTTTGATTTTGGCTTCAAAGCTCGCAAGAATTCCTCTGCCACCTCATCATCATAACCTTACAGCTTGTCGCAGAACGACATCCATCATGCACAAGAGAATAGGTCTACCACCTCAGGGTTTTCCCGTAGCTTCTTTGAGTCTGTCGGTTCCTTCCTAATGAACACACCCGGCATGGTGAAAATTTGTTGTGTTAGCCAGAGGTGGCTGGCATGTATCAAAATATGGGCCTTTGGGATTTCTTTGGACAGAGCGCAGAATTACGCCTCTGTCAAGCACACAATGCGTGAATTCTCGGCTATCTACAGGTGAGCCTTGACAGGGCCTTAATTACGAACAAAATCCTGTAGAAAACCCTGCATATACTACGACGACAATTCTCATGCAAAAGGAAGACGACACTTGCAATTTTATGCTCAAACTGTAGTTTCACTTTTTTTAGGACGTCAACTTCGCCACCCTTCAAACCAATTGCATGGGAGGAACAGGTTCAGGCTTACCTTTCCCAATTCACCACCTTTGACGTGAATAGATTGATTTCCTCCGTAGCGGTGAGCTTCCTGTAGCGCAACTTCCTGTAGAAGTCACGCACAGGTTCTAGAGAGCGCGTCAGTGGTTTTGGGACTTCTGTGCAACCACCAGGCGTTTGAACAAGCCGAGGACTCGGAGTAACAAGCTTCAGGGAATTCCGGACACTTACTCGACTGCAAAGCGGTTGATGATAAATGAGTGGAGTGACGATCTAGCCGGTAGATTTGAATCCTTGCAGAATTCGTGGCACGGGGGTGAGTTGTCCCTGCCGGACCGTTGGACGACATCACCTATTCATTTCACTGCAAGTCTGCCTGACTGCCGCATCATTCCCTGCATATCTACCATCGCCATTTCTGTTAAAACGCCGCTTCTCCCCGACTGGATGCTTCCCACATGTCCATTTCCCGTTTTCCTTGACACGACCAACACTTTCCAAATTTGAGGAGACCATCGGACTGGTTGTGGTGGCCAGTTGAATGGCTACCCGACTGCTCAACCCATTCATTTTCACACTTGCAAACATTTTAGAGCATTGTTCATGTAATTCGACGAAAAAGGGTGAGGCACTTACCTGTGCGGCCGCAACGTGATTTTCAGGTTTCAGGACGAGGGTGACGGATCTGCCTACTGCTACTTCATGCACAGGCACGGGGGTTCCCTCTTGCCAACTGCTACTGGTTGCGAAACTTATTACCTGGCTGCGGATGGTGCATGTGCCCGCTCTATGTGTTGCAGGTGCCTTGATGGTGTACGGGATTCCTGTAGGATATCATGTAGCAGTTCCTCCTCCTCGGGTGCATGCCGAAACGATGGAGACGGTGGCATCACGGTCACGGTCGCAGGGTCCTCGGATGGCTTTGATAAGTCGCGCATGGGGTCTCTGCATCCTTTATTCCATTTGAGAATTGCTTCCTCTGAGAATTCAACATTCTGATTTGACTGTGCAGGTATTTCCATTGCATGGCAACAGGGGTGGTAGAAGGAGGCGACAGCAGTGGGTGATGGAGAAAAACATTAGCTTGCATGCCTCCGTGTCAGCCTCGGGCTTCAGATCTTCCCACACAGTCAGTCCTCGGCCGTCCAGAGATTCTACAGGAAGTTCCCTGTAGAAATACAGAACTTCCTGTAGAAAGTCCTGTAGCTTCCTGTAGAAGGCTAAACTGTGATCAAATCATGCCCAGACCTTGGAAGAGATGAGTGTTTCTGGAGGGAGTGCTGGTGAGGTCCTCTGGTAGCATAGTAGGGACCTTGTCCTTGAGTTGAGGGACCTCTTTTCCTGAATGGAATACCTGCAACTTGCATGGATTGTCAAATCTTGAACCTGTTTTCCCTATTTCTTTGTCTGTTTTTTTCTTTTTTCTTTTTTATTTTTTCTCTTTTTTCTTTTAAAAAAATAGCAGGGGCGCCTCCATGAGGTTTTCACCCTTACCATCTGCCTTGAGCACCTCAGAGAGGTTTTCACCCAAGGGTATTTTTCCACACATTTTCAGAAGACAGCAGGGACGCCTCAATGAGGTTTTCACCCCTACCATCTGCCTTGGGAGCCTCAGAAAGGTTTTCACCCAAGGATCTTTATTTTTTATTTATTTATTTATTTTTATTTTTATTTTTTTTTAAGATCTTCAGGGTATGCCCAAAACAGAGGAAGAACCCTTCTCTATGACCAGCACTGATTTTTCCACAGTTTTGATGAATTCTTGCCTTGAAAGAGGTTTTCTGCAGATCTTTAGTCGATGCCCATTGACAAGCATGGGGATGGCCTCCTCATCAATGGTCCGAATAAGAACAGACCCATTTTCATTACATTTTTCCACTGCATATGGTCCCAGCCATCTGGTTCTCAGCTTCCCATTGAAATCCTTATGCCTGGAATCATACAACAGCGCCCAATCTCCCATTTGAAATTGCTTCTCATTGAGGTGTTGGTCATGCCACACCTTCCTCTGAAGTTGAACCACTTCTGAGTGGATAAGGGCCTGCATTCGGTGCTCGTCCAATCCATTCAGCTGCAATAACCTTTCTTGTTGGGCATGGCTGAGATCCAGGTCCAGCTGAGCTGCCATCCTCAAGGTGTTGTACTCGAACTCAATTGACAGCAAAGCTCTCTTCCCATAGACCAGCTCATAAGGTGTGAAGCCGGTTGTGTTCTTCCAAGTGGTGTTGTAAGCCCGCGTGGCCTCAACCAGGCGATCTACCCAATCTTTTCTACTACTGCTCACCACCTTAGTCAAGATCCCTTCCAATGCTCTATTGGTGACTTCCACCTACCCATTTGCTTGAGGATGATAGGGGGTGGAAGTCTTATGCTTGATTTTGTGATGAGCAAGTAGGTCTTAAACTAAGTTGGAGGTGAACTGGCTTCCTTGATCGGTGACTAGCTCTCTTGGGTAGCCAAATTTGTAGAAGATGTTTTCTCTTAAGAACTCGACCACCTTTTCTTTTGTCGCTGCTTTGATTGCCTTGGTTTCTGCCCACTTTGTCAGGTAGTCTGTGCACACAATGATGTAAGACCTTTGCCTCGAAGGAGGATTGATTGGACCCACAAAATCCATACCCCACTTCTCAAATGGCTCAAGAGTCACTTGAGGTTGGAGAGGCATTTCGTCCCTTGGAGTCGGTTTCCCCATCCTTTGGCATCGGTCACATTGGCTGATATACCTTCTGACATCTTGATGAAGCGTGGGCCAATAGTAGCCTGCCTGTAGGATTTTGAAGGCAGTCCTTTTGGCTGCAAAATGTCCTCCACAAGGCCCGTCATGACAGGTCAGGAGGATCTTAAAGACTTCCTCCTCCCTTACACAACGCCTTAAGATCTGATCGGGGCCAAGCTTGAACAAATTGCCCCCGATCCAATTGAATGAGGCACTCTTCCTTACGATCCTACTCTTCTCCTTTGAGGATAGGTGCGGAGGGAACTGTGCTGAGACAAGGTAGTTTGCTATATCAGAAAACCATGGAGAGAGTACTGAGATAGCAAACAGATGTTCATCTGGCATCTGGTCATCCACTGTTCCATCCTCACCTGCAGGTAAATCCAATCTAGACAAAAAGTCAGCAACAACATTTTCATTACCTGGTTTGTCAACGATAGTCAAATCAAACTGCTGCAACAAGAGTAACCATCTAATAATACGAGCATTCACATCTGGTTTATTCATTAAATATCTAATTGCAGCATGATCAGTATGTACAAATGTTTGATAGCCAGTGATATAATGTCGGAACTTGTTCAGTGCATGGACCACGGCCAAGAATTCTTTCTCAGTTACAGTATAATTCAGTTCTGCCTTGGATAAGTTTTTGCTGACAAAGTATATGGCGTATGGAAGTTTTTGTTCAACTTGTCCTAAGGCTGCCCCTATGGCTTTGTTCGAGGCATCAGTGTGGATGTGGAAAGGTAGGGCCCAGTTTGGACCTCTCAAGATCGGGGCAGACACCAACTTATCCTTCAATTCATTCAGAGCCTTCTGACAATCGTCAGTCCATTTAAACTCAACATCTTTTGCCAAGAGGCTAAACAATGGCGAGGCTAGCTTGCTAAAGTCTTTAATGAATCTCCTATAATACCCTGCTAAACCTAAGAAACTTTGAACATCTCTTACCTTCTGAGGAGGTGGAACCTTCTTGATGAGAGCAATTTTGTTAGGATCCACCTGTAACCCTTGGCGAGAAATGGTATGGCCTAGCACGGTCCCTTCAGTCATCAAGAATTCACACTTTTCAGGACTAAGGGACAGGTTCATCTCAATGCACTTGGTTAGGACTTTTCCCAGATTGGACAATGCTTCCTGGAAGTTGGACCCATAAGGGGTGAAGTCATCCATATAGATTTCCACCGAATCATGGACAAGCTCTGAAAAGATGCTCAAGACGGCTCTCTGGAAGGTGGCAGGAGCATTGCATAGTCCAAAGGGAAGAACTTGGTAAGCAAAGGTACCCCAAGGACAAGTGAAGGTGGTCTTATCTTAGTCTTCCGGGCTGATTTGGATCTGGTTATACCCGCTAAACCCATCTAGGAAAGAGAAAAACTTCTTTCCTGCCAGTCCATCCAACACTTGATCTATGAAGGGTAGAGGAAAATGGTATTTCTTGGTAGCTTTGTTCAGTTCTCGGTAGTCCACACAGATTCTCCACTTCCCATTTTTCTTGGGAACCAACACCAGAGGGGACACCCATTTGCTATCCGAGATGGGGTAAATGAATCCGGCATCCAACAGTTTTTGCAATTCCTCCTTGACGATGTCCTTAAGGGCTGGATTCATTCTCCTTTGGGGTTGCCTAACCGGTTTACAATCTTCTTTGATGTAGATGTGATGGGTACAGACCGAAGGATGGACTCCTTTCATCTCCTTATAGCTCCAAGCAAAAGCATCTAGATGACTGGCCAACAGACTACATAGCTCCCTTTCCTGGGAAGGAGATAGGGAGGAGCTGATCTTTAACGTTCTCTCGGGGTCGAACTCCACATTTTTGACTCTGGGAGCGACTAGGCTGGTCACACAAAGGTCCACTAAGGTGCTGGCTTGGGCATCCTCCACCAATTCCTCTAAGGACAATGCACTGGGAGGTGGATTCTGAATCAACGTCTCAATCAAATCATCCTCGGTTGGTGGCCCTCCCCTAGTGGTGTCTAGGGTGCACAAAGGTGTTGAGTACACCTCATCCTCTTCTCCTTCCTCCAACCAAAGTGGTAGGTCATGCTCTAATGAGGGTTGGGCAGGAGGGTACAGGACTAGCTGCTTGGACATAGGACCATTTTTGATGGTCATGTTTCCTGCACGGCAGCGTATGTAAGCATCTGTAGTGGCTAACCAAGGCCTTCCCAAAATAAGGGGGTATCCAGTAAGCTTTGCCTTTGGTTGCAGAACCAGGAAGTCTGCAAGGTACTCCCAAGAGTTAACAGAGACCAAGACATCCTCTACAATCCCTTCAGGAGTCACGGTGGAGCGATCTGCTAGTTGCAGGACTGTCGAGGTCTTTCTCAAGGAACCCTGAAGGTTGAGTTTGAGCATGGTATCTTTGGTCATCACATTAATGGTAGCCCCCAGATCAATCAATGTGTGTGGTATGATGGTGCCATTGATGTGTACATCAACTACAGGATTCCCAGGATCCAAATACTTTGGGCAGATGACTTTCCCCAACATAAGATCAGACAGTTGTCCTATGACATTGATGGTTGAAGCGTCTCTTTTTCACCTACCTGGGTGTCTGAAACACTTTTCCTTAACCAGTTTGTTGTATATCGGTACATCTTTGATGGATTGGAGAAGTGGTATTCTCACACACAACTGTTTGAGTTCCCCCAGAAGCTCATCCTCCTCTGGGTTGGGTTATGTGGTGGTCGTTAGTCTCTTAGGAAAGGGTGGAATGGCTTTTGGTTCACTTTCCTGTTTATATTCCTCGTCCTCTGGGGGAGGAGGTTGGAGATTCGGAAGAGTCTTTCTAGATCGCAGGTTGATCTCCTGGATCTCCACAGCATAGGTAGGGCATGATGTTTCCCCAGTATATACCTGTTGGGCCTGTCGGTTGTTGGGGTTCGGGTTTAGTTGAGCAGGCATTTGGGGTTGCCTTGGAGGAGCAGGAGGTAATGGTTGTGGTTGAGCTGGTGGTGGAGGCAAAATGGCGGGAGGAGTATTGTACTGGGGCCTCCACCCCATTTGAGGTGCATTCCACTAAGGTTGTGGCTGGGCATGTGAGTGAAACGAATGAGTAGTGGGCTGAGTATGGTACTGAGGCGGGTAAGATCATGGAGGAGGCACAGACCAGGAAGTATGAGCAGGAGGACCCCAGGAAGGCATAGGAGCAGATTGGTTGGGGCTATAATAAGCTTGGGGTGTCCCTTGCATCCCCTGTTGGTAAGGTCTAGGTCCATGTGGCCTCCTTTGGTTGAGGAAATAGAGAGTTTCAGTGGGCGCTTCTGTCCCTTAATACATGGCTTTAAGCCCAGGAAAGGTTGGACATTGGTTTGTGGGGTGGTCCTCCTCACAAACAAAACATACCTCAACCGAATGTAATGGGCACTAGTTCTTAGGTGCTTCCTTGTGCACCTAGGGCAGAAGATAGCCAAAGCCCTCTCAGCTTCCTCTTTCTTCTGCTGGATTTGGAATGTATCAAGTTGCATGGCAATGGTCTATCTCACCTCACTCTTGAGGTCTTCTAATTGATTTTCAAACACATGTTTGGAGAAAGGAATACTAGCTAAGAGGAGGTTTCCTCTACCTCTTTTCCGGGCTGCCCTAGAGTGGTTTCTAAACACAGTCTTTATATCCTCATAAGGTAGTTGGTAAATATCTCCTCTAGCTAGCATGTGAAGGGTATCTAAGAGGTCTTCAGGGACTCCTCAGAGCAGGACCAAATTGAGAGATTCAGGGTCAAGTGTGCACCTGGCCCGTTTATAGCTAAGTTGGAATCTTTCCTCGTAATCTTCTAAGGACTCATCATTCCCCATGGTCATCCGAAAGATTTCTCCCTTGGCTTCCTTGGACCTACAGTAGTCCCGGTATTCGGTATTGAAAGCTTGTTGCATCTGGGCCCAAGTGGTGATACTGTTCCCAGGTAAGCCCATGAACCAGCGCAATGCTGCATCCTTAAGGGTAGAGGGGAAGAGTTTCAGTTTTTGCTCATCTTCGGTATAGTCATAGGTTCGACAAAGGACGGCAAACTCAAAAAGGAAGGTATCAGGGTCTTCAGTAGTCAGTCCATGGAAGTGAGGTAAAGCGAATGGGCTTATGTTCTTCATTTTCATGTCTCCATTGGTCTCTTGGGTGGGGAAGGCACCTTCTATTCTCTCATCTTCTCCCCTATTGTCAGCCATAGCTTCAGATGGAGTGTTCTCTAACTCTTCTTCTGTTATAGGATCTTCGTATATCTCAGGAGGTTCGCCTATAGGTTCTTCTGGATCACTGTCACCAAAGAAGAGAGAAGGGTGACTCAGTGATGTGGTGGGGGTGTTGGGTAGGAATTTGCCTGTTTTATCTCGATTTCTACGAGGCATGAAATGGAAAGACTTTTGATTGCTTTTGTTTTTTTCTGGTACCTGCAAAACTAAAACAGATTGAACTGCAACCAACTATCTTGCTGAAATGGAAATGCGGGATTGAAATGAAAGCATGAAAGCACTAATCTATTTTGCTCAGATGAAATTGCAGGAATGAAATGCTAGGCTACGCTTGCGGAATTGAAATGCTAATCTACGCTTGCATAAATGAAATTGCGAAATTGAAATGTTAATCTATGAAAGCAGGAAATGTCTATGCTACTTTTGCATAAAGGAAATTGCGGAATGGAAATGAAATAAACTACTTAGCAGAAGGCAAGAGTAGGAAAGTAGAAGAAAAGCAACAATCACCAATACTCTTACGCTTCCCCGGAAACAGCGCCAAAAAGATGGTGGGATCCAATATTGTAGCAATAATGCTACAACTCCTGGAGCTTCCTTCTTTAATTTTATCAACCCGGTTGTTTGTAACAAACTTGGAAGCGACGGTGCTATATGCACAAGTACTAGCTCTTGCCGCAGCTGTCACTTGGTCACCTGGCACAAGTCCGCTAGGGGCTTAAGCCAACTTCTATGAGCTTTTAGAAGAAACTTTTTAACTGATGGATGAAAGCTAACTCAAAGGAAGAAAACTACTTGCAGAAAGAAACTGAAAGCCAACAAGAAACGCAAACCCTAGCAAACCCTAATTCTACCAGCTAGTCCTACTGGTGCAAAGATGGGAATGCAAACTACTGAAAGAGATGCCATTACTTCTATGCAGGTGAGATGCATGTGTCTAGACTACTTCTACCTGAAGAAAACATCTTTTTGTATTTTTGAATAAGTTATTTAGAATTATCATGCATGTGCTTGTAACTGGCTTTTTACTGTGCAGAGGCGGGTCACGGAGGAGAAATTCTTGGAAGAGGTTAGGAAGGCTCGGAGAGGGTCTAAGGAGTTCCTAACATCCTCCCAGAGAGTTTCACAAAGTTTGGCCGCCAAGAGACCGCGTTTATGAGCTTCTACAGGAAGTCTGCAGGGGTTCTACAGGATGTTTCATAATTTCTACAGGATGTTCAGTAATTCCTACAGGATGTTCTATGATTGGATTTTGGATGATGGGTGAGTGGAAGAGGCTGCATGGATGGCTAGGGAGGTAGGAGAGGGGTTTTTAATGACTTAGTGACAGAGAGATGAGGTGATGAGAGGGTGTGTAAAGCTAGTTTGTCTTAGAGAGGGCAGAGGGAATGGAAGGCCAAAAACGGTAGGATGATGTGGGCAGTAGAGTATTTGTGAGACGAGGGTTCTAATTTGGAGATGAGCAGTTGGCCTGGACGAATCTTAGGAGGACAAGAGAATGTTGGAGATGCACTGCACAATATAAACTGAACCAAATCATCCACGTCTTGCACAATATCAAAATATTACTAATCTATCCTAACTGTTTAATGAAACCAATGAACAACAATGTTATTTCTAAAGAGAACCATGTATGGTACTGAAGCAAAGAAACTTTCAAGGAGGTCTGAGCGCACGGATAACTTCTACAAATGAAAATATTGCACCAAAGACTGCATGAATATGCAAACCAATGTTTTTGGTTGGGAAGCACTGTCTGCAATTCCAGCCCCTAGAAAGAGGTGAAAATGAGAGTGCAGGCAACCCTTTTCTGTAACTTTTATCAATTCTAATCTCTTTACTCTATTCTAAACACATGGAGCACTTCTATCTTCTAACAATGACCTACTTAACCACACCACGAAATCTAACTCAACAAACTGCGTTTCAAATGCATGTAAAGAAAACCATACTGCTAAAAGAAAAGATATCAATACAAAAGAAGGAGGCCCTAGGCTCTCAGGTTGGGCCCAACCCCGAGAGCTATGGCTCCTTTAGAAACTCAGAATTGAGATCAAATCTGACTGCTTCCCATTAAAAAATAATAATCATAAGTCAAAAGGTCTGCCAATGATGGCTACAAAAGAGCAAAAACAGAGCTAGCAGCTCATAGTGCAGAATGTGCAACAGTGTTCCAAAAGTCCTTTTCGAAGGCTAAAGCCTTATCATTTATACATCACGAGGCCCCAAGCTGGCCTCCTAAATCTGTGGGACTCGGCTGACCAAACTGGGAGTGAACAGCTGCTTCCTCAAAATCCGTTTGGCTGCCTTCTAGATCCGGTTGTGGTGGCTGTTGGAGCTCGGAGTTGGGGGTGAAGATCCCGAGGAAGGCCATTTAATGCCGTGGACAACCCTCCTACGAATCCTCAACCCCATCTTGGCTGTCTCCTAGCCCTTATCTGCTTGGTTTTGCTCCAACATGTGTCAAAAAACCTGAAATGAGCACGTGTTAGCCACCTAGGAATAGTGACTGCCCTTATTCGTACAAATGACATAAACATACTAAAAAATGATGCATAAGTTATGAAAAATGAAGGATTGAGCAAGGGTAGTTAGGCCAAATGAGCCCAAAATGTTACCAAATTTGGGGCTCATCAATAACCATGCTCAAGGTCATGCATATAGGCTAAATTTCAAATGTACAAACAACATGGCTGAATATGAAGCCCTTTTACTAGGTCTCAAACTGATTAAAGGTCTAGGGGCAGCTAGGATTTCAATTCTAGGAGACTCATATTTGATTATACAACAGATGAAGGGAAATTTTGTTACAAATGATCTCAGGTTGAGGGCTTACAGAGGGGCAACTATTGAAATTCTTAACACCTTCTCAGAATCTCAACTCACCAAAATTCCTAGAAAGCATAACTTACATGCACATAGCTTGGCAACTTTTGCCAGCACTTGCAAGCTACCATTTGAACCCAACCACCATTTTACTGTTGAAATCAAACATAGACCTGCTGTCCCGGATAATGTCAAAAATTGGCAGGTTTTTGAAAATGATACCCAGATAAATAATTTCCTAACTTTGAAAGAGGAATTCTCAAGTATAAACATTGACACAAATACCATGGATGATCAACATCAAATAGATAAAATTGAGCAAAGAATATCAGCTAAAGCCGCAAATCTGATTTTGCACCCAACATCGTTTGAAAACAAAGATTTACAAGAGCTAAAGCAAACAGACCTTGACGAAATAGCTGAGAAGGAATCTGAAGTAATTCAACTAAAGGATAACTTTCTGCCCACGGGCTTAACGCCTTTAGAGGACATATTTGATTCAAATGGTCTTCCTAGGAAGCCAAAAATGCAACCATTGAATACAGAAATTGAGGACTGCAGTATTGGAACCACAGAAATTCCCAAAATGGTAAAACTGTCAAAAAAATTGCCTGCTAATCAAAAGTTAAAATACATTGAGTTGTTTAGAGAGTTCAAGATGTCTTTGCCTGGGGTTATGAGGACCTCAAATCCTATGATACTTCATCCATCCAACATACTATACCCTTGAAAGAGAATCAAAAACCGTTTAAACAAAAGCTTAGAAGGGTGAACCCTGTCCTCCTTCCCCTGATTGAGAAAGAAGTTAAGAGGATGTATGAAGCTGGAATTATTGCACCCATCAGATTCTCTGAATGGGTATCTAACTTAGTGCTCACAAGGAAGAAAACAGGTGAGATTAGACTATGTGTTGACTTAAGAAATTTGAATAAAGTCTCTCTCAAAGACCATTACCCCTTACCCAAGATGGATCATATCCTACAAAGGGTAGTGGGAGCCTCTAGGATCTCATTGTGAGATGGATTCTCAGGATTCAATCAGATCTTAGTACACCCGGATGATCAAGACAAGACTGCCTTTACAACACCTTGGGGAACCTTCAAATATGTCAAAATGCCTTTTGGACTCAAAAATGCAGGGGCCACATTTCAAAGAGAAATGGATATAGCCTTTGCCAAAGAGATCCATGATTTCTCAGTCATATACCTTGATGATCTCACTGCTTTTTCAAAATCAGACCAAAAACATTTAAAGCATTTGAGACAAGTGTTCCTAATTTGCAGAAAATACGGCATATCATTAAACCCAAAGAAATCATTGTTTGGCCTAGAAGAAGGCAAACTCCTAGGTCACATAATCTCAAAAGATGGCATTAAGATTGACCCGGATAGAATTCAAGCTATCCTTCAAGTGCCTCATCCAAGAAACATCAAAGAACTGCAAGCTTTTTTAGGAAAGATCAATTTCCTAAGAAGGTTCATTCCCAATTTGGCCGAGCTAATAAGACTGTTGAATAACATGTTGAAGAAGGATTCCAAAGTAAAGTGGACAGTGGAAGCCAAGCAAGCCTTTGAAGAGATCAAGATAGCTTTGACTACAACACCTATCCTCACAAGCCCAAAATTTGACAAAGATTTCGTGATCTTTTCCTTTGCTTCCGAACACACCATTATTGTTGTCCTATTACAAAACGATGACCAGGGATGTGAGAAACCAATTGCATTTTTCAGCAAAGCACTTAGAGATACCCCTCTAAAATATCAGATCATGGAAAAACAATCCTATGCATTGGTAAAAGCCATCAAGGATTTCAGAGTTTATATCCTATACTCACATGTGATAGCCTATGTTCCAAATGTTGTGGTTAAGGATATTTTAACTCAAGAAGGAATAGAGGGAAAAAGATGCAAATGGATAGCTAACATCTTAGAATATGACATTGAAATTAAGCCTACAAAACTCATAAAAGGACAAGGATTAGCCAAACTAATGACTGAAACCAATTTTCAATCCCTTGACATCAATGAACTAGACAACAAACAGGAGATGGCGACTCCACAGATCAATCAAGCCTTTTTACAATCCTCTTGGTATGCTGATGTATGTTTTGTACTGTTAAACCTGCAAGCTCCTCCAGGGTTGTCCAGAACTAAAAAGAGATTCTTGAAAATGAAAGCATCAAAGTTTTGTATTATAGACAATGTTTTATTTTGGAAAAATCATGAAGGTATTTTGCTTAATTTCCTAACATTGGATGAAACTGACAAAGTGCTCAAGGAATTTCATGCAGGAGACTGTGGTGGGCACTTGTATTGGAAATCAACAGCTGATAAAATCCTAAGGGCTAGATTTTATTGGCCCTCCCTGTTTACTGATGTGAAAAAGTTTGTAGTTTCATGCCACAAATGCCAGATCTTTGAAGGCAAGAGAAAGTTGTTACCTTTACCCCTTAAACCTATCTCAATTGAAAGACCATTTCAACAATGGGGTTTAGACTTCATTGGTGAAATTCATCCTTCCTCTTCAAGCCAACACAAGTGGATTTTGACTGCCACAGACTATTTTACCAAATGGATAGAAGCCATCCCTTGTAGGCAAGCCAATGGCTCAATCATCATGCAATTTTTAGAAACCAACATCTTGTCTAGATTCGACTGTCCAGAAAAGATTATCACAGATAATGTTGCTGCATTCAAATCCAAAAGAATGATCAACTTTTTCCATAAGTACCACATTACATTGGGCCACTCTACAGCCTATTACCCTCAAGGTAATAGCCTAGCTTAGTCATCCAACAAAAGCCTCATCAACATCATTAAAAAGGTATTGGAGGAAAACAAAAAGAATTGGCATAAGAAGCTTGTAAATGCCTTATGGGCAGACAGATTGACCACCAAAAGATCCATTGGAACAAGTCCATATGAATTGGTATATGGTCTAGAGGCTATTTTCCCCTCCTCCTTAGGAATCCCTGTGATTAAGTTCCTACAATAAATACAAGCAGAACCAAATGATATGCAGAGAAGGATCAATCAAACTATTCACTTGTAGCAGACAAGAGAAGAAGTATATCACAGAACCCAGGTTCTACAAGATAAACTCAACAAGATCTTTGAAAAAAGAACAAAAGCTGAAGATTTCTTCATAGGAAATAAAGTGCTGAGATGGGACTCTAGGAGGGAAGATAAAGGGAAACATGGGAAATTTGATTCTTTGTGGAAAGGACCATTTGTTATTCATGTTGTGCAAGGTAACAACACTTATTTTTTGAGAAGCCTGGATGCTACAGAAGCTGAAGATGGGCCTGTCAATGGTCATATGCTTAAACATTATTTTGATCCACTTTGTTAAGAGAACAGCACTGTATTTTGTACATATTATTGTTTATTTCCTGCACTTTATTACAACAATTAGTTATCAAGAATATGCAGCAGATTTTGAGAGAAGGCAAGGAATGGTGACACCGAATAAGCATGGCACTTTTAAGGTATCAGAAGAAATTGAAAAAGGAGACTTGGAAGCTGCAAATTGATGACAAAAATTCAAACGAATTAGTAAAGGCAAAGTTGTAATTTATCAAATCATCCCATGAGAAATGCATATGTGTTACAGAGATACAGTTTTGTTTGTTCACAACAAAAGTAAATTTCAGATTGCAGCAAGAGTTGAATGTAAGGCTATCTGACCTGTTGTTCTTGGCTTTTCATCTGGAAAAGCCATCCCCAAATGGAGCCACTATTAGGTTCCTATACCAATAGGTGTCATATTTCATGATTGACTGTGAAAGTGCCAAATATGTCATCCTTTCCATGCTGCAAAGGTTCCATATTTTCAAAGAAAATTAGAAAATTAAAAAATGAAAAGAGGGTATGCCCTAAAAGAAAAATCAAAGGGCAAGGAAAATGAATTGGTCAAGGAAAAAGAAAAATGAACCCCAAAGAAAAGACCATGAAAGTGTGCCAGTTCAAATGCCACTACTGTTCCATTTTTGAAGAATTTCATTGTGTGCAAACAGTGATTTTTGTCACAGTTAAGGGAAAGCCAAACAGTTTAATCCTGGCTTCTCTACGTTTAAATTTCTTGTTTTAAAATAGAGAATGAAACCTGTCCAAATTGTTCGATCTTGGCAGATAATTAGCTAGGTAGAGAAACAAGGGTGCTCAACAGCTGAATCTGAGCCCCTGGAAGAAATAAGGGCAGACTTAGATAGGAGGGCAGCTAAAAGAAAAGAAGAGAATCAGGGTTTGCTAGTTCAAATGCACCCAATCAAGAAGAAGAAAAAATGCTAGGTGTAATAGGCTGGGTAGGCAGTTTGATGTTGCAGAATGAGACTTGTGATAAATTTTGTCTTTCAAAGTGTTAAATTTGCTTCGATCACAAGTGCAAGGCAGATTCCCTTGAAGCAGCTCAAGCGAGGCATGACTAACTCCCCTTCACACTTCCCCAAATCATCTACTAATTTCCCCCAGAGATATTAAGATCTGCTTAATATCACTGAAACACTCATCTCATTCCATAAACATTTGCCTAAGTAAGAATCTGTTTTACTTAGGGGCTGGCCATATTTCTTGTATAAACTCTTTTTCCCCTTTAAAGCCTAAGTTGCCTAACATTATACTTAGCGCTTTCTTTTCAAAAAACTCATATTAACAATTAACTTTATTATATAAATCCCCCTTTATACCCTTCCCCATATTTAGGTATAAAAAGCCCCAATATTTAATATATCCCCACCCTGGTTGAAATACAACCATAAATATGTTTTGTCGGGAATTAATAAGTTTATTTGAAACTTATTAAGAACCCCCCTTCCCTGCATCCAAAGGAATTAATCAACATCTGGCTGATTAATAACCAAACCCCGAGCTCTTAACCCATAATACCGCGCTCATTTGAAATTCCGCGATGCAATCTAAATCGCAAATCGCAGTTTCACCTTGCCACCTCCGTTTTTCCTCTTTGAAATTTCGCGATGCGATTCCGCGATCGCATGTCGCATATCGCATATCGCATTATCGCCTGTGTAAACCCTCGCCCCTTACCGTCCGATATGCTATTCTGTGATGCGATCTGATCGCAAATCGCAAAATCACATATCGCATGTATCAAGACTCCTACACCCCTTGTCCTCCGCCGTTGCGATATTGCGATCGCCCATCCACCGTCCGATCAACCCCCGCACATCCAACGACATATATTGATATCGCTCTCTCCCGGCCTGAAATTACTCATTCCCAAAAGAAATACGGGCAAAACAGCTTACCACCTTCCCACCTGCCATGTCACCTGCCACTTCGTCTGGCCCGTACTGCCCACTGACATCATCTGTCCTTCAAATCAAAATCTCCCGCCTAAAATCATTTTTGTCAATAAAAGGGGTGAAGAGGTCATTTTGTTATGTTTTTTCATTTAGCGCCCCTGCATGCTCCAGGTATAAAAGGGACCAAGATTGCATTTTCAGCCGTTACGACCCCCTCTGACCAGAAAAGCTCCAAACAACGAGCTTGCTTCCTCAACCAAAGTTACCATTGTACAGTCCCCCTCCTTTTTTAAATATTGTTTGATCCAGTGCCGAAGGAATTCCTAGCCCAATGAAAAGAAATAAGGGGACACGATAGCAGTCCTATTCTGCCATACAATGGTAAGCAAGGGTGGTTCAGCAATAGAGGGTATCAGAGGAACATTAAAGAGAATCCTAACAAGTCAAAGAGTATCAGTGGATAATTAAAAGCTAAATCAAATCAGAATTAATGAAAATCGGAGCCGACTAAGAGGAGCAGATCAGAAGTCAAGTAACAGTTATTACAGACAGTCAGCACGAAGCTACAGAGGGCACCTGCAAGCTGAACTCTAAAAGAGCCAGCCTCCAGCACAGCATAAGCTAGTTGTTTCTACCTTGCTTGTAAATTACGTTAGGTTAAACTTAGATATTATCTCAGAGCTTTTATGAGAGATTGTACATATTTTGTGATATAAATACCTCCCCAAGCGTTGGTTTTTGGGTTGGTTGGTGAATATCATTCTGGACTCGCGCTGTAAATTTTGTGAACCCTTTTGAATGAAGATTGCTGGAATGCTTTGTTGATGAACTTGTTGGTCGTGGAATTGATGGCAGAAGAATATATTACAGAATTATCGTGTTACCTCATTGATCAATAAGTATTTTTAACTCTTGTGTTATTATTCTTTGTTTTTGTATCATTTAAGTATCATATTCTAGATTACAGGAAAAAAGAATAGCCCAGAATTTACTTTGTTTTACTCTGTGCTCAATTCCTGTCATTTTTTATGTTTTCTTCAGGACTAGCATGGGCAAGAATTCTTTATTGCTCTTGTCTCCCTAGTTCTTGTACTCTGAACATAATTAAGGAATTCTTAGCTGCTCCTTAGTAATGTTCATTCATTTTCCCTCTGTTAGTGTAATCAAAGATTCTTAATTGCCTTTCATTCCCTGACCCCACTCCATCTTATTCCAGCTTGGGCATTGTTCCATGAATAACTATCTTGCTCTGTAGTCCTATCTCTTGCCAAATAAATCGCCCCCAGCAGTTCACCTTCATTGACTCCACTAACCCTATGGTCTGAATTTCTCATATTTTGCAAACCTGTTTTGTTGAATGACACCATCCAAACACCAAACAAATACCTGCACTTGATAACTAGCCTAACATACAATAAAACAAAGCTAAATTAAAAAGAGAGAGCCCTCTCTAGGTGTAGATTGGCTAGATTCTGCAACCAAAAGATTGGTCTGTGGTTACCTTGGTTGTATTCCCTTTGAGGAGCTTAGGGAACAACCTGAGTGATAACAATACCTTTAGGGCCATTTTCATTAATGGTGGTTACTCTCACATATGTTAACGACTTTCATCATTGGTCGGTAATCATATGGTGTCTACCATGATCGTCTTCAGTGCATCTATTCACATGGTTAGAGTTTTACTATCAAATGACGAGGTAGAAGACCCCGGATTTAGTTTCATCCATATGGGTTGTAATTTCAGGATTCATGCGAGATCTACAAAGTATGATGACTATGGTTATACAGAAATTCATCCAAGCATGGGGACGTTACTTTTATCATTGTACATGTAAAATGGCTTATATTTTGAGTATGGGTATGTCTACCTTAGCAATGATATCATGATGATAATGTATTGTAACAGTCAATTGATGATCCCAACCAGTCGATTCTTGGTCCAAACTTTTCACATGGTAAAGCACTTAAGTCCTCAGCCACAATGTCTGACTTTGTACTTTAGGGGGCAATATATTACAGTACATTTTTTCACATCCAAACAAATGGCCCTAAACTCGGATCTACCATCATCCATTCACACTTTGAAATCATCCCCTACAAAGAAAAAAGCATTCAATCCCTAGAAGTTACAAGAATTACATTACCTAAAAACCACAATTTTGTGGATCAATGCACTTGCCTTTGAGACAACCTGCGATGGCAAGGTCTATATACATTAGATCTGTGTTGATTAGCGCATGTTTATTTCACAAAAAGTGTGATGATTAGCTAGAAATGAGTAAAAATAAAAAATAAATTTCAAATTTTCTCTCTCTAGAAGCTTCGAAATGTTGGAAATAACACTGAGAGGGGGGGTGAATCAGTATTATCACATCAATAAAACTTTTTCATTTCCATATTCAGATTCATATATGCTACTTCCACAACTTCTTATGATTTAGTTAGTTGATCCTTAATGAGTGCATTAGAACATTATCAATCATAATAACAGTAAACAGGTGCAGTAAAATAGAACAGATCATCACACATAAGCCACACACATGAACACCATGATATAAGGTGGAAACCTAATGTGGGAGAAAACCACCTGCTGCAAGTCATCTCAATCTTCTTCTTAATAAGAAAATCATTTTACAATATTTATGTATTGGTGCAGTCTTATACCAGTACGCAGGCTTCTACCTGCAGAGAGCTACAACCCCCATAGTTCTTGTACTAGCCGATCCATTTACTAGTACACAGGCTGCTACCTGCTATAATGCTCCAAAGTTTTCAACTACTATTGGAAGGGAGCTACCACCCCCTTAGCTCTTGTACTAGCTAAGATACTAGTACGTAGGTGCCGGCCTACAATCTTCTCTCCTCCGGGTACCACGTTTCATACATTTTCAGACTGGATACACCTGAAGCACAACACATAATCTGAAAGGCCACGTTTCATCCAATTTTCATACTGGACCCAAAAATATCATTGAAGCACATAACCAATCTTCTGAATCACCCAATCACCAGATCAATACATATACAAGGATAATAATTAGATCTAGTCCATCAGATCATATAAGGATAAGTCATTATGAACCTGATCCATTCATCCGTCAATACTGAAGCTAAACATAATCATTCAATCAATCACTTCTCAGAATGTTGTTATCATAACATAATACCAGTAACCAGACATCACTTCAAAACCCAGAACTCTTCAGTAAACAACAGAAGCAGTTAAAAATTATTTTAAGAAAAGTATGTAGCTTCTTCAATGGAAACCTGCGGGTATCTACTCCTGCACCATCTATTGATCCGTGGGTATCCGCACCTGAATAGGCTTCTGACCTATGAGTTTTCGTGGCTACGCAGTCTTCTTCTCGGTGGGCATCCGCACCTACGGCTGCAGGTTGCCTGCATACTTACGCATTGCACCCATCTGTGGCCTGCGATCCTCCGCACCTACACCGATCTCTGACCTGCGAACCTCCGCACCTTTTCCTTGATCTACCTGCGGATCTTCGTGCTTTCTCCTTCACTAGCCTGCGGATCTCCGCACCTGAAACGTGTCGCACCTGCGATCCTGCGGTTATAGAGTTTTTCAGACTTCAAATATGCCACAGACTATCAGATCTACAGATCTGATCATGCACAAAGGAGATCTCGACCCATCAGTAGATCCACCTTATTCAGATCTAGATCTGCACCATAACCCAATCACCATATTCCAGATCTATCACTTTATCAGATATTCAATTAATCAAAAGATGCCTTTCCAAATGATCTTCTTCCTCTTTTATAGCCTTAGGCCTTTCACAATACCACGGTCCAAAACCATAATAACACAATACGACGGACCCAATACTTGGGATCAACACTTTTGGATGCAATACCACAGACCAAAACCATAGGATCAAAAACTGTCGGACTAATACCATGAACCAACCATGAAAGTGCGTGATCTTTTCTCTACATGAAAGAAACTTTTCTCTGCATGAAAGTGCGTGAAATTTTCTCTACATGAAAGAAACTTTTCTCTGCATGAAAGTGCATGAACTTTTCTCTACATGAAAGAAACTTTTCTCTGCATGAAAGTGCATGAACTTTTCACCATATGAAAGAAACTTTTCTATGCATGAAAGTGCGTGAACTTGAAAATAACTTTGTTGCACTATAATTTATCATCTGTGTGATTTTCCATCAAGGACAACACTTGTCTCATAATGCCAACAATCTCCCCCTTTGGACTTGATGGCAAAGCTAACCTGAGAACTGTCATCTGATTCCTTTGAGTTGTCCGGCATCCCATGCACTCTGTCACATCTAATATCTCTTCCGTAGATTCATCTAGATATATATAAGTGAGTTGATCTTCTACGAGTTGGTTGCCATCAAGTACAACACATGCATCATAATGTCAACAATCTCCCCCTTTGGACTTGATGGCAACAATACTAAATCACTCTCCCCCTTTGACATCAAGGGCAAAGGGCGGACCAAGATATTCTCTTCCATTGTTGTCCATACTCCCCCTGAGTACCTACTGAAAATCTCTGAATGAGCTCCCCCTTTGTATATGCCATGGTGCACCAATCTGTCCATGCTCTTTCTGAGAACACGCTGAAATCTCTGCTCTGCTGAAATATGCTTGTTCATGCTCCCCTAATTGTAAGAAAGGTCTGCAAAAAGATGTTCTACAAGAAGAACATGACTCTATACATCATAAATGACTTTCCTATCACCAAAGACTCATACATACATCTATCTCCCATCACAATGGTGATATACCAATAGTTTACATATGATAACACAACAGAATGACCTTCCTATCACCAAAGACTCATACATACATCTATCTCCCATCACAATGGTGATATACCAAACATCATTCATCCCAGGCATAGTGGGGAAACCAACATAGGCCGTTACATGACCTGAAGAGATCTCATCAAATTACTACAATACATAGAGACACACTATTACATCATGAGTATTGATATGACCTTTACATCGAATGATATACATGACATTTATAACTGAGACCAAACACCTAAATAAGATCATCAACAACGACACTGTATGATCTGCTCCATAGCATCTGTCAACAGCAACTAGACCAGCAACTTGTATTAGTGCATGAATCATCAAGGTATATCCGTATCAACTCATCCTTTTGAACAGAATCATCCACATTCTATCATATGTGAGAAACACCATAGCCATCCAAATCTGCATGAACCAAGTATCACCAATTGGGAATATCTGCATCAATCAACATATGTACGAAACAACCTATCATCATATAGGTAAGAACTCATCATCATCATGTCTCCAACAATGCAACTTTAAATAATCATCCATGTATCCAGCCAACAATCCTCATCCATATATGTGCCAAGAACAATAGGAATCCTGATCTTTATGCATATGACACAAACAGCATATGAGTGACTCATCATCAAGTAAAGAAGATGTGAATTCACGCTATGTACTTCTCCTTATCCTTATGAAGATCACTATGTAAGCACCATTAGAGAATCAACCACAAATCTGATCTAAATATCAACTATGTAACCCCAAGAATCATCTGAACAACTCATAACCATATCATAGCAAGATGAATCTTTTATCCATATAAGCATCATCACCAAGGATTATTAACCATAATTCCAACAATGCATTAAAAGCATATGCTCCCCCTAAACCTGTGCCATCTTGTTTACTGTCATATTTGATCATGCATATCAGCAAGAAGTATCAAGACATCACCATTATCAAGTTAGAAACAAAACACTTCTAACCATCAAGTCAATTTCCACACATCATTAGCAAATTGTAACCATTATCAAACAGCGCAAATAATAAACCGAATCATAATTGATCCTTTTCTTGAACCTGTCCCTACTGCCTTTCCTCAAACAATCATATGCGCGACTATGCCATAACCAACTCGCGTATATATGTGACTTCTCTTTAAGAAACTTGCGTATGAGATTTAGGACACTGAAGTTTTACACTTCCAGCTCCCTCTGATTCTGTTAAGTCTGTATGTTGTGTTGTGCCACCTCTTTCTGACTGTACTTCTTTCTTCTTCCACATCTTCAAGTGAGATGATGATGTTTTCTCCTTTTGGTATGGTGCCCATACTTTGTTCCTGCATTCGTTAGTTATATGTCCAAGCTTGTTACATGTGTAACATCTTACATGTCTCATATTTCTTCTATAACAATCAATAGCTCTGTTACCAAACATATTGCAAGCAAAGAATATCCATTAAAATACCTTGAATGTGATGATCTTTCTGCATGATGGTCTTGAAACCTTCTTCTTCTACATTTGGCTGCAACATGTCCAAGATTATGACATACATAACATTCAAAATGATTCATAGGAGGAGTAAAATATTTTCTTTGAAGAATTTCTTTCCTTGGTTGATGATGAGATTGACCTTTCATCTCCTTATTGAGCATTTCAGACTTTGCAGTCGAGTCCCTTGTCTTACTTTGTGAACTAGATTCACCTTCAATAGATTCATGAAAACCAAGACCAGTTTTGATAGCAGGAGACCTTTGACTATTAAGAATATCATCCAAGACTTTAGTACTATCTTGAAATCGTAACAGTTTATCCTTTTCTTCTAATTTATCTTTTATAATATTTACCTCAACTTGATGTTGCTCTTCCTTTTCAAGACACTGCTTCTTCATGTTTTCTTCAGCATTTATTTCTTCTTCCAACTGACGTCTTAATTCAAGAACTTCATTTTCATGAGCTTGGAGTAGTTCTTTATTCTGCTTCTTTGATTCTTCAAGATCTTCTTTTAGCGAGCGGATCGTGGCTTCAAGACTTTCATAGTAACTGGATCTATCTCTGAGTTTCTTGATGGTTGTGCTTCTTTCATTGACTTCATCTCTTAGTGATGTTACTTCATCCTGCAACTTTTGATATTTATCCTTGAATAACTTCCTTACCTTGTTTCCTTCCTCTAGTTGAGCTTTTAGTTTGGCAGTTTCTTCTTTGAAGACACAATCCCTTTTGTTCAATAGATCTTGTTGATCTCTAATTTTGCCTGTAAGCCTTTTAAATTCTGCCTCTATTTGATATCTTTCTTGCTCACCCATAAAAGCAAATTTAGTTGTTTCTCTATCACTTTCATCTTTTCCAAATGGATAGATAGCTGGAACATCAGAGGATAACAAATTCATACCTGATAGTTCATCTTCATTCTGAAATGATTCTGAATCTGAAGTGCTTCTTCCACATAATCCCCAATCGATTCTCCCACTATCATAGTTCTTCTGAGATGTCTTCTTCTGCTTAGCCGCTTTCTTCTTAAGCTTCTTTCCCATTGTTCCACGAATCTCCTTCAAGCGATCAAGCTTCTACAAAAGGACCTGCTTTGATACCAATTGTTGGAAATAATACTGAGAGGGGGGGGTGAATCAGTATTATCACATCAATAAAACTTTTTCATTTCCATATTCAAATTCATATATGCTACTTCCACAACTTCTTATGATTCAGTTAGTTGATCCTTAATGAGTGCATTAGAACATTATCAACCATATTAACAGTAAACAGGTGATGTAAAATAGAACAGATCATCACACATAAGCCACACACATGAACACCATGATATGAGGTGGAAACCCAATGTGGGAGAAAACCACCTGCTGCAAGTCATCTCAATATTCTTCTTAATAATAAAATCCTTTTACAATATTTCTGTATTGGTGCAGTCTTATACCAGTACGCAGGCTTCTGCCTGCAGAGAGCTACAACCCCCATAGTTCTTGTACTAGCCGATCCATTTACTAGTACATAGGGTGCTACCTACTACAATGCTCCAAAGTTTTCAACTGCTATTGGAAGGGAGATACCACCCCCTTAGATCTTGTACTAGCTAAGATAGTAGTATGTAGGCGCTGGCCTACAATATTCTCTCCTCCGAGTACCACGTTTCATACATTTTCAGACTGGATACACCTGAAGCACAACACATAATCTGAAAGGCCACATTTCATCCAATTTTCATACTGGACCCATAAATATCATTGAAGCACATAATCAATCTTCTGAATCACCCAATCACCAGATCAATACATATACAAGGATAATAATCAGATCTAGTCCATCAGATCATATAAGGATAAGTCATTATGAACCTGATCCATTCATCCATCAATACTGAAGCTAAACATAATCATTCAATCAATCACTTCTCAGAATGTTGTTATCAGAACATAATACCAGTAACCAGACATCACTTCAAAACCCAGAACTCTTCAGTAAACAACAGAAGCAGCTAAAACATATTTTAAGAAAAGTACGCAACTTCTTCAATGGAAACCTGCGGGTATCCGCTCCTGCACCATCTATTGATCCGCGGGTATCCGCACCTGAATAGGCTTCTGACCTGCGAGTGTCCGCAGCTGCGCAGTCTTCTTCTCGGCGGGCATCCGCACCTACGGCTGCGGGTTGCCTGCGTACTTACGCACTGCACCCATCTCTGGCCTGCGATCCTCCGCACCTACACCGATCTCTGACCTACGAACCTCCACACCTTTTCCTTGATCTACCTGCGGATCTCCGCGCTTTCTCCTTCACTGGCCTGTGGATCTCCGCACCTGAAATGTGTCGCACCTGTGGTCCTACGGTTATAGAGTTTTTCAGACTTCAAATATGCCACAGACTATCAAATCTACAGATCTGATCATGCACAAAGGAGATCTCGACCCATCAGTAGATCCACCTTATTTAGATCTAGATCTGAACCATAACCCAATCACTGTATTCCAAATCTAGCACTTTATCAGATAATCAATTAATCAGAAGATGCCTTGCCAAATGATCTCTTTCCTCTTTTATAGCCTTAGGCCTTTCACATTACCACTGTCCAAAACCATAATAACACAATACCACGGACCCAATACTTGGGATCAACACTTTTGGATGCAATACCACGAACCAAAACCATAGGATCAAAAACTTTCGGACTAATACCATGAACCAACCATGAAAGTGCATGATCTTTTCTCTACATGAAAGAAACTTTTCTCTGCATGAAAGTGCGTGAACTTTTCTCTACATGAAAGAAACTTTTCTCTGCATGAAAGTGCGTGAACTTTTCTCTACATGAAAGTGCATGAACTTTTCACCATATGAAAGAAACTTTTCTCTGCATGAAAGTGCGTGAACTTGAAAATAACTTTGCTGCACTATAATTTATCATCTGTGTGATTTTCCATCAAGGACAACACTTGTCTCATAATGCCAACACGAAAGTGGTTTCAACCATTTATTTTTAGATCATAGCACAAACTCCTACTATTGAGGTCTTATCTCTTATCTTCTAGAACTTACCTTCCTCTAATGTGGATCTACGCCCTAGAATGGCAAATCTAAAACCACCTCATTTACCCTATAAATGCAGCCTCTAGCAGAGACTCTGGGTTGGATTTTGGAGACTCTAATTATGCCCTTATGTTGCTCATTTGTGTCTAGAGGTCCATAATCCATCCATGTGCTTTAGGTGTGATTGAAGGCTTACCATTGTGGCACAGTTAGGACAAGATAGCAGGAAGAGATTCACAAGGTCAAGGTCTACAAGGATTGTAATATTTTCCTGTCATTATTATTACAGAAATGCATTGTTTTCATACCCTTTTGTTTTATTTATGCATATGTAGAACATGAATCCTTTACTTCTTTTTTAGAGTTGTTTGTATATGTTATTTGTATGTTTTAGTTACCTTGCTTGTTTTGGATGATTTGTAGGTTCCACTTATATAAATTAGAGTTGGATCTAGAACTAACAAGTAAGGAGCTTGCATTGGATTCTAAGTAGGCTTTCTTCCCATATTTCAAACATATCTAAGGAAAGCTTTGTAGTTTTTTCTTGGTTTTTTCTAAGCTAAGCCACTAGGTCTAGGGAGATTGCTTCTGTCTACAAAATGAATTTATCCACAAAATAAAACCTTTGATTGAAATATTTGATTTTTTATCTGGGACCCATATTTATATTAGATAATTGAACGATCATTAAAGCTAGTGATTTATCATCACCAAATTTCTTTAAGAACTTATCTTGGAAAGTATCCCAATTACTAATAGAATTAGAGAAAAATGCCAAGAGGTAGCTCAGCCTTCAAAAGTATGAGGAAACAATATGTAGACAACATATTCTTCATGAACATATTTTATATCAATAACTACCATGAATTTATTAATATGGTCTTCAAAAGGTTCATTGTTATCAGGGTTACACTTAGGAAGCCAACATTCAGGATGTTTAGGTAAGGGATGTTGTTGAACTGGGATTTTTATAGCTCTGAGGATTTCCCAAGGTCTTTGAGCCATAATGGAACAGTAGCTGTCGAGGTAGATACAGTAACAATGACAGTAGTAGTAGATGAACCAATTGAGGCTACAACAAGGAAAGATGTCATTGGCTAAGTTGAAGGATATGGGGATGATGATGAGAATGGAGGAACAAACTCTTGAGTTTGTGAGTGTGGGATAGTGATAGTAGGTGTAAGAGGGGGATAACTAGGAGTATTATTTTCGTTGATTGTTGAACTGAAGTCAAATAAAATCTTCTTATGACACTGAATTTTGAGAATAAATTTGAATGGTTCAAATCCTGATTTCTCACTATTATCCCTGGTTAAAACACAAAGGGTTTTTAATGATGAAAAAACATTTCCATAAGATTCTTCAAGAACTTGAGATGACTCTCCTGAGATTTTGAGGTATTCAGTCCTCTGTCAAATTCAATATAATTCTAGGGAAGGAAGAGGACTTTTATGACTAGTAGGATCCTCAAGTGGGGATTGTAAATTAGAAGGATCACTAGTGGACTTTAAGTCCTTTTCTCCATAATTTCCTCAACAGTAAAAGTAAATCTGACAAAAATAAGAATTTTGTTTAGATGTGATGGAAAAAAAAAATAATGAGGATGGAGAAACTTCTACAGAAGATTAGTTAATTGAATACCAACAAGCATAGCTTTCCATAAATTCAGATAGCTTTGAAGGAGCACTGAGTAAGATGTTGACTTTGCAATTATAGACTCATCCCTCACTAACTGGAAATTCATATTTCATTATACATTGAGCATATTGGCCATGTTGAAATGACTTTGAATTTTGACCAGATACTCAGAAACTGTCTAAGCTAAGTGTTGATATCTGTTCAATTTTGCTTTGAAATTGTTCTCTTCTTTAAGAAGCGTTTTTTTCAAAACCTATAAATTTAAATATTTATCTTGTGATGCCTTTGTATCTAATCTTGTCTTTTATCACCTGATGAACAAACTGCAAGATGGGGGAACACACCTATTGTGTTGATATAATCCAATCCTCTATAAAAGTGTAAATTTTATTTCCAAGATTTAAGTACAACATTCTTTTACATTATGTTGATTTTGGGTAGGTGAGGGAAATGTTTCTTTACATTTTTCTGCCAAGATAATAATTTAGCTAAAATTTTGTTGACTTCATCATATGAAATTTATGTATCTATCATCTTTTTGAACAAATAGTTAGCCAACTTTTCTTGAATTTGCACTTGCCTTGACCTTTCACAACATAATTCTTATTCTCTAAGAAACTGTTGATTGATTTCTATGAACATTAGCTTAAATTGTGACAAATCGATCATATTTCTTGCCAATTCTTGATCTTATTCTACAAATTACTTGCGTTCACACTTTGTTGTTTACTTTGTGCCTAAATTTTGCATTGCACCTTATTCATTTCTTCTTCTCGTAGCTTCAGATGCATTAGCATTTGATCTTTCTGTTGTGATAGTTGTTGTTCTAACTCTTGAACAAGGAAAATTTTAGGGGCTAAGATTCACAAGTGGGCTAATTTTCCATGCTTTTTCCTAAAAAAAGACTTGCTAATTTCCATTTCTCCTAAAATGGATTCGCCTAAATTTTATAGTGTAAAATTATTTTACCTAAAAAATCAACAAAAAATTATATAGAGCCTATATAAATTATTAGAAATTTGAATACTTTTACAAAAATATCACCAAACATTTTAGAGATTGAATATTATGAACTAGTGAGATTCGTCAAGGTTTCTAAACTTTCAAATAAATTTCCATCCTTAAAATATTCCTTGCTCTTGAATCTTTCCATCCTTTTGTTTAACAAATTATTTCGACTTATCAATAAAATTCATGTTGACATTTGCATAAGTCCCAATATGTACAACCAAGTCTCACGTAGCCTAGTCTATGGTGAGCTAAGATCCATCCCAAAATATTTGTAAGGAGATTTTTGTTATTGCATTTGGATCATCGATCATTTTCCTCTTTCTAGTTTTTCTAATAATATCCTTTTTCTTTCAGCTATTAAAGACATTAATAGGTGGATTTTATTCCATATCAACTTGCTAGCTGTTGGGTGGTGGAGGTCCCACATAACAGTTTTGGGGCTTAAAACCTATAAGTTAGGATAATAATATTGTAAATCTCCGGAATATGCGGGGTGCGAAATGTAATAGGTCAAGTCAAAAGGTTGTCTGCCCAAGAAATAGTATAGAATAATAGGAAGTAACTCGGCCTGCCCTTGGTCCACGGACCATGGGAATGTATAAATAGAGCGTGGCTCTAGGGGAAAAAGGTAGTTTTGGTGGTTAATAGATCTACGTGTTGTGGGTTTGTAAGGACAGTAATCTCTGCGTCTGTAAGTTTGAATCGAGGGTGTTGGTGGGTAGACAGAGGCTTTGCAGCTGTGTGCACAGAGACCTGGTAGAGTTCGCCGCTGTGTGAGCGGACCCATGCAGCTGAGTGCGCAGGGTAGATCTAGTTGTATTGGTAACAAAGTTGAATAAAGATAAGTTGATTCTAAAATACTGTGTTGATTCTGAAATATTGTAGATCTGGTTAAAGTATGGTTGATATATCCGTTTTACCTGTGCGCTTATGCTTATATTAGGAGTGTATGCAAATCTATAACTTTTCTGGGCGTGTGAACTGGTTATCTCTATTAAATAATTGCTTAAAGACCCTAAGAAGTAGCTATGATCTGTAACAAACTCAGTAATAATAAATTTTAAAGAATTGCCTTGTTCTGGATCTATGTGGAAGCAGAGTGGCACGAGGCCACAGAACGGTGCGCGAACCTTCCAGGCCACATCAAGACATCCCAAGGGTGCGGAAACCTGGTTTCAGCACCCTCCCCTGCTAACTCAGGTGAGACCTCAATCCGCACTCTGCAGGCTGTTGCTGAAAGGGCTAGTAGCTGCGGGATTTGTTTGGCTAAATAACTCTTCCAAACCTGGGTCAAGCCCACATAAGACAACAAATGGTTCCATTGTCGGGATTGAGATCTGCATGAGGGATGTTTTGATGTCGGAACGTGTTGAAGCCTCGAAAATCGCTGCAACAACATCGGGGATAACCACCCGGTCCGGACCTTAGTACAGCTCCTTTTCCGTTTGGAATAGTGGCTCCGACTGGGGATAATGGGACCAGTTTCCCAGAAGTGGATAAATGGGATGGATGGGTGATTATAAACTACGCTAGCGATGAGCGAATAACTAGAACTATCAGCAAGAATATAATAACTATGATCTATCCCAGGGACTCATTGAACTTTAAAGCGTAGCGTTTGATGGTCTGTGTCTAAAGACAGGCATATAGATGACTCCATCTTTAAGGCATAGATATTAATTCATTCAAGATTGTTGTGCCTAAATAGTTAAACAGAGCGATTAAAACAAAATTACTACACTTTATCATTTATATCATTGTCACATGCATGATTGAAAGGAAAGGCACATCGTAAAACATCCAATAGTGGAATGAATAAAGATCTGTTATTACAGCGCATGCATATAATCAACAATAGCAAGAATAATCACATAACAATTCATATAAAAGGAATGAATTCAGACATAGATAGAAATACCATATGAGCTGCTTGACACTCCCAAATATCAATCGCTATTTGTAGTTCTTCCTTCAACGCAAAAACATCCTCAACAACGACAATAGTGCACAATTGCATAAAGAAGCTTCCTTGTTAAATTAAGAACAATTGGCCCAGTTTCATAAAAGAATATTGACTGAGGCACAATAGTGCAAACTTCAATCTATTAAGTATGTTACAAAACTTTACGACCCTTTCCAAAACAATGAAAGGGTCTATAAATACTAAACTAATCTAAATATCTAATAAACAGAAATCCTACATAATTGGCATCAATAAATATTGATCCTATTTCCTGGAGCGATCTGGCAATCGGTGACATAATTTATCAGGTAGGCTGCTTGCCTTTAAACCTGAGCTGACTTGTCGCAAGCATTGGCTCTACTTCAGGTGGTTTGTTGAGAAGCGAACTGAGTTGGGCAGCATAGGTGGCATCCTGAATGTCGGGAATTATACACCCGATAGCATCTGTCAAACACTTAAGGGTGGTTCTGTGTGTGTGGGGCTTAATCAGGAAAAGCCAATATGCATCGAAGGTCAAACTGTTAACCCCTGCGATTAATCTCCCCTTTTCCTCCAAGTCAGGATAACACGTTTGCTCCAACATGTTTGTTGTTGTTATCTTTCCTGGCGTACATTGGGAGATCATATTTGCCAAGTAGAGAGTGTTGTTAACCAGATCAACTAGGTTGCTGGAGGTTGATTTACACCTTGAAGCTGCCCTTTCTGCTTTCATCACCTGTGTGTGCCATTCTGTAAAAAGTATGTCTTTATATGTTTCTGAAATCTTGGGCAAATTTGCTTCTCTCCCTTGATCAGAATCTTGCCAGTCAAGATATCCATTTATGATCTCGTCAGCCTGGTCTAACTCATTCCTGGCCTTCTCTACCTGTTGATTAATGGATGTGGTTAACTCACACAATGGCTCTGCCTCGATGAGTTGTTGACAAAGGAGCCTAATTTGTGATATCAGTGCATTGTTTACTAGTGATGCTTCCTTTCTGAACTCATCCACCTGTGGAGCGCCCTTGATTATTTCAAGCTGCGATGACAATTGAGCGATTTGCTCATCTTTCGTTTTTATCATTTGTTTATTTGCTGCTCTCAATTGTGCCAATGCTTCTGATAATTCCTTTTGTTTCTGGATTGCATTTTGGTCAATCCTTTGCCTTTCTTCCTGCAACTGCTGGGTTAATTGATCATTCATTTGCTGTTGTATCAACAACTGCTCCTCTGCTTGCGCTGCCTTCTGCTTTGTCTCGGTCAATTCTGCCTGTATTGCAAAAATTTCTTGGTCCTTAGTCTTCAGTAGAAGACTTACCTCTGATTCTTTGTCGATTGTTGCTGCGGAATAGGCTCCTGCATACTGTGACAGCTTTGTAAGGTCATCGGAGGGGTCCAATTCCTCCTTCCATACTACATTACCCATGACTGTTTGCTCTGGAAAGATTGAAGGTTGATCAGTCCTTCGTCTTTTCCTTGATCGCTTTACAACTGCTCTATGCCTCGGGCTGTAGAAAACATCCAGGGGAGGAATATCTTCTACCTGAAGAACGATTTGGTCGGAGGGGTCCTTTGGTATTACTTCAACATCCTTAGAAATGGGTGGGCCGCTGGTTCCACTTAGAACCTGAGGTGAAGTGATGTCCTGTGTGTCATTTGTCTTGGAAGTGTCCCCATCTTTTGAACATTCCAATCCACTAATGATGGAATGAAACTGCTGCCATTCCTGGAATAGTTTGGGGTCTATGGTAGTGTCTATATTGACATCGGTGGTGGTCTGTTTCTCCTTTTCGGCTTGGGACTCTTCCCGTTCTTTTTCCTGCTCTTTCTTTAGCTATTCCTCTTGTTCTTTCTTTTGCTTTTCCTCTTGTTCTTTCCTCTGCCTTTCCTCCTGTTCCTTTTTATGGTCCTTTGTTACCACCGGAGGTTCCTTAGATTGTTGTCGAACAGGGCCGCTTGATGAAGTCGCTGAGGTTGTTGCTAGTAAATCTAGAGGCAGAGTTTGCAACCTCTGTTCTCTAAGCTTATTGAACTCAGTCAGCCTTTCATCATTATATTTCAATCGAGTAAGTTCTTTAGCTTGACCTATTGTTTTAGCTGCAATGAATAGGTCGTCAAACCAATCTTCTTTGTGCTCGAATTTTGTTAATTTGGCCTGCCCTAGCGCATTGTAGGCAACTTTGCTTGGATCATATAGCCTCTTTGGGATAGTCGCCAGAGTTAAAGATTGAAGCTTTGTGGCTTCCTTTTCTGCATGTTTGAGATCATGCAGAGTATAGACACCACACCTGAAGGGAAAAGAGGGCCAGCCCCTCTTCTTTTCTTTCTTGAGAGTTTGTGTAACACTCTCAGCCATAATCTGATAGGCGATTTCTCTTGCTAGCAACTTATCTGGTATATACAAAGGGAGAACATGTGGGTCGGCTTGGCTGCCGAAAAATCTTATGTAGGTAAATCTCTCCTCCCCAAACCAAATTGCTACCGCTGTTATATCAAACGAAGCTTGATATGAAATCTTGGGAATGGGTTTGTCAAAAATAGAATAGTGAAGAGGCACCATAAAGCCATTGTAGACTTGGTACAGATGGTGTTTGTAAGAGTTCTTCCATAGTTTCTGATGGTATATGTGGATGGCCGTGGGATCTTGTGGCGTCCACCTCCAGCCGAGCACAGGGAATTCAGAATTGAAACATAGTGTATCTAAGATATATGCACTGTAATAAAATGGGGGAATTTTCCTTTCTGTGACGATAGTCTGATGTCTAAAGTCACGGACAGCTTGTGCTAATTTGTCAGAAAGGATGGTGGCCCAATCCATAATTATACCGTTCACAGTTGCCTCCATTAGAGGAACCATCTCTATGGTAAAATTAGCAGAGTCATGTAATCCCCATAATCTACACATCATTATCCCCGCATAGCAATAAGGAGAAGCCAGAGAGTCGACTGAGTACTTACCCGAAGATTCGTGCTTGTGTTTGGCTGGATTTTGTCTCCAATCCCAGATGGGCTCGGATTCAACTTCATTTTCATTTGCAAACTTCTCCAGGAATGCTTTATTATATATCTTCTCCAGCTCGGGCAAATGATACATTTGTCTTAGATCATCCGGCCTGAACGATCCGAAGATTCTCCCATCTCTAGTGTTGAAAGTTCTGTCCAAAATTGGGATTTCTTGAATCGCCCACCGCACTACATCTGTGTATGGGAGAATTTGCTCCTTAGCCGCTATTCTGTGGAGGAAAGAGTCAGCTAAATCTTTGAGAGTGCAATCAGTCTTGCGAGTAGGATCCGCAGTAGCTTCTATTACTGTCTTTTCTGGCTGTTCGGCTTCAATCAAATTGCAAGTGCCTTGCCAAGTGACTCTGGTGAGGCCCGTGCATGTAGTATCAGAAATTAAGCCCTTTTTCTTGTCCACCAGAGCTTGACCTGCTGCTGATGTAGTGGAGGCGCCTGCGGTTTTCTTTGATTTCTTCCCCATCTTGTTTGAGTTTTCTCTTTCGGATGGATTCTGCACAGAGAGACAAATGTGCGTAATACAGAGATAGCAATAAAAACTTGCAAGTGATGAGAACGTAAGCACAGGTGCGTAATAAGGGATTTAGCTTCAGAAAATGGGCGCAGACACAATCTATGGAAAGATTTTTAAGAATTATGATCTCATTAATTGGCCGTTTAAAACCTGTCATCCCTTAAATGCCCATTATATCGTTATTCGGCTGAATGATTCACTTAAGCGTGCAGTGGGCGTTTTGGCGGTTGAGTGCAGGTAAATGGCTGCTTAACCGATCCAGCTTTAAATATGAATGAATTGTGATATCCCATCACTTAACGGCTTTTTATTGAAAACTGCGATTTATCGCATCGCATCGTGGGATGAGGATTATAAAATGCACATATAGTGTATCGCCGATCGCCGATAGCGATATCGGATCGCATCGGGGTATGACTTGTGTGCCTTAATGATGTGCATTGGATATTGCCGATTGCCGACTGCCGATTGCATCGCATCGGGGGAAAAGCTTTGAGCATATTAAGACTTAAGTGAGGATTACCGCCGATATCCGATCGCCGATTTCGCATCGCATCGGGGCTAATGGCATGGGGCGCTTTTAAAATGTGCATGGAGTTTTGCCGATCGCCGATTGCGATATCGCATCGGCGGAAATCAATGTGCCGCTTATTTATATTTCTTATGTCATTGCGATATGCGATCTTGCGATCGCTTTATCGCAATGACAAAGATTTGCCTTATTTCTTTAAATGGATTTTTCAAAAAGGTTTTATAAAATGAGTTGATTTGATTATCGGACCTTTTTGAACAATAAAAGTATTGATACCAATTAATCTTTAAAGGGACCCATTTCATATGTTAATATTTATAAATGAAAATGATATGAAATGGGGGGTTGTTGTAGAGCACAACAATTGGCGATTCGCTGGAAGAACCAGTTATCTCTGGAAATAATAGAAATACTTAAGCTTTTTCAAAAATAGAGTTTCAATCAAAGGGGAAAATTCTAATATAACTAGATTTCTATATATTCTAAGAAAAATGAAACTATTTTGTTGACTTCCTCTTTTTTAAGAAAATAAATACATTCTAAGTTTAAAATAGGCCCTTTATTGGTTTATAATGATAAAATAGAATACCTTTCCAAATCAGCTTTTATAGTAAACTCATCTGTCATAGGTAGAGCCTCTGCTGCCAGCAAACATCTATAGTTTCGACAGGGATACCTTTTAACCATGTGATTGTCCATTATCCCATCCAATTAAGAGTGTGATTAACAGAATGAATTCAAAATATGTTTTCATATTTTGTACTTCATTTCCTTTTCTGTTGTTGATAAGATAAAAAGCCATTGTCCTGGTTTGGTGGCCAGCTATTGACAATGCCATTCACTGATAGTAGTCTAACTGAACAAGTTGGCTCGTGATGAGACCCCTTGTCTTGTAATTTCAAGCCATTACCTTGTTTTGGTTTGTAGTATTGGTAATGTCAGATAAACTATTTCTCTATGAACATGGTAAGCAGGCTTGTAATAAGACCTCTTATCTTTAATATCTTATATTTTAGAATTACACTCTGAAAAATCACAAACTTTAGCGAATGGGATGAACAATCTTCTCCTTAAGAGTAAATGGATGACAGGGTAAGAGTTGAAGATGCTGAAATTGGATTGATCTCTATCTTGATATTGATAACCTTTTGAGACCAATTTGAAAACAAAAAATGATTTACAATATTTCTATGCTTTGAGAGGAGTTGACAAAACTTGAATTGTGATTTCAGAATATAATGATATCTAATTTCCCAGAAATTATCCTTTTTGGTTAAAAGTTCTATTATTTAAAATCAAATGTTCATACTAGTTCTGTGGGACAACTTTTCAAACACAGTAAAAGGTCAATGGAAGATATCTCACAACCTTATTTTCTAAAAATCCTACAACCTATAAAATCCTACTGAAATGAAAGGAGAAGGGGTCACCTCCTCAGTTAAAGAATTTCTTCAAGATAAGGCCATTAAGAGGGAGAGAATCTCTCAAACCTGATAAATCTTGCAATATAAAGGTTGAATGGCCTATCTTTTCACAGATCTGAAATGGTCCAAGCCACAACTTCTGGAACTTGGAGTGTTTACCCTTGTCCTCATGGGCTTTGTCCCATTTCAGAACTAAATCACTGACTTGGAATTGTTTTGAACCGGATGAGACTGAATCGAAAGCTGCTTTGATGACTTGCTGATTTTTGGCATGGATAACCTTGGCTTTTTCTCTTTCCTCTTCTAATTTTAGAATTTGGTCATGTCTAAGCTGAATAGAAGAGGAAGGATTTTCCTCAATGAACTGAACTAGGGCTAAAGAAGGGAGCACAAGATTTGTGGGCAGTACTGCTTCTTTTCCATACACAAGATTAAACGGAGAAGTTCCAATAGAGGCTTTTTGTGTTATCCTATCAGCCCATAATGCAAATACTAGGGATTTGTGCCAATTTTTCTGATTTTGTTCGATAGTTCGCTTAATGATTTTAATCAGATTCTTATTAGTGGACTCCGCTAAACCATTTCCTTGGGGATAATAATTAGCAGAATATTTTAACTTAAATCCTCTTTTGATAGCGAAATCAAAGATAGCATTCCCTGAAAAGTAAGATGCATTATCAAAAACAAGAGCGTTTGGGACACCAAACCTGGTAATAATGAATTGATCTATGAATTCAATGATTGCTTCAGAATTTGTTGTCTTTAAAGGGATTGCCTCAACCCACTTAGTAAAATAATTGGTAGCAGTAAGGATATACTTATGCTGTTTTGAAGACGATGGAGTTATTTCCCCTATGATATCCAATCCCCATTGCTCAAATGGTTGTTCAATGTTGATTGGTTGCAGAGGGAAAGCTGATTTACGTTGTCTTCCACTAGCAGTTTGACAATTGAGAAATTTCCTTACATACTCATGGGCATGTTTAAACAAAGTAGGCCAATAGTAACCAGCATGAATAATTTTGTGAGCTGTTGTGTCAGCTCTGAAATGTCCTCCTGCTGGTCCATCATGTAACTCCTGCAAAACCTTTTGGGCTTCAGGTTTCTCAAGGCATCTTAACAAGATAGAATCATAATTCTGCCTAAAAAGCACGTCATCAATGATTGTAAAATTCTTCGCTTTTAACCTAATGGCCCTTTTGTTTTTGTAAGACAAATTAGGTGGAGCATAACCATTCTTTAAAAAAAAATATTAAATCTGCATATTAAGATCCAGAATCAGTAACACTTATCTGATTGGTTTCTTGAGTTTGTTGTGTATCACTTGATTCTGGAATGTTGGATGCTCCTGCCAATATCCTGCAAAAACCTTGACCTCTAACAATCTTTGCTGGCCTAATTTCTAAGTCAAACTCTTGAAGCATTGTGACCCAGTTTGCTCTTTTTTCACCCAGCTCTTTTTGGATTAATAGTTGCCTAACTGTCGGGAAAGGAACTATCACTTTTGTATGGGTTTTCAAAAGGAAGGGTCTATAATGTTTGACTGTTTTAAATACAGCAAAGGCTTGTATTTCTACATCAGAGTAATTTAATTCAGCACCCTGAAGATTTGAGCTGAAGAACGAAATGGGTGCTTCCAAATTGTGTTCATTTAGCTGCGTGAGTACTGCAGCATAAGATAGGTCGGATGCAATTGTATACAATGTGAAATGATTAGAAAAATTTGGAGTATTCAAGGCTGGCGCATTGATTATTGCTTGTTTGATTACATCAAAAGCTTGCTTTTCTGCTGATCCCCACTTGAAGACTGAATTCTTCTTGATCATTGTTTGAAGTGGTAAAATAATTTGAGAAAAATCAGGAACAAATCTTTTAACAAAATTGATTTGGCCTAAAAATGACTGCATCGACTTTTTATTGTGTGGGAAAGGGATTTCAGAGATTTCCTTGATCCGATCAGGATCGATATAAATGCCATCTTTGGATACAATAAAACCTAAGAGTTTTCCTTGATCAAGAGCAAAGAAAGACTTCTTTGGGTTAAGAGAAATACCATATCTTTTGCAACGCTGAAAGATTTGATTTAGATCATGCAAATGATTATACCTCTTCTTAGAGAATACAGTAATATCGTCTAGATAGACGACTACTGTTCTATTAATCAACCCTCTAAAGGCTATATCCATAGCTCTCTGGAATGTCGCTCCTGCATTTATAAGTCCGAAAGGCATTTTCTGATATGCATATGTTCCCCATTTTGTTCTGAATGTGGTCTTAAGTTGGTCATCAGGATGAACCAGAACTTGGTTATATCTTGAGAATCCATCAAGAAAGGACATCAATTCAAAGCCTGCTACTGATTGGAGTATTTGCTCCATAGTAGGTAATGGGAAGTTGTCTTTCAAGCTCGCTTTGTTTAAATTTCTGAAATCTATACAAATTCGAATGTCGCCATTTTTCTTTCTGACTAGCACCATATTAGAGACCCAATTTGAGTGTCGGACAGGAAAAATAATCTTGGCTTTCAAGAGCTTGTTAATTTCCAACTTTATCTGGCTCTCTAAATTTGGATGTATTTTTCTTAACTTCTGCTGAATCGGTTTCTGATCAGGAAGCATAGGGATGGTGTGCTGGATAATAGATGTATCATATGTCTTCAAATCATCATACTTCCAAGCAAAGACCTGTTTGTTTTTTCTGAACAGTTTAATGAATGCCTCCTTTTCTTCCAAGGAAAGTCCTAATCCTAAATTAATGTTTTGAGGAGCATGGTCACTACCTAGATTTATCAATTCAAACCTAAGGGTAGAACTTTGGAGCTTTGCATTAATTACAGGTTTAAATCTGTCTTTGATATCATAAAGATCTTCGAGCTTCACCACTGGTTTAGGAATTGAATTTTCCTGAGGTGTTTGTTTCATTTGTAGATCATGGTCATTTTCCTCAATAATTTGATTGTCATAGGACTTTTCAGAAGTTAGAAATTGCAAGATATCTTCATCATGGTTAAACACTCTCCAATTAGTGACATTGTCGGGAATTGAAGGCCTAAAAAGTAATTCTACAGAAAATCTATGAGGGTTGTAGTCTTCAGAAGGTAGAAGCTTGGAAGCTACATTGGCTAATAGGTCGACTGCCGAGTTTTGCGACCTAGGAATGGAGGAAATGTTAAATGCTGAAAAGTGTGAGGTAAGATCTTGTACTAGCAATTGATAATGCTTGAGGTGATTTGAAAGGCAATGAATTTCATTCCTCACATATTTAACAATAATTTCCAAATCGCCGAATACTTTTAGATATTGCACTTTAAGGCCGATTGCTTTATATAATCCCTGGACTAAAGCTTCATATTCGGCTGTGTTGTTAGTGCATTCAAATTCTAACCTACAAGACAGCATTGTCTTTTCTCCTTGTGGATTAACCAAAATGCAACCTGCTCCCGAGCCCTCGCTGGACTTAGAGCCATCAAAATATAAAGACCAAAATAAAGATGTATTAACAAAAGTATTTACATTTTCCTCAGCATCATTAAAACATCTAGATTTATCAGTTTGTGAAAAATTTTCAATCTAAGATGTAAAATGATTGACTGAAAAAGGAGATGGTTGGGCAACAAAGTTTCCAAAAAATGACTCTGACGAATAATTCCCCAGAATGTTGTTGTTGAACGCTACAGGTTGCTTTTCTTGCTCAAATTCAGTAACTGTGTGGGTCATGTGTTTCTCTCGATCGATCCTTATTTGATTTGGCTTCCCCTTGTAGGGAAGCCACATATGTGACCAATCGGTGGAAATATACCCATGCAATTTCTCGGACCAATCCCTACTCAGAATTAAACCGTAAAATTCAGGTATATCAGCTATTAAGATGTCAATCCTCTGTACAATTCTGGGATCGGCAGACAACCTGATAGTTACGGAATTAATTTCTCCCACAACCTGCACTTTGGTCTTGTCCAACTGTACAATATGAATAGCAGACTTCTGGGGTTCAATGTTTAGTTTAGAGCAAACTGAAGCTGGCATTATGTTGGATGATGCCCCTGAGTCAACTAAACAGTTGTGCAGGTTTCTGTTATAAATCTCATAGGTCAGCAGGAAGGGTGGAGTATGATAATTCGATCTATCTCCGATTAGAACTGAATCGGTAGCTTCAACCATACCTGGAGGAGGTTGGCCTGAATCATTAGCAGCTTTTGCACTGGGAAGGGGTGTCGAGGGAACAGAATTCAATTCCTTAAGAAGTAATTTTTGTTGATGCTTTAATTTACTAAGTTCAAACATAGTTATGTTTGCTTTAGTTTTCTTCATGTCATCAACAATGTTATATTCCATTGAATCGGATACCACTAATGTTTTGGATGTTGAAGGAGAATTAGAAGTTGAAGGCTGATTTTGGGGAACTATTACAGGTGATTTCTTTGGGGGAACTTTTTCCTTTGTTGTGGTAGCACCTGCACTCCTTTTCTTTGAAGTTGTCTGGGCAGGTTCAGAAGTACTTTTACTTCTAGTAGTAACCGGAAAGGCTTCTTCTTCATTATCAGTATCAAAGTTAGGGAGTATAAAATCCCACATTTTGTGGCATTCAGCTACTTCTTCTTCATCGTCAGTTTGTGAGGTTGTTTCCTCTTCCTCTTCTTCTTTCTCTGAATCTGCGTTAGATATGACATTCGATGGCTTTGTTTCAGTTTTCTTATAAGTCCTAAATGGTCTTTTGTTTGAGGTTTCGGCCACCTACTTCTTTATTTCAACCATTTCGTTAGACAAAGTTTTCAAGACTTTTTGCAAACCCTCCATGTCATATGGGTCTTTTGGGGTTTTCTTCTTGGAATCTTCTTTAAATGAGACTTTTTTGGCTTTTCTGTCTTCCAAAGCAGCTTTATTCTCTAGAGCATTGATACGCTTTTCCACAGCAAGTGCTTCTCTCATGTTTTCAGCCAAGGTAGGTTTCCCAGCCCTGTCTACAAAAATGGCTATATTGGCAGGTAGGGCGGTAATATACCATTCGCTTCGAATTTGTTCACTTGGTTTAGAAGTTGTAGGGATTTTATTCAGGAGTTTATTAAATCTAGCATTAAATTCCTTTATTGGTTCCCTATGCTCTATTCTCAGATTGGAGAGGTCGTTTATTAAAGTAGCTAAGGACCTATCATCTCCATATTTGGTAAGAAACTGCTCTTGGCAAGTGTTCCAACTGGTATTGAACCAGAGGGTAAGGAAAAATACCAGGATCCTACTGATCCTTGCAAGGTGTAAGGGAAGAGTCTAACAACAACATCTTGTTCTGTCACTCCTTTCAATTTAACTGCTAACATAAAATTATTAATGTGTTCTTCAGCCTGGGTCCCGTCATCTGGGTTAAATTTAGGTAGCCACTTTTCAGGAGCATCTGGTAAAGGATGCAATGGTGCATGCATGTTGACTGCACCTGGCCTGGTCCATGGGTCTGCCATTATAATAGCAGCAGTGGTTGATACTATTGTTGGAATTCCAGATGTTTGGGAAGAAATTAATACTGAGGAGTGAGCAGGTTGGGATGTTGAGGCTTCTAATCCCTGGTGAATGACAATATGTAATGGGGAAGTGGATGGTTGACTTTGCAGAGGGGAAGATGCAATGGAGGACGTGGATGAAAGCTCTTCACTATCAGATCCTTCAGTAATTTTCTTCGCCTTTTTCCTTTTGGGTAAAGGGAACTCAGTGGGTTCAATACTGAGTTTTTCGCTCTGAAGTCTGGCGAGAGGATGGGTTAAATTGAACTGCGAAGTCGCACTGCTTTGCGATACCTCAGATTTCTGTGGTGAAATCGAGAAGCTCTGAAGTTTATGGATTAGAGACTGGACTTCAGGTGATTCAAGACTCAATTGTTCTGGAGTATGATGATTTTGAGCAGTGGTAGTTGATTCCCCTACTCCTTGTTTGGATACCGGCGAACCAGTATGCAAATGGGAAGATCGAGGGGATACGGAGGGAGAATTACTCTTAGAATGTCTTATAGGTTTTGACTTATGTGCCATTCACAGTTGAGGGCCCCCCTTCTAGCGCCAAAAATGTTGAAGCCTCGAAAATCGCTGCAACAACATCGGGGATAACCACCCGGTCCGGACCTTAGTACAGCTCCTTTTCCGTTTGGAATAGTGGCTCCGACTGGGGATAATGGGACCAGTTTCCCAGAAGTGGATAAATGGGATGGATGGGTGATTATAAACTACGCTAGCGATGAGCGAATAACTAGAACTATCAGCAAGAATATAATAACTATGATCTATCCCGGGGACTCATTGAACTTTAAAGCGTAGCGTTTGATGGTTTGTGTCTAAAGACAGGCATATAGATGACTCCATCTTTAAGGCATAGATATTAATTCATTCAAGATTGTTGTGCCTAAATAGTTAAACAGAGCGATTAAAACAAAATTACTACACTTTATCATTTATATCATTGTCACATGCATGATTGAAAGGAAAGGCACATCGTAAAACATCCAATAGTGGAATGAATAAAGGTCTGTTGTTACAGCGCATGCATATAATCAACAATAGCAAGAATAATCACATAACAATTCATATAAAAGGAATGAATTCAGACATAGATATAAATACCATATGAGCTGCTTGACACTCCCAAATATAAATCGCTATTTGTAGTTCTTCCTTCAACGCAAAAACATCCTCAACAACGACAATAGTGCACAATTGCATAAAGAAGTTTCCTTGTTAAATTAAGAACAATTGGCCCAGTTTCATAAAAGAATATTGACTGAAGCACAATAGTGCAAACTTCAGTCTATTGAGTCTGTTAAAAAACTTTACGACCCTTTCCAAAACAATGGAAGGGTCTATAAATACTAAACTAATCTAAATATCTAATAAACAGAAATCCTACATAATTGGCATCAATAAATATTGATCCTATTTCCTGGAGCGATCTGGCAATCGGTGACATAATTTATCAGGTAGGCTCCTTGCCTTTAAACCTGAGCTGACTTGTCGCAAGCATTGGCTGTACTTCAGGTGGTTTGTTGAGAAGCAAACTGAGCTGGGCAGCATAGGTGGCATCCTGAATGTCGGGAATTATACACCCGATAGCATCTGTCAAACACTTAATGGCGGCTCTCTGTGTGTGGGGCTTAATCAGGAAAAGCCAATATGCATCGAAGGTCAAACTGTTAACCCCAGCGATTAATCTCCCCTTTTCCTCCAAGACAGGATAACACGTTTGCTCCAACATGTTTGTTTTTGTTATCTTTCCTGGCGTACATTGGGAGATCATATTTGCCAAGTAGAGATTGTTGTTAACCAGATCAACTAGGTTGCTGGAGGTTGATTTACACCTTGAAGCTGCCCTTTCTGCTTTCATCACCTGTGTGCGCCATTCTGTAAAAAGTATGTCTTTATATGTTTCTGAAATCTTGGGCAAATTTGCTTCTCTCCCTTGATCAGAATCTTGCCAGTCAAGATATCCATTTATGATCTCGTCAGGTTGGTCTAACTCATTCCTGGCCTTCTCTACCTGCTGATTAATGGATGTGGTTAACTCACACAATGGCTCTGCCTCGGTGAGTTGTTGACAAAGGAGCCTAATTTGTGATATCAGTGCATTGTTTATTAGTGATGCTTCCTTTCTAAACGCATCCACCTGTGGAGCGCCTTTGATTATTTCAAGCTGCGATGACAATTGAGCGATTTGCTCATCTTTCATTTTTATCATTTGTTCATTTGTTGCTCTCAATTGTGCCAATGCTTCCGATAATTCCTTTTGTTTCTGGATTGCATTTTGGTCAATCCTTTGCCTTTCTTCCTGCAACTGCTGGGTTCATTGATCATTCATTTGCTGTTGTACCAGCAACTGCTCCTCTACTTGCGCCGCCTTCTGCTTTGTCTCGGTCAATTCTGCCTGTATTGCAAAAATTTCTTGGTCCTTAGTCTTCAGTAGAAGACTTACCTCCGATGCTTTGTCGATTGTTGCTGCGGAATAGGCTCCTGCATACTGTGACAGCTTTGTAAGGTCATCGTAGGGGTCCAATTCCTCCTTCCATACTACATTACCCGTGACTGTTTGCTCTGGAAAGATTGAAGGTTGATCAGTCCTTCGTCTTTTCCTTGATCGCTTTACAACTGCTCTATGCCTCGGGCTGTAGAAAACATCCAGGGGAGGAATATCTTCTACCTGAAGAACGATTTGGTCGGAGGGGTCCTTTGGTATTACTTCAACATCCTTAGAAATGGGTGGGCCGCTGGTTCCACTTAGAACCTGAGGTGAAGTGATGTCTTGTGTGTCATTTGTCTTGGAAGTGTCCCCATCTTTTGAACATTCCAATCTAGTGATGATGGAATGAAACTGCTGCCATTCCTGGAATAGTTTGGGGTCTATGGTAGTGTCTATATTGACATCGGTGGTGGTCTGTTTCTCCTTTTCGGCTTGGGACTCTTCCCGTTCTTTTTCCTGCTCTTTCTTCAGCTATTCCTCTTGTTCTTTCTTTTGCTTTTCCTCTTGTTCTTTCCTTTGCCTTTCCTCCTGTTCCTTTTTATGGTCCTTTGTTACCACCGGAGGTTCCTTAGATTGTTGCCGAACAGGCCCGCTTGATGAAGTCGCTGGGGTTGTTGCTAGTAAATCTAGAGGCAGAGTTTGCAACCTCTTTTCTCTAAGCTTATTGAACTCAGTCAGCCTTTCATCATTATATTTCAATCGAGCAAGTTCTTTAGCTTGACCTATTGTTTCAGCTGCAATGAATAGGTCGTCAAACCAATATTCTTTGTGCTCGAATTTTGTTAATTTGGCCTGCCCTAGCGCATTGTAGGCAACTTTGCTTGGATCATATGGCCTGTTTGGTATAGTCGCCGAGTTAAAGATTGAAGCTTTGTGGCTTCCTTTTCTGCATGTTTGAGATCATGCAGAGTATAGACACCACACCTGAAGGGAAAAGAGGGCCAGCCCCTCTTCTTTTCTTTCTTGAGAGTTTGTGTAACACTCTCAGCCATAATCTGATAGGCGATTTCTCTTGCTAGCAACTTATCTGGTATATACAAAGGGAGAACATGTGGGTCGGCTTGGCTGCCGAAAACTCTTATGTAGGTAAATCTCTCCTCCCCGTACCAACTTGCTACCGCTGTTATATCAAACGAAGCTTGATATGAAATCTTGGGAATGGGTTTGTCAAAAATAGAATAGTGAAGAGGCACCATAAAGCCCTTACAGACTTGGTACAGATGGTGTTTGTAAGAGGTCTTCCATAGTTTCTGATGGTATATGTGGATGGCCGTGGGATCTTGTGGCGTCCACCTCCAGCCGAGCACAAGGAATTCAGAATTGAAACATAGTGTATCTAAGATATATGCACTGTAATAAAATGGGGGAATTTTCCTTTCTGTGACGATAGTCTGATGTCTAAAGTCACGGACAGCTTGTGCTAATTTGTCAGAAAGGATGGTGGCCCAATCCATAATTATACCGTTCACAGCTACCTCCATTAGAGGAACCATCTCTATGGTGAAATTAGCAGAGTCATGTAATCCCCATAATCTACACATCATTATCCCCGCATAGCAATAAGGAGAAGCCAGAGAGTCGACTGAGTACTTACCCGAAGATTCGTGCTTGTGTTTGGCTGGATTTTGTCTCCAATCCCGAATGGGCTCGGATTCAACTTCATTTTCATTTGCAAACTTCTCCAGGAATGCTTTATTATATATCTTCTCCAGCTCGGGCAAATGATACATTTGTCTTAGATCATCCGGCCTGAACGATCCGAAGATTCTCCCATCTCTAGTGTTGAAAGTTCTGTCCAAAATTGGGATTTCTTGAATCGCCCACCGCACTACATCTGTGTATGGGAGAATTTGCTCCCTAGCCACTATTCTGTGGAGGAAAGAGTCGGCTAAATCTTTGAGAGTGCAATCAGTCTTGCGAGTAGGATCCACAGTAGCTTCTATTACTGTCTTTTCTGGTTGTTCGACTTCAATCAAATTGTAAGTGCCTTGCCAAGTGACTCTGGTGAGGCCCGTGCATGTAGTATCGGAAATTAAGCCCTTTTTCTTATCCACCAGAGCTTGACCTACTGCTGATGTAGTGGAGGCGCCTGCGGTTTTCTTTGATTTCTTCCCCATCTTGTTTGAGTTTCCTCTTTCGGATGGATTCTGCACAGAGAGACAAATGTGCGTAATACAGAGATAGCAATAAAAACTTGCAAGTGATGAGAACGTAAGCACAGGTGCGTAATAAGGGATTTAGCTTCAGAAAATGGGCGCGGACACAATCTATGGAAAGATTTTTAAGAATTATGATCTCATTAATTGGCCTTTTAAAACCTGTCATCCCTTAAATGCCCATTATATCGTTATTCGGCTAAATGATTCACTTAAGCGTGCAGTGGGCGTTTTGGCGGTTGAGTGCAGGTAAATGGCTACTTAACCGATCCAGCTTTAAATATGAATGAATTGTGATATCCCATCACTTAATGGCTTTTTATTGAAAACTGCGCTTTATCGCATCGCATCGTGGGATGAGGATAATAAAATGCACATATAGTGTATCGTCGATCGCCGATAGCGATATCAAATCGCATCGGGGTATGACTTGTGCGCCTTAATGATGTGCATTGGATATTGCCGATTGCCGACTGCCGATTGCATCGCATCGGGGGAAAAGCTTTAAGCATAAGACTTAAGTGAGGATTACCGCCGATATCCGATCGCCGATTTCGCATCGCATCAGGGCTAATGGCATGGGGCGCTTTTAAAATGTGCATGGAGTTTTGTGGATCGCCGATTGCGCTATCGCATCGGCGAAAATCAATATGCCGCTTATTTATATTTCTTATGTCATTGCGATATGCGATCTTGCGATCGCTTTATTGCAATGACAAAGATTTGCCTTATTTCTTTAAATGGATTTTTCAAAAAGGTTTTATAAATGAGTTGATTCGATTATCGGACCTTTTTGAACAATAAAAGTATTGATACCAATTAATCTTTAAAGGGACCCATTTCATATGTTAATATTTATAAATGAAAATGATATGAAATGGGGGGTTGTTGTAGAGCACAACAGAACGCTAGGATCCTACGAAGAAAGAATCTGAGGATTGATTGAATCAGGAGTGGTACGATTTTATAAAAGGCCCTAGTGTACCGACACGCAAACCAGACGTTAAAGATGACAAGCACGATTCAGTTGTCGGTATTCAAAGGAGCAGGGAGCGAAGACCTAGAACAATTTTGGTTCGTGGTGATGGCAGTATGGGAATCGCATGGAGTTACAAATGACAACATCAAAAAGGCTACCCTGGTTAGCGTGCTGCAGGACCGCGCACTGACATGGTATATAAAGTACTCTAGTGATCACCCGAATGCAAGGACAGCGGAGATCCAGGTTGAATTGAAAAAGGAATTTAGCTGGCCAAAATCAGAAATGCAGTTGATCATAGGGTTCAAGGAGATTGCAATGATGCCTGGTGAAACTCCGTGGGATCTAGATCAGAGATTGAAAAGTACAATTCGCGAGGCAAACATGACGTTTTCAAATGCACAACACTACGCATGGTTTGTGGCGTCATTGACACCACATCTAAGGACAGCACTGTCACAGCAAAAGATCTCAACCCAGGATGAATCATTAGAGACAGTGATGAGGTTGCACAAAACTCCAATACAGGATCCGGGGTTGGGAGTTCAGCAAATCTATGCACAAATACAAAACCTATGTTTAGAAATGCAGAGTTTAAAAAAGGAAAAGGTGCCTCGGCCAGAGGTTCGAGAGGAAGTGTGGTGTATAAAGTGTAGAAGCCAGGGTCACGATAAGGATCATTATCTAGTTTTTGCGAACTATGTGGCAGCGGGGGGACCAACGTCATTGCGACTAGAGGCACAAGCAGGGCCGAGCACGGCACCCTCGCTCTGGTGCGCAATCTGTCAAGTGGGAGGAAAGCATAATATGGACAACTATCATCTACTACCAAAATTTAACTAGACCCCCCAGCAGTTATTTTGCAACTTTTGTAGATCGATGGGCCACGAGGAGCGAGACTGTCGTAGTTATCAATTGTTAATGGACCAGTCGCCTACCTACATAATGCAGACTAAAGCGCGAGGTCAGGATCCAGCTGTGGCAATATAGCATGGTGGGTTCCAGGGATGTGGATGAGGACGGGGAGGAATGGGCCCAAGAAGGGGTCGCAGGCAGTTAATCTGTTATAACTGCGGAGGACCAGGACACTACATGCGGGACTGTACCAATCCGACCATAATATTGTGCCTGTACTGCGAGTAGTTCAATCATGAAATGATAGCTTGCCCCACATTGATAGCATAGATATGGAAGAAGAGGCTAGCGCAACCTATGAGGATGCAGAATGTCGAAGTGATGAGGGCCGAACCGCGCGAGGAAGACCCCAACATAAACATGGTGCTTAGAATTGGCACAGCTACAGGGGAGGATAAGAGGAAAGTGACCGAGGACGATGCTAGGGTTAGCAAGGAAACATATCGAGAAACTAGGGAGAGCTTCGCGGAAGTCTCTACCCCAGGTAGTACGAATCAACCTGAGCCGGAGAGGGATCCCTCAATGCTAACTACCTTTTTAGAGACATGTATGAAATTGCTTCGCGACAATAGGGAAGTTAGAGGATTACAAGAATTGATAACTAGGTGTGCACGGTTAGGGGAACCTCGCGTGGTCTGAAAATTGGGGAAACAAGCGTTGCAGACTGGGCGAGAAATGCGACTAACGGCGAAGATTGGCGAATTTGAGATGGATCAAATCATTCTATACTTGGGCTCCGATGCAAATGTACTACCTAAACAGACTTGGGACCGCATGGGCAAACCCACACTACAATGGTGTCCTATTCAATTGCAGATGGCGAATCAACAGAAGATTCTGCCCATGGGAAAACCGCAAGGAATCACAGTACATATAGAAGGCGCAAGCACCCAAATGGACTTTGAGGTAATAGAAATCGTGGATGAAAGTAGCCTTTATCCTGCATTGTTAGGGATAGACTGGGCCACCAATATGAATGGGGTTATTAATTTAAAGAAGTGGAAAATGATATTTGAGAAGTCACTCTGCATAGTCACTCTGCTAGACCCGACTGAAGGACCGCGTTACACTAAGCCTGTGCGTGATGAAGGAAGTGATGATGAATTAGACTATATCTACAAAATTACCGCACGAAATCAAGATTGGGTCAATCCAACTGCGAGAGGAAAAATATCGTGGGGGCATGCAGAATCCTACGTCGAAGATTCAGAGGAGGAAGACAAGTGATGGCATAATCGGTTGAATGGGGTAACCACGTTAAACTGCAATATGATGACTAAGTCGTTGTATTGCGTCAAATCTCAGGATCACGAACTGCCAATGTATGATGGGCTCACAGTAGTAGAGGAATTCCTGACCAAATTTGAAAGCGTGGTTCCAGAGCCCCAACGGTTTGATGCGTTGTGATGGGAATTGTGCGCGATGCCTATGCGTTGGTGGGGCACACATGAAGGAACTTTTGATGATTGGCACAGCTGCAGGTGCATGATGCAGATAAGATTTGGGAACCCGGAACTACGAATAACTAAGAAATACGATGGATGTGATGACCCACACATGCACCTTACCAGATGGGTCCAAGCCTATGGAGAAGAGCCTCAACCGGAGTGGGTACACTTATTTTATCATACCCTGGATGTCATTCCAAGGAACTGGTATACTGAAACTGAGCTCTGACACGGTACAAGCGAATGGGATATCTTGCGCGAGGGTTTTTTGTTAATGTTCCTCTTTGAAGATCAATGGATGGATACGGTGGACGACGCGTTGCAATTGGTGAAGGCTTCTATCTTCAAAATACCACTGGAACCAGAAGAAATCGTGCAGTCAAACTGGTCGAGACAGTTGAGCCAAGCCCTAGAATGTTACAATGTGTAGGTAGAAGATGATGAGGACGACCCTAGTGTTACACAGTAATTTGTCACTGCCTTCATCCCAGTCTTCCCCATGTGTCATGAGTCCAAATCATTCATGCTCATGCTCTCTGATGTTGCCAATCGACCCACTTTGCTAAATTTTTTCCATCATCGCGACTGTTGTAAAAATAAACGCGCTGATGAGCGCTCCAAAACAGACCGAACGCGCTGCCATCGCGGAAGTACACATGATTCCCGCGATGGTCAAATTTCATGAGACAGCGCAATTGTTGCTTATATTTGCTCGCGATGACATGACTTTCTCTGTTATGCAGTAGCGATGTCAGCGCTCCAGTACAGTTATGTACCTACGATGATCTAGTCTGGGCGAGTTTGTTCTAACAGCCGGCCTTCCAGATGACTCCAGACCTGGTTGTTGGCCTTGTATATGTCGCCCTCCCTTCTCTGGCATGTTTGTTTCGTCATTTGAGCCACCTTCCTTGGAGATAAGCTCATCTTCCCACCATTCATGGAGACTCCTTCTCCTATTTAAGCCTCCACCATTGCTATGAGCTGCTATTTTTGGAATTCATAGTGTTTGGAGTGTTGTTGATAGTGTGTGAGATTGATAGGTAGCTGGTGTGACAAGTGTGGGATTGTTAGAGAGATTAAGGAAGGTTGTGAAGTGTTTTGATCTTGTGTAAACTTGTGAGTGAGAGAGTTTTGTCTTGGGAGATCTACCTTCAAGGGTGAATGCTTGGGGAACTTGCTGGCTGAACCCTCTTGAGAAGGATTTGACGTCAGAACTATGGTTGTATTCTTCTTTGTTTATAAATAATAGACGACTATCATTATGGTTCCACTCTTATTGTCTTTATGATGGTGATTGAGTTATATCCTTTCTGACTGATATATAGTTGCATCTATTGGATTTTATGCTTGTGTTTCTATCATTCTTTGCATGTGCAGGTGTCCGTGCACGAGGATCGTGGGGACTGTGACCAGCCGGAGCAAAGGAACGGGAGTGTCGACTCTTCTACAAGTACTAGCGTTGGAATCCAGGTAGGCCTTCATCATCGGTCTTAAATTTGCAATTAGGAACCTGCGTGTTAGCGTTGTTTGATTGTTGCTAGACCTTATTTGGACTAGTAGGGATCGCCTCTGTCCACAGAGGGGATTTACCTCCACAAAAATTTGGCAACTCCGCTGGGGAGTTTACCTTGTTGTTTGATTTGTAAACTTTAGACGAAGCCTAAAGCACGGCTAGATAGCCTTCGAAATGTTGTTGCTCTGCATTAGCGAAGTAGATCAACGCCACTTCAGTCAATCTCCGGTTTGGTTTACGAACTGAACAGCTTGGAGCTGGCCTTTGTCCCTTTTTGTTCATTCTTTCCTTGAGTTTTCTTTTGGTCTCTTTTCAAAATTTGGGGATTAGTTCTCTGTTTCTTGGTTTCTGGGTTTGGTATAGGAGGTGCCTTGTTTGTTTAAAAATTGACTGTCTTGGTTTGGGAGTTTTTGGCTTGATTGTGGTTGTTTTTGAGCATCATCGCGGTTTATAATTAAACAGTCACGCTGTCATCGCGCAGCCCTTTCTGTGACTTCATGTTCATCGCGTTAATACACCAAACAGTCGCAATGGTTCTCTAAAACGGACCATCGCGGGTAAGGCGTGTACTTTTGTGCTGACATCGCATTGTTGCTACGCGTACTCCTTTATCAGCGCATTGTTGTTGTGTATCACCCACGCTGATTCCTGTAGAATTTAATTTCTTCAATTTTGCCTCCTGAACCTGTTGGTCTTGCTATCCCCTGCTGTTCTCACTTGGTTTATGACTTTCTTTTCACTATCTGGAGATTGAAGCACTCTCTTGTGAGTTTTGTTGAGCGAATCTTGCCTTTGTGCTTTGTGACCTAGTTTTATTATTCCAAGTTTGTTGGATCAGCTTTGCTTGGTTACTCGTTTGCAAAGGTTCGTTTACTGCTTGATATTGGTTTGATTGAGCCTTCCTCTTTGCTTGCTTTTTCTTGGTTGTTTCTGCGTCCTCATCTTCTACTTCGCCTGGTGAAAGTCTGGATTCAAGTAACCAAGTGGCTAAGAAGAAGAATACGAAGAAGAAGAAGTCTTCTAAGCAAGAGGTTAAAAGTGCAGTGACTGCTCCAAATCCATCTCAAGTCGAGCCACCTTCTACTCCTCGGCGGAAGGTCAAATTTCCTTGTAGATTGTGCAAGGATGACCACCTTCTTCGTGATTGTCCTAGCATTCCCAGGATCCTTGAAGTATGGTCTCGCGATCCGGCTCGTCCCTCATCGTCCTCTGAAGCTCATGGCGATGCCACCCTATCAACTGACAACATTCAGAAGAAAGGGAAGATTCGAATCCCCTGTAGACTATGTGAGGGCAATCATCCCCTTCACCTTTGTCCGCTCATGGATAAAGCTTCTGCTATTTTGGAAAGTCTTACAGCTTCTTCACCCCAACTTCCTGTTGGTTATCAGAGGCTCTCTTCACACCCTCTCCCTGGTGACAAAGAGATTGACTTAGATTCTTCTCTTGTCCAGGTTCCTCTTCCCGAACTAGGCTATGCCAAACATGTTCCAGACCAATCATTGGTCGAAAAGAGTGTCGACTCGAGCTCACCACCCGTCGATCACTCTGTTTCGGAAGAGCACCATGCCCATGTTCTTCTCGTCTCCTCAGATTCCCCTGAGTCCAGAAATGACTCTCCTATCCCAGCTGCTCCCGAAAGTCCTTCTTCGGTTCCTATAGAGCATGGGGGCAATCATATGATTCCCCCACCAAGCAGTTTGGTCATCTCCTTCGACTGGAGTCGCTTGACTGCTTTCCGCCTTCCATCCCATGTGCCTTTCCAGATTACAATACTTGCCTATGATAAGGCAGTACCTGGCACTGTTTTGGATGAAGGAGCGTCTGTCAGTCTTATGTCGTCCACTACTTGGCAAGCTTTAGGTTCCCGCGGCTTGGGCCAGTCGCACAGAATCTGTTAGCATTTGACGAGGGAACAAGTCAACCTCTAGGGGTCCTCCCGAAATTTCCTATTACTTTGGGAGGCAAAATCGTCTCTCTGGACATGCTGGTTGTCCAAGGCGCTTTAGATTTCAATCTTCTCCTTGGCTGTGACTATGTTTATGCCATGGGGGCCCTTGTCTCTTCGCTTTTCCATGTGGTTTGCTTTCCACACAACAGAAAAATCGTGACTATAGATCAACTATCGTTCTTCAGTCCCCCGGTGCCTCCTGCGCAGCTGCCACCCCCTCCTGGTTTTTACCCACTGGTTGTGTCTGCCCCACCGCAGGTCAACTATGTGGAAACCTACCCCGTGCCTGTATCCCATGATCATGCCGTCATGCATAATGTCTTGGGGGCGTTGGGTCCTGACTTCCAAGATGTTGTCCTTCCACCGGGAGTACCATTATTGGACGTGACGACTTCCTGTTCATTATGATGAAGCTCGTTCGGAGCATAGTTCCTTTCCTATGTCAAGCTCCTTAAAAAATGAAACTGGGTCTGGTCGAGCATAGTTCCTGATCTTGTGTCAAGCTCGTTAAAAAATGAAACAAGGGTTATGAGGATAGTTCTTTCACTGTTTCAACCTCATTAAAACAATGAAACAACTCCTTTCCCAAATCGAGTCTTTGATTAAGATCTCGTAAAATCCAAGTCGAGTCTTCCCAAGCTCTCAAAAGTGAACCTTCATTCCATCCACCTCGTTGAATGCAATGAAGCTTGGGGGGCATGTACCTCGATTTGCGTCATTATGCTGGGGGCATGTAAACTTATAACAAGCATAGTTTTTCGTTTCAAGCTTGTGTAAACATGAAACTGAATCCAAGCAGAGTTCTGCATGGTTCAAGCTTGTGTAAAAATGAACCCATACCTAATTCACATCTTGTGATTGCCGCTTTATCCGCTAAATTCTGCTAGATGAGCCTTGGTTGTTTCATTCCATTGCTACCATCTCTTTGGCCGATCATATGCTCTCACTTGGTTGTTTTTCCTTTCCTGAGGAACCACAGCAATGAGTGGTTTTATTAGCCAACCTCTTGACCATTACATGTTTTGAGCAGTTCCACCATTGCCGGAACCAGTTGCTACCCTTTATACCACTCGTTCCTCCAGGACGAGTCACCTTTAAGCTCTTTTCTGACTCGTAAAATATGAAAAGATTGCCGAGTATTTTTCCCTTTTTTGACTCGTTAAAGAGAATAAAAATGGAGTTCTGATTTTAGCTCTTTTATGACCATATAAATATGAAAAGATTACCGAGTTATTCCTCTCGACTCGTTAAATGTAAATGAGAGGCGGTCATCTTTAAACTCTTTTCTGATCGTGTAAAGACGAAAAGTTTGTCGGGCCCTTGTCGTTTCAGGCTCGTTAGCGGTTATGAAACAACATGATTACGATCGCTTTTTTACTTTTTCAGGTCGAAGTCACTAATCATGAAAAGTACTCCTAGATCGTAATCGAGCGGTTCTTTCGAGCATTGTTTTCTACTTTTTCGGGCTTGAGAGACACAACTTTACGAAAAAGGACCCCCCTGGAGTTCACTTTTCTACTGTCTTTTCAGACTCTCTAAACAGGAAAAGACGCCGAGTTCTTCCTTTGTTAGACTCATTAAAACTTAATGACATCGGATTCTGTCGAAATGACGCCTTTCAAGCTTATGCTATCCCCATCACGCTTATCATAAAAAAATAACCGGGGTACTCGCTAGCAATGGTGGGGAAAATGGAACCACAATCATTGTCGTGTCGGCAGTATGTCGCTCTTGAACATGGCACTTGTCTGCATTCGTGTCTGGGTGGGGACATCTCATCTTGTTTTTTACACTTGCTTCCATGGGTTTGGGTTATCCTGTTTGACCTCTCATCTGCTCATTGCCTTGTCACCATGACCCCTGATCATTTAATGTCAAATACTGCCAAGTCCACTGTTGTGCCGCCGATATGTTCAAGAGAAGTTGACCTCTGCAGAATACTCAACCTCCCTCTGATACCTCATGCAAAATATCATATCCTTCTCTGTCTCATGTCGACGATGTGGGAAACATTATGGCCCGCCTTCGATCAAGGTCCCTTCCTGTCGAATTCAGCTCATTATCCAGGAAGTTGACCAAGAGACTCCCTTCAGGTGCCTTGGAGCCTGCATGCCTCAATGGCAGGTTCTTCGTGTTCAACGCGAGGTTTTCATCATTGGCCTCCGATCGAATGATTCTGCGGGTGTTCGACGCCAGCTCACTGATTCGCACGCCGTAGATTGTACCTATAGTACCTTGAGGACCATTGTCATTATTGGTGGTACCTCTCGTGTCTGTTAACAGTTTTCATCATTGACTGGTAATCAGACGATGTTCTTGCATGTTCGACTTCAACTCCTATATTCGCATGCTTGCACTTGTACTTTGTTCGGGTCGAGATGGAGCACAAGACCCTGGATTTTGTCTTTTGAGGTCTAGGTTGTGATTTTGTGGATTATTATGATCATTACATGACTCGTTGATGGATGGTTGCGACCATACTTGAGTCTTCATGGATGGCTACAACCATACCTTTATTATCATCATGGTCTCATTAGTTGGGTGGCTGCGTCCATACCACAGACCCATTTCATATGTCTTTTGGATGGCTACGCCCATGCCTAGACTACATGTAATTGATTATCAGAGATATCAGTTGTACTTGCGTGCAGGTTCTTCCCGGTGGTGTTCCAGTTCAGTTAGTTTCGTAAAGCATTTCACCCCTCCCACTCTCTTGGGCTTCATGCTTTAGGGGGCATCTGTTACACAGTAATTTTTCACTGCCTTCATCTCAGTCTTCCTACTGTGTCATGAGTCCAAATCATTCATGCTCATGCTCTCTGATGTTGCCAAATGACCCACTTTGCCAAAGTTTTTCCATCATCACGACTGTTGTAAAAATAAACGCGCTGATGAGTGCTCCAAAACAGACCGAACACGCTGCCATCGCGAAAGTACACGTGATTCCCACGATGGTCGAATTTCATGAGGCGGCGCGACTGTTGCTTATATTTGCTCACGATGATATGACTTTCTCCGTTATGCAGTAGCGATGTCAGAACTCCAGTACAGTTATGTACCCGCGATGATCTAGTCTGGGCGAGTTTGTTCTAACAGCCGGCCTTCCATATGACTCCAGACCTGGTTGTTGGCCTTGTATATGTCGCCCTCCCTTCTCTGGCATGTCTGTTTCGTCATTTGAGCCACCTTCCTTGGAGATAAGCTCATCTTCCCACCATTCATGGAGACTCCTTCTCCTATTTAAGCCTCCATCATTGCTATGAGCTGCTAGTTTTAGAATTCATAGTGTTTGGAGTGTCGCTGATAGTGTGTGAGCTTGATAGGTAGCTGGTGTGACAAGTGTGGGATTGTTAGAGAGCTTAAGGAAGGTTGTGAAGTGTTTTGATCTTGTGTAAACTTGTGAGTGAGAGAGTTTTGTCTTGGGAGATCTACCTTCAAGGGTGAATGCTTGGGGAACTTGCTAGCTGGACCCTCTTGAGAAGGATTTGACGTCAGAACTATGGTTGCATTCTTCTTTGTTTATCAATAATAGACGACTATCATTATGGTTCCACTCTTATTGTCTTTATGATGGTGATTGACTTATATCCTTTCTGACTGATATATAGTTGCATCTATTGGATTTTATGCTTGTGTTTGTATCGTTCTTTGCATGTGCAGGTGTCCGTGCACGAGGATCGTGGGGACTACGACCAGCCGAAGCAAAGGGACGGGAGCATCGACTCTTCTACAAGTACTAGCGTTGGAATCCAGGTAGGCCTTCATCATCGGTCTTTAATTTTCAATTAGGAACCTGCGTGTTAGCGTTGTTTGATTGTTGCTAGACCTTATTTGGACTAGTAGGGATCGCCTCTGTCCGCAGAGGGGATTTACCTCCACAACACTTAGGAATATCAATATTCCAGAAACAAAGGGGAGTCACGAGGTTCGTGAACCATAAATCGAGGATTCTATTTTGAAAACGAAACAAATAAACATCGGAATAGAGGAAGAGCCGAAGTATGCAATGCTTGGGGACTATTGGGATGATGCCATAGTAGAAAAGGTCGTCGAATTGCTTTGAGAATATCAAGACTTATTCCCGAATAAAATCACAGAGTTAAAAGGGATCATCGGTGACTTGGGAGTGATGAAGATAACCTTGAAGCTAGATGTGAAGCCAGTTAAGTAGCAGCCTTACCGGTTGAATCCAAAATACAAAGCAAAGGTCCGGGAATAATTGGACAAGATGCTTGCAGCCGAGATCATTGAACCAGTGGATGAGTCCAACTGGGTAAGTCCTATGGTGGTGTAGGAGAAAAAACATAAAGGTGAAATTTGCATCTACATAGTTCTTTGAAAGCTCAATGATGCATGAGTTAATGACCCATTTCTTAAGCCATTTATAGACGAAGTACTGGAAAATTTGGGAGGACAGGAAGCCTACTCCTTTGTGGATGGCTTCCCATGGTACCACCAAATCAAGATTGCGCTGGAGGATAGGAGTAAAATGACATTCGCTACCGAATGGGGCTGCTTTCAGTATACGGTGATGCCCTTTGGGATAAAGAACATGCTGGCAATATTCTCACGCATTGTGGTAGCAAAATTCAAAGAGTTTATACACAAGTTCTTAGAGGTATATCTTGATGATTGGACCGTGTTCGACCTGGTTAAGAAACATACCGCGAGCTTACGGTTAACGCTAGATACTTGCTGACGGCACCAGATTGCGCTTAACCTAAAGAAGTGTACTTTCCTCGTCCCCTTTGGAAACTTGCTCGACCATGTGGTTTGTAAGCAAGGTCTAATGGTGGATTCGGCAAAGATTGTTGTCATACTCAACCTGCAAGTGCCACGAAGTGTCAAACAACTGCGCGCCACACTGGGACACACTGGTTACTATCAGAAGTTCATAAAAAGCTACACGCAGATCACGGCACCACTAGAACAATTATTGAAAAAGGATGCTACGTATTGTTGGAATGAAGAATGTAACAAAAGTTCGGAAATGCTTAAGGAAAATATGGCATCAACTTCTATATTGGTCTTTCCAAAATGGGACATCGAATTTCACATGCATGTTGACGCGACATGTATCATGTTGGGAGCGGTACTCACACAGGAAGGAGCGAAAGGAATCGATCACCCGATCGCATTCACAAGTCGTCGATTGTCAAAAGCTGAGAAGAACTATTCCACCACTGAACAAGAAGGATTGGCGATGGTATACGCGCTCCAGAAATACCGCCACTATTTGCTCGGAGGACACTTTAAGATGTATACTGACCACTCTGCACTAAAACACCTAGTGAATAAGCCTGTTTTGGGGGGGCGCATTTGTAGGTGGTTGCTATTATTTCAAGAATATGACTTCGAAGTTGTCGTAAAGCCGGGACGTCTAAACGTAGGCCTAGATCACCTGTCTCGGATAGAGAACGGCGAAGAGCCCGCAAACTTAGAGGAAGGACTGCCGGATGCAGAGCTGTATGTGGTGTGTGTCGCGGATGGCCATTTTGAGGATATAATCCACTTCTTAACCAGAGGAACTGCGCTTCAAGGCTATTCCATTCAGAAAAGGAAAGAGTTGGTGATACGCGTAGCAGGTTTTACTGTTATTGCAGGGCACCTCTACAAAATGGGCAATGACGAAATATTACGCAGATATGTACCTAAATTCGAGCGAGGATAGATTCTGGCCAAAGCACATGGGGGGGTTGTTGGAGGACATTATGCGGGCCGCGCCACAACACAGAAGATTCTTCGCACCAGACTATGGTGGCCAACTCTACATCAAGATTCGAAAGCGTACTGTCAAGCTTGCGATGTATGTCAACAGACTGGGAAACCATCGCGGATGCATGAAATGCTACTCCAGCCACAGATGATGCTGAAACCTTTCAAGAAATGGGCAATCGATTTTTTGGGGCCGATCACACCTCTAGGAAAGATGGGGGCATGGTATATCATCAAGGCCATATAGTACTTGACCCGATGGGTGGAAGCATAGCCGGTTAAAGACTGCACGACTGCTACAGCCGCAAAATTCTTGTTCAAGAATGTGTTAACGCGATTTGGATGCCCAAAAATTCTAATGAGCAACTGCGAAACGCATTTCCTGAATGAGACTATCAACGTGATAACTGAGGAATTTCAGATATACCATCAACAAAGTACGTTGTACCATCCTCAAGCAAATGGGGCCGTTGAAGCATTTAACAAAATTTTGGAGGCAGCGTTGACCAAGGTATGTAATGCGCAATGCAACAATTTGGATTTACGCATATCTACTGTGTTATGGGCATACCGAACAACCTGCAAAAAGTTGACAGGCCAGACACCTTTTCGGTTAGTCTACAGCAAGGAAGCCGTCATGCCCATGGAGTACATTGTACCTAGTTTACGAATAGCAACGGCGATAGGCATGGCAGACCACGCGGCTTTGGAAGAGAGGATCGAGCAACTGCAGGAACTGGAGGAGGAGCGATTTCTGGCAGAATTTCATCAGCAAGTCAAAAAGTAGCGAGAGAAGGCTTGGCATGATCGCCATATCAATATGTGCACATTCAAAGAAAATGATCTAGTATTACTATATGATAGCAAGTTCGACAAATTCCCTAGTAAGCTCCGCATGCACTGGTTGGGACCTTATGTAGTCAAAGAAGTTACAGATGGACGCGCGGTCCAGCTTGCTAAGCTCAATTGGAGACCCCTTCCCGGGAAGAGTAAATGGTAGTCGCCTGAAGCTCTACATGGGTGGGTTGACTGCCTGACTAATTGCTCGAAGGAAAATCTCACCACTCCAGCCAGTTGAAAGAGAGCGCAGGACGTTAAAGCAGTCTGGGCAGCAGCTGTGCAACAACCGGGGTGCACATAGATTTGATATGTCATAAGGGTCGGGGTTGCGCGAACAGCTCTGTGGTGCTGTGTTGATAAGATGTTTGAGTTATGGCAAAAGGGAGTGGGCAGCGGGCAATTAAGAGATGGGGTACAAGCTAGATCTGGAACAATCTACTGCAGGCTTAGCATGAGGGCAGCAGAAAAGGCGGGAGCCAACAAATTTGAATTTCGAGACACTTATAAATCATAGGGGGCATCCACCGAACGAGTTACGCTTGTGAGAACCGTAATCTATTGTGCCTTCTCGTTGCTATGGCACTATTCATTATCTACGCTCAAGGGGTAAGGCCAAGGGTTGTGATCTGGCCATTGGAGGTGCCGGGCTTTTTGAAAAGGATGGTGTTGATAGCTGTGGGTGTTGAAAAGTGTGCAACAAGAAATGCTTGTTGAGAATGCAACAAGATGATGGAGCTTAGTGAAAAGAGTCGCCTTCACTAAGTGGGCCCGCAGGGAAATTATGGCGCAAGTTCTATTTTTTATCCCAGCAGGGATCACAGTATGGGTGATCACAATATGGGTGATCACAATATGAGTGATCACAGTATGGGTGACCACAGTATGGGTGATCACAGTATGAGTGATCAAAGTCTATTTTTAGACTAGCTGTCAAAAATAGAAAAGTCAAATATTATTGTCTCATAATAATATTTGGACTATAAACTTGATCTTATTCTCTTGGAGCACTTCAGTTTGAGCTACAGATGTGGCACATGCAGCTATCAGAAGGAAGTACGCTTTCTTTGTGGGTCAATTGAGTTTTTGCATGCATGACTTCAGTTAGAACTCAATCAGTTGAGTTTGGTGGAGTTGATTGTAGAGTTGATGGAGTTGTGTTCAGTTTGACTTGGTTAAACTAGTTGTAATTAGTCTAACTACAAATAGAATAATGATGAGTTGTTAAACTAATTATTAACTCATAATGCAACTATAGAATACATCAGTTAACTCAGTTGCATGTCAGTGCATGTTCAGTTCAGGAGGGACAGGTGTTAGAGGATCATATTGCTATCAGTTGTGACTATAGTTGTGCATGATGATTTGCACAATCAAAGGGATTGAGTATGCCAATGAATTGGCCAATACCAAGAATTGTAGCCTGTGCTCACGTCCAACACAGTGTGAGTGATTCTTTGCAGGTCAAATACGAGTTTGGTAAACCATTCTCATTAATTCTTGAGCAGGTATTGAGCAGTGGAGGCAGGCAAGCAGCGGGGGAGATTTGGAGATCAGATCTAAGCTATATTGTGTGTAACATGTGGAGATAGTACTGAGTACTTGTGAGGAGTATTGTACTATGTATTGTTACATGATTCAATCACTATAATATACAGACAGTTGGGGTTTTTAGCGAGATGCTTTCTCCGGGAAAATACTGTGTTGATATGTGTGATTGATGCTTCTATGTACGCCTGTGAATGTTTCTGCTTCTGTAAATTGATGATCAATGTAGAGGAGGTTATGTATTATGCATGTTCCACTTATAAGTGTATAATCAAGATAATCTCTTTGAATATGTGTCATATTATTCAAAAATTTCTACATGGTATCAGAGCTGCTTGATTTGTGCAAGAGATTTTTACAGGATATCAAGCAAGGATTGATCATCGGATCTATTATTCAGAAAGTGTTTACATTTTATTTCTTCAGGCAGAGTCTGTAATCGGGCCAGGTAGCCTCTGGATTCATCCTTCTTTTGGAAGGTGAGATATCCGGTGAATGCCCAGACAGTCAATCTCTATACAAGAAATACTTTGTTCTCATGAATTCTAGATCGGAAGTCGTTGAGTTTTTGAGCTGGTGGAATTCGAATTTAATTCCAAAGCAAGAGATAAAACTCAGAAACATTAAGTGTGAGAATGGAGATAGTATGCCCCAGTATCTCACGAAGTTCACCCAATGCCAGGATGAGCTGGGAAGTGTGGGGTGACTGTCGGATGAGGATGGTGAGTCTAGCACTCCTTGACCTTACTAAGAGTTGGCATAGCTACCAGGACTCGGTGAATGCAAGGGAGAAACTGCCAGGATGGGAGAGACTTTGGTCGGATCTTGTGCAGGAGGAGATTAGACGGAGCACCAGAGACGGTTCTTCATCCATGCAGGATGAGGAGAACTGTGCCTTAGTGAGTAAGGTGAAGAAGGGGAAGGAGAAGGGTTCTCTTTCCAAATCCGGTTCTTCCAGTGGTGGGAAGAAGGTTGACAAATCGAAAGTGCGATGCTTTCGTTGTCATGAGGAGGGTTCACGAGTCAAGAATCTGTATGCTCTTGAGGTTCAAGATGCATGCAAAGCCTTGAGCAGTGAGGCAATTGATGGAGACTTGGTGGTTGAGAGGGAAGGTATGTTACCTTTCAACATGCAGAGCCAAAAGAAGTCTCAGACGATTGTGGAGGAGCCACGATTGGTGCAGCAGCTTCAGGAGTTTGTGGAGGAGCCACAACAGGGGAAGTTGAGAGGAGATCGAGTAGATACATCTACTCATCCAGAGACCTCCAGTAGGGGGAAACTTCGAGCCAGGTGGGCTGAGGGATCACATGCAGCCATACCTCCAGGTAGGAGGTGGGGCGATATAGAGTGATCGTCCCAAGGAGGAGGGGCAGGATCCTTGAGGTACCCAACCTCTTGGATGAGACCATGCTACGGGAGCCCTGATGTGTAGTAGCAGGAACTGACTTATTGGGTAGAGACAGATGCGGATGGAGCGGCAAAGAGAGTGACAGTGCAGGGAATCCCAGGACAGTGCATAGCTAGCAGGCTGCAGCAATGCGAGGGGCACAAGTGTTTTGCACAGTGCTAGGTGGCACAGAGAGGTGTGCAATGGTGCGATATGCATGGAGATGTTGCAGTAGCGCAAATGTCAGAGAGGGAGCACTTGTCAGCAGTAGGTAGAGCTTCAGCATCAGAGGATGTTTCTAGCCCAACAGGGAGGTCAGTTGGTAGGTGCAGTGCGGATGCAATGCTGGGAGATAGAACTAGCAGCAGCACAGATGCAGTCAGAGATCAAAGTGATAGAGGCTAGAGTAGTCAAATACTGAAGAGCACAGAGATGCAGAGTTTTCAGTCGACAGAGGCAATAGAAGTCAGAGACTTTGATGATAGAGCAAGTGGACCGACCAGATGTGTTGCATGGAGAACATTCCAGAGTTACAGGATCGGGTTTGAGAGGAAGCCTTTCTTGTTGAGAGGGAGTGTTGAAAAGTGTGCAACAAGAAATGCTTGTTGAGAATGCAACAAGATGATGGAGCTTAGTGAAAAGAGTCGCCTTCACTAAGTGGGCCTGTAGGCAAATTATGGCGCAAGTTCTATTTTTGATCCCGGCAGGGATGATCACAGTATGGGTGATTACAGTATGGGTGATCACAGTATGGGTGATCACAGTATGGGTGACCACAGTATGGGTGACCACAGTATGAGTGATCACAGTATGAGTGATCAAAGTCTATTTTTAGACTGGCTGTCAAAAAATAGAAAAGTCAAATATTATTGTCCATAATAATATTTGGACTATAAACTTGATCTTATTCTCTTGGAGCACTTCAGTTTGAGCTACAGATGTGGCACATGCAGTTGTTAGAAGGAAGTATGCTTTCTTTGTGGGTCAGTTGAGTTGTTTCATGCGTGACTTCAGTTAGAACTCAATCAGTTGAGTTTGGTGGAGTTGATTGTAGAGTTGATGGAGTTGTGTTCAGTTTGACTTGGTTAAACTAGTTGTAATTAGTCTAACTACAAATAGAATAATGATGAGTTGTTAAACTAATTATTAACTCATAATGCAACTATAGAATACATCAGTTAACTCAGTTGCATGTCAGTGCATGTTCAGTTCAGGAGGGACAGGTGTTAGAGGATTAGATTGCTATCAGTTGTGACTATAGTTGTGCATGATGATTTGCACAATCAAAGGGATTGAGTATGCCAATGAATTGGCCAATACCAAGAATTGCAGCCTGTGCTCACGTCCAACACAGTGTGAGTGATTCTTTGCAGGTCAAATACGAGTTTGGTAAACCATTCTCATCAATTCTTAAGCAGGTATTGAGCAGTGGAGGCAGGAAAGCAGCGGGGGAGATTTGGAGATCAGATCTGAGTTGTATTGTGTGTAACATGTGGAGATAGTACTGAGTACTTGTGAAGAGTATTGTACTATGTATTGTTACATGATTCAATCACTATAATATACAGATAGTTGGGGTTTTTAGCGAGATGCTTTCCCCGGGAAAATACTGTGTTGATATGTGTGATTGATGCTTCTATGTACGCCTGTGAATGTTTCTGCTTCTGTAAATTGATGATCGACGTAGAGGAGGTTATGTATTATGCATGTTCCGCTTATAAGTGTATAATCAGGATAATCTCTGTGGATATGTGTCATATTATTCAAAAATTTCTACAGTGGGCATTGCGCAGAGTTCCACATCGATGGTAGGGGATATGCCAGAAATTTATAGACACGAAGCATAACTGGTCTGGATGTCGCTGCCTCACCCATGGGCTGGATGGCGGACCATGAAAAATAAGGGAAAGGCTGTAAATACAGAGACAAATGGTTGAATTATAATTAATAGGTCATCTCTGATGCACCTAGAAGATTGGGATCTCGCAGACAGCGGCAACGGTCTTGCAAAATTGCAACACATGCTGCAGCAGAAAGTGCGTACAGAAGAGACGAAAGTGGATAATGGCTGCGTTGATACGAGGAGTTCCCGTATGCGACACCCCAGCTAGAGCTAAAATCCTATGAGGAGGCGTTTTGTGTTAACCGGGCAGAGTAGAATGAGCAGTATCTGTTGTGGGAATTGGTAGCGACACTGGAGCCGAAGCTGGAAGAAGCGTTGCTAGAGACAAAGAGGGAGCAGTACGTCACTCACAGGAAGGTGAACCGCGGAGCCTAGGCAGCGCATATCGTCGCACTGACAAGTGACTCGAGGCGAGTCATGATGATTGTGTTGGGGGTCTGTTGGATAATAGAGGTCTCGCGTAACAGATTTGGGGCTTAAAGCCTATAAGTTAGGATAATAATATTGTAAATCTCTGAAATATGTGGAGCGCAAAATGTAATAGGTCGAGTCAAAGGGTTGTCTGCCCGAGAAATAGTATATAATAATAGGAAGTAAGTTGGCCTGCCCTTGGTCTGCGGACCATGGGAATGTATAAATAGAGCGTGGCTCTAGGGGAAAAAGGTAGTTTTGGTGGTTAATAGATCTAAGTGCTATGGGTTTGTAAGGACAGTAATCTCTACGTCTGTAAGTTTGAGTCAAGGATGTTGGTGGGTAGATAGAGGCTCTGTAGTTGTGTGCGTAGAGGCCTGGTAAAGTCCGCAGCCATGTGCGCGGACCCCTGCAGCTGAGTGCGCATGGTAGATCTGGTTGTATTGGTGACAAAGTTGAATAAAGATAAGTTGATTATGAAATATTGTAGATCTAGTTAATGTATGGTTGATATATATGTTTTACCTGTGCACTTATGCTTATATTAGGAGTGTATGCAAATCTATAACTTTTCTGGGCGTGCGAACTAGTTATCTCTATTAAATGTTTTCTTAAAGACCCTAAGAAGTAGCTTTGATCTGTAACAAACTTAGTAATAATAAATTTTAAATAATTTCCTTGTTCTAGATCTACGCGGAAGGAAAGTGGCGCGAGGCCACAGAACGGCGCGTGAACCTTCCAGACCACATCAAGACATCCCAAGGGTGCGGAAACCTAGTTCCAACACCCTACACTGCTACCTCGAGTGAGACCTCAGTCTGCACTCTGTGGACTGTTGCCGAAAGGGTCGGTAGTTGCAGGATTTGTTTGGCTAAATAACTCTTCCGAACTTGGGTCAACCCCATATAAGCCAAAACCAACATCTTGGTTTGGCAATCACAAATTCTAGAATTGATTAGATTTTTATTTAAAGTATCGGGCACTGCCAAAGTTGCCTCACTATTTTCATGTTGGACAAGTGAATTGAAACATTACTTTTCAATTTGACTACCATTATTCTACATATGAACTATTGTTGTAGGAGAAACCTCAGGAATTACTTTAGGAACCTTTTGAGTGATAGTTTAAGTAGTAGTTGCTACAAAACTAGAAACAACATTAAGTGTTATATTAGGAACAGTACCATAAATAACATCACGAGTTGTATCAAGAATTTCATCAGCAACAAGGGAAAAAGAATCAATAGGAGTATATTTTGAGCAGCTTTTAAAGTAATCTTTTCAAACTCCTTCTATTGTTCCTGCATGGTGGGATCTTTGAATAATTCATCAAAACCCTCATTAGAAATATCTCTTATCAATATAGATTCCTTCTTCAGAACAATTTCTAGTGTTTTTGATGTAGATATGTCAGTTGGAATTTCCCCTATTGCTTGTTGAAATATTAGGGGCAATGAGGCCCTTCTCTCTTTTCAAAATGCAAAAAATTGTTGATAATTTTTTGGATGAAGTTCCTATGCCTTTTTTCAAACAGTGTGATATGACCTTGATCTACAAAACAAATCATCAAACATAGATTTTTCATGTGCGTACTTTTTTGTACCTACTGCGGTACAATGTTCAGCAACAACCCCAGCAGGACCATGAATTTTAACAAGAACTGTAGGAAGCTTCAATGAAAATAAGTTTTGGGCATGTTGAATATTTTGAAGAGTGTAAGTTTTGACCTCAACTAGAAAAATAGGCCAAACCTTTTTTAAGTCCTTTTGAAGTTCAACAGTGATCCTATTTTCTACAATTTTATATGTGGCCTCTTCGCAGACAATATGATCCAAAACAAATAATGGAAAAGCATGTGGGGGAGCATAACAACTATATATCCTGTTATAAGAGATTTTCTTCTAAATACCAACCACCAATCCTATTTATATAATTCTTGGTTTCTCCTAACTACCTTTGGTGTTTGGTTTTGAACATGGCCTCATAAATTGGGATTATGACAAAATGGCATATCTAATAGAAATGGTCAAAATAGTTTTCTTCCCAAAGCTTGTTAGGGTGTAAGTGGATGGGAAGGGGCTGAATAGATGTCCATTTCCATCCTATGGCTAGAAATATGGTTGAGAAATAGATAGAATCCATAATAAAAGCAGACATGTAAAAAAGAAGAGTGTAAGTGACAATGTTAGCTTGACAAAAGGAGTTAATTTGTTGAGCCAAACTATTCAATAGTATATTTTCCCAATTGAAGACAAAGCACTCAAAAACTCTTAAGATAAGAGGAACCCACTCAAGATAAAAGCGTGAAACATATTTCCTACCAAAAATCATACATAGCATGGTGTAAAGATAGACAAATGGTTATTTAACTGAAAAAGTGGTATATTCATTAGAAGTTTCTACGTTAAACTTATGTTCTTTATTTTCCCAACCTTTAATTATATCAGGCATTTTCCTTTTCAACTAAATGCACTCTTCTTGAAATAATTTCTCTAACAAAATAACATTGTAATTTAGCTTAGGTTAGGGAATCTTATACATGCCTTGAATGTCCTTCGGGAAAAAAAGAGTCGATCATAATGTCTTGATAAGTACATATCAAACACCTGGATGTTTCAGTATGTTTTAGCACTGAAAAAAAATAATTTCCCGTTCCAGATTGGGCGATTGAGGAGATGTTCAAAAAAGTGTCAAGAAAAAGGGCCGACAAATGGGGCAACGCCTAACGAGCCATATATCAAGTATTAAATGCACCCGGAGATGCACGCGACATAATTCGTTAACATACAAAATGCAAAATTCGTCATTAAATAAAAAAAAACATTTTGCGTGTTAACGAGCTATGTCGCGTGCATCTCCGGGTGCATTTAATACTTGATATATGACTCGTTAAATGCTGCCGACAAATGGTGGCCAGGACATAAAATATCATCATTAAAGGAACGGGATCTGGCGGCTAGGACAGAAATGTAACGTGAACTTTTCTGTCACAAGATGTGTAAAATTCTATATCGACTATCAGACATTTAAAGAGGAGCTTTATAAAAGACCATTGATCTCTTCATTAAAAAGGGTGGGCGACCTAATAAATAATAGGTACATTTTCTCATGTTCGGGCTCGAACTATCAGATTAATTGGTAGACATCCCAAGACTCGGGATGGGAATCATTCTTGTGATGAGATGTGATTCATTCCTTAAGCAATTTGGCACATTGAGCACAGTTAAAGGTTAAGCATTCGAATAATATTCCGGTCTTGCTAGACATAAGGAATGGCATATGTGCCTTAAGACTTAGCATGATTTTATATCTTTTAAGATTATTTTGAAACTTATGATATATACAATGTTTGTGATTATTTACATGGGATGACTAAAGAATGTACAAAAATTAAAGGTCCTTTATTTATTATTTTTAAGTATAGTGGGGTGGTGTTGTTTTGTCACAATATGTTAATAAACTTTTAAGTGCCTGCTTTGCTTTAGGGATGATAAACTATAGGGTGCTTAAACCATTGGGGTGTTTGTTGGAAGCTTGATAAACCACTTAGTAGGTGGAGACATTGTGATTCTTATTATTAAAAGAATTTTAATAAACTGTAACATACTCTTTACTATTCCTAACCCCAACTAAGTGTAGAAGGAGGTAATTATTAGACTAACCCAACCTCCAAAGTCCAGTTATGGAAATGGGGTCTAAATTTTTTTACTTCTATTGACTTCCTCAAAACCCAGAACAAATGACATCTTTGTGTCTGTCTCGTTGATACCTTTCCAAAGATATAAAATTTGCCTCAATCCAACTCCCAAATCAAAAGATGTGGTTGATTTAATTCTTGGCCAATCAGAAAGTGCCACGACATCAAGACTGCCATTTGGCAGCCACTTGTTCTCCATATGGCTATCAGAGACAGCCAACACATTGCCACGTCTTACTTTTTCTTTCAACCCATTCATACAGAAGTCACGAACTAGCCCCTCTAAATAACATAATATGCAATGCATAGTGTGCGGAGGTGTCAGTGACTCCAAGGCCATGTCACCCCGGAGTAAAATCTCGACTTTATCCCATCTAGTCACCCCATTGAAACTTCCCATAACATTTCTTCCAAGTTTACTTGGATTTCCCCGTGGACCCTTCCTTCGTTGTGTCTCCTCATTATTTGTTGTAACAGTGCACAAGCGTACCCATCCTTGCCACGAAATCCCAAATAATAAATCTAGGGAATTTCTTACGCAATCCCCCATTGATTCTTCTGGGGTAAACCTTCCGAGGGGGTGTGGATTCTTCGTGGACCCTACTACTAACTTGTATTGACGCCATTATTTACCATGGCATGTCCGGGCTCCACCATGCCATGTCTTCTTACCCTGTGCTAATTATGCCTTTGTTCATATTTTTCTAGGTTACGTGGAAACTTTCCATGTCCTGTCACCACCTCAACATGATTCAACTAATTTCATTTACCACATTCGTTCACACCTATACATGTGGGCTCTTCCTTGCCACATCACCACAGGAATTAATTCCCAGTAGGATTACATTTGTCTCCATTGTAAATCATCGGGGACGAAGCATCGGGGTGACATCACTAGCCATTTATACTGAGGTGATGTCACCCTCCACGTGGCTCCAATCCAAGCATTCCATGTGTAACTCGTCTTTGGGCCTCTTAGGCCCATCAAACCCTCGAAAATGGCTAACATGTGTCCTACTTCTTGAGACGCCATGTGGCTTTTAGGCCATCTCACTTTCCCTGTTGAGCATGGGTTCCACCTCGTCCCCTACATGGTAACACAAATTTTCCACGTTATAAGTGTTTCTTATTTTCTTCCGCGTTGGCACGCCAACTGATTACCAACCGGCCCCACTTACCAACTCACCCTGAGAGTAAAATCCCAACAATTTCCCCTTGGATCTCAGCTCGAAATCTCCATGGATTAAGTTTTGGGACACATGGACGGCACCCATGTTTTCTCAAATTTATGGCTCGGACCTCTCCTGCCTTGTCACTTGGGCATGGCTACTGGCCATATGGTGCTTAAGCATGGGTCCCTCGTTACTCCTTGGAGCCCTAAATTCTAGCCCTGCAGCACTTGTTCGTGTGTGCATTTGAGGATTTTTCCGCCCTTGGTGCTTGGGTTTGCAATTAATAAATATATATGTATATATCAATTTGTCTCTCCCACGTTTAGAAATATTAAAACCAGGCTTAGTAACCAATTTTATTCAATCTCATAACTTATACACTGAGATTTATCCCATCAATTTCATTGTATCCCATTAGACAAATTTCAAGCTCACACAGTTTAGAAAGCTACAAGACTCTTAGGCCAATGATGAGCAGAAAACGAGCTCATGGATACATGCAGGAATATTTTTCATTCTCTCAAGAAATCCACAGGAAACCAATATTCCTTCAATGGGAAAAAAATCACAGTTCACAACATCTCACATGCATCAAATCAGCTAGTGTTATTTCATGGTCATGATTCCATACTTTTAGCAGTGCAACCCAGCAGATAAGAGATCACACAAGAACATACTTATTAATTAGAGATCTGAGCTATGAACTGCAGCTTTCCTATCTACCACATATATATATTACTATAAGCATTCTCATCATGAATAGTGCCATAGCCACACTTATTTGTTGAGATCATAAATATTCATTAGTCCATACACACATAAGGTTCATGGTTTCAATCCACTAGTTTGTATTGTGTGCTTTCAACAAAAGGTTATATATATACATATGTGTAATATTCAATTCATTTTGAACCCTTCCTGGTCCAACATTTCAAGTTATGTTCAAGGATTCATCATAATCATTCAAGGATGAGTACCATACATGTGGACAACTTCTCACACGCGAACTCATTACATTATTCAAGCATTGTTGAGACAATATGGCCTACCATACCAATCAGCCACATTGTAAACACACCCTTCCTTCTAGCTTTGGTTAGGTTTTGAGGTTAGGAGGGGTGTGTTTACACACATAAACAACTAAGTCATAGGTCATACCTCATACTTCAATGGCACCATTTTACCTTAAATAAAATAAACATGAAATATTATTATTGATCCAGGTGGATATTGGTGGGCACCCACCTATTCCACTTGGACCCCCACCATTATTTCTTTCAGTTTTTTAATTTCCTTATATGTAGCAAAATTTTCTATTTTGGGCGTTTTTTGGGTCCTGAACTTCCAGAGCCGAAGGCCCTAAACAAAGTTTTTGGGGAAAACCGGAGCCAACATGGATTTTTGTTTGGTTTTGGCCATTCAAAAGTTGTAGTTCTCGAATATATCTTTCTAACAAGGTATTGTGCACGTCAAACGGAGATCGTATGTCAAAGTTACGACCCCGGGAAGTTGATGTACCAATTTACCCAAACGAGGCCCATAATTTGGTGCTTCATCTCCTAGGGTTAGGTTTTTGGATGTTTAAGGTTTTCCATTGTTTCTCAATAATAAATAGGCCTTTGAGCCTCATTGTAACACAGTTTAGAGGCATATCGCTGCCACATCTCCTCTCAATGATAAGCTACCATCGCCCTAGCTAGTCTTATTTCCACTTTGTTTGTAAACATATTTTAGTATTTGCTATTAAAGAAATGAAGTGTTATTTTTGTTGCATCTTTGTATTTATGGTTATATCTGTAATTTGTTGTGTTCCTGTTTAAATCTGGATCAGTGGTATCAGAGCAGTATGCTCTTTCTCTATTTTTCTTTGCATGTCCCAAACGAGATCAGGATATAAGGAGTTACGGCTCGATCTGGTTGAACCTTTGCAAGATCAGCCTCGCAAACCCTGACAACCGCCCATGGGGAAAGAAAAGAAAGACGAGGGAGCAGCAGATCCTATCAAAATATTACTCAAGGAGGCCCTCAAGAAAAAAAGGAATGCAATGATGGATAATTGTTGGGATGGGGTCCCCTGGGTCAATTTTGAGGTAAAAGCCCAAATTTTGATGTAAATTTGGTAAAAAGATGTAAATTCTCCACAAATTGTGGACACGAGGCATGTAGTTAGTTAAGAGTCAAAAAGGGTTTTTACCCTCATTTATGTAAACTTGAGTCGGTTTTGGAAGAGGGATTGTATAAATAGGTGTTTCTTAGAGAGTCTAAGGAAGATATCTGTCTTGGTCTATGGGTACGATAGAAGGAATCTAGAGAGTTAGCGCAGGGAAGTAAGTCTTAGAGGAGGAAAAGGCTCTGCAGCTGAGTGTGCAAAGGCCAAGAGTAGTGTTCACAGCTCAGTGCGCAGACCCCTGTAGCTGAGTGCGCAGGGAAGTTTTGAGTCTGTAAACCTATACTAAAGATCAATAAAGAAGACTGTTGCAGAAATTCCTGTGTTTTATCTCTTTGCTTCTGTTATGTATGATTGCGATATATGTTGTGATGAAATGATGTCTTCATAAAATAATGATGTATTGATGTGCGAATTTACTTGATCTGTCTTATTAACTGAACGTAATTAATGTTAAGTAATTACACGAAGATCATAACACTTTCTGTTAAATTTATCGAACACTTAGGTAGATCTGAGTAAATACTGATCTAAGGATAATCTATGGTGCACGTAAGTAGCTAATTTTCTTGTTCTGGTTCTGCAAAAGCCAGTGGTAGACCTTCGCAGAGGTCTAGAGGCTGTTGGAAGGTAATTGCAGTACCAAGCCCTAATGACTTGTAGATCTGCATGGAAGCAAATCTGGGGTATAAAAAGACATCACACTGATCTCCGGATGCGGAAAATTGGTTCCAGCATCCCCCATACTGCTTCAGGTGAGACTTCAATCCGCGCTACGTGGATTGATGCTGAAAGGGCCAGTAGTGTAGGGATTTGTTTGGCACAACTAACTCTGTACCTGCGTCAGGACCTCTTAAGCCAACAAATGGTTACGTTTCCAGGACCGGGATCTACTAGAGAGATGTGTGATGTCGCATCACTGGAATCCGAAAAAAAAGGAAATTGAGAAGTCGTTGGATAGGAATATCCAGGAATTCACAACGCAAGAGAGCATAAATCTGCACCTAACAAAAGAGAAGTGTTTGGACAGATATTTGTACACAGATAGACACGAAATTTTCTTATGCACCTTCCTAATTGAACTATATGAGTGGATAGCTAAATTGGCAGACGGCCAAGGAAGGTGGAGTCTTAACGGTTCAATAGTGTGGACTCTAAAACTAGTGCAAAGGTTGCAAACCTCTGAAGATAAGATCGCACGTGTTATGGACCATTGGCTAGATCGGGTTATAGGAGGATTTGTTACAGAGTTCGTGATTGACACCTCAGTCAGTTACAGCGAAGCAGAGCGACACTTCTTCAAAGGACCGCGAGGTAAGTATTTGAGATCTTTGAATACCTAGATTAAGATGCTCTTGTGTGAAAAACAAGTTATGCCATTTCCTTGATGTTTGGATCTATGCGAAGTGGACGAAGCTTTAGAAACCAAGAAAAAGCAGGTCTTGAATATAGCCCGTTGATTGGACCTCCTTCGAGTGACAATGAGGGAGTGGTATAGGCCTCACCGTGGAGCATTGTCCAAGTTGTAAGGAAAGGGTTTTCACAAACCCATCATCCTTCCACGCCGCCTCAAAATTCACCTCCACAACATACACCTTCACCCACACCGCCACCACCTCCATCGACATTCAACATGTGGAATACAATGAAGTTGCCAGTTTTCAAGGGCTTAGGAAGTGAGGATCCCGATCAATTTTGGTTTTTTTCTAAGGTTGTGTGGACATCACAATAGATTACGGATGATAATATAAATAAGGCATAGTTGGTTACCGCTCTACAAGATCATGTGCTGACATGGTATGTTAAGTACTGCACCAATAATCCGTTAGTGTAATTAGCAAATACTCAGGATGCTTTGAACAAATAATTCAGTAAGCCGAAGTCTGACTCGCAAACAGTAATTGGAATTAAGGAAATCATGATGAGAGTTGGTGAAACACCCTAGGAGTTAGATCAAAGGTTTAAGTGTGTAATCCGCGAAGCTAATATGCATCTCACAGATAGTGAGCACGGCGAGTGGTTTATAGCCTTTCTCTTGCCCCACCTAAGCATTGCTTTATCACATCAAAAGACAGAAACTCAGGCGGAAGTTCTAGAAATCGCGATGAGATTACATGAAACTCCTATTTAGGGCGCGTCTTTGGGAGTCGAACAAATTCACTCACAGTTGCAGAACCTCTATTTGGAAATGTAGAGCTTGAAAAATAAAAGGAGGCCAGGAGGATGTGCACGAAGAAGTCTGGTGCCTCAAGCGTAAGAGCCAGGGGCATGATAAATATCATTGCCCTGTCTTCATGAACTATATCACAATGGGAGGGGGGGGGGGGGTGATGCCCCTGAGCCATGAAGCTCCAGCAAGACCAAGTATGGGGCACGCGCTATGGTGCGTTATTTTTCAGGTGATCGAAAAACATGTCACAGATAATTGTCATTTGCTCCAAAAGTTTGTACAGACACCACAACAATTGTTCTGTGATTTATGCAAGTCGGTGGGCCACGATGAGCACCACTGTCGTAGCTATGAATTGATGATGGAAAGGATGCCTCCAGCTCAGGGCGCAGGAGGAGCATGCGGAGGATGTCAGGGGCGTGGATGAGGACGAGGAGGAGGAGGACCTGGTAGAGGTTGTGGACAAGTCATCTGTTATAATTGCGAAACAACAAGGCACTTCGCACAGGAGTGTACGAGTCAGACATGCCCGTCATGTCAATACTGCACTCAATTTGACCACACATTCAAATAATGCCCTGTGTTGATAGCTAAGATGCTGGAGAAGAAGGCGCAGCCTCAGCATCCTACCCAGAACTTAAAGATGACGAGGGACAAGCCCCGCGAAGAGGATCCAAATGTGAATATCGTGCTAAGATGTGGGATCACGACTCGTGACGATAAAGGACGTTAAGTCCACGATGGATGATAGGACAACATCCACCGTTAAAGAAATTGAGACAATAAACAATGAATATATAACAACAACATTGGATGCTAAGAAAACAAGTAAGCACATCATGAATCTCTCTAACACCCAGATTGACCAAATCACTTTAGGTCTACTCGAAAGTGGCTTAAATCTTTCCATTTCCCTACATACCATCCCTAAAGAAGGCATTTTGTGAAACATTGAATACGGGATTAAGGATTTACCAGACAACATTAAGGAGATGATTAGACAGGATTGTTACATCATCCTCAGAAAGGCTAAACCACCTAGAAGAAACATTTCCATTCAAGAATGCCTTTCTCTCAAAACCTTAAACCAAAACCCTAATATTGTGGTCTTGAAAGCTGACAAAGGTGGTGCAACTATTAGAATGAACACAGAAGACTACAATGAGAAGATGCTAGACCACCTAGCCATTAGTGGTTGTTACATTCAATTAAAGAAGAACCCCATTAAAAATATCTCCAAGAATGTTAATAACTTGATAAAATCAAGCAATGAACACAACATCAAGAATCTTATTGAAACCAATCCCTACACCCCTAGAATTTATGGAGCCCCTAAAAATTACAAATAAGGCATCCCTATTAGACCTATTGTCAATACTATTGGAGGCCCTACTTACCATCTAGCCAAATACCTTGCCAAAAAACTTAAGCCAATGGTGGGGAACACTAGCTCCTTTCTCAAAGATTCCAGTCACTTCATCAATGAGATCAAACAGATAAAACTGAACCACAAACCATATAAATCGAAACAATGAATAACAAGAATGAAATAACGTCTTGGATGTGTGATAGCAAGGATGAAACAGAAACTTGGGTGTTTGACAGCATAAAAGGTGATAAAGTCTCCAATGAGGATGTTAAACCCACAATGGATGATAGGACAGCATCCACAATTCAAGGAATCGATACAATAAACATTGAATATATAACAACAACATTGGATACTAAGAAAAAAAGTAAGAAGAAGACATTTTGTGCAACATTAAATACAGGATTAAGGATTTACCAGACAACATTAAGGAGATTATTAGATAGGATTGTTCCATCATCCTCAGAAAGGCTAAACCACCCATAAGCAACATTTCCAAATAAGAATACCTTGCTCTCAAAACCTTAAACCAAAACCCTAATATTGTGGTCTTAAAAGCTGACAAAGGTGGTGCCACTATTACAATGACATAGAAGACTACAATGAGAAGATGCTAGACCACCTAGCCAATAGTGGTTGTTACATTAAATTAAAGAAGTACCCCATAAAAAATATCTCCAAGAATGTTAATAACTTGATAAAATCAAGTAATGAACATAACATCAAGAAACTTATTGAAATCAATCCCTACACCCCTAGGATTTATGGAGCCCATAAAATTCACAAAGAAGGCATCCCTATTAGACCCATCATCAATATTATTGGAGACCCCACTTACCATCTAGCGAAATACCTTTCCAAAAAACTTAAGCCTGTGGTGGGGAACATTAGATCCTTTGTCAAATATTCCAATCACTTCATCAATGAGATCAAACAGATAAAACTGGACCACAAACTGTAGAAATTGAAACAATGAATAACAAGAATGAAATAACATCTTGGATGTGTGACAGCAAGGATGAAATAGAAACTTGGGTGTTTGACAGTAGAAAAGGTGATAAAGTCTCCAATGAGGATGTTAAGCCCACGATGGATGATAGGACAACATCCACAGTTCAAGAAATCGAGACAATAAACGATGAATATATAACAATGACATTGGATATTAAGAAAACAAGTAAGAACATCGTGAATCTCTCTAACACCCAAATTGACCAAATCACTTTAGGTCTACTCGAAAGAGGCTTAAATTTTGCCATTTCCCCGCACACAATCCCTAAAGAAGACATTTTGTGCAACATTGAATATAGGATTAAGGATTTACCAAACAACATTAAGGAGATTATTAGACAGGATCGTTCCATCATCCTCAGAAAGGTTAAACCACCCAAAAGCAACATTTCCAAACAAGAATACCTTAATCTCAAAACCTTAAAACAAAACCCTAATAATGTGGTCTTGAAAGCTGACAAAGGTGGTGCGACTGTTATAATGAACACAGAAGACTACAGTGAGAAGATGCTAGACCACCTAGCCAATAGTGGTTGTTACATTAAATCAAAGAAGAACCCCATAAAAAAGATCTTCAAGATTGTTAATAACTTGATAAAATCAAGCAATGAACAAAACATCAAGAATGTTATTGAAACCAATCCCTACACCCCTAGGATTTATGGAGCCCCTAAAATTCACAAATAAGGCATCCCTATTAGACCCATCATCAATAATCTTGGAGGCCCCACTTACCATCTATTGAAATACCTTGCCAAAAAACTTAAGCCTATGGTGGGGAACACTAGCTCCTTTGTCAAAGATTCCAATCACTTCATCAATGAGATCAAACAGATAAAACTAGACCAAAAAACGCAAAAATCGAAACAATGAATAACAAGAATGAAATAATGTATTGGATGTGTGACAGCAAAGATGAAACAGCAACTTAGGTGTTTGACAGCAGAAAATGTGATAAAGTCTCCAATGAGGATATTAAGCCCATGATGGATGATAGGACAGTATCCACAATTCAAGAAATAAAGACAATAAATGATGAATATATAACAACGACATTGGATACTAAGAAAACAATTAAGCACATCGTGAATCTTTCTAACACCCAAATTAACCAAATCACTTTAGGTCTACTAAAAAGAGGCTTAAATTTTGCCATTTCGCAACATACCATCCCTAAAGAAGACATTTTGTGCAACATTGAATACAGGATTAAGGATTTACCAAACAACATTAAGGAGATTATTAGACAAGATTGTTCCATCATCCTCAAAAAGGCTAAACCACCCAAAAGAAACATTTCCAAACAAGAATACCTTGCTCTCAAAACCTTAAACCAAAACCCTAATATTGTGGCCTTTAAAGCTGACAAAGGTGGTGTGAATTTTATAATGAACATAGAAGACTACAATGAGAAGATGCTAGACCACCTAGCCAATAGTGGATGTTACATTAAATTAAAGAAGAACCCCATAAAAAAGATCTCCAAGAATGTTAATAACTTGATAAAATCAAGCAATGAACACAACATCAAGAATCTTATTGAAACCAATCCCTACACACCTAGGATTTATGGAGCCCTTAAAATTCACAAAGAAGGCATCCCTATTAGACCCATCGCCAATACTATTGGAGGCCCCACTTACCATCTAGCGAAATACCTTGCCAAAAAAATTAAGCCTATGTTTGGGAACACTAGCTCCTTTGTCAAAGATTCCAATCACTTCATCAATGAGATCAAATAGATAAAACTACACCAGAATGACATCTTGGTGAATTTTGATGTAAAATCTCTCTACACCAATATTCCCATAGATGAAGCCATGGAAATAGTCCACAAAATCATTGATACTGACATAGCTAAATTAGTAGAAGCCTATCTGAAATCTACCTTTTTCAGCTTTAAAGATGACATATATGAGCAGACTTGCGGTGTGGCCATGGGTCACCTTTGTCTCCCATCATTGCCAATTTGTTCATGGAACATTTTGAAGCTAAAGCTATCGAGTCTTCCCCTTTAAAACCTAATATTTGGAAAATATTTGTCGATGAAACTTATGTCATTTGGCCTCATGGAAAAGAAAAATTACACATTTTTCTAGAACACCTCAATAGTCGATCAACTTATATCAATTTTACAATGGAAGTTGAAGAGAATGGCATCCTTCCCTTTCTTGACATCCTAATCAAGAGAAACCAATTTGGCTCAATATCTCACTAGGTCTATCATAAGAAAACCCACACTAAATGTTACCTTCATGCCAACTCTCACCATCATCCTGCTCAGAAACTAGGGGTGATTAACACTATGGCAACCAGGGTTGTGTGTATTTTAGATCACGATCATTTGGATCAAGAGAAGAACCACCTATTGGATGTTTTTGAAAAGAATGGATATAGAAGACACCAAGGTATCAAAGCTTTCAAGAAAGTGGAGAATCCTAGAAACAAACAACCTATGGATGATTGTGTTGGTAAGGTACACCTTCCATACATACTAGGCACCACTGATAAGATTTCTTACATTTTAAAAAAGAATAATATAAATACCACCTTCAAACCCATGAATACCATTCTAAAATGTCTAAAATCGGTAAAAGATCCCATTGATTCGAAACACCACAAAGGGGTTTATTTGGTCCCTTGTTCTTGTGGAAAAGCCTACATTGGGGAGACTGGTCGATCTATATTAACCAGGATTCAAGAACATGTTGCGGACATTAAACATAACCATTCCAAAACCTCAGCCTTGGATGAGCACTCTAGCAAAACCAATCATCACATTTGCGTCGAAAACTCTTGTTTTGTGGCCAGGATTGATCATTATCACCATCGAAAATTTAGAGAAGCCATAGAAATAAGTAAACACCTTAACAACCTCAACCGTGATGATGTTGGAAGATAAGCGATATTTGGATTCCCACTCTAACTAGGTATTCTACCTTAACCTAGATTCTCCCTGCCCCTTTATCCTTTGGTCCTCCTTATGGTTCACCAAACCCTAAAATCTATTAAAATAAAATAATATTTGAATTAATAACAATAATCAAGAATTACCTATTTACTATTTCGATCCTTAAAATTTTATATTAAAATTAAAATCATTTTAATTATAATTAGACCTTAGTTAACTGAGTCCTAATTAAAAACCAAAAACTTCATATATCAATTCATAAAAATTAATAATAAAATATATTAGTAATCTAAAAACATCAAACACTTATGAACATCATTCACATAATATCTTAATAAAACAACATCACTAATAAAATATTTTAATAACTAACAATTAGAATATTATATTTTTCCATAAATTCAAGAACATTAAACCAAAATAATTCATTATCATAATTATATTAATAAACATGCAATCAACAATGCATATAAATATTAAGCATTAATTATAATTTTAATATTTTAATCATACAAGATTTAAACATTAGGGTCAATACTAAAAATTAAACATAAAAATCTTGTATTAAAAAAAAACTAATTATTATTTGCAGAAAATTGTCAGTGAATTAATAATATTTAATAATACTAAGTTTCAATTTCATCAATAACCATCAATACAATTATCAATATTTAATTATCATTAATAAACATTAATAAAATCAATAAATTAAAAATATGTTTCATGGCTTTATCAAACTTGTGGGCTCCATGCATTCCTATCCCAACCCTCTCCTCTATTTATCACCCCATTAATCTCTGACTTATTCACTCATCTGATCCTGATGATGGACCATGGAGGTTGGTTCGAAACGTCGATTACAAAAAACATAGATGTGATGAATCCGGAAGATATTACCACACAAAATACAGATCGCATAAGCCTCAAATCTACAAAGGAAAACAACTTGAAGAGGGTGGATGGATCTACAAGGCTCCAGAAAAGGAGATTGGGTTTGATCTAGAGCATGTGAAGGAAACATTTATGGAGGTGAAGAAAAGCTTTGTTGAGGCCTCTACCTCAGGAAGTGAGGACAAACTACTAGAAACCAACGCGCCTACACAGGTTGACCCCTCTGTGCTTACCACCTTCTTGGAGGCGATAGGAAGGCTGTGAAAGGGCTACAGGAGTTGATAAAAAAGTGTTGGTAAGGAGAATGCTCTTGAGGAACATCGCATAGTCCACAAAATCGGTAAACATAAGGCAAGAATAGGGCGCGGGATGAGGCTCGCCACATAAATAGGAGACTATGAGATGGACCAGGTTATTTTGGATCTGGGATCTGATGTGAACGTTTTGCCTAAATATACATGGGAGAGAATGGGGAGGCCTGTGTTGTAGTGGTCTCCAATTCAGTTGAGGATGGCTAACCAGCATAATATTATCCCCATGGGACGTCTACATGGAATCACTGTAGATATAGAAGGTGCGAGCGCGCTGGCTGATTTTGAAGTGATAGAAATTGTCGATGACCGAAATCCATACCCCGCACTCCTTGGAATTGATTGGGCTATTGATATGAATGGGGTCATCAACTTGAATAAGTGGAAAATGTCGTTTGGAAGGATATCACTCCGTGTTGTAGTCCCATTGGACCCTACAGAAGGACCGCGCTATATTGAACTAGTCCGCGACTATGAAGAAAGTGATGATGCTTTAGATCAAATCTACAAAATTACAGCGTGAGACCAAGATTGGATAATCCAACAGTTGATGGATGGATCGCATGGGACCATGAAAGATCCTTTATATCGGATTCAGATGAAGAATTAGAGCACTAGAAGAACATGTTGCATGAAGTATCTACATTGTGTTGCAACATGATGACTAAATCGTTGCGCTGTGTATCGTCGGAGGTAAGAAATTTTCCTTATTACGATGGTTTGACTGATGTAGATAAGTTTTTGGATGCTTTTGAAAGAGAAGTCCTAGAGGATCATCACTTTCAAGCGTTGGATTTGGCACTGCGCACTACTCCCGCACGGTGGTGGGGTATGCACAAAGACAGTTTTGATGAATGGCGCAATTATAGGAGAATGATGAGGATGCAATTTGGTTGCCCAAACATTTGGCTAACTGAGAAATACGATGGGAGGAATGATCCATGTGATCATTTAGCAAAATGTACTAAAGTTTATGGAACGGAGCCGCAGCCAGATTGGGTGCACTTATTTTGTCACACTCTGGATATAATCCCTATGAATTGGTACCTGGAAACGTAGCTCCGCCATGGCACTGCCGCGTGGGATATCTTAAGGGAAGGATTTTTTATGACCTTCAGTTTTGAAGACGGGTCCGAAAGCATTGATGAGGCTTTGTAGGAGGTTAAGTCAGCGATCTTCAAATTTCCAGAGGATCCTTTGGAATTGGTTCAACCAGATTGGAGCACCTAGCTGCACCATGCAGTGTAATGCTATAATGTGCCTACTGATGGGGATGATGAGGATCCAAGGAATATTAATATTCCAGAGGCTGAAGGCCATCGCACAGTTGAAGGTCTGTAGATAGAGAATCCGGACATCACCATGTCATTGAATACTAGGCAAGTAAACATCAGTACTGAAGCGGAGCCTAAATTTGCAAAGATTGGGGATTACTAGGATGATTCCACAATGGATAAGGTTATCGAGTTGCTTCGTGAATATCAAGTTTTTTTCTTACAAAATTTTCGAACCTGAAAGGCATCATAGGTCACTTGGGCATGATTAATACTACCTTGAAATCTATAGCGAAGCCTATTAAGAAGAGGTCGTATCGCCTTAACCCCAAATACAAGGAAAAGTTCCGCTTGGAATTGGAAAAGATGCTTGAGGTAGGAATTATTGAACTAGTGGAGGAATCTGATTGGGTGAGCCCAATGGTAGTTCAGGAAAAGAAGCAGAAGGGAGAGATAAGGATTTGCGTGGATCTAAGAAAGCTTAACAATGCCTGCAACCATGATCCTTTCCCAACATTGTTTATTAATGAAGTCCTAGATAATGTTGGAGGACAAGAGGCCTACTCATTCACTAATGGGTTCTCTAGATACCATCATATTAAGATCACGCCAAAGGAAAGGAGTAAGACAGCCTTCACAATGGAATGCGGGTGTTTCCAATATATTGTGATGCCGTTTGGACTCAAGAATGCATCAGTGATATTCTCTCGAGTAGTCATCACAGTGTTCAAGGAATTTATTCACAAATTATTGCAGGTATATTTTGATGACTAGATAGTGTTTGGGTTAGTAAAGCGCCATGTATCCAATCTATGCCTAATGTTGGTTACATGCCCAAGATATCAAATCGGGCTAAACCTGAAGAAGTGCATGTTTTGTGTCCCCTTTGGGATTTTGCTAGGGTATGTGGTGTGCAAGCAAGGACTAATGGTGGACCCTTCCAAGATTGCGGTGATAGTCAAATTGGAGGCCCCGAGGAGTGTCAAACAGCTACGCGCAACGCTGGGCCATACTGGATATTATCGAAATTTCATCAAGGCTTATGCCCAGATTACCGTGCCTATGGAGAAGTTATTAAATAAGGACAATGCATTCTGTTGGGATGAAGAATGTCAGCACAGTATGATATATTAAAAGAAAAGATGGTCACCATGTCGATCTTGGTCTTCCCAGATTGGAAAAATGAATTGCATGTGCACGTTGATGCCTGATGTATTGCATTGGGTAAGTGTTAACATGGGCTGGTGAAGGAGAGATGGATCATCCTATAGCATTTTCAATTAGAAAGTTGTCAAAGGCTAAGAAGAACTACTCAATGACAGAGTGTGAAGGATTGGCTATGGTGTACGTGCTCCAAAAGTTTAGACACTATCTATTGGGCGAACATTTCAAAATGTACATAAGCCATTCTACCTTGAAGTATCTAGTCAATAAGCCTATGTTGGGGGACGGGGGGGAATATGTGGATGGCTGTTGTTATTTCAAGAATATGACTTTGAGGTCATTGTAAAACCAGGAAGGTTGAATGCAGGACCTAATCATCTGTCACGGTTTGAAACAGGGGAGGAGCCTACTAACTTAGAGGAAGGGTTGCCCGATGAGAAGCTCTTCATGTTGCATGTAGCGAATAATCATTTTGCAGATATTATTCATTTTTTTACTACAGGGACGACTCTAGAAGGATACACCAGTCAACAGAAGAAAACATTAATAGTGCGCGTGACATATTTCTCTGTAATTGCAGGACATTTGTATAAGATGGGATTGAACAAAATACTCTGCAATATGTGCCCGATTTTGAATGAAATAGAATCCTCCCTGAAGCTCATGGAGGAGTTTCAAGAGGAAATTATGCAGGAAAAGCAACATCGCAGAAGATTTTGCGCGCTGGTCTATGGTGGCCTACATTACATAGGGATACCAAAGCATATTGTAGGTTGTGTGATGTATGTCAAAGAACGGGCAGCCCATCACGAAGGGATGAGCTACCTCTGAATGCTCAGGTGTTGTTATAGCCATTTGAGAAATGGGCTATTGACTTTCTAGGACCAATTCAGCCCCCAAGTAAGAAGACAAGGGCACGCTATATCATTACCGTGACAAAATCCCTGACCAGATGGGCGGAGACACATCCTGTGAAGGATTTTACATGAGCCACGATAGCTAAATTCTTGTTTGAGTACGTGTTAACCAGGTTTGGTTTCCCAAAAGTATTGATGAGTGATCGCAGTACACACTTCCTCAATGAAACGATCAGTGCACTGACAGAAGAGTTCCAGGAGTATCATTAGAAAAGCACACCATATCATCCTCAATCTAATGGAACAGTTAAGGCCTTCAATAAGGTCTTGGAGAATGTGGTGATAAAGATTTGCAACACACAGCAGAATGATAGGAATGTGCACGTATCGACAGTGTTGTGGGCATATAGGACTACTTGCAAAAATCTAACAGGTCAGACACCTTTTCGGTTGGTCTATGGCGTAGAAGTTGTGATTCTTATGGAATATATTGTGCCTAGTCTCTGCATAGCAGCTTTCACAGGAATGGCAGACTGCGAAGCCTTAGAAGAATGGCTCGCATAGCTAATGGAGCTTGAACAAGATAGATTATTGGTTGGATTCCATCAGCAAGTCTAGAAGGAACAAGAAAAGGCTTGGCATGATCGCCACATCAAGCTGCGCACATTCAAGGTAAATGATTTGGTATTATTATATGATAGTAAGTTCGCTAAGTTTCTAGGAAAGTTTTAGATGCACTGGTTGGGGCCATGTGTCAGCAAATAAATCTCAAATGGGGGTGCAGTTTAGCTCGCAAATATGAACGGAGAAACTTTTCAGGGAAGAGTGAATGGAAGTTGGTTAAAGCCGTATGCAGGAGATCTGGCTCAATGACTGCATGACAGCAGAACATTCTTAGTGCTCGAGGTAGTTGTAAGGGAGCGAGGGACTATAAAATACACTTCTCAATTTTGGGGACTATACGATAGAGGGTCTGCATGAAAGAGGGTGATATCACAGTACTAAAAACCATGTGAAGGGAGCTGTGATATGGAGAGATATACTGCGCATCATAGCCAAAAAATGACCGTTAGAGTCACTATTCATGATTTGACATCCTGGAGATGGTTAAGAGGAGCGGGTGGGTGGCATTTAAGGCTGAAATATTTGGAGATCTGCTGCCAAATCAGCATTAATGGATGAATTTTGGGGGAACGGTTGGATTTGAATTCAAATTCCCCTATAAATTATGCATGCCAGTCCAGCAAAGAACACTTTGCACCCTTAGAATTTTTGAGTTGTGTTGTCCATCGCTTATGAATCATGAGTTCTTTGAAGCTTTGATCGCAAGCCCCACGTTCAATAAATTTCCTGAGTTAGACAGGAAATTCATTTGTGACATCATGTCAGGACCAGGTCCCACTGAGACTGCAAGCACTGGAGGAACTATCGCCTCTGAAGGAGCTTCTCCAGAGGTTGTGAGCATGGAGGCTCCAGCTCCTGTGCCTATGGCACCAAGGTCACCTAGGCCAAAGCCTACACTTGTGAGAGAGACCCAAAATTTCAAGAAAGACAAGCAGAAGAAGTCGGTGCCAGTGCGTGAGTTGCCTCAGAAGCATTATGTTGCCCAGGCGAAGAAAAGGATAAGCATCCTGAGAAGGTTGTAGATTTGGAGGCTGAAGAGGGTGCTAAAGATATAGATGCTGAGAGCATGGAGCCCATCACAAAGTTGTCGGATTATACTCCTCCGCGTAAAGGGAAGGTGAAGGTCGCTAAGGACCTAGATTCGGAGAAATTCATCATTCATACGCTCCTATTGCCAGAAAAGATAATCTTCGAAGGTCCGCGCTTGGTGTATGTTCCCATTTCGAAAATGGAAGATTAGGAACTAGCTAACCATGAGAGGTTCCCCCACCTCGCGATGGAGAATTATATGAGGCAAGTGTATTACAAAGACTCAAGTTTCAGTGAGTTGGAATCAATTGAATGGATCCGCGGCGTACAGAAATCTGGATTGTTGAACCTGTTGTGGGTGCCCCACTACCACCGCTCTAACATTACTACCACTTGTATATGGCAGTTGCTTACTTTGGTGCACGATGAGTTCTTGTGGATTGGTGTGGCTATCCCTATCATGGATATGCTCATCCATAGGATCATGCACCTGTCGCATGAGGGCTTGAATCTGGCCAAGGAGTTTTGCAGAAAGACAAGCAAGCGAGACTTGGCGGAAAGAATGAAGAAGAAATTCAAGCTTATCAAGAAACCTTGTAGCTATTCCATAACATCCATCAATGATCTTGTGATGAAGATTGCGACCCAGATATTATCCATAAAAGTCATGAGGAAGTTCTGCGCAGACGAGGTTCTGGCACCTATGATCTCATTAGCTACACAATGCGCGGAGGGCGTGTAGTTTAACTAGTCATGCTATTTATGTAGTGAGTTCCTTGCGAATTGTTGTGAGGCCCAAGATGAGAGAAAGACCTTCCACTACATGTGGTTGCTGCTCTCCATTGTGATGGTTGCATGGGATCTTCCGGAGGACAGCCATTTTCCTCCCTGGCCCCTACGTGGGTCATAGAAAAAAACAATTGGGCATTGATGGAGTCGAGCTTCTGCATGGCCATCAACCAGCGCCCACAGTTTTCCCCAACCGTGTATGAATAGCTGTCTGAATATGTTAAGCTCAAGGAAGACTTCCACTGCATTTACGTCCGGGCATGGAAGGATCCGTGGCAGAAGTGGTTCGATCTGCCATACCTAGTTACTAACGATGCCATCCAGGGGGTAATCAAGCGCTGCCCAGCATATTGGCATACTCCATCTAACTTGGGAACAGGTACCAACAAAGACATGGGGAGCTCAGCGGAGAAGAAGCAAAAGAAGGAGGCGCAGCAAAGCAAGCAACACAAAAGTTGGCCGCGTAGCGAAAGAAAGAGATCGAAGAGAAGGCTCGATTGAAAAAGGAGTGTGCTACAAAGGAGCAGGCTGAACAGGAACAACATGACTCTGAACAGAGCGGAAAATCTCCTTCACCTAAAACCGAGGAGGAAGAGCAATCGGCACAGGGTGATGGAGGTCGTGAGGGGCAGAGCACCCCATTTCTTGTAAGGAAGCATAGAGAACAGTAGCAGGAGGGGTCCTGGAAGAAGACAAAGGTGACTAAACCACCAGTGGATCCCATTACACTAACAGAGGGCGATCTCGACGAGATCGGGGACAAAGTGCACAACACTATAGTCAAACTATTGCAGTATTTCGGGAAACAGCACATGTAGTCATTAGGTAATATTCATAAGGATCTGCGCAAACTAGAGATCCAGACCTGCAGAATACAGGTGGGCACAAGTCAGGTTAGTTCCTTACAAACGAGCCTGGCACCAAGGACAATTCAAGCTGTCGAGCTGGTTAGGACAGTGGACCTCAAGATAGTTGTGCTACCAGAAGGGTCTTTGAGCATGGAATCGGCGGATGAAAATATCATCATTAGCACCCTAAAGAACATCAGCCTTAATATTGTAGTTCTCCCCAATGAATATCTCCATGCACTGCAGACAGGCATGATAACAGAATTAAGAGCACGGGAGCAGTGCGCTCTCAGTTTAATTAGCGAGTATAGGGTGAAAATTGAACAAATGTTCACCGAGAAGATGCAGGCCCTGAAGGAAAGTCATACAATCCATGTGCAAAACCCCTAGTTGGCAGCAACAGTTGTAGAGGTGTGTCGAATAGTGTTAGAGTTTCGCATCCCTAAGGACATGCAACTAGAGGCCAAGATCCGGAAACTCGCTATGAGCGTCCATGATGCAAAGGCAGAGGTGGCGAAAGTACAATTTGAACTCAATATGAAAATAACGAGCTAGAACTCAAGTCACAACCTTCCACTCCGCCCGAGGTCAGGGAGCATCGCAACGCTGCCATCACAGAAGGGATAGCTACTATGGATGTCACAATCGTTGACTACACAGCTTTGTTCGAACACGCCATTGAAGTGGTGACGACCATGCAGGAAAATCCCAGCCTGCAGATATTGATTACAGAGGTCCGCGAGCTACAAAAGTAGTACGACAAGGTTCGGGCGACAGCGCGCACCATTTCTACAGTACAACGCCTCGCCAAATTGCAAGAAGGGAAACAGCTCCTTGCTCAAGTGGAAGCAGTGCAGAAAAAAGAGGAAGTGCTTAAGGCCAGGTTGGATCCTTGTTTGGAAGAAGCCTACCAAGTCTCCACCACCATTCAGAAAAAGTTAACGAACTTGTAGCTCACACAACAGAAGATCAAGCAAGTTGTTGAAGGACCAGCTACAGAGTAGCTGGTTGAACAGGCGAAGCAGGAAGCCACGTAGAGTGCAGCTGAAGTAGAAGTTATATAGGTGGAGCTAGGGGATCTTTGCAGCAATATCACCATGCAATCTAAGTGACTCGAGGGCAAGTATGACCTTTGTATTGGGCGCTTGTTGGGATGGGGTCCCTTGGGTCAGTTTTCGGGTAAAAGCGCAAATTTTGATGTAAAGTTGGTAAAAAGATGTAAAGTCTCTGCAAATTGTGGACGTGGAGCACATAGTTCGTTAAGAGTCAAAAAGGGTTTTTACCCTCATTTATGTAAACTTGAGTCAGTTTTGGAAGATCTACCCATGGTCCGGGAACCATGGGATTGTATAAATACGTGTGTCTTAGAGAGTCTAAGGCAGATCTATGTCTTGGTCTATGGGTACGATGGAAGGAGTCTAGAGAGTTAGCACAGGGTAGTAAATCTTATAGGAGGAAAAGGCTCTGCAGCTGAGTGTGTAGAGGCCTAGAGTAGTGTCCGCAGCTGAGTGCGCGAACCCTGTAGCTGAGTGTGCAGGGAAGTTTTGAGTCTGTAAACCTATACTGAAGATCAATAAAGAAGACTATTGCAGAAATTATTGTATTTTGTCTATTTACTTCTATTATGTATGATTGTAATATATGCTATGATGAAATGATGTCTTCGTAAATAATGATGTGTTGATGCGCGAATTTACTAGATCCGTTTTATTAACTGAACGCAATTAATTTTAAGTAATTACGTGAAGATCATAAGACTTTCTATTAAAGTTATCGAACACTTAGGTAGATCTGAGTAAACACTGATCTAAGGATAATCTATGGTGCACGTAAGTAGCTAATTTTCCTGATCAAGGTCCGCAAAAGCCAGTCGTAGACCTTCGCAGAGGTCTAGATGTCGTTTGAAGGAAATTGAGTACCAATCCCTAAGGACTTGTAGAACTGTGCAGAGGCAGATCTGCGATATAAAATGACATCACACTAATCTCTGGATGTGGAAACTTGGTTCCATCATCCCCCCATACTGATTCGGGTGACTTCAGTCATGCTACGCAGATTGATGCCGAAAGGGGGAGTAGTGTAGGGATTTGTTTAGCGCAACTAACTCTGAACCTGTGTTAGGACCCCTTAAGACAACAATAACTTTGCCCAAATCCTTCAATGGTTGCCAACTGGTGGCACATCCACATCTAGTGGCCACTCTGCAGGCTCCACTCCTTTTAAGGTACAAGTAAACTTTGACATTCCCATATTTGAGGGCCAAATAGATAAAAACGTCGTAGATAAATGGTTAAATTTGTTAGAAGGATATTTTTCTATTCAGAATTTTTCCAACTGGGAAAAGATTACTTTTTCCCTTCTCAAAGTCTCCCCCCACGTTAAGGACTGGTGGGAAACCTACTATAAGTAGAAGGATGAAAATACGACCTCACTTTTTTTAGCCGCACCCACTTGGAATTCATTCTGGGATGATATCAAGGAGAAGTACTACATTGTCGGGAGCTATGAGGATAAATACATAAAGTGGACCACGCTGCGGTAGGGAAAGGACCAAGATGTGTTAGAGTTTACGAATGTTTTTCATACCCTTCGCACAAAGTTGGGTATCAAGGATCCTGAGAAACATTTGGTACTCAAGTATCATGGCTGCCTACATAGGTACATCTAGGATGAGATGGAGTTCCTGAACATCTCCTCGCTCGGCACAGCATACCGATACACCGTTAAGATCGAGCAGAAGTTTAAACATAAGAAGCGAGACTTTGGATCTACGAATATGAAGCAAGCGAAAGGTACCCCCAAACCACAGAACAAAGGACAAAGCCAAGGCGGGGTAGCCTAGGACAACCTTCCAAATCCGTAAGAAAAGAACAACTCCATGAAGCCAAAGAAGGACACGGAAAGGTGGTGTGAGGTCCATAAGATCTCCACTCACAACACAAGTGAGTGTCGGTCCAAGCAGTGACTAGTGGCCGAGCTGAAGGCATCAGAATCAGATGCATGTTCTGAATATGAGTCAGAACCTGACAAGGGGAATGACAAAGGAAATCAGATTATCGATGTGGAGCCCAATTACACCATTGCCACCACGAAGGTCCAGAAGGAGGAACCTGAAGATCCAAAGGAGGAGGCGTGCCTCTTCCACTCCCATATGTGGGTAAAGGGTTCCCCGCTACAGTTCATTGTTGATAGCGAGAGCCAAAAGAACCTCATTTCAGTAGAGATCATGAAGTGGCTAGGCTTACCGACCATAGCACACCCACAACCATACACCATCGGGTGGCTTCACCAAGGAAGGGATCTTCGCCTGAGCCAGCAGTGTCGCCTTCGATACAACATCAAGCCCTTCACTGATGAGGTATTATGTGACGTTACTCCCCTTGATGTTTTTGATGTATTATTCGGCCAACCATACTTGTGGAAGTGACATGTTATGTATGAGTCAAGGCCTCGTGTTGTTATTGTTACCTTGGAAAATAAGTTGTACAGGATACCGAAGGTTGCACCGCCTACTACCATCTCTTTGGTTACTGCAAAACAATGCAGTAAGCTCATTTTGAAAATTGGAAAATTTGTTTTTCTGATGATACACCCTTATGGAAAGAACAAGACGGTGGCCACGACCTCCAGATAGAACCCCTCCACGTGACCACAACATATGGACAAGATCATGGAGGAGTACAAGGAAATCTTCACGTCCCCCGCAGGGGTGCTTCTACACTATCATGTCAAGAACAACATTGATCTAACCCCAGGTGCGTCGTTGCCCAATGGACCAATCTATTGGCTCTCCGTTCTAGAGAACGATGAAATCAAGAGGCAGATTCGGGAGTTGTTGCAGAAATTTCACATCGGGCCGATTTCATTACCTTGTGGGAGCTTGATCGTGTTGGTACAGAAGAAGGATGGGACTTAGTGACTCTATATTGACTATCGGGTGCTAAACAATATCACTATCCGGAATAGGTATCTGATCCCATGGGTTGATGACCTTATGGACGAACTCAAGGGGAGGAAATATTTTAGCAAGATCGACTTGAGGTCCGGATATCACTAGGTACCAATCGAACCCTCTGATGTGTGGAAGACTTCCTTCAAAGCCAAAGAGGGTTGTTTCAAATGGTTGGTTATGCCTTTCAGGTTCACAAATGCTCCTGTAACCTTCATGAGGCTGATGGATGACATCTTGCGGCCATTCACTAACTCATTTTTAGTGGTATACTTGGATGACATCCTGATCTTCAGCCATTTTTGGGAAGAGAATCTCCACAACATCCGACATGCTCTCCAAACACTATGACAACACAAGTTGTGTGCCAATTTGGAGAAATGCACATTTTGCATGACCCAGGTTCAGTATCTAGGATACATTATGGATGAACGGGGGTGCATGTGGATCTAGCCAAGATCCAAGTCATTCGAGATTGGCTAATCCCAACCACTCCGATAGAGCTCCACAACTTTCTCGGTCTTGCTAATTTCTACCGCAGGTTCGTGTTGTGGTTCTCTCATATCACTTGGCCCTTGAGTCAAGTCACCAACAGAGGAGTGAAAGCAAAATTCTTTCGATCTGAATCTCAACATAAGGCCTTCGTAGAGTTGAAACATTGCCTCTGCTTTGCACCAGTGCTCACACTACCAGACTTGCAACAACCATTTGAGATCGAAACAAATGCCTCTGACTAAGCTATTAGGGCAGTCCTTACTCAATAGAGGCATCCAGTGGCATATCAGAGCGAGACACTTTCAAACACATTCCGGAACTATACCACTTATGACAAAGAGATGTATTCCATTTTGGAGGCCTGCCGACAATGGAAGCATTACATTTTGGGGAAGGAAATGGTCATCCACACAGACTGTTGGCATTATGACACAGGTTTTGTCCTTGATGGCAACTCACTCAGATGACAGATCACAGTTCAGGCTCTCAGAATAAAAGAAAAAGAGATATACGCAATTTCCACTTAACCAAGTTGCGTATACACGCGGGATCGCCGATCAAAAGTCGCGTATGCGTATGCACGCACTTTCATGCACGGAAAAGCGCGTACATGTGGGAAAACTTATTTTTAGTCCATGGTATTTGGTCCTTGGTATTTGGACCTATGGTTTTGGACCATGGTATCTTGTCCAAAGTGTTGAACCCAGGTATTTGGACCCAGGTATTGGTTCTAAGTGGTTTTTGGACCATGGTATTGATTAAGACCTAAGACTATAAAAGGGGAAGGAGATCATTAGGAAAAGGCATTCGCTCAAGGATTGAATATCTTATGAAGAGCAAGATCTAGAATACTGGTCATTGGGTTATGGTGCATAGCTGTGTTGAAAAGTGTGCAACAAGAAATGCCTGTTGAGAATGCAACAAGATGATGGAGCTTAGTGGAAAGGAGTTGCCTTCACTAAGTGGGCCCGCAGGCAAATTATGGCGCAAATTCTATTTTTGGATCACAGAAGGAGTGATCACAGCAGGAGTGATCATAGCAAGAGTGATCACAGTAGGAGTGATCATAGCAGGAGTGATCATAGTCTATTTTTAGACTGCTAGTCAAAAATAGAAAAGTCAAATATTATTGTCTTATAATAATATTTAAACTATAAACTTTATCTTATCCTCTTGGAGCACTTCAGTTTGAGCTATATATGTGGCACAAGTAGCTGTCAGAAGGAAATACGCTTTCTTTATGAGTCAGTTGAGCTATTGCATGCAGGACATCAGTTAGAACTCATGTGGTTGAGTTCTGTGGAGTTAGATGAGCAGTTAATGGAGTTGTATTCAGTTTGACTTAGTTGAACTAGTTGTATTTAGTCTAACTGATCAATATACTAAGTGATTAGTTGTGTGAATTAGTTATTAATTAATTCACTAATTATTAACTCATAATGCAACTAAAGAATCCATCATTTAACTCAGTGCATGTACAGTTCAGTGGAGACAGGTGTTAGAGGTTGAGATTGCTATCAGTTGTGCATGAGATTTTGCACATGCATGGGATTGAGTTATGCCAATGAACTCTGCACAGTGTGGGCCAATACCAAGTGAACTATAGCTTGTGCTCACGTGATTTATAGTGTGGGTGACTTTCACAAGGTAAAAACGAGTTTGGATAAGCCATTCTCATTCATTCTCAGCAGGTATTGTGCAATGGAGGCAAGCAAGCAATGGAGGAGATTTGGAGATCAGATCTGAGCTATATTGTGTGTAACAGGTCGAGATAGTACTAAGTACTTGTGAGGAGTATTGTACTATGCTTTTTACATGTTCTCAATCAATATAATATACAAATAGTTGGGATTTTTAGCGAGATGCTTTCCCCGAGAAAATACTGTGTTGATATGTGTGATTGATGCTTCTATGTGCGCATGTTATTGTTTTTGCTTCTGTAAATTGATGATCAACGTAGAGGAGGTTATGTATTATGCATATTTTCCACAATAGTGTATAATCAGGATAATCTCTGTTGAATAAGTGTCATATTATTGAAAATTTCTACATGGTATCGGAGCTCTTTGATTTGTAGAAAAAGTTCTACAGGATATCAAAGCGAGGATTGATCATTAGATCTATTATTCAGAAAGTGTTTACATTTTATTTCTTCAAGCAGAGTCTGTAATCGGGCCAGGTAGCTTCTAGATTCATCCTTCTTTTGGAAGGTGAGATATCCGGTAAAAGCCCATATAGTCAATCTTTGTACAAGAAATACTTTATTCTCATGAATTCTAGATCAGAAGCAGATGAGTTTTAAGCTAGTGGAATGGCGCTCAAGGATAAACTCAGAAACATTAGGTGTGAGAATGGAGACAGTATGCCCCAGTATCTCACGAAGTTCACCCAATGTCGGGATGAGCTGGGAAGTGTGGGGGTAACTGTTGAGGATGAGGATATGGTGAGTCTAGCATTCCTTGGCCTTCCTAAGAGTTGGCATAGCTACGAGGACTCGGTGAATGGAAGGGAGAAATTGCCAGGATGGGAGAGACTTTGGTTGGATCTTGTAAAAAAGGAGATTAGACGGCACACCAGAGACAGTTCTTCATGCATGCATGATGAGGAGAACTGTGCCTTAGCGAGTAAGGCGAAGAAGGGGAAGGGGAAGGTTTCTCTTTCTATTTCTTCCAATGATGGGAAGAAGGTTGACAAGTCAAAGGTGAGATTCTTTCGTTGTCATGAGTTGGGCCATTATGCTACTAATTTCCCAAAGAAGAAGCCCAAGTAGGGATCCGAGGAAGGATCTGAAGGTGAGGCACTTGCTTCACAATTTGAGTTGGATTTCACACTCTTCGCATGCATGGTTTCATCCATGGTGGGAAGTGGTTGGTTTCTTGACAGTGGAGCTTCTTTCCACATGACCGGTGACAAAAGTTTGTTTAGTACTTTGGAGGAGAAAGATCTCCAGATACACATAGCGATGGGTAATGATGAGAAGTATAGTGTCTCAGGTGTAGGCACGGTTATTTTTCAGAGGGAGCATGGAGCTTGCCTTACCTTGACCGATGTCAAGCATGTACCAGGACTGGAGAGAAACTTGGTGTCGATCGTGATGCTGGAAGACAGAGGTTGTGATGTAGTCTTCAGTAAGGGAAGGGTTTTCCTTAGACACATCATCTCTAGACAGGTGAAGCAGATTGGTTCACGAATCAAGAACCTGTGTGCTCTTGAGGTTCAAGATGCATGCAAATCCTTGAGCAGCGAGGCAATTGATGGAGACTTGGTGGTTGAGAGGTAGCGTACATTACCTCTCGACATGCAGAGCCAGAAGAAGTCTCAGAAGATTGTGGAAGAGCCACGGTTGGTGCAACAGCTTCAAGAAGTTGTGGAGCAGCCACAACAAGGGAAGCTGAGAGGAGATTGAGTAGAGACATCTACTCATGCAGAGACCTCCAGTAGGGGGAAACTTCGAGCCAGGTGGGCTGAGGGATCACATGTAGCCATACCTCCAGGCAGGAGGTGGGGTGATATAGAGTGATCATCCCAAGAAGGAGGGGCAGGATCCTTGAGGTACCCAACCAGGAGTGATCACAGCAGGAGTGATCACAGCAGGAGTGATCACAACAGTAGTGATCACAGTAGGAGTGATCACAGCAGGAGTAATCACAACAAGAGTGATCAGAGTCTATTTTTAGACTGCTAGTCAAAAATAGAAAAGTCAAATATTATTGTCTCATAATAATATTTAGACTATAAACTTTATCTTATCCTATTGGAGCACTTTAGTTTGAGCTATAGATGTGGCACATGTAGCTGTCAGAAGGAAATACACTTTCTTTATGAGTCAGTTGAGCTATTGCATGCAGGACATCAGTTAGAACTCATGTGGTTGAGTTCTGTGGAGTTAGATGAGCAGTTAATGGAGTTGCGTTCAGTTTGACTTAGTTGAACTAGTTGTATTTAGTCAAACTGATCAATAGACTAAGTAATGAGTTGTGTGAATTAGTTATTAATTAATTCACTAATTATTAACTCATAATGCAACTAAAGAATACATCAGTTAACTCAGTGCATGTACAGTTCAGTGGAGACAGGTGTTAGAGGTTGAGATTGCTATCAGTGGTGCATGAGATTTTGCACATGCATGGGATTGAGTTATGCCAATGATCTTTGTGTAGTGTGGGCCAATACCAAGTGAAATATAGCTTGTTCTCACGTGATTTACAGTGTGGGTGACTTTCACAAGGTAAAAACGAGTTTGGATCAGCGATTCTCATTCATTCTCAGCAGGCATTGTGCAGTGGAGGCAGGCAAGCAACGGAGGAGATTTGGAGATCAGATCTGAGCTCTATTGTGTGTAACAGGTCGAGATAGTATTGAGTACTTGTGAGGAGTATTGTACTATTTTTGTTACATGTTCTCAATCAATATAATATACAGATAGTTAGGGTTTTTAGCGAGATGCTTTCCCCGGGAAAATACTGTGTTGATATGTGTGATTGATGCTTCTATGTGAGCATGTTATTGTTTCTACTTCTGTAAATTGATGATCAACGTAGAGGAGGTTATGTATTATGCATGTTTTCCACAATAGTGTATAATCAGGATAATCTCTATTGAATAAGTGTCATATTATTCAAAATTTCTACAAGCTAGACTGAACCAAGGAGGAACCTGAGTGCTAGAAGAAGGACACCTTAAGGCTTGAATTGTAGTATCTTTGTGTGATTTTGATATGTTATTTTTGGCACATGACTTGATCTATAAATTTGATAATATGGGTATAACTGATGTCTGAATAATTGAAAAGGGTAAATTATCTTTTATAGATCTGTACGCAGGTTCGACACAGCAAAGGCGCATATACACGTTAGTTCGGTAATTCAAAACAGCGTATATGCTGGTTTGCCTTAATACAGAAGCGTATGCATGCAGGTTCTTCATCTTGAAGTAGCGTATGTCTCATAAAATATGTTTTAGCTACTTCTGTTTATTGCTGCAGTATTCTGGGTTCAGGATTGGTGTCTGGTTACTGTTACTGTATTCTGGTTACAGCATTCAAAGAAGTGATTGATTGATTCAGTTTTGGTTGGTGCAAAGGGGATTGGTTGATGCAGATATATTTGATGTTTGATTGATGTTACTTATGGATCCAGTCTGAAAATTTATGAAACGTGGTCCCTGGAAGAAAAGAGAAGGTTGTAGCCTTCTGTAGGTCAGCACCTACGTACTAGTACATCAGCTAGTACAAGAGCTAAGGGGGTTGTAGCTCCCTTCTAAGAGAATCTAGAAAACAAGAGAAGGTTGTAGCCTTCTATAGGTAGAAGCCTGCACACTGGTATAAGACTGCACCAGTATAGAAATATTGTAAAAAGAATTTTCTTCTTAACAAGAAGATAGAGAAGCATTGCAGCAGGTGGTTTTCACCCACATTGGGTTTCCACCTTATATCTTGTGTTCATATGTGTGATGATATGTTCTGTTTACTACACTTGTTTACTGTCCTTATGATTAATGAAGTTTAGATGCATTGATTAAATATCAAATAGATTAATTAAATCTTAAGTTTACTGAATATACGCTAGTTGTTGTAGACATAGTTGCATGTATACGTTGGTTTCCATATCTGAAGTAGCGTATATCTAAGTTTGAAAATGAAAAATTATTTGACTTGATAATACTGATTCACCCTCCCTCTTAGTATTATTTCCAACAATTGGTATCAGATTAGATCCTTCAGAAGAAGCTTGATCGCTTGAAGGAATATCTATCATCATGAGCAACTACGAAAAGGAGGCATCCATCAGGCCACCAATCTTTGATGGGAGCAACTTCATCTATTGGAAGGTAAGAACCACAGCCTATCTTCAATCTCTTGGTGCAGAAGTTTGGGATATCATGGAAGGAGGATACACATTCCCATCAGCAACTCCTACAGATACAGCTGGTAAAAATCAGTATGAAACAAATGCAAAGGTTGTCAATACTCTATTGGGGAGTCTATCTCAATCAAAATTCATCAAGGTTATGCAGCTCAAAACCACCAAAGAAATATGGGACAAGATCATTCTAAGCTATGAAGGAGACGATCAGGTAAAACGTGCAAAACTACAATCTCTCATAATTCAATATGAAACTCTCAGAATGCACAATGATGAAAGTGTGGCTAATTATTTCTTACGTATAGATGAGATTGTTAATCACATGAAAAACTTGGGTGAAGAAATAAAAGAAGTTACTTTAGTTGAAAAAGTTCTAAGATCTTTGTCTTCTAAGTTTGAATCAAAAGTTTCTACCATAGAAGAAAAGCAGAATCTTCAGAGTATTACTATGTCACAGTTGCACGGAATCCTAACTGCTTTCAAAATGAGAAAAGGGGGACCATCAGACATGAGAGAAGTCGCATTCAAAGCTTCAAGAAAAGGAGAATACAATGAGTCAGGGCATACATCAGAAGAAGAGGAAGAATCAAACTTTTTCAAGAACCTTCAACGAGGTTTTGGAAGATTCAGAGGCAAGCTACCTTTCAAATGTTTTTCTTGTGGGAGAGTCGATCACTATGCAGCTAAATGTCCTCATAAGATAAGCTTGATAAAGGTAAGGAACCAGTTAAATGGAGCAGAAAACAAAATATAAGTAGGAAGAGCTATTATACACATGAAGACAGCAATGGACTTTCAAATAGTGATGAAGATGAACATGGTAATGATTATAGACTTTTGATGGCTTTTGAAGATGATGATTTCTTGGATGCTATAGATGAAGATGATCTCTATGAAGAAATTTCTAAACTTTAAATTTTTTTAGAAGAAAAGAATATGATCCTAGATACTCTAACATTCCAACTTGCTGAAAGGGAAAAACACAATGAAAAGTTAGAATGTGAAATTGTGGGACATAGAAAAGATATTGAGAAAACAAAAGCTCTTAATCTTAGATTTTCTAAAAGGATCTGAAACTTTAGATGAGATTATCAAAGTGCAGCGTTCTCCTCTAATCAAGATAGGTCTTGGATATACTGAAGAAGCATCTCAAGCATAGAAGCCATCCACCTAAAAAAGTTATTTTGATGTAGCAAGGGGAAGTGAACAGGTTGACAATCGTCAACAAAGGCATAAAACAAATCACCAAGTAAATCGAGGTCAATCTACTTCAAGGATAAACAGAAGCTACAACCAACCACAGGTAAATCATTCTCAATTTGCCTCAAGAATGAATGTTAATGGAAACTACAATCACCTGGATGGTAGATTTGATAATCGCAAGAATTTATTTAATGGCCAATGTTTTTCATGTCATAACTTTGGACACAAAGCTGCTCAATGTGTTGCCTACAAGACCATCATGACTCAAGAAGCACGAAATCAAAGGAGCGTGACTGGGATCATGAAGAGGACCTACTATAACTTTTCTGCTCTTGAAAATGAAATAGAATTCTCTATTTGTAACAACTTCGGTCATGAAGATTCTGAATGCAGGAGTAAGTTTCGGCAAACATCTCAGAAGGAGCAACCTTCATTGGGTCCCAAAACATGGAGAAAGAAAGAACTGCAACCAGAAAGATGTGGTATAGCCTTATATATGGAAGGACAGGAAAATCAGTGCTACATCGACAGTGGATGTTCTAAACATATGACAGGTGATAAAGAAAAACTTCAGTCATATAGTGCCTTAGAAAAGGAAAGGAAGGTCTCATTTGGAAATGACACACCTGCACTCATAAAAGGTAAAGGTTCTGTTCTTTTGAAAGAAAAAGTCAAAGCTGGAAATGCTATGTATGTTGATGGCTTAAAGCATAATCTATTGAGTGTTAGCTAAATGTGTGATCAAGGAAATGAGGTTATATTTCGATCAAATGGATGTATTGTTCGTGAGCTTGATACAGGATAAACAGTGATCAAAGGCATAAGAAATCCAAATAATTTATACATACTCAAGGGAGGACAACAACAATTATATCTAAGCAAGAATGATGAACACTGGCTATGGAAAAGAAGATTGGGGCATCTAAGCTTCTCTCAAATAAGAAAAGCATGCAAATATCAGGCAGTTCGTGATCTCCCTGACATCAAAATTCCAGACAATATAATATGCAAATCATGTCAATTTGGTAAGCAAACAAGAACTAATTTCCCTGAGAAGGAAGGATCAACTAGTAAGCCACTTTAACTTGTCCACACTGATTTATGTGGTCCATCAAGGAAAAAGTCACCTCGAGGAGAAGAATACTTTATATTGTTCATTGATGACTTTTCCAGGATGTGTTGGATAGGACTTATCAAGCATAAAGACAAAGCTTTCGAAAAGTTCAAAGCTTTCAAAGCCTTGGTTGAAAATGAATCAGATCGCAGAATCAAATGCCTCAGGTCTGATCGAGGAGGGGAATTTACCTCGGATGAATTTTTCGACTTTTGTGAAGAACATGGAATAAGAAGGGAATTCTCTACTGCAAGGACTCCTCAGCAAAATGGAGTAGTGGAAAGAATGAATAGAACGGTTCAACAAATGGCTCGTGCTATGCTTGATGAATCTAGAACTCCTACAACCTTCTGGGGTGAAGCTTCATTTTCTACCATTAATATTCTCAACAAAACAAACGTTTGGGTAAACAGCACTCAAACTCCTCATGAACTTTGGTATGGTAAGAATCCTACGGTAAAAGACTTCAAAGTTTTTGGAAGAAAATGTTACATCAAAAGGACTAATGAAAATCTTGGCAAGTTTGAAACTAGAGCAGATGAAGGCATTCTCCTTGGTTACTCTTCTCGAAGTAAAGGATATAAGAGCTACAATAAAAGACTTGGAAAAATTGTTAAAAGTAATGATGTAGTGGTTGATGAAGCAGGTGACAATTCAAAGCAGATAAAAACTGAAGATTTTGAAGATGAAGAGGACTATCCTTCAACTTCAAATCAGACTAATGATGAAGAAGAAACCTATGAGGCACTAGAAGAACAAATAAGAATAGAAGAAAAGACTTCGTCCAGGTATGTTCGAAAGAACCATCTAAAGACTCAAATTTTGGGGTAGAAAGAGGCAGGGGTTCAAACAAGAAGAACTATAACAGAAGCTTCAAACTATCTAGCACTGCTCTCCTCCATTGAACCATGAAATGTAAGTGAAGCATGCAAAGATGAATGCTGGGTCAAGGCAGTGAATGAAGAACTTGAGTAGATTGAAAATAATAACACTTAGGAATTGGTTCCTAGACCTAATAATAAGAATGTCATAGGGACCAAATGGGTATTCAAAAACAAGCTGAACAAAAATGGAGATGTTATTAGAAATAAGGCCATACTTGTTTGTAAAGGGTATGCTCAACAAGAAGGTATAGACTTTGAAGAAAATTTTGCACCGGTTGCTAGACTTGAAGCCATAAGAATGTTCCTTGCTCTTTCTAGCTTTCAGAAGTTCAAAGTATATCAAATGGATGTGAACTCTGCCTTTTTAAATGGAGATTTAGAATAAGAAGTGTATATTAAGCAACCAGATGGATTCATCCTTGGAAATGATCCAAAACTTGTATGCAAACTTAAGAAGGCACTCTATGGTCTTAAACAGGCTCCAAGGGCTTGGTATTATCATATGGACAAATACCTCCATCAACAAGGTTTTTCAAAAGGATCAACAGATAGCAATATATATATAAAAATTGATAATGATAAATTGCTAATACTTGTTGTGTATGTTTGATATAATCTTTGGTAGCAGTGAAGAAGCCATGAGTCAAAAATTTGCTTTGGTGATGCAGAAAGAATTTGAAATGTCCCTGCTTGGTGAGCTGACATATTTTCTTGGTTTACAAGTCCAAAAAAACAAAGACGGTATCTTTCTATCACAAACCAAGTACCTCAAGTAGATCTTGAAGAAATATGGCATGGAAGATTCGAAACCAGTATGTACCCCTATGGTAACAGGATGCAGCCTCAGCGCAAATGATGATTCAGCAGTAGTACATCAACCAACCTATAGATCCATGATTGGTAGTCTGCTCTATCTGACAGGTACTCGACCAAACATCATGCATGCAGTGGGAATAGTTGGAAGATTCCAGGCAAATCCAAAAGAAGCACACCTTCAGGCGGTTAAAAGGATTTTCAAATATCTTCAAGGAACACAAAACTATGGCTTATGGTATCCTAGAAGTATAGATCTCACACTTCATGCATACACAGATGCAGATTAGGCAGGAAGCGTGGATGACAAAAAAAGAACTAGTGGTGGTGCATTCTTTATGCATTCCAGATTAGTATCTTGGTTCAGCAAGAAACAAAGTTCAATTGCATTATCTACAGCTGAAGCAGAATATGTGGTTGTTGCATCTTGTTGCACACAACTCCTTTGGATGATGCAAACTTTGCAAGACTTTCAAATCATGTGTACTCCACCTATCTCCATTTTATGTGATAATACAAGTGCAATTAGTATTTTAAAGAATCCAGTCATGCATTCAAAGACCAAGCACATACCTATCAAATATCATTTTCTCCAGGAACAAGTGTTTGAACAAAAGGTCAAATTGGAGTATGTTCCCTCCAAGGAACAAGTTTCTGATATATTCACCAAACCACTGCCCAGGGAGATATTTGAATACCTCAGACAGAAGCTAGGAGTAGTTGATGCATCATCTTGCTGTTGAAACTTATCCGTTTCAGAGAAAAGTGGTTGTACGCGAATTTCATGAGGAGCATCCGTGTACATACGCCGGTTTCTATGGATACAGTCGTGTATATGTTAATTTGAAGAAAAACAGTGGGGCAGACTTAGGATGAAAAGATTCTGACATGGGTCTGACAGAGACCATCTAGCACAGGTTCAGGTGGAGCATATACTTCTAATAATGCATTTTTGGCATTATCTTAGAAGATTTTGGTTCAATTTCACAATTTGTTTTTTGTTTCAAGTGGAACAGGTGTTGAGGGAGAACATGGTTGCTGGTCTGAATAATGATTGACAGATGTTGCTGATGATAGTCTTGTTGTAGATATTTTGTCTCTATGTCATGTATATCTTTTATCATCAAGGTCATATTTTGTTTCCCCACTATGCCTGGGATGGATGATGTAATGTTCTTGTTTTATCATGTGTAAACTTTTGGTGTATCCCTAGTTGGTTGGGTGGATTGGTCAATATTGGTATATCCCCACTTGGTTGGGAGATGGATGTATGTATGAGTCTTTGGTGATAGGAAGGTAATTTATAGAGTCATGTTATTTCTTGTAGAACATCTTTTTGCAAACCTTGCATACATTCAAGGGGAGCATGGACAGCACAGCAAAGCAGAAGATTTCAGCATGTACTCAGGGGGAGCATCACCCTTTGCCCTTGATGACAAAGGGGGAGAGTGACTTGGAGTGACTTGGGGTTGCCATCAAGTCCAAAGGGGGATATTGTTGGTATTATGACACAGGTGTTGTCCTTGATGGCAACTCACTCAGATGACAAATCACAGTTCAGGCTCTCAGAATAAAAGAAAAAGAGATATACGCAGTTTCCACTTAACCAAGTCGCGTATACACGCAGGATCGCCGATCAAAAGTCGCATATGCATATGCACGCACTTTCATGCACAAAAAAGCACGTACATGTGGGAAAACTTATTTTTAGTCCATGGTATTTGGTCCTTGGTATTTGGACCTATGGTTTTGGACCATGGTATCTCGTCCGAAGTGTTGAACCCAAGTATTTGGACCCAAGTATTAGTTCTAAGTGGTTTTTGGACTATGGTATTGAGTAAGACCTAAGACTATAAAAGGGGAAGGAGATCATTAGGTAAAGGCATTCACTCAAGGATTGAATATCTTATGAAGAGCAAGATCTAGAATACTGGTCATTGGGTTATGGTGCATAGTTGGATCTGAACCAAGGAGGAACCTGAGCGCTAGAAGAAGGATAAGTTCTATTGATGGGTCAAGATATTAAGGCTTGAATTGTAGTATCTTTGTGTGATTTTGATCTGTTATATTTGGCGCATGAATTGATCTATAAATTTGATAATATGGGTATAACTGATGTCTGAATAATCGAAAAGGGTAAATTATCTTTTATAGATCTATACGTAGGTTCAGCACAGCAAATGCGCGTATACACGCTGGATCGGTAATTCAAAACAGCGTATGCATGCAGATTCTTCATCTTGAAGTAGCATACGTCTCATAAAATATGTTTTAGCTACTTTTGTTTATTGCTGCAGTATTCTGGGTTCAGGATTGGTGTCTGGTTACTGTTACTGTATTTTGGTTACAACATTCAGAGAAGTGATTGATTGATTCAGTTTTGGTTGGTGCAAAGGGGATTGGTTGATGCAAATATATTTGATGTTTGATTGATGTTACTTTTGGATCCAATCTGAAAATTTATGAAACGTGGTCCCTGGAAGAAAAGAGAAGGTTGTAGCCTTCTGTAGGTCAGCACCTATGTACTAGTACATCAGCTAGTACAAGAGCTAAGAGGGTTGTAGATCCCTTCCAGGAGAAGCTGGAGAACGAGAGAAGGTTGTAGCCTTCTGCAGGTAGAAGCCTGCGTACTAGTATAAGATTGCACTAGTACAGAAATGTTGTAAAAAGAAGTTTCTTATTAACAAAAAGATAGAGAAGCATTGCAGCAGGTGGTTTTCACCCACATTGGGTTTCCACCTTATATCTTATGTCCATATGTGTGATGATCTGTTCTATTTACTGCACCTGTTTACTGTCCTTATGATTAATGAAGTTTAGATGCATTGATTAAAGATCAAATAGATTAATTAAATCTTAAGTTTACTGATACGATAGTTGATGTAGACACAGTTGCATGTATATGTTGGGTTCCATATCTGACGTAGCGTATATCTAAATTTGAAAATGAAAAATCATTTGACTTGATAATACTGATTCACCCCCCCCCCCCCCTTTCAGTACTATTTCTAACATAGACCACCAACCCCTATAGTTCATACAGAAGCAAGCGAAGTTGCAGAATGATCACCATCATAAGTGGTTCATATACTTGCAATAGTTCCATTTGAATATCAAGTACAAGAAGGGCAACACCAATGATGTTGCAGACTACCTCAGCCGACCACTGTGCTCAAATCTTGTGGGCACAAGACTTATGATTGGCCACTTCTCTACAAAAGTGACCCAGAATTCGGCCACATATACCATACGCTCTTGGAGTGTCAGCAAGTTCCATAATTTCACCTCCAGGATGCCTTGGTATGCCACTTGGGACACCTTTATGTTCCTTCAAGTGAGCATGCCAAAATTATTTGGGAAGCACACTACAGTCGAGTCGCTGGGCATTTTGGGGTCGAGAAAATGGTGGCAGTACTACAGAAGTATTTCTATTGGCCGAATCTTTGACAGGATGTCGGGAAGTACATTAGATCCTGCACTGCCTGCGCCATTGCCAAACTGACCATCAAGAAGAAAAGCATCTATACTCCGTTGTCTACCCCTAGTCGACCTTGGGAATCCATCTCCATGAATTACATGTCAGACCTTCCTTCTACTAAGCATGGAAACGACTATGTTTTTGTGGTCATCAACAGATTCTCAAAGATCGCCATTATCGTGGCCTACAAGAAGAATATCACAGCAGAAGCCACTGCTAAACTCTTCTCTGAATGAGTGTGGGTACACATTGAGATACCATAGTTTATCATCTCAGATCGGGATAGCAGGTTCCACAGTACATTTTCATCCAGTCTCTCATCGATGTTGGACACCAAGCTCACTAAGTCCACAGCTTTCCATCCCCAAACTGATGGCCAAACAAAGGTCATCAACAGAATGATTGTACACATTCTACGCATGTACAACTCAAAGCATCCATGCACATGGGATGAGAGCCTCCCCTATGTCTAGCACAGCTATAACCGAGCTCTCCACAGCTCGAATGGCCACATCCCTTTTCAGGTGGGCTTGGGATTCCAGCTACTGTGTCTCATTTATGTAGCCATACCATTTGCAGCTACTCAAGCAGATTTGGCTCATGTCCAATCTGAAGTCGATAAAGCAAACAACTTCATTGAGCACATCCAACACATTTGTCGGCAGGTCCATGATATTCTGGAGAAATCAAATTCCAAGTACAAGTAATTACATGATCAACATCAGGGGCCACACAAGTTTCAGGTGGGCGACAAATTCTGGTTGCATTTGCAAAAGGAATGCCTTACTAGAGCCTATCGGAAACTCACACCACTCCGATATGGTCCTTACACCATTACCAAGGTTATGGGACATAATGCATTTGAGATCAGCATTCCCCCATTCCTTGGCCTGCACCCAGTGTTCAATGTGAACCACCTTTGACCATACTTCCCACCATTACTGGACACATTAGACATTGTAGATTAGCTCACACCTACAAAGTTAAATCCATATTGCATGGAACAAGCCACAACTGGTCGAATCATGGACATGCAGATCAAGAATACCCGACAATAAATGATCCAACTATATCGAGTTGTCAAAGCAGGCCAACTCCTTCACCAGGGAAAGTGGCTCACCAGGGACCAAGTTCAGCAGAAGTTTCCTCATCTCATGGAGAAACTCAACGCAATGGGGACTGTAGAAATTTCACCATAGATCACCTTATAATGCAATGTACTAAAGAAAAATACTTGATCTACTTCTACTATCAAACTTTGTGGAAGCTTAATCAATTTGAGCAAGATCAATCGGAACACATATAACAGAGAAGAAGAAATCATACACATGAAACACAGAAGAATACTCTGGGGAAAGCCTCAGCTAAAAACCCTGATCTTTGTATTATCATACAAGTGGAAATATATCCGGATTACACAAAGCTTTACCTCACAAGCTATCCATTGCTCAGTACAATCCCTCATTGTTGCTCATAGACAGAATAGACAACACATATGCCTTCCTTTAGTCCTCCAAGCCTCCTATTTCCTTGTGCAGTTTCTCCTAGGTCCTCTAGCTGCAACCTGTGCGATTATCACCTCACACACAACTCTGACCTATGAAATAACTTCACAATCCTGAAGGAGATAATTCCTTCTGCATGGATGAGTTTCCTTTATAGGAAAATTCGTCCAACTGATACTACATTGTCCCTTCCTCTGATCTCAACTGGGTCTCTGACTGAACTGACATGCATGAGTTATTTATGAGAGAATATTTAGTTACCTAAAGTGCAGCAGTTACATGCATGTATGCATTAACTAACTGAACTCATAATTAGTTCAACAAACTATTTGAACTAATCTAACTGGACTTAACTCAGTTAACTTAGCTAACTAATTACAACTCAAAGTACAACTCATCCTGATCTCCTTTAATCAAGGGATACTTCCTCAACCAATGGAGAAATTGTTGCATGTCTTCACATAGACTTCATGTTTTATTTTCTACAACTAATTAACTCAAGATGAATTAATTAATTATTTTACAAACAACTGCTAAGATCAAATTCGAATTTTACTTCTCAATTTTAGTTCAAGGACTAACTAAAATTGGAATCTATCCCGAAATGCTATTTATACCAATGCTATTTTTAGCACTTCTATTTGTCGTTCCTTGTTGCTATGTCCAACACTGGTACCTGAAATGCTATTTTTATCATTTCTATTTTTAGCATTTCTTGTTGCTATTTCCAACAGGGACCATTTCTTCCTAAGGGGGGAGGAATGATCCAGGTGGATATGGGTGGCCACCCACCTATTCCACTTGGACCCCCACCATTCTTTGTTTCAGTTTTTCAATTTCCTTATTTGTAGCACAATTTACTATTTTAGGCAGTTTTTCGGGTCCTAAACTTCCGTAGCCGTTTTGAGGCCCTAAACGACATTTTTGGGAAAATTGGGGCCAACATGGGTGTTTGACCAATGTTGGCCATTCAAAAGTTTTATTCCTCGGATAGATATTTCTAATGAGGTATTGTGCAAGTCAAACGGAGATCATATGCCAAAGTTACGATCCCAGGAAGTTGATGTACCAATTTACCCAAATAAGGCACATAGTTTGGTGCTTCATATCCTAGGGTTAGGTTTTTGGATGTTTAGGGTTTTCCATCTTTCTCAATAATAAATAGGCCTTTGAGCCTCATTATAACATAGTTGAGAGGCATGTATCTGCCACATCTCTTCTCACAGATAAGCTACCATCGCCCGAGCTAGTCTTATTTCCATTCTGTTTGTAAACATATTTCAGTATTTCATATTAATGAAATGAAGTGTTATTTCTGCTACATCTCTGTATTTATGGTTATATCTGTAATTTGTTGCATTCTTGTTTAAATCTGGATCAATTATAGAAGTCAAATATGTTGGTTACTTATCTTAATTGGAGATGGGAACTAAGTTTATGACTTCCACTCTCCACCCAACCTTAGACACACTGCATCCAAGCCTTTCTTGCAGTAGTCACCCATGAGCAAGATTCCCTATTTTGAGGATGATTGCTTAAGGGATTAAACCAGTTATATCAACTGAAACAAGGACTCCATACAACTATCCACCTCCACACACCAACTACTTCATGTAGTCAATATCTTACAAGGAATCCAAAGGTCCACCACCTCCACCCTTCACCTACTCCAATAAGAATTGTGGCTCTACCAATACAGACTAGAACAGGGAATCCAAAGGCTCACCTCCTCCACCCTGTTGTCTCTCCCAGAGACTGCCTTGGATTTCTTACAAGACCAGTGCCTGGGCACATCTAAATTTAGTGTGTCTTATATGATCCTCAAGAAATCGGAGGCATCATATGCATCTTCTACACATAGTAATTACAAATATACAACTATACATATAACAACATGGGTTGGTTCCTTCATCCAAGGACATAAGCCATGTATTTTTGGTATCCTTTCACATATACAACTCACAAGAATAAGGTAAAAACTAGTGGAGGCCGAGTAATCAAGGACTTACAGTTTAATCAGATTTTGCAGAATAATGAAAGAAGAGAAGGAGAATACTAGCTCATCACATAGAGCTTGAAACATCAAGAGTTCTATACTTATTTGAGCTAAATATAGATAGGTGGATGTAAGAAGAGTGAATGCTATGATTTCAAGAATCACACATTTAAAGATATAATCTCATACTTGCATACAGGCATATGTATTAACTAGCTAACACCAATGAATCTATAAGAATATAAGAGATATTTCTGGCAGCTACAATTGCTTGAAATCAGAGAGTAAGTCCAAACATAATGGAATTTTAACAAAGAAAAAACATATTGTAATACTCAAACATGGGAATCACCATTGTTTCATTCATATTCAGAAAGATGCAGATCTAGAATCCATACAACTTCAAAAGTACATGCAGTTTTTTCCTAGAATTCATAACCCTTATTCAATGTTTCTTCCTCCCTTTTATATGGATAGGGAGGGCAAGAAAATCAGTTACAGAAATATCTTCAGGTAGAAACTTAAAACTGTCTGTATGAATGGTTGTCTCAGTGTAAATCCTCTAACTATTACATCAGGGAGATTTCTTTCTTGAAATAAAAATAGAATAACAGTACAATGATCAAAACAACAAAACAGAATTAATCCATCACAACTGAAATGATGGTTTCTGGAAATATCTTCATGCGAATATTCTTTATTGGCCATTGGTCCTAGCATGTTCTTGCTATTTCATGGTTAATCCTCTCTCGGCCCGTTTCAGGTCACTCTCGATCTTTATCAGCCTCTGAAACAACTACCAACTCATACGCCCTTTTAACTTTCTGTTAGATAATATTGGTGCCTTGAAAAGTCTAGTGCCATGTTTCATGGAGTACCCAGGAGTCTTTCGAACATTGGCCTTTTAACACAGGAACACCGTGAAACAAGAAAGCTCAACTTCCATTTAAGCCCTTGTGAATATAACCCATTTCCCCTTCTTCTTTCATGTGATCGGGGGCATGAACTGAGGACTTATACCTTTCGAGTGCTATGGCTTTCAATTGTCGTGAGGGGCACCTTTTCCTTTGTTACATGAAATGCCTTTAATAACCCCTTACCCTGCATCGACCGATATCCCGAATGCGAAAACTTTATGAAATATAGTCTATGGGACATTGCATCCGAGGGGCCCTTTTTCTTATCGCAATCACAATCCCACATCTTAACGCTGAATACACTTTTCCTTAATTGTCTCCCCTAGGCAACTACAATCGTCGATATGCGGGATGACGTCATCATTTCTGCGTGTTACCATGTGAGTGGTAACATGTGTCACCTAAAAATGGCCCCATAGGACCCCTGAAGAAGCCAAAACCGAGTGACACGTCTTTTCCTGCCGTGTCAGTATCCGTACTGCCATGTCATTGATGATGTCAGCTTCCATGTCAGCTCCAAGAACCAATCACATGCTGCCATGTGGCCCCCTGGAAGAGAGATGAAAAATTCCTGCCTGACCTTGTTTTGTTGCGCTTTTCCTTTGTATTTGGTTTTCATCCCTCCCTAACGATTTTGCTCTACATTGCAATATCGGTAATTTTCAAAATTTGGAACAGCATCCTCCGTTGATCATCGATCGTCGATTTCACGTGGAGGGCCGATTTATCTCTCCTCCACTCTTGTTTAGTTCCTCATTTCCTTTTTTTGATTCTTTTCATCCCTTCCCTGGTGATGCAAGAATATATCACAAATTGGCCCCCCGCATGATCTTTGGAGTTTGATGTGTTTGCGAGGTCGGCGCGATGTGGGATTGCGATATCAACCTTCCATGATGAGAATCACCAATAATCCTTAAGTGTGAGCCCCAAAAATTCGTCGATAGCCAATCGTCGATGCCACGTGGGGGAGAGAGAAAGTGGTGGCCTAGTCCTTTGTTTTTCCCTGCTTTTTCTTTGTTAACCTTTTCGGCCATTTCCCGATGATTTCACATAATATTGCAAGATCGGCCCCCACAAGGTCTTTTAAGTTTAGAACCTGTCAATCCACAAATATGTTGAGCTGTGGGACTGCAGGGTCGTTGGGATATGAGATGCAGGATGTGAGATTACGCCACATGGAGGAGAGAGAAGGGGGTGGCCTGCACTTGTTTTGTTAAGCATTTCCTTTGTTAACCTTTTCGACCTCCCCCGACAATTTCACCTTATATCGCAAAATCGACCCCCACAAGTTATTTTAAAGTGTCAGCCCCTAAATCCGTGATGCGCTGATAATGCGTGATGCGGGATTCACTGCGCGCGGGCCCCCGACCACTGATTGTGATTTACCCTCCATACTTAGCCATTTTCGTGGTTTTCTAGGCTTTTCTAAGGTAGACCTTCAAAATTATTTATCTTCTGCTTCAAGTGTCCATTTTTGGACTTCCATATATTGTTGGAAAGCCCTTTCTAAGCACTATGCAATGGGGAGGATCTGACTCAACTCTGAGATATTTTGTGACCTGGGAAAGTGGATCCAAACTTCAGTTCTCTTGGGCAACTTTGAACATTTGAAACCCACAATGCAATGAGTAACAACATTGGCTCCAACTGGGGACAGTGCCTTACTGGCAAGGTGCTGAGGACTTGCAGACCGGTAGTCTTTCCTTCTGTTGGGCATGGAGATTCTTAAACAAAATATAATTCTGTGAAAAAGGACTTTTCTGAAAATAAACTAAAAAATTCAAATAACAATTTCAACATACACACCGGATATTTACAATGAGCAAGAGACAAATATCTCTAATTTTGAAAATAAAATTTTAGAAACTGACCATTTACAGGCAGTTCCAGCAGTTCACCATCCAAGTTTTCAAGCATGTAAGTGTTATTTCCCCTCTCTTCTATAATCGTGAAGGGGCCAAACCATAGTGGATCAAATTTCCCATGTTTGCCTCTGTCTTCTCATTGGATATCCCACCTAAGAACTAAATCTCCCTACTGAAGAGGTATGTCCTTAGCCTTATTGTCAAACAAAGATTTCATCCTTTGTTGGTGGTTTGACAATTTGGTCCCCACCTATTCTTTGTTCTCATGAAGCTCTTCCAGCTGACTTATCCTTCTAGTCAAGGTGCTAGGTGTTGGAGAGGTAAATCCCCTCTACGGATAGAGGCGATCCCTACTAGCCCAGCAAGGGTCTAGCAACAATCAAACAATGCTGCTATGCATGTTCCTAGTTACAATTAAACAAGAGGTAAAGAGCACCTACTTGGATTCCAGTGCTATTGTTTGATGAAGAGATGTTGCCTTCGCTCTTTCGCTTTGGCTGGTCACAATCCTCCGCGATCCCCGCGAATAGACACCTGCACACACGAAGAGGAAACAAACACAAGCGTGAAATCTCGTAAAAGCAACCATACATCAGTCAGAAAAGATGTAATTCACATTTAACCATTGCATAGACAAATGAGAATGGAGCAATAATAGCAGTCATCTATTATTAATCAAAATAGAGAAGAGTACAACCAAATGTTCTGACGTCAGTATCCTTCTCAGGAGGGGCCAGTCAGCTAGCGTCTCAAGCATTCACCTTTGGAAATGATTCTCTCAAGACAAGAAACTCTCTCTCACACAAGCAACACAAAACAACCTTCCCTAAGCTATCAATCACTTCCACACTTAGCACACCAAATACCTATAGTAGCAGTAATCTGAGCACTATAAGCTCTACCCAATCCAAGCTATTCCAAAACTAGCTGCTCATGGTAATGGTGGAAGTTTATATAGGAGAAGGAGCCTGCTAAAAGGGTGGAAAGATGAGCTTATCTTTGAGGGAAGTGGTTGCAAAGGGTCGAACAGACATGCCATAGAAGGGAGTCGATACTCACAAAGCCAACAACCAAACCTGGAGTGATCTGGAAGGCTGGCTGTTGGAACAAATTCGCGTAAATAGGATCAGCGCGGATTATAAGGTAACTGACGCGCTGACGTCGCGCCTCAATAACTGGGAAAGTCATGTCAGCGCGACCCAATACAAAGGAGAGATGCGCTGGCTCATAAAATTCGATCAGCGGAAAACATGTGTACTTCCGCGCTGGCAGCGCATTTGGTCTGTTATGGAGCGCCCATCAGCGCGGTTATTTGGACAAAAGTCGCGCTGATAGCAAAAACTTTGGCAAAGTGGGTTATTTGGCCAGTTTAGAGAGCATGAGCATGATGAATTTGATTTCATGAAACAGTAGGGATACTGACAAGATGACAGTGACAAAGTGCTGTGTAATAGATGCCCCCTAAAGCATGAACCCCGAGAGAGTGGGAGGGGTGAAATGCTTTACAAAACTGCCGAACTGGAACACCACCAGGAAGGACCTGCACGTATGTACAAGTGATAGCTTGAATACATGTAGTCTAGGCATGGGCGCAGCCATCCAAAAGACATATGAAGAAAGGTCTGTGGTATGGACGTAGCCACCCAGCTGAAGAGACCATGATGATAACAAGGTATGTTCGTAGCCATCCTAAAGGACTCAGGTATGGTCGCAGCCATCCATCAATGAGTCATGTAATATCAATCCACAAAAATCGCAGCCTGGCTCACAACAGACTAGAACCAGGGTCTTGCGCTCCATCCCAATCCGAACAAAGTACAAGTTCAAGCACGCGAATACATGAGTTGAAGTCGAACATGCATGAACATCGTCTGATTACTAGCCAATGATGAAAACTGTTAACAGACGCGAGAGGTACCACCAATAATGACAATGGTCCTCAAGGTACTATAGGTACAATCTACGGTATGCGAATCAATGAGCTGGCGTCGAACACCCGCGGAATCATTCGATCGGAGGCCAATGATGAAAACCTCGCGTCGAACACGAAGAACCTGCCATTGAGGCATGCAGGCTCTAAGGCACCTGGAAGGGGTCTCTAAGTCACTGTCCTGGATAATGAGCTGAAGTCGACAGGAGGTAACCTTGATCGAAGGTGGGCCATAATGTTTCCCACATCATCGACACGAGACAAAGGAAGATTAGTGTGATGAATCAGAAGTATGTGAGGCGTCAAGGGTAGGTTGTAACTCTGCAGAGTTCAACTTCTCTTGAACATATCGGTGGCACGATAGCGGGCTTGGCAGTATTTGACATCAAATGAGCATGGGTCATGGTGACAAGGCAATGAGCAGATGAGAGGTCAAATAGGATAACCCAAACCCACGGAGGCCAGTGAAAAACAAGATGAGAAGGTCCCACCCAGACACGAAGCAGAGGAGTTCCATGTTCAAGAGCGACATACTGCCGACACGACTATGATTACAGTTCCATTTTCCCCACCATTTCTGGTAGGTACCCCGATTATTTTTGGATGACAAGCTTGACGGGGGTAGCATATGCTTGAAAAGTGTCATTTCGACGATACCCGATGTCATTTAAGTTTTAACGAGTCTGACAAAGGAAGAACTCGGCGTCTTTTCTTGTTTAGAGAGTCTGAAAAGACAGCAGAAAAGAAAACTCCAGGGGGGTCCTTTTTCGTAAAGTTGTGTCTCTCGAGCCCGAAAAAAGTATAAAACAATACTCGAAAGAACCGCTCGACCAAAATGATCGAGGAGTACTTTTCGTAAATAGTGACTTTGACCCGAAAAAGTAAAAAAACGGTCAGAAGCACGTCGTTTTGGAGCCAATAACGAGTTCGAAACGACAAACACCCGGCAATCTTTTTAGTTTAAACGGTCGAAAAAAGAGCTTTAAAGGCGACCGCCTCTCATTCCTTTTAACGAGTCAAGGGGAAACTCGGCAATCTTTTCATCTTTAAACGGTCGGAAAAGAGCTGAAAGCAGACCTCCATTTTTATTCTCTTTAACGAGTCAAAAAGGTAAAAATACTCGACAATCTTTTCACATTTTACAAGTCAAAAAAGAGCTTAAAGGTGACTCGTCCTAGAGGAACGAGTGGTATAAAAGGTAGCAACTGGTTCCGAAAATGGTGGAACTGCTCAAAACATGTAATGGTCAAGAGGCTGGCTAATAAAACCACTCATCGCTGCGGCTCCTAGGAAAGGAAAAACAACCAAGTGAGAGCATATGATCGGCCAAAGAGATGGTAGCAATGGAATGAAACAACCAAGGCTCATCGAACAGAATTCAGCAGATAAAAATGGCAATCACGAGGTGTAATTCAGGTATGGGTTCATTTTTACACAATCTTGAACCATGGAGAACTCTGCTTGGATTTGGTTTCATGTTTACACAAGCTTGAAACGAAAAAATATGCTTGTTATAAGTTCGCATGCCCCCAGCATAATGATGCAAATCGAGGTACATGCCCCCCAAGCTTCATTGCATTCGACAAAGTGGATGGAATGAAGGTTCACTCTCGAGATCGATGAAAGACTCAACTTGTATTTTACGAGATCTTAATCAAAAGACTCGATTTGGAAAGGGAGTTGTTTCATTTTTTAATGAGGTTGACACAGTAAAAGAACTATCCTCATAACCCTTGTTTCATTTTTTAAGGAGCTTGACATAGGACCAGGAACTATGCTCGAACACCTAGTTGCATTTTTTAAGGAGCTTGACACAAGAAAGCGAACTATGCTCCGACCAGACCCAGTTTCATTTTTTAAGGAGCTTGACACCGGAAAAGAACTATGCTCCATCCAGACTTCATCATAATGAACGGGAAGTGGAGGCCCCCAAGAAAGTGGCTCCGGAGGGAAGGCCGACATCTTGGAAATCAGGACCTAATGCCCCCAGGACACTATGCACGATGGTGTCATCACTGGGTATGGGCACGGGGTAGGTGGCCACGTAGTTGATTTGCGGTGAGGCAGATGCAACTTGTGGATGAAAACCAGGAGGGAAGGATGAGTGCGCCGGAGGGGCTTGTGGACGAACGAACGATAATTGATCGAACGTCACTATTCTTCCATCGTGTGGAAAGCAGACCACACGGAAAAGTGAAGAAACAAGGGCTCCCATGGCATACACATAGTCACGACCAAGGAGAAGACTGAAGTCTAAAGAACCTTGGGTAACTGAGATGTCTATATAGACAGTCTTGTCCCCCAAAGTAATAGGAAACTTTGGAAGGATCCCTAATGGCTGACTCGTTCCTCCATCAAATGTGGTGAGATGCGGTGTGACAGGTACAAGCGATGGGGAACCCAAAGCTCGCCAAGTAGTAACGGGCATAAGACTAACCGATGCTCCTTCATCTAACACAGTGCCAGGCAGTGCCATATGGGAGGCATAGGCGGTGACCTAGAAAGGCACATGGGATGGAAGGGGAGGGGTAGTCAAACGACTCCAATCAAAGGAAATGACCGAACTACTCGTTGGGGGAACCATATGGTTGCCCCCCCGCTCGGAAAGAACCGACTCTGAATCCTCTGGAGAGGTTGGGGTGGGAACACCATTATCAGGCTCTGGAGAATTTGACGAGACGAGAAGAACATGAGAATTTTTCTCTTCCGAAACAGAGTGCTCGAGAGGAGGTGAACTCGAATCAACACTCTGTCCGACCGATGACTGGTCTGGGACAGGCTGGGAACAGCCGGGTTCAGGAAGAGGGGGCTGGACAAGAGAAGAATCGGAAGCAATCTCTTGGTCAGCAGGGAGGCGATCTGCAGTCGCAGAAAGACGTTGATAACTAGCGGGAAATGGATTCGGAGGAGCAGCGAGACTTGCCAACACAGCAGAGGCTTTATCCATGAGTGGACAAAGGTGAAGGGGATGATTGCCTTCACAAAGTCTACAAGGGTCTCGAATTTTCCCTTTGCCTTTACCATTCCCAATTGATGAGGTAGCATCGCCATGATTCTTAGTGGACGATGAAGGGCGGGCCGGATCGTGAGACCAGACTTCTAATACCCTGGGAATGCCAAGACAATCACGAAGCAGATGGTCTTCCTTGCATAATCGGCAGGGAAACTTAACCTTCCGCGGAGGAGCAGGAGGTGGCCCTATCTCAAATGTAGTGGAGGGGGTAGCTGGATTTGAGGAGGGGACGGCATGTGTAGGCTCTCCCTTAGGGGACTTCTTCTTCTTGGTCTTCCTCTTCTTCTTCTTAGCCACCTGGTTACTCACATCGGGAATTTCACCAGGCGAAGTACAAGAGGACGACGTAGAAGTAGGCGTCGAAGGGGAGAGATCCACCTTAGGATCAACATGATGTTGTTCAAGTGGAGGGACTGATGGACTAACAGCCGATACGGTAGGGACCAAAGAGGTTGAAAACAACCACACAGGCAACCTGACAGTTAACCCTGGTAGGGACAACGTCGCCATATACGGAGCACCAACATTCCCAAGAGGAGGGAATTGTCCTGGATTCCCATCAGAGGGGGAACCTGGGTTAGTGAATCCCGGAAAAGTTGCCATAGCAAATGAAAACGAAACCTACTCAAGCTAACGCACACAAGATCTAACCAGGTGATGTTATCGTGGCCAAATGAATTTTAAAACACAAGAACCAAACTTGACCTTTTCATGTTTTAAGAGTCAAGAAAAGGACAAAAGATGACTCTAGTCTCCTTCGAATGTTTAATGAGCACGAAGTGACAAGACGCTCACAGGCACCTTTTCATTTAGGAAGTCCAAAAAGGATCAAAAGTGACTGCTCCTGAGACTCTAGGTACAAGGGTTTACCAAGTGACCCGTAAAACTGCTTATACACCTCAGCACTCATATGAGGGCCAAGGACTTTCCGTACTGCAGTCAATCTTCCCGAATGCTGTGCTCGGTGCGTTACGGTTCACAAGGCGGCAGACTCGGCTTCCTATGGATAAAGGATAAAAGCCTAGTGGGGTCTCCCTATATACGCGACGGTACGTGGGAGCGCAGTCCGTATTAGACCACTATCGAGTCACAGAAGGAGGAATCACCCAACCATAATGTGAAACAACAGTGACTATGTTTAAAGACGCTGGAACACGTCTCTAACCCAGACCTCTAGATGTTTGCGTTTAGTTCCAAAGCGTTTTTAGATTCATTCGGTTCATTTTATGGTTAATCTTGAGTTAAGTTTCGATTTCATGCTCTATCGTATGTTCTCTCACAATTCCCTAGATGCAAACTACATGCCAAAGAAAACCATTTTGTTCGATGAATTCTAGCTATGAGAAGGTGGAGAATTTTCAAACAAACAAAATGAAATCAAACAATCAAGCAGCCTAATGCAACTAAAGCGAGGAAAGTAAACTTTTCTTTGAAAATGCGAATCAATGAAATGTTCTTTTCCTTTTCAATTCTCAAAAGCAAAGCTACTAGTTTGATTTTCTTTCAACGACACAAAGCATCTAAATGAATTTGGAGGAACGAGAACACCAAGCTAATCACTTAGTGAAAGCACACAAAGCTCCCAAAACACCCAACAAAGATTTCCAAATCGAAAGGAAGACCAAATTCCGCACGAGCTATGTGATCTAAGCTCGGCACGACAAGCAAGGGGGAAGCGAAAACCACTCGAAAACACAACCAAAAACACTTCAACAATAACTGAACGAGCATATAAACAAATCTGAATTTGGATGGTCAAACAAGAGAACAAGATCCCTACGGAAGGCTTGACACACACACGGCCACTAGATGCCCTAGGGCTAGAGTGCGAAATCAATGGAGAAAAGCAAACACCCGGAGGATAAGAGTCTCAACCAGTCGAATAGAGATCCAACACAATCCAGTAGTTGTAAAAGTGATGGCAGAAAACTAACCAAGTAGCGAAAGCGAAAAGGAAGGTATTTGCAAAACCGAAAAATGAGCAAAAACGAAACCCTGTGGAACAAGACTTCGCAAGCAAGCAGCTCAGAGTTCAGATAATGAAAAACAAGTCACAAACCAAGTGGAGAGAAGAGGGTACAGCTAAAGCAACAAGTTCAGGAGGCTAATCTGGACAAAAATGAATTCTACAGGATCAGCGCGGGTGGCCTTCAGCAACTCGGCGCTGACAGGAAGAGGCATGTAGCAACTTTGCGACGTCAGCGCGGAAATACACGGATAAAGCGCGCTGTCTCAGAAAAACGAGGTCAGCGCGACTATTAATCACACAGACGCGATGACAGGGAGAACAAAGAAGCAGGTGTGCGACGTCAGCGCGGAAGCACACGGATAAAGCGCGTTGTCTCTGAAAACGAGGTCAGCGCGACTATTAAACGCACAGGCGCGATGACAAGGATAACAAAGAAACAAGGGTGCGACGTCAGCGTGTCTATTCTGAATAAAACCGCGACGATGGTGAAAACGAGTAGAATCAAGGCAGAAAGCTCCCAAACCAAAGGTAGAAAGTCTTTTAACAGTCAAGACACTTCCCAGATGGACCCAGGAAGGCTACAAGCAGAAAAAATAATCCCCAAAACTCGAAAAGAGAGAAAAAATCAAACTCAAGCACAAAGAGTGGACACAAGAGACAAAAAGGTTGATCCCCAGCGGAGTTGCCAAATTGTTGGAGAGGTAAATCCCCTCTACGGATAGAGGCGATCCCTACTAGCCCAGCAAGGGTCTAGCAACAATCAAACAATGCTGTTATGCATGTTCCTAATTACAATTAAACAAGAGGTAAAGAGCACCTACTTGGATTCCAGCGCTGTTGTTTGATGAAGAGATGCTGCCTTCGCTCTTTCGCTTTGGCTGGTCACAATCCTCCGCGATCCCCGCGAATAGACACCTGCACACACGAAGAGGAAACAAACACAAGCGTGAAATCTAGTAAAAGCAACCATACATCAGTCAGAAAAGATGTAATTCACATTTAACCATTGCATAGACAAATGAGAATGGAGCAATAATAGCAGTCATCTATTATTAATTAAAATAGAGAAGAGTACAACCAAATGTTCTGACGTCGGTATCCTTCTCAGGAGGGGCCAGTCAGCTAGCGTCTCAAGCATTCACCTTTGGAAATGATTCTCTCAAGACAAGAAACTCTCTCTCACACAAGCAACACAAAACAACCTTCCCTAAGCTATCAATCACTTCCACACTTAGCACACCAAATACCTATAGTAGCAGTAATCTTAGCACTATAAGCTCTACCCAATCCAAGCTATTCCAAAACTAGCTGCTCATGGTAATGGTGGAAGTTTATATAGGAGAAGGAGCCTCCTAAAAGGGTGGAAAGATGAGCTTATCCTTGAGGGAAGTGGTTGCAAAGGGTCGAACAGACATGCCATAGAAGGGAGTCGATACTCACAAAGCCAACAACCAAACCTGGAGTGATCTGGAAGGCTGGCTGTTGGAACAAATTCGCCCAAACAGGATCAGCGCAGATTATAAGGTAACTGACGCGCTGACGTCGTGCCTCAATAACTGGGAAAGTCATGTCAGCGCGACCCAATACAAAGGAGAGATGCGCTGGCTCATAAAATTCGATCAGCGCGGAAAACAGGTGTACTTCCGTGCTGGCAGCGCATTTGGTCTGTTATGGAGCGCCCATCAGCGCGGTTATTTGGACAAAAGTCGCGTTGATAGCAAAAACTTTGGCAAAGTGGGTTATTTGGCCAGTTTAGAGAGCATGAGCATGATGAATTTGATTTCATGACACAGTAGGGATACTGATAGGATGACAGTGACAAATTGTTGTGTAACACTAGGCTCTTCCTCGTCTTCTTGTAGAAACTTAACTACTAGGATTGCTAATTGGATAGGGAAGACAGCAGCCTTGCCATATACAAGCTCAAAAGGTGATTTCCCAGTGGTTCATTTGGGTGTTGAATGGTCAACCCACAGAGAAAACTTTAGTTGATAGTCCCAGTTCCTTTGATTTTCAATGAAGGTATTCTTTAGAACCCTCACCACAGTTTTATTGTAAGACTCATCCAAGCCATTCCCTTGAGGGTAGTATGTAGTAGAGTGTCCAATAATGATGTTGAATTTGTGGCAGAAGTTGGTGAGCTTGGTAGATTTCAAGACTTGTGCGTTATCAGTGATAATTTTAAAAGGACACCTAAAGTGGGATAGTATGTTCTCTTCCATGAATTTTATCACCACTGAGTCAGTAGAATTTCTAGTTGAGATAGCCTCTACCCACTTGGTGAAATAGTCAGTGGTTGTTAAAATCCATTTGTGTTGGCCACTAGATGGTGGATTTATTTCTCCAATGAAGTCCAATCCCCACTGTCTAAAAGGCTCTTCTATGTGCATAGGAATCAGGGGGAGAGGAGAAAACTTTTGTCTTTTAGCAAACAATTGGCATTTCTAGCACAACCTGACCTAAGAGTAAACATCTCCAAACAACATGGGCTAGTAGAATCCTGCCTTAAGGATTTTATGTGTTGTTGTCTTCCAACTGTAGTGTCCACCACAAACTCCTCCGTGGAAAACCTCAATCACTTCACGGGTTTCTCCCTCAACCACACATAGCAGCAATACCCCCACCGGGTCCTTCCAATAGAGCAATCCATTAGATATAATGTATTTATGTTCCTGCAATCTCAGACTCCAGTATTTAGATCTATCCAGTCCCAACGGGCATCTTAGGAATAAGAGGTAATGAACAATGTTCTTATACCTGAGTGATCCCTCATATTTGGAATAGATCTTCTGCATATCCATTTTGATTCTGCTCTGTTCATCCTCTAGTTTTCCCTCCTCTGTGATCAGGCTTATCCCTAGATCTTGGTATTTGGATTCAAATAAGATCTTGGCCAACCCCTGGCCTTTGATGAGCTTGGTAGGATTTATTCTAGCTCATATTCTTGTATTTTAGCTATCCATTTGCCCCTCTTTCCTTGAATGTCTCCCTACACTAAAATGTCTTTGACTGCAGTTGTTGGGACAAACGCTATGATTTCATATTGCAGTACATACATACGGAATGACTTACGTGCCTTGACCAGTGCATAAGCCTATTTCTCCAATAGATCATACCTCAACTCAGCGTCCCTTAGGACTTGGTTGAAAAAAGCAATGGGCTACTCGTAACCTTATTTATTTTTCTGTAACAACACAACAGCAATGGTATGTGGAGAGGAAAAACAAAAGATGTAGAAAAGCATTGAATAATCGGGGCTGATTAGCACTAGAGCCTTATCCAAAGCTTCTTTGATCCTAGTGAAAGAATCATGGGGGACAGAACTCCACTTAACTTCATTCTCCTTCTTGAGCATGTTTGTGATACCTTTAACTATGTCAGCATAATTCCATATGAATCGCCTTAATAAATTTATCATCCCCAAAAAGGCTTGGACTTCTTTCTTGTTTCTGGGAAAAGGAATAAGGCTGATGGCTTTGACTCTTTCTGGATCAATCTTTACTCCTTTCTGGGCCACTATGTTTCCAAGAAGATTTCCCTCACTCAGGGCAAACTGAGATTTCTTTAGATTCAAAGAGAGGCCATACCTTATGCACTTCTCAAAAGTGAGCTTTAAATGGAGGATATGCTCTTCATCAATCTTAGAGAAGACTGTGATGTCATCTAAGTAGACTACCACAAATTTATCTTGCTCACCCACAAAAGCTATGTCCATAGCTCTCTGAAAAGTGGCCCCTACATTTATCAACCCAAATGGCATGCAGGCATACATGAAGGTTCCCCACGGGGTGGTGAAAGTAGTCTTTTTCTGGTCTTCAGGGTGGACCACCACTTGGTTATATCCTGAGAATCCATCCATCATGGACATTCTGGCTACACCCACTACCTTCTGCAATATATTATCCATCTTGGGTAGAGGGTAGTTATCTTTTAGAGACGCCATGTTTAAATTTTGGAAGTCGACGCATAGCCTTATCTCTCCACTCTTTTTATGGACATGGACCAAATTAGCTACCCACTCAGAGTATCTTAGAGCAACTATGAACTTGGCCTGCAGCAACTTCCTTAACTCATTTTCAATGGAGGGGAGTAAGAGTGGGTTTATTTGTCTAAGATTTTGTATGCATGACTTTGCCCCACCCTTGAAAGGAATTTTATGTTGAATAATAGTTGTATCAAATGATTTCAAATAATTATAAGAAAAAGAAAATACATCTTTGTAAGTTTTGAATAAATCTAAATACCTCGGCCTGTATTGCAAGGGGATTTCTTTGGACAACCTGATCATCTGGGATTCCTCCTTTGATCTGATGTTGCAGTCCTCTACTTGCTCATCCTTCTCTGGGGCCATTTGTTTGGACACTATGTCATCTTTATTGAAAATTCTTTCAAGTGGAACAAGTCCACGAGGGATGGTGTTCCCTTTTAGTTGCAAAATTTTTTTCCCATCCACTGTGTCTTTCCACGAAGTGGCTTCTTTTTATGCTTCTTCTTCTTCTTGATCGATGGTGGAGTGGGAAAACTCCCCAACGAATTCTATGAATATTTTTACTTGCTCGTCATCTTCGAATACCTTCTATTGTTTAATATTATTAGGTATTGAAGGCTTGTGTCTGACTTCTATCTCATATCTGAGGAGTGGATTCTGTGGGGGCCTAAAATTTTTTGCAGCTACTGCAAGAGAGTCAGCCATCCTATTTTCTTCCTTGGGCAGAAACTAGATGTTAAAGGCCAAGAAGAAATTATCGATTAAGTCCCACACTTCATTTCGGTACGTCCTCAGTCTAGGGTGTTTGGCCTGGCATTGATCTCGGATTTTCCTTACGACCAGCTCAGAGTCTCCGTAGACTGTAAGGCATTCGATATTCATCTTTTTTGTTGTTTGTATCCCAAGGATCAATGCTTTGTATTCTGCCACATTGTTGGTCGCTTCAAACTCTAGTTTGAACGAGAGGGGTATTAGGCTGCCCTCTGGAGATACCAACAATATTCCAGCTCCATTTCCATCTTTTGAGTTTGCTCCATCAAAGTATAATTTCCATATTTTATTTTCACTTGGTCGCAAGTGCTCTGACTACCCTATTAGGTGTATTGATGTTTCCTCTAGGAAGGTCTCATCCTCTTCTAGGAATATACAGGAGATGTCGCTATCTTTCCCATGCACTGGGGAGTTCTTTGAGCCTTTAGCTGGGGTCACGGTTTTCACAAACCAGGATTCTTTGTACAACCTTCTTTTCTCACCTCCAAAAGTGGGAATGGTGGCATAAGTCAGATCCATCTTGATAGAGCCACCTACCTTTGAACCCTAAGATCTGGATAAGATCATTCCAAAATAAGGAGGTATATCAGCCACCACTATATCCATTACCACACTTTTCACCGGGATCTGAGCCAAGTTTACCACCATATCCTTTATCATGCCTAAGCACTTGAATCTCTTGGAGTCAAAGAAATACAGATCCTTGTATGGTCTAGTGATTTCCAAGCCCAGTTGTTCCATTACTGATAATGGCATGAGGTTGTGTGAGGCTCCTGAATCTAGCATGCAATTATGCAACAAAAGGTCATGGATCACTAAATTCACATAAAAAGGTGTGGTAGAAGGATCCAACTCTTCCACATGTGGCCCAAAAATGACCATTGGCCTCTCCTCCTAGAGGTTTAAACTATCATGGGCTGGTTCTAAGATAGAGGGATACATAAATTGAGAGACCTGAGCTTTATAAATAGGCTTCTTTAGGAGCTCAGTCAAGGGAACAGGAATTTTTACCTTCTCAAGCTCCTTCTGGAGATTGAATGTAGGTTGGAATTTTTTTGTACCTCCTGGCTCTGTTCCTTCTACCTTGCCACTGGAAGCTTTCGACAGAATAGATGTCTCTTTTTCTTTATGTCCCTTTGAACTAGTTCTTTCCTCATTAGAGAATAATTTTATCTTGGAAGGGCCAGGATTCAGTGTACCCTTCCCTTTATTCAGTATTGTGGGAATAACTTGGGGAGTAGCTTCCCCTTGTTTTGGTTTCCTCATCCTCTTCTTTGAAGATCTTGTTGAAAATAATACTAAGAAGGGGGGGTGATTCAGTATTATCAGATCAATACCTTAATTTTCAAAACTGATTTGTATACGCTACTTTAGCTCAGTGAACTAGCATGTATACGCAACTATACTTAATGAAACCAGCGTATATGCAGAGATCTTTTGATTTACCCAATTATCATCTATTTAACTTTAATCAGTATATCAGGAATTCATTAGACAGTGCAGCAAAAGTAGAATAAAGCATCACACATGAACACCAAGATATAAGGTGGAAACCCAATGTGGGTGAAAACCACCTGCTACTGTCGTCTTTGTCTTCTTTTAATAATAAGAAAATTCTATTTACAATTTTTGTACTGGTGTAGTCTTATACCAGTACGTAGGCTTCTACCTGCAAAGGGCTACAACCGTCTCTCATTCTCCAGCTTCTACTGGAAGGGAGCTACAACCCCCTAGCTCATGTACTAACTGGTATTTTTTCTTAGTACGTAGGCGCCGATCTACAGAAGGTTACGACCTTCTCTTTTCTTCCAGGGACCACGTTTCATAAATTTTCAGACTGGATCCATCAACAACATCATTCAATCATTAAATATATATGTATCAACCAATCACCATTTGAACCAACCATAGCCAAAACAATCATTCACTTAGACCACCCATCAATCTAATCATTCAGAATATTGTCACCAGAATACAGTAACCAGAACCCAAACCAGAACCCAGAACTCTGCAACAGTAAAGAGAAACAACTGAAATATATTTTATAAGGTATACGCTACTTCCATGTGTCGAACCTGCATGTACACGCGCTTTGCTCAAAGCCAGCCAGCGTATACATCTACAAATATAAATTCAGAGTTCTAAAACTATTCCAAACTTTAGTTATACCCAGATCATATCATTTACAGAATAATATATGTGTCAGTATTTAGATCTAGAATATACATGAGAAAAAACACATAATGATAGTTCATTTTACGCCTTAAGTTCCCGATCCATCATTAGATCTGATCTCTCATCATCAGCTAAGGTTCATCCTTGGTTTAGATCCAGCAATGCACCATAACCCAATAACCTGCATACTAGATCTCACACTTCATCAGATATTCGATACTTGCACACATTGGCCTAATGATATTCTCCTCCTTTTATAGTTTTAGGCCTTTCTCAATACCATGGACCAAAACCACTAAGGACCAATACCTTGGACCAAATACCTAGGTGTTATTCTAGTGTCCACTCGGAGCTTCTAGTCCCACTAAGACTGGTAGCTATCTTAGAAACAAACAAACTAAAACCACTTTCGTTTTCCTTTATGAGAAGTAGATAAGAGGGGAATGAAGGACACCAGCCTCAATCTTGTGCTTGGTTCCTTGCTCGGTTCCTATCCCTTCTGACAGATCCCTGCTGCTTCTCCTTCGTCTACTGAGCATCAAAGAGCACCTGTGGAATCAAAGCAGCATAATACTATCGAAGAACAGAGATCTACAATCATAAACAATATAGGACCAGATATATATTGACCACACAAATGTATATATCATCAAACATACAAGAATGTGGAGGAAAACTTGAATAGCTTTATTAATATCAAGAATAGCAAAGAGGATTACAACCAATTGTTCTGACCCAGCGTCATCCTCCAGCATGAAAGCCCTTCTTTCACCTCATGAAAAGCTTAGATCACCAAACACTATGATATTCCACCAAGAAACCAACAGCACTTCCTTACAAGATACAAAATTCCAGCCTCTGGATCTCTAGGATGAGGGATCCATATATAGATGATTGCAGGGGGGTGAGTCATCTTCTAGGATTTTGATTAGTTTCCTCTCTCTGATAGTTCTTGATTCCACTTGGAGATTGATGATCTCCTACTCATCCCTGGGCGAATTCAGAGAGGCAAGTGTCATAGGAGAAGTTTCTGGAAGATTCTATGATCATCTACCTCGCAAACTGTCTCTGCCATTTGTCCACTCTCGCCCATCGTACCCTACAGAAGGGCTTTTTAGTATGCATCGCACCCTTTACACTGGGCAGGTGGGATGCATCGCACCCTTTACACTGGGCAGGTGGGATGCATCGCACCCTTAGCACTGAGCAACTTGTATGGTCCAGTTTTGACCAGTTCTGAGCAGTTTCCTGTGGAAAACTTCTGGGAGATGATGTAATTAGCTGACCTTGTTCCTTTAGGGTGTGAAGCAACACTTTTAGGGGCTTAGGAACCCTTATTTTATGGACATGTATGATTGGGGTTGCAGTGCCCAAAAATATCTATAACAGTTGCCCCCTAAAGCATGAGGTCATTAATCTTTTGATGTCGGGTGAAATGCTTTATCATGAGGATCCGAAGTTTTTTCGAGCTGGAAGGCGACCTGTAAGAAGATAAAATACAATACATTATCTTCATAATACTTTTCATGATCTAGCTGAGGCGGGCATTCCCATGCTCATCTTTATAAATTCATTTTCATGTACATAAGACAGACAACCGTCTGTGTGGTAGACTGATGATTCTGATAGAGCCATCATCCTTTGATTCGGATGATCATCTCTGTAGCAATGATGTACATTTGATGTCTTTATTTTTCCTGAATATATCGCAGCCCGGATGGATGAAACTAGATCTGGGGTCTTCAAACTTGTTCAATCTTCACTCGGAGTACAAGTCGATCCATGTGAAAGATGTTATAGAGTCGAACATGGAAAGACATCACCTGATTACCAGCCAATGATTTAAGTTGTTAATAGGCGCGAGAGGAATCACCAATAATGATGATGACCCTCAAGGTACTACAGTACAATTCACATGATGTGGAAAGGGACTTGGCATCGGACACCACGCAAATCTTTGGGTCGAAGGCCATTGATGTAACCTGTCGCAGGAAGTGAGAAACTTGCCATTGAGGCATGCAAGCTTCAAAGTACTGAAAGGGTTGTTCCTAAGTCGAATTCTTGGATAATGAGCTGATGTCGACAAGAAGTGACCTGTCGTAGGAAGGCCTTAATGAATCCCACATCTACGACACGGAACGGAGTAAATGATTTTTTTGGAGGCGAAATGATCTGCTGATATAGGGTTTAGGGTGGCGGCCATGAAAGAATGGAGCGTGAATGTATTGCAGCGGATGAGACACAGGTGAATTCTCTGAGTGACTTCTCTTGAACATACCGGCGACACTGACATGGATCGGTAGCGTTAACCCCAAATATGGATGGTGCGGTTGACCAATGGTGATATGACCAGTGAACGAAACAACCCAACCCGACTCGGATGCGGAGTGAAAGTGTCATGTTCAAGAGCGACTTGCTACCAATAAAGTTTCTTCAAGTTTTCTTCCCAATTTTTCCCCAGTCATTGCTAACCAGTACCTCTTTATTTTGTCAATCTTGAGGAGGATAACATATTCTTGTTCTATAATTTGCCCTTCGGGCAAACCCGTCGCTATGTTTTAACGAGCCTAGCAACAGTGAAACTCGTTCTTGTCTGTATGGACAAGTTTGTCGATGTTCGGTTTTAACGAGTTTAACGACAAAGATAAATCGGTCCTTTTCAATTTTAGAGAGTCTGAAAGGGACTTAAAGGAAACTCCAATAATCCCTTAATTCTGAAAAAGTATAAAATAATACGAAAGGGATGAATTTTCGGTAATTTTAACGAGCCGAACAAAACAAGCGCTCGATCTTTTTGTGTAATAATCCCTCAGGTCCAAAAATATTAAAATCTAGAGGATGGATAGCACTTCTGGTCACTTTAACGAGATAGAGAGGCCAATCGCTCGGAAATCTTTTCATATTTTACGAGTCAGGTGAAAAGAGCTTAAAGGAGACTCGTTTTTGAAGAACGAGTGATAATTTCGAGTAGCAGTGGATTCCAGGAAAGGTTTGGAATTTTCCAATCACGCCAGTGTCACAAGGATGGCTAATAGGATCACTCTTCACAGTTGTTCCTCAAAAAGGGGCAAACAATCAAATGGAGGTGAATGATCGGCTAAAACAGATTGGAGGTGATGATGAGAACACGACCAGGGCTCAAAAGCTGATGATAATGCATTCACAATGGTTATTTACCGGAAATTGGTTCACTTTTTAATGAGCTTAAACTCTAGGGGAAACATTTGCTCATTGCTTAGGTTTAATTTTTAACGAGCTTGAACTCCACATAAAAACTGCTCATGGCTAGGTTTATTTTTTAATGAGCATGATCTTTGCAGAAACATTGCTCATGATAAGTTTGCATGCCCCCAGCATAATAACGCAAATCGAGGTGCATGCCCCCCAAGCTTCATTGCATTCATTGCGGTGGTTGGAATGAAGGTTTACCTTCAATATCTTTGAAATACTTGACTTGTATTTTATGAGATCGTAATCAAAGACTGATTTGGAAAGGGAGTTGTTTCATTTTTTAATGAGGTTGACACAAGATAGGAACTGTCCTCAGAATTCACCGTATTTACAGTATTTGATAGAAAATCAAAAACTGAAGGATGATTAAGGTCGCTGGAATAATCTTCGTGGTAATTCGGAAGATGGGAATAATGGTGGTGATCTTCCCATGGTGTCTCTCCTATCATCATTGACTGAATGATTCCTTTGTCTATAGAGTGTACATGCGACGAAGGTTTTGAAGAGGTTCCATATTCCTTAGACCTATTTATCCAAACACTCGATGAGTGTTGATTTGGGTTTGCCCCCGAGACCAAGAAAATTGATTGCTACAATATTTCTATTAGGGTGATGATCCATGCTAACAAAATTTTCAGGAATCTTCTGAATCTAGAAGATATCATGTTGTAGGTTCCCACCGTGGCCACTTCCGCCAAATTGTTTGGAGGTGGTAGGGAAAAAGTCCCCATCAATGTAGGGTCTTTTAGTAGGCCTACTCCGATATTTTGAAGCGAATGAGGGCTTCTGTGGATCATCGGAATGCTTCCCGTAACTTGTGAACTGTTGGGGAGAAATGTTTGTTGGTCAACGATTGTAATTCCTCCTTGAAAGGGAAATGCAATCTTCCTAAAGTAGGTCGACACAACGGCTGCCATAGCATATATTCAGGGCCTTCCCAGTAGGATGTTGTAATCGAGGTTTCCGTCAATTACTTCAACATCTATTTCTATTGTTTTGCCCCCCAGTTCGAATTTCAAGTTACTTAAAATCCCATATGGAGTGTATGTTCATCCATCAAATGATTTTAATGTCATCGAAGATCGCGACAAGGGTGGAGATCCTAAAGTTTTCCAGCAACTCATCGACATAATACATGTAGATGCCCCCTCATCAATAATTCTTCGATGAACAATTTTGTTGAGGGCTTTCACTTGAATGAGGAAAGCTAGTTGAGCTGGTAACTGAGGGTCATATCCTTTGTGATTAAAGGACACAAGATTGGAATCCGTTGGGTCAATCCCACCTATCGCTGATAAAGCAACCTGCTTTTGGGAGGGGCAATTTTGCAGTACCTCAAGTGTCGACATAGCAGATGGTGATTGGGCTAGATCCTCCACTATATTATAATGTTGTGCTGCTCTGGCACGAGGATTAAATGTCGATTTGTGTACTACTCCCTTTGATGGTTTTATCGTTAGTTCAGGAATGATGGGTGGCACAACTTCGGTTGAAGTTGTTGTCAAACTACTCGGTTGATCAGTAGCCTTATTGTTCGACAGTTGTGGATTCTCGTAATCTTTATTCCTTGTCGATATCAAAGCATCATTTTGTTGTTTTGAAATGGACAAGATAAGCACTTGGGATCAGGAAGCATTTTGATTAGCAACCAGTTTGGTTCTTGGGTTTGGAAATGGATCAGTCAATACCGCTGAGGTTTTTGAACTCTTAAAGAGTTTCTTAACTTCAGCTTTATGTGGACAATCTCTCGTCCGATGATCCTCATCGCATACTTGACACCCCGCAGGGGGTTTTCTTTGCCCAAAAGAGTTTGCAAGAGGTTTTTCAGGAGATGAATCATCCTGCTTATTTTTTCTCCCTTTCTTTTTCTTATTGCCCCCTTGTTGTTTCAGTTGTTTTCCCTTGTCGGTTGACACGGTTTTTACCTCTGAGGTGAGAAGTTCTTCATTTTCATTTTGATCAGAAATCTTACGGGCTTTCTTAGATGTAGCCTTTGTCGATTCCGTGCTTGTCGTACCTATCACGCCATCGCTGGCATGAGAGTCTTTGTTTGATTTAGGAGGGGGAGGAATGGAAAGTTCCGGTCTAGGAGCATCAGGTATTTTATCGTAGAGCATGCCAGACTGAGTATAGATCAAGTCTAGATATTGTGCACGAGCAATGACTTGCTCTTCAGTGATGACTCCTCCCTTTGCCACATCTTCTGTGATAGAAGGTAATAATGACTTAATGAACCATTCAGCTAACAGCTGATCAGGAACATATGTTTTTACCATTCTACGACGACGTCGCCACTCATGAATATGATCAAATATGTGAGTGGCCGTCGTTTGTTTGAAATTGGTAAGAAGCTCTGTTCCCGTTTCGTACCTTATGGGTAACTAAAAATGGGTTAAAAAGGTTGTGGCTAGGGCGCTGAAGTTATCGAATGAAGCTCTAGGCAATTCGATATACCATTTTGCTGCCGGACCAGTTAACGTTCGCTGAAAAAGGCGAAGCCTGATTGAATCATCGTTGAGAGTGTTGGATGAACACCACAAATGAAAGGTCATCACATGATTTGACGGGTCTTCACCCAGATTTCCATTAAATTTAGGAATATCTAATGGAAGTTTATGCGGAATCGCCGGCCACCAAGGGGTGTAAGCAATTGGATTATTCGTCAGCCGGTTTAGATCTAGTAATTCTAGAGTTGCTACAAAGGGCAACTGTTGATTCAGGTTAGGCGAAGCATACCCAGGATAAGATGGAATCACCTGAGCAATGGGTCTTTGCATACCAGCATAATGTATTTGATGCTAGTAACTTTGATAAGGTTGATGGGCATAACCATTATAGTATGGTTGTTGATAACCGTTTTAGAAATGTGGTTGACCATTACTTACAAAGACTTGTCGCTTAGGTCCTTGATATGATTGCTGGAATTGCGGTTGTTGAAATTGAACTAGCCATGGTTGTTGGACCATTTGTTGTTTTCCAATACTGGATGATTGACCAAGATGAGGAGTCATAGTACTTTTTGAGCCTGAGTCGCTCCAGATAAGGAGGCACTAACCTGAGGTTGTGATTGAATCGCTGAGACGAGAGGCTGTTGTATTGCAACCTGAGAAACTTGGGGTTGACATACAACAGGTAGCGCTTGTACTTGTGATGCAGTCACGGTAGCAGGTATAGAGGGAATATTCGACACAGGATGGATTGGTTGCATTGAATATACAACCCTTGGTTGTTGAGGTAGTATTGGTACCCAACCGCTGGATGTCATTCCAGTTTGACCTGAACTTTGTTGTAAACTCCCATATGGTTGTTCTCCGGGAGGGAACAATGAAAAGGCATATTGTCCTCCATATGGTGGCAATCTACTACTTAAAGGGTAGATTTTCCTTTGAAGACACATTGGATCAATTTGTTGAGTTTCAACATAAGAAATACCAGATGAGAAACCCGATGAAGAAATAGGAACTAACCATGTCGCCGAAACAGTCCCTGATTAGACTCCGGCTTGTTGTTGATAACTTGCCGGGACAGATGGCATACCAGTGAACATCGTTGGAGTAGCAGCAGGAGACTCTGTCGCTGCTGCGTCGGATGACACAGTCCTGGATGTCGACGGTTGTTCAAACATATATAGTCTATCCAAAAGATTTTCTAGCGATTTCGATTGACTTTCTTCCACGATTGCGAATTACTCGATCAACTCAAAATAAAGGGGAAAATGATTCTGAATTAAATGAATTTTAGACGCTTTGACACAACTTGATTTTTCAATTTTTAAGAGTCGAAAAAAAACAAAAGATGACTCTATAGTCGCCTTCGATTTTTAATGAGCCTGAAGTGACAAGTGCTCAGATGAACCTTTTCCTTTAAGGAGTCTGAAAAGGAATGAAAGGGACTACTCTGGAAATCTAGACAGAGGGATTACCAAACCAATCGAAAAACTACAGAATACTTTTTACAGTACGGCAGTCAATCTTCCCGAATTTTGTGTTCAGTGCATTGCGATCGATAGGGCGGCAGACACGGCTTCCTATAGATAAAGGATATAGCCTATTGTGGTCTCCCAATATATACTCGACAATACGTGGGAGCACAAGTCCGTACTGGCACTTGTCGTCTCAAAGAGGAGGAATCACCCAACCAACAATGAAAGTGACAATTACCAGGCTTTACGACGCTGGAATACATCTCTAGCTTAGACTTCTAGATGTTGTGCGTTAGGCTCCAAAGCGTTTTTATGTTTATTGAATTTATTTTACAGCTGACCTTTCTTAAGAAATTTGCCTTTCAGGTTCACCACGTGATGTAGATATATTCCTAAAATGCAATCTAAGATGATAAACAATCGTTTAATATTCTTTTTGCAATGAAAATCCTAGCTACTAAAGAAAGACAGATGATATTCTTTCAACATAGAGATGAGAGAACACACTAGATGCACTGTCCTAAATCAAACCAACAAGCAGTCTAAATGAAAATGCACATGCATGTATTTATTTTCAGCTTTCTTAATGTGTGAATGACAAGAAGAATGCTAAGTACAAATCTGAATTATCTTTTCAAAGCGACAGTACTAACAAATTTCTTTTCAAAAATGAAAGGAGGATAATGACGACCCTTTGCTATTTTGAATTGAAAACTGCTTTCGACACTTGAAAAATTAATAATTCAAATCAAATACAAGAGTAACCATATAATTGATCGTCAAGAACAATAGAATTCTTTCCTTTGACTGAAAACGACACTTGCGACACTTTCAAATCAAGAAACGACAGTTCGATTATGCTACTACTTTGTAAAAGAGAACTGAAAATGGTGCAAAATACATAAAAACATTCACAGTTCTTTGCACAATGGAGGCGGAATGATGGAAAGGAAGGGGGTTTCCACAGTGGTATACTGATCACAGACAGCAAAACTCCTGAATAGAGCTGAAAAGAGTGAAGAAAAACCAAAACCTAGAGGCAAAACTAGCCTTTTCTGATCATCGCACCTGTAACACAGGGAATCCAATATGCATCCCACCTACTGCACATGGGAGGTGCGATGCATACAGACTTCCTTGAAGAGAGGGTGCAATGGTACCAGGATGAGACTTTACTTGGCTCTTGGTCACAGTTTGCAGCTCAGTTCAGGGATTTAGGCCGAGCAAGTGATGTACAGTAAATAGAAATCACAGGGGCTGATCTAATGAGGTTACTAGAGCCACCACTAGGGCAATTAGAAAGTTTTCAAATCGATTGTTCAGTTTATAAACAAAACCCGGAGATAGACTGAAGCAACATTGATCTACTTTGCACTTGCATAGCAAATGCAGTTCAAAGGCTAGCTAGCTTGACTTCAGGCTCCATCTGTAAGTTTATAAAACAAACAAATATAGACAAACAAACAATCTATTCGGTCCCAGTGGAGTCACCATTTTGTTATCGGGAAATCTAGTGTCCACTCGACGCTGCTAGTCCCACTAAGACTGCTAGCTATTTTAGAAACAAACAAACTAAAACCACTTCCGTTTTCCTTTATGAGAAGTAGATAAGAGGGGAATGAAGGACACCAACCTCAGTCTTGCGCTTGGTTCCTTTCTCGGTTCCTCTCCCTTCTGACATATCCTTGCTGCTTCTCCTTCGTCTACTCAGCTTGAAAGAGAAGCAGCATAATACTATCGAAGAACAGAGATCTACAATCATAAACAATATATGACCAGATATATATTGACCACACAAATGCATATATCATCAAACATACAAGAATGTGGAGGAAAACTTGAATAGCTTTATTAATATCAAGAATAGCAAAGAGGATTAAAACCAATTGTTCTGACCCAGCGTCATCCTCCAGCATGAAAGCCCTTCTTTCACCTCATGAAAAGCTTAGATCACCAAACACTATGATATTCCACCAAGAAACCAATAGCACTTCCTTACAAGATACAAAATTCCAGCCTCTGGATCTCTGGGATGAGGGATCCATATATAGATGATTGCAGGGGGGTCAGTCAGCTTCTAGGATTTTGATTAGTGTCCTCTCTATGATAGTTCTTGATTCCACTTGGAGATTGATGATCTCCTACTCATCCCTGGGCGAATTTAGAGAGGAAGGTGTCATAGGAGAAGTTTCTGGAAGATTCTATGATCATCCACCTCGCAAACTGTCTCTGCCATTTGTCCACTCTCTCCCATCGCACCCTACAGAAGGGCTTTTCAGTATGCATCACACCATCTACACTGGGCAGGTGGAATGCATCGCACCCTTAGCACTGAGCAACCTGTATGGTCCAGTTTTGACCAGTTCTGAGCAGTTTCCTGTGGAGAACGTCTGGGAGATGATGTAATCAGCTGACCTTGTTCCTTTAGGGTGTGAAGCAACACTTTTATGGACTTAGGAGCCCTTAGTTTATGGACATGTATGATTGGGGTTGCAGTGCACAAAAATGTCTATAACACTAGGGTCAATACCTCGGACCAGATACCTTGGACCAATACCATGGACCAAATACTTTGGACCAAAAATTTAGTTTTCCAAGGTATACATGCTTTTCCTTCCGTGAAAGTGCGTGTGTATGTATACGTGACCTGTATACAGTGAACCTACATGTATACGCAACTTGGTCAATGGTGAACTTGCATATACCTCTCTTTCTTCATTATGTGAAGACTGATCTGTAATTCTTTGTTGTTTACATGCTATATTGTGATCTTTCATCTGAGTGAGTTGCCTCCATAACTGATTTAATGAAGCTACCCTGCATTTCATCACATCTATAAACACTACTGTCATGCATTCTATCACATATGATATCTATTTTGTAGATTCATCTAGTTACCATATACAAGTGAGTTGTTCTGCTACAAGTGGGTTGCCATCAAGTACAACACATACATCATAATGCCAACAGATCTTATATCATACTTATGTTGTGGTTTTTCTTGCATGAACCCTGCAAACTGTTTGCAATAATAATCCCTATCTTCCTCATTTGTTTTTTCTTCTATATCATGGTTGACCCCTTAGCAAGCCATATTCTCATATTCTTCTTCGGTAAAAGCAGAATACATATTTCCCTGCATCTCTTGTGTATTTGATGATTGTTCATTGGGACCATATTCCATGTATAATGGATGGGGGATCTGATCAATTTGTTCCTTTCTTCCCCATGGAAGTGGTTGCTGTGGAGGCCTTCTATATTGAGGGTTATAGCCTTGATTGTTGACTTCAACCTTCTGTCTGGAATGGTTCTTGTTCTCAATTTCAAGCTTTCCAACCTTTTGTGTTAAACAAATGACAAGTTTGTACAGCTTTTCCAACTTCAGGTTTGATGATTCTCTATCTTGACCAGAGGAGGATGCCTCTCTTTCCCTTGGGTTCAGTAGTTTCTTGCTTTACCCTTGGCTTTCATGTCGAGACCATATTGGCTTCCACTTCAAGAGCATCGATTAGAAGTTGGTCTAGAGTGAGAGATTTCCTCTCTCTCAAGGAAAAACCAACGTCAGAATCAAAAGCTCCATGGAAAACCACATGAGTCGTAGTTAGAGGAGGCTTTATGTCAGCAAGCATGTTATTGTACTTATTATTAAATCTTTTGATAAATTCTGAAGTATCATCCTTCGGCTTTTTTCTTAGGGCATTAAACTCAGTGATGATGTACTCATGACTCCTCTTTTCTCCCCATTTCTGGGTGAAAGTGTTTTTCAACTCCTCCCAGGTAGAGATGGAGGCATTAGGTAAGTATTTGAACCACTTTATGGCTTCTCCATCAAGACTTTGTACAAAAAGTATCGTGACCACATCAAGTTGATCCACATCTAGGATGTGAGAAAAAGAACTGAAGGTTATTTTATGAAACCAGCTCACAAAAAGATAGAAAAGATAGTTGAACACCTTGGAATTCAGCCTCTTCGAGGGGGCAACCTCATTTACATTACACAAATGAACAATTCTTGGATGATACAAATGAAAATACCTCCTTTCTATATATAGGAGTCTAAGGGGTCATAATATAATCAGAGCCGACATAACAATAATAATGTAAGGGCATAATAATAAGAATAGTAGGCTTCTATGGGGCACAATAGTAACAATATGGGCAGTACATGGGTACATCAATATAATAAGGGGGTTGTACTAATAAAAATAATGGGTTACACTAGTAGTATAGGGGCCTAACATGCCCCTCTCCTTCAAAAAGTGTTGTCCTCAACGCTTTAGTAGTTCTTGATGCTTCTGTATAAAATTCTTGTCCTCCCATGTGGAATCTTCAGCAGGTAAGTTCTTCCACTTGATGAGGTACTCTGAAATTGATCGATTTCGTAGCTGTCAGGTTCTTGTTTCTGTGACTACTCCAGGTTCCAATATGATTTTTCCTTCCTCTTCAATTTCTGGCAATATTTTTTGAATTGGGATCTTTTCCAACTTTTGAATAAGTGGCCATACTTCTTTGTCCTTCTTCCATTCATCCCTTGCTTCATTTATCCAATCTGGTTGGATAATATAAATAGCACAAAACAATGCTTCCACATCCTCATCCTTTCTTGAGAGTGCATCTTCAACAAAATTTTGCTTCCCTTTTCTATAGATGATGTCAAAGTCATAACCCAACATATTTGTGGCCCATTTTTTTTGTTCTTCTAAAGATAATAGTTGTTCTAAAAATTATTTAAGACTATCATGATCCATTTTTACCTTGAAGTGTCTTCCCATTCGGTAAGGTCACCATTTCTTAAGTGCATATAGTATTGCCAACATTTCCTTCTCATAAATAGCTTGCTTGAGATGTAGCATTAAAAATAACCAATCACCTACATCAAATCATTTTTCACTATGATGTTGATCTACCTGTTGTTTCATTCAATTTCGCACCAAAGGGACGTTATCCTTTAAAAGTTGGAGAACTTGTTGTTGATGCTCGATGTGATCTTTCACTGCTTGAACCTTTTTCTTCTTGATATGTCCTTCTATCTTTATAGTTTGAGGAGTGGTAATTTCTTCCAATCCTTTACAAGATATGGTCGGATTCATTTCTTGATGCTCGCTGTGATCTTTCACTTCTTGAACATTTTTCTTCTTGATATGCCCTTCTATCTTGATAGTTTGAGGAGTGGTAATTTTGACCAATGAATTAAAAGATATGGTTGGATTCATTTCTTCTTTCTCGATGTGATCTTTCACTTCTTGCACCTTTTTCTTCTTGATATGTCCTTCTATCTTGAGAGCTTGAGGAGTGGTAATTCTTGCCAATGCTTTACAAGATATGGTCTGATTCCTTTCTTCTTTCTCTGGGGTCAGGTCCTGGCGTATATCCTTTTCTTTTGATATTTCTTGATCCTTTTCTTCCTCCTCTTCATACTCTATGTAAAATAATTTCTTCTCAACACACTTATGACCTTTAGTGCATTTGTTATCACAATTGTAACAAAGCCCTTTTTCTCTTTTTTCTTCCAATCGTTGTGGTGTAACCTTTGTAGGTTGTGGAAGGCTAGAAGAAACAACACTTCCATCTTTATAGTTGTGAGGGGTAGAATTCCTTGTTGCCATAATTTTATTTTCCACTATGTAACAAAGCCATTTTACTCTTTCCAATTGTTGTGGTGTTGCTATAAAGAAGGTGTTGCTCTTTGTATCCTCATAATGTGCTATCATTTCCTCCATGAAAATTGACCACGTAACTAGTTGTTTACGAGAACAAAGCCCTTTATACCATAAAAATTGATCCGGTTCTAAATATGAAGATGAAATACATACCTTTTGTAACAGTGGTACACCACGTAGATCAAAATATTGCTCCATATGAAGTATCCAATTTACCGGATCCTTGCCATCAAACTTCCTCATCTTGCTTTTTCTTGATTTTAGGAGCTCGATATTGAAACGACTGTAACTCTGTACTTTTGGATCTTTAAGTTCTGAAATTGCGACGTGCAGTAGCCCTCTGTGTCCTCTTTCCAATGCCACCAGTCTGATCCAAATTGGATTCTCCAAGGAAGAGTTATGCAAAATCTCCCACAGTGACTTGATTATAGACTAGTTCACTAGAGCGAACTTGTATGACGTGCCATGTGTCACTATTTCGACCTTTGGCTCTAAAAATATATATAAAAGAAACTAAACTCCATCCTCTTTCTGTACCTTCTTATGAAATTTCAATCTGATGCTCAGAGAGAAAGTTATGAGGATTCTCTCCAAGTCACCTGTTTGCAAAAAGACCAACTTCCTCAGATCATATCTCCGCAAATATAGCATGAAAAGCTCTGAAATTCGGACCCAAGGTTCAGTGAAATTTCATCTCAAATGGGTTTCTTTTTTCACTTCTGAAACATCGCAGCAAAAAAAAAAGTTATAGTGAAAATGCCATGATGACCTATTAGGAGCAGCAAAACCCTAGAATCCAAATCTCTGATACCAAATGTTATGAAACCAGCTCACAAAAAGATAGAAAAGATAGTTGAATGCCTTATAATTCAGCCTCTTCGAGGGGGCAACCTCCTTTACATTACACAAATGAACAATTCTTGGATGATACAAATGAAAATACCTCCTTTCTATATATAGGAGTCTAAGGGGTCATAATATAATCAGAGCCGACATAACAATAATAATGTAAGGGCATAATAATAACAATATTGGGTTTCTATGGGGCACAATAATAACAATATGGGTACTACATGGGTACATCAATATAATAAGGGGGTTGTACTAATAACAATAAGGGGTTACACTAGTAGTATAGGGGCCTAACAGGTTCAATGTGACTCTGAGTTGTGTTATCATCTTCCCCATTGAACCTAGATAGTTGCTTTAGGTGGTTCTGGGGCATTGCACTCAGAGGCTGAGGTAAATTAAGAGGTGCATACTTATTTAGAAAAAATCCCGGAAGATCCATCTGGATTGGTGGAGGGGGATTAAAATTTTCTTGAGGAACTAGGGTCAAGACCACAGTGGTTGGAGGAGAAGTAGGGTATGCCAGGGCCTTAGGAGTAAGTCTTGAGTAGTGAGCAACAGTGGGATGAGAATTGGAGGCAGAGATGGCAAAGGTTGATGAGATGGTAGTAAAATTAAGGGGAGTTTTCTCTTTCCCAACTTTCTTGGAAATTAAATTTTCTGGATCAGATACAAATGGGCCTTTCTTTTGGGATGTATCTGAGCGAGTATGAGGTCTTTTGAAAGCCAAGGTTATAAATGATAATGAGGTGGGTATGGAGTCACCAAGGTGATATGAAAGAAATCAGAACATACTTCGCTCACCTATATTAAGGGTGTTCAATTTGTCGTATCCTGGGGGTAAAATCCTTCAATAAGCTCCCCGGCAACAACGCCAAAAGATGTTGTCTCTCCAAGAGACTGCCTTGGATTTCTTACGAGACCAGTACCTGGGCACATCTAAATTCAGTGTGCCTTATATGATCCTCAAGAAACCGGAGGCATCATATGCATCTTCTACACATAGTAATTACAAATATACAACTATACATATAACAACATGGGTTGGTTCCTTCATCTAAGGACATAAGCCATGTATTTCTAGTATCCTTTCACATATACAACTCACAAGAATAAGGTAAAAACTAGTAGAGATCGAGTAATCAAGGACTTACAGTTTAATCAGATTTTGCATAATAATGAAAGAAGAGAAGGAGAATACTAGCTCATCACATAGAGCTTGAAACATCAAGAGTTATATACTTATCTGAGCTAAAGATAGACAGGTGGATGTAAGAAGAGTGAATGATATGATTTCAGGAAGCGCACATTTAAAGATATAATATCAGACTTGCATACAGGCATATGTATTAACTAGTTAACACCAATGAATCTATAAGAATATAATAGATATTTATGGCAGCAACAATTGCTTGAAATCAAAGAGGAAGTGCAAACATAATGGAATTTTAACAAAGAAACAACATATTGTAATACTCGAACATGGGAATCGCCACTGTTTCATTCATATTCAGAAAGATGTGGATCTGGAATCCATACAACTTTAGAAGTACATGTAGTTTTTTCCTAGAATTCATAACCTTTGTTGAATGTTTCTTCCTCCCTTTTATAAGGAAAGGGAGGGCAAGAAAATCAGTTACATAAATATCTTCAGGTGGAAATTTAAAGTTGTTTATCTAAATGGTTGTCTTGGCATAAATCCTCTAACTATTACAGCAAGGAGATTCATTTCTTGAAAGAAAAACAGAATAACAATACAATGATCAAAACAACAAAACGGAATTAATCCATCGCAACTAAAATGATGGTTTCTGGAAATATCTTCATGCCACTCTTCTTTATTGGCCATTGGTCCTGGTGTGTTCCTTCTAAGTCATGGTTAATCCACTCTCGTCCGATTCTGGGTCACTCTCAGTCTTTAACAACCTCTAAAACAACTTCCAACTCATACGCCCTTTTAACTTTCTGTTAGATAATATCGGTGCCCTGAAAAGTCTAGTGTCATGTTTCATGGAGTACCCACGAGTATTTCAAACGTTGGTCTTTTAACACAATAACATCGTGAAACTGGTGAGCCCAATTTCCCTTTGAGCCCTTGTGAATAGAGCCCCTTTCGGCTTCTTCTTTCATGTGATCAGGGGCATGAAGCAAGCGCTTAGCCCTTCGAGCACTAAGGCTTTCAATTGTCACGAGGGGGGACTTTTCCTTTGTTACTTGAAATTCCTTTAATAACCCCTTACCCCGCATTGGCCAATATCCTAGACACGAAAACTTAATGAAATATAGCCTATGGGACATCGCATCCGAGGGGCCCTTTTTCTTATCGCAATCACAATCCTACATCCCGACGCTGAATACACTTTCCTTAAGTTTCTCCTCTAGATAGTTGTGATCGCCAATATGTGGGATGACGTCATCATTGCCACATGTCACCCTATGAGTGGTGACACGTGTCACCTGAAAATGGCCCCATATGACCCCTGAAAACGCCGAAACCGAGTGACATGTGTATGTCTTCCACATTAGCATCCATATTGCCATGTCACTGATGACATCAGCTGCCATGTCAGCTCCAAGAACCAATCACATGCCACCACGTGGCCCCCTGGAGGAGAGAGAAAAATGGTCTGCCCAGCCCTATATTTTGGTGCTTTTCCTTTGTATTTGGTTTTCGAACCTCCCCGACAATTTTGCTCTACATCGCAATATTGGCGATTTTCAACAATTTGGAACAACAATCTTCGTCGATCGCTGATGCCACGTGGAGGAGAGAGAAAGGGGCGAACCACTCCTGTTTAGTTCCTCATTTCCTTTGTTAATTCTTTTCAACCCTTCCCCAACGATGCAACAATATATCGCAAATCGGCCCCCCGCACGATCTTTGGAGTTTGTTGTGTCTGCAGGACTGCGAAGTCAGCAGGATGCAGGATTGAGATATCGGCCGTGGGCGCCAAGAACTGTTGATAATCCTTAAGTGTGAGCCCCGAGAATCCGTCGATGCTATGTGGCAGAAAGAGAAAGTGGTGGCATGTTCCTTTTTTTTTCCCTGCTTTTTCTTTGTTAACCTTTTCATCCATTTCCCAATGATTTCACATAATATCACAAGATTGGGCCCCGCAAGGTCTTTTAAGTTTAGAACTCGTCAATCCACTGATATGATAAGTTGTGAGACTGTGGGGTCGCTAGGCGCGGGATGCGGGATTGCGCCATGTGGAGGAGAGAGAAGGGGGGTGGCCCACGCCTGTTTTGTTAAGCATTTCCTTTGTTAACCTTTTCGGACCTCCCCTGACGATTTCACCCTATATCGCAAAATCGTCCCCCGCAAGTTATTTTAAAGTGCCATCCCCTAGATCCATCGGTGTGCCGATAATGCGGAATGAGGGATTCACTACGCCTAGGGCCCCCAACCTCCAATTGTGATTTACCCTCCATACTTATCCATTTTCTTGGTTTGTTGGGCTTTTCCAAGGTAGACCTTCAAAATGCTTTATCTTCTACTTCAGGAGTCCATTTTTGGACTTCCATATACCGTTGGAAAGCCCTTTCCAAGCACTACGCAATGGGGAGGGTTTGATTCAGCTCTAAGATCTTCTGTGGCCTGGGAAAGTGGCTCCAACTTCACTGCTCTTGGGTAACTTTGACCATTTCAAACCCACAATGCAATGAGTGATAACACACCCTAAACTAAATGAGGGAATACATAGGCTTAACACATCTTCCCTCAATAATTCCTTCACACAACAGTTTCACCCAATCCTAGGAATCCAAGAATCCACTATAAAAGCCACAAAACAAACATAGGGGGCTAAATAACTCTCCCTACTAGAATCCAAGGAACAACCCTCCACCCAAGCGATCAAGGGAATCCATAGAAAAGCATCTCCACCCTCCAATCTTACAGGGAATCTAAAGACTATTGTCCTCACGTAGAGGATATTCTTCCACCTCCCAATGCTCAACCAAATGTTTTCCCTGCTCCTTGCCTTCTAGTAATGACACATAGCTATGTTCTTTTTTCCTCTTGTGTTATGCTTTATTTCATCCTCTATAGTGCAACCAATGCTTCTACAATCCTCTCCCTGAGGATTTCTTTTGTTCTCTGTGTCTTTCTCTATATTAGTCTTACTTCTTTCTCAATGTGTGAGAGTGCCCTTTATGTGTATGTTCTCTTCCCTTTTTCGTGTGTGGGATGTTCTCCTCCCCAAGAACGCTTGTCTTCCATTAGGTCATTGCAGCCATTTTTTGTTGTGTGGGAAGACATTGTTATCACCCCTCTTCCTTCTCGGCTATGGTGGTTTTGTTGCATTTGAATGGTGATGAGAATGTTGTGTGTCAACATTTCCTTCAACCCCACATCCTATTGGTTGACTTCTCTACTCCCCAACTTCCAATGCAACCAGTTCTCTATTTAATTTTGTCCTTTCTCCCTTATGGATTTATCCAAGGAAAGAATGGTTCTTCTATCCTTCTTTCCAACTCCATTTAATTTGTAAATTCAATCCATTTAAGGCACACCTACCAGCCTTCGATGGCTATCAGGAAACAAGTCAAGCTTCCTTCAAATCCAAAGAAACCTTCTTCCTCAAACTCTGGAATCCATGTCACAATTCTCAGACCCTTTTAATTTATAATCAAAATACATGAAATTTTTAGAATGTATGTAAGAGGGGAATTTCCCAAAGGGGCTATCACATAAACCACCTAGACAATATACTATGGAGTCTTATAGTGCTTGCCTTAAAAATATAGATACGAACCACCTTTAGAGTGAGATCATACTCTTGGACTGAGCATACCTTCATTGTGCCTAGGGTGAACCCTTATGATCTATTGTGAGAGGCAACAGGGTCACTATGGTGATTACTATTGGAGGAAGTTGGGAACCACTTGGACATTGTACTCTCTCATCTAGTTGACTTGTATTGATGTGAATTCCCTTGAGCACTTAACTCCTCATACTCTGAATCTAGTTCAGTAGTGGTTAGTTGCAAGAAATATTCTAGTGTAGTTGGCCTATAGTTGGGTGGAGAGTTGTAGTCCCTCCCTCAGTTTTCGTGATTCAAGTTAAGCAAATAAGTGTATTTACCTGTATATATGTTGTACTATGAATGATGAATTGCTTAGTATGTGTTATGACAGTGTATGTATCAACACTACTAATGGAGGAATGTGTTATTCTTATGTATGTTTTTTGAGATGCTTTACGTATACATGTTCTCATGGTTATGGGAGGTTTGGATGCCTTTTTGTTTGTTGATAAGTTCATGATGTGTAGAGCTATTTGTATGGTCATTATGATTACTGACGTGCTTACCTGAATTGATATAGAGTGTGAATTTCATTGTATGATATGTTGTGATTATCATGGATATTTTATTGTTTAATATTGTTGATTTTCCTTTCTGGTAGAGGACTAAGAATGATGCAATGTATTCAGAAATATTAGTAGATCTGATAGTGTTTGTTTGGGACCCATTTTGTGGATTAATATGATGACGTTGTATCTGAAATTATAGATACATATTAGCTATATCTTAGCTTGATGAAGTTCATGTTAGCAGGCATGTTGATATACCTATAGAAAGTATCATGGTTATGTATAATGAGCAGAATGCTCAATGTTTAGGAAAGGGTTTTATCTTTGTAGAATTGGTGTATGGAGCAACTCTTAGCTTCAAGGAAAACTCTGGATGATTCGCTTGAGGATTTTATATTTTCTAAGTTTGAGTATAGCATAAGCTGAATTTTGTATCTAGGGTTAAATGGATTATTGGCAGGGCCATGTATCCAGGTCGGATGCCTTTTTAGGTTTCTTTTCATCTAGTGCATCCAGATATGCAAAATGGGTGGATGTACTTAAGTTTGGTTGATGTATTTTGGAATCCAGAAGCTTGGCTTGTTAGACCATGTGCACTTTTGGGAATGCATTAGATTTGAAATAATATGGATGTCTCGTAGAGAAGGAAAGTAAGTGTGACATCTAGTGAGGGCAAGTCAATTTTGATCATTAGAGAGAGAAATTAGGATCAGGGGGATCTGAGGGTTCATGCATATCGCAAATGTTTGTGAAACCAGATGTTGAAGCAAGCATATAAGTTTTCTGAGATCCAAGGGATTAGGTGTGTAACAAGGTTGCACACTTGCATACACACTAGATATCTCCTGTGATATGGATACAACGTGGAAAGAGTCAAGGCATGAAAGGCAAAAAAACTCTAGGACCCACGAAGGGGGCTAAAGTGGAGGATGTTGTGAAGGCCAATAAAGCTATATGGATGCTTGTGAGCTCCATGGTACCTTTCACAAAGGAAGAAATTTGGAGCTCAAGCTATTTAGGGTTCGGGAAATAATGCACCATGGTAAATATTGTGCACACCAGATTTCCCGTGAGGGTGGATATAGTGTACCGTTGTGCAAAGCACTATGGGGTTGGGTCTAATGGGACCTATGGTCCTTAATCTATGTGGACCCCACATGGAGGTGTGTTCCTGATGTGGCACCTTGTGATTGGTCAAACTTCCAATGAGCATATCTTCCAATCTGGGAGTAAAATTAAGATAAAGTTTATATTGTTGGAAATCTCTTGATGAGCTGAGTATGATGGTGATATCATAAATTAATTCCACAAGTTTTGTAGAAGGAATATGTTTGTAACCACATATTTATAGTGATACCATGTAGGTAGGGTTACATAAAAGTAACACATCCCACAACCCAAGGAGACCAAGAGGGTGGGAGGGAGCATTACATATAGAGTGATCTGCTTCCTCTGTGTAAATTTAACTCTATCTGCATGCCCCCAATGATTCCAATTGAGGTGACACTTGGAGAAATCATGAAATAATGGGATAGGTTGTGTGACATGTTGCTCATTGAAAATAAAAAACTCCTTTTTACTTAGTTGGATCACCAAATTAACTTGAGAATATGCTAATTGATTATTGCTTCATTAGACATGGAATCATTCAATTTCACAATCTATATTATTAGCTAGAAACTAAATTCTATTAAAAATTACTTCCCATCTAAATTTGTAATTAGAAATCTAATAATAATAATAAAGTGTCATATAATGAGTTCTAATAATAAGGTGTTGTTTAGAATGAAGAGAATTAAACAAATTAATGCTTCGAAGAAACGCATAAATTCTAAATAGATTATTTAATTGTTCCTCAAGGATGAAACCTCACCCCACACCAATGCTTGCCTCAAGTATTTGCATTATAACTAACTAAAATTCAAACCTTAAAAGGCTCAAAGGTGGATTATCCCTTTATGTCAATTAAGTATCTAAATTGTTATTTGAATAAACATTTTATCAATATATAATTTTTAATAAAATATTGTTATTTAGATAAAGTTTTTGCCTAAACTAGTATTATTTTTTTATTATGATTAAAAAGAAAAAACCACCTAAACCTTGTGTCATTGTCCAAACCAATGGACACCATTGGATTTGCATGTAGTACAATGTCTATAAATCAACCACAAGCGAGCTTTTAGATTGAATTTTGCGACCCTTAAATCATTTTAGTGTAATAATAAAAAATCATAAAATACATAATAATATATTGTTATATAATAATATATAAGGTATATGATAATATGCAAAAGTAGCTAAGAAGTTCCTTGATCCGGAATTAAACAGGAACACAACAAATTACAGAGATAACCATAAACACAGATATGCGGAAATAATACTTCATTTCATTAATGTGAAATACTGAAATATGCTTACAAACAGTAATGGAAATAAACCAACTAGGGCGATGGTAGCTTATCTCTGAGAAGAGATGTGGCGGCTACATGCCTCTGAATTGTCTTAAAAAGAGGCTCGAAGGCCTATTATTGTTGAGAAACAATGGAAAACCCTAAACATCCAAAAACCTAACCCTAGAAGATGAAACGCCAAACTGTGGGCCCCGTTTGGGTAAATTGGTACATCAACTTCCTGGGGTCGTAACTTTGGCATATGATCTCTGTTTAACGTGCAAAATATCTCGTTAGAAAGATCTATCCGAGAACTACAACTTTGGGAAGAGCAACATGTTGCTCCTATTAGAGCCTAGATTTGTCTCAGGCTGAAAAGACAAGGTTCTAGGTCCACATCAAACCACGCTCAGCCTCATAGGTAGCCCTACGAGGACAAGTGAGGGATCTCTCCAGGTCGATCTCGGCAAAGATAATCGATGGGGATCGAGATGACTAGAATGAAAGCTAATTTTAGGCTAGGTATGAAGTACAAAGGTTTATTGTGAGTTTTTGGGGGTTTTGTGTTGGAAATAGGGAAAGGAAAATTGGGCTCGAGGATGAGGCACAGTTTCTGCAGAGTTCTGATTGGGGCAAGGAAGGCAATCATTTTGATGCTTTAAATTGAGTGAATGAATAGATCGGACTGGTGAGGAGCTAAGGAGAGCAAGATAGTCTCAAGAATTCTCCTTAAACAGATGAAAACATGGAAATTTAAACAAATTCAAATGCAGAGCACAACAGTTAATGGATTCAACCTTAATCACTCATTTGTTCAAATTCAGAAGAAAAAAGAGGAAAATGATACACATAACACTAATGAACTTACAATTACTTAGAGAAGCACACCATCAAAACATAAAGCCACATGGATCCCAAACAGTGCTGCAAAACCCTAGTCTTTCTTTAGCTAAAAATGCAGAGATAGAATGTACAATGATATGCCAAAGCAATCCCAAGTTTCCAACCATGAAAACGACTTAGAAATTACATAATATAGAAAAGCCAAACCTATTCCCTTGCCTCTAGGGGTCGAGCTCATCATTCTAGGAGTTGTTTGAACTAATTCTAAACAAGGAACTGAAATCTAGGTAGTCAAACAACTTACCCCTATATGCTAGGAAACTGATTCATTCACTCACATTTCACCTTTTGGTGAATGAATCTTCTAGAACAAGTTAAAATGTGCCAATATTACATCATGGTTATCAAATTACATCATTAAAGGTCAAAAGTAACACCAAGAAGCAAAACTGGTCAAAACTAGGCGAATTGCTGAGCTGAACAGTGAAAAATAGGCAAAAATCCTTTATGCGTCGCGCCTGATTCTCTATGCATCACACCACTTTGGAGCTGATTTTGAGGCACTTCTTGAAGTCCAAATTGAGCCCAAGTGTGCTTGTTGGAAAGAATTGCCTGTCTACTTTCCAACCCAAGTGGAATTTCTGAATTTGGATGTCATTTGCCCCTCCAAAACTGCAATCTCCCAAGACTGCTTCCTGTGTGTCAAAATAGGGGCAGTGAGGTCATTTTTAGGGTGTTTTTGACCCTTTAGGCAACCCAGAACTTGATGAAATCTCTTGGCCATTCCTGAGCATGCATAACTTTTCACAAAAATCCAAAAATATCAAGTTTTCCTCCAGAAGATGTCCCAATCATAAGCGCGCGCCAAGTTGCACGCCGCATTGGGCAAAAAAACCATTTTTTACTCAAAAATGTCTAGTTCCGCACTTTTTCTTCACATTGCCTGTGGTCCCGCACCTAATGGTCATGTATCCTGCGGACCTGACCGCACCTTTTCTTTGTGACAGGTGCGGACCCCTGAGTGCGCCGCGCCACTACCCAGGTGCGCCGTGCCTTTTTGCAGATGACTTTTGGAGGCCTTCCCGGTGTCCAAATTGGGTGTAGGATAGCTCGTTGGAAAGGTCTTTGAGTATAATTTCTAACCCAACTGGAATTTTTCAATTTTGAGTTCATTTTCCCTATAAAAAATCAAATCTCCCAAGACTGGTCAAAATGTGCCAAATGAGGCTGCCTCAAGGCAGAGTACTGTTGCAGTCAACTTTTGAATGCCTTCCTCAACTCCAGATTGAGCTCATGATAAATCATTGGAAATATATTCATGTCTACTTATCCTTTGACTCATCAAGAAATTCATTTGGACAACCAAGCTAGGAGAAAACTTTATTTTCCCAAGGTCACTTCATAGGTGCATCAATTCTCCCGAGGCAACTGTATTTTTGACATTTCTCTAAAACCATGATACCTGTGTAAAAAGTGAAGAAGATTTTTCTTCCTTGGACTATTTTGGACAAAAACCTCTCTCATGTTTTTCAAATTCATCTTTCCTTGCTCAGAAACAACATTTGAGTAAAACCTACCCCGATGTGTGGAACAGGGGATTTGTTGAAATGAAGGGAAATGAAGGGGAAATGGGGCTTCTAAATTCTTAAGGAAATTTTGAGAATTTGGGAGGGATGTTAGAAAATAGGGGAAAGTGGAATTTCAAAGATTGAGTGAGGGGAAGGGGTCCAAAAGGGCAAAACACAGGCCTAGCGTAGAAAATTGCAAAGTTGTAGCAAGAAACCAGGGTTTGTGCGAAAATGAGGAATTTGGGGGATCTCAGTGATGGGAAGTGTTTAATAAGGTACATTATGGATAGGGGAAGGTGTATGAACATCAGGATACAAGTTTTGTCGATGTTTTGACCGTCTAGGAGAAATTGCCTTCAAAACCCTAGGAGAGGGAAATGAACCTTACCTAGGCACAACTGAAGCATGAACAAGGTGTAAAATGACCCACTGGAACTTGACATGATAATGATAACCCTCTGAATGATGGTACACTCATCTGAATGGTGACATGGACCGACATTTGGACAACTTTGACAGGAGTAAAAGCAAACCCTAGACCTAATGCCTAGTAACCAAATTTTGCTTGAAGACTCATTGAAATGACAAAATTTGACCTTGACACTTTAAAATCACTTTGTAAGAGCATGTTTGATCACTGGAGGAAGGCTGCAAATATTGACACTAACATTGGCTCCAATGGGGATGGTTGCTCCTTGGAGGTTCCAATAACAGCAGATCTTAGGGAGAGCAGACAGTGCCTTCATCCATTGGGCTATTGAGTCAAAAACTCAAACTAAAATGCATGACTAAAAACTGATGACTCAACGACACAAATTGACTCTCACTCAACTAAAAACTGACTCAATACTTAAACACAACCGACAAACTGGAAATGATGCTCAAATTAGAGCTTATTCATCAAAACCTACTCTAACAGTTTCATTCATCACTTGATCAAGTGAAATGAAACAACCAATGTAACCAAGTAAGCATTCCGGCTGTTGTTTGAATTCTCCAAAAGTGCTTGCTTATGAACAACAAGGGAAAAATACTGAAAGGCAACTCCCATGACAACTTGGAAACAGATCCATTGAATGCTATGGATTCCCTATCCACCTCCAAAAACATTGCATAAGGATCTTGAAATTCATGGAAACTGGGACTTAGCTCATCCAATGGATTACGTCTCTTCTCTTCATACCATGAATGCAAACTTTGATCTGAGCTTTGTGACGAAACTCCTGCTGAAAATGACAAAGAAACCAGCTGCCGGGTCAAGTTTATATCAGTACACGTTTCAGGCTCACATGTAGTCAATGGAGAAAGACTTTGACTGCAAACCTCATCCAAAGCATCATCTATTGGATCATGAAAAACTTAAAAAGACTGCTGCAACCCATTTTCTATTGGTTCCAATGTGATTACATGATTGCCTACATGCTGCTCATTCTTTATTAAAGATGTACTATGCAATTTTCCCTTCAAAAACTGAAATGATTCGAAACAAAATGGTATGGAATCATCTTGCATCATTTGAGCATATGTTCCAGCTTCCAAGTCTTTATTTGCAACTTGAAAATCAAAGGCATTCGGGGGCTGCAAATCTGGATATGAAAAGTCTTGAACAAGGTTTACATTGCCCTCAAGATGGTCCAAATCAAGACTTGTTGATAGTTTATTTCTAATTGCATGGAAGTTGTCTCTGATGAACTGACATGAATCAAAACAAAAAGGCAAAGATCCTTCACTTAATTCAAAATTTGCTTCACTTTCCTCGTCATTGACATAGCTGATATGCATCGGTTGATCACTGTCTTCGAGCTGTTGTAAGTGAACTTCTTCCTCCTCCCACAAACTAGCTGTTGATTTGTCTGCAAGATTAACTTCTGTTTGGAGAACATAATCATCATCATCATACTGATCAAACTAAGGCAAATCATCACTATAAAATGCATCATCAATCATACATGTCATATCAACAGATATTTCTTCTCCAAGATGATCTATAAGACAATCATTATCAGATCTATAACAATTGGGATAAGAAAGAAGATGTTTTGGATCGGCAACCTGTTCTTCTTCAATCAGCGAGCCATGGGCTTGAACATTATTCTCATTCCTTGTGGTGATCCTTTGCATCATCTCTTCTATTGCGCTTACCAAAATGTCAAGCTTTACCTCTAGAGATGTCTATTTCTCCGGATCTATGTTTTTCATCCCTTCTTCCTTCAACCTTGCCCTTTGGATCAGCAGATGAGGTTCTACATTTACTGCATTGTTCTGTATCTCTTCAAGTGTTGCAAGATTCCTTTCTCTTAGCTGAAACTCCACTTATGGATCAATGGCACCCGGATAGTGCAAGAGAGCAGATCTAGGAGGAGACCTTATATCAACTGGCATCAAATAATAAACTTGGTTAAATCCGGCAGAAAATTGTTGTACTGTCTCCCCTGGCAATCTTTTCAGCTGGTTATACTCTTCTATAATCAAGAAAAGGTTTTGTCCGATCACCCACCTGTTGAGGAAAGCTTTGACGAACTGCTAGAAATCTGAGATGCTCGCATCAGGCAGGGCTTTGAACCAACTCTTCACTTTGCCTTGCAAAGAAAGAGCAAAAAACCTTATACTAACATCCTCTTCATCAACTTCAAAAAGGTAAAGAAAAGACTCAACATTCTGCACATGTTCCTCAGCGTTGACATTCTTACATTCACCATCAAATCTCGGCAAATATAGGTAATAATTTGCAGGGAAAGCATGGAGAACAGAAGGTAAAACAAGAGGCTTGTATCGATCTGGAATTTTACAAGGTATAGGGGTATGTACAGAAGGTATAGAATCAGCCTTGGTCTCTTGGGACTCATCAATTTGAAGATGGTCATCACAAGATTCAGACAAAGGGTCTTGATGAAGCTCAAAGGTATGCAAATCTTTGGTATTTACAATCTTCAAAGGGAACGAATCAAATGCAGGTTGAGGATCTCTTCTCAAACATAGTATACTTTGCAAAGCCTTCTTGACATTGTCGAGAAAATAGAAGAAATAATTTATAACAAAGAACAAAATGTCTTGGATGAAATTCCAACTTGAATACCTGATCTGTCCATATTGTCCTTTCATGTTTTTGCTGGTCAGGTTCATCCTCCAGTGGAGTCTTTGGATTTGATCTCAAAATTAATTTAGAGTCACCAGGTGAATGATTTCAGCCTTCTTATGTCTGATAGTTGTCCACTATCAACAATCAGATCTAAACTTGATACATGTACAGGGGAAATTAACAAGTTAGATGTCACGTTTACAAGCTAGACCGGAGATTGACTGAAGCAGCATTTATCTACTTCCGCTAATGCAAAGCAAAATCGTTTCGAAGGCTACCTGGCATAACTTCAGGCTCCATCTGTAGCTTATAAAACAAATGACATCAACAAGCAAACCATTTTCTTCCCCAGTGGAGTCGCCACTATGTTAGAGCCTAGATTTGTCTCAGGCTGAAAAGACAAGGTTCTAGGTCCACATCAAACCACGCTCAGCCTCATAGCTAGCCCTATGAGGACAGGTGTTGTGGGGAAAAATGCCTATGCAGGACGATCCTATCCACCTAAGGTGTGACAATGCCTTAGCAACAAACGAATACAACTACATTGGTTTCTTCCTTTATGAAATATGAAAAAGAGGAGATCGATAGACTTACCGTTGTCTTCCGTTTGTCCCTCGATCTAGACCCTCTTCTCTTTGGATGTTCACAGCTACTTGCCTCCTCGCTTGCTCAAGAGAACAGCTACTTGATTCCACGAGATCACAAGAGAACAGCTACCTGTGACAAGAGAACGGCTACTTGTGACAAGAGAAGAACATAACACAAAGGCATATATTCATATTCATAAATGATTCAGGATTAGAAGTAAATCAAATACACTAATGCAATCATACAAATACACCAGTATATAGGAGCAAACCAAGATAGCTTTATTGATAAGTAACAGGGTTCAGGAAGAGATACAACCCATAGGGCTCCAATCCAGCATCTCCTTCCCAGCAGAATGGAATTCCTTCTTCAGCTCCCTTCAAAGCATTAAGCACCCAATGATCCAGTCTCAAACCAACATCAATTCTTTACATTCAACAAATTCCAGCCTTTAGATCTCAGGAGGAGAGATCCATATATAGATGTTTGGAGAGAGGATGAGTCAGCTTGAGATCTGACTAGTGTCCTCTCCCTCTCTCAGTTCTTGAGTCCACTTGGAGGTTCTTGCTTCCACTTGGAGATTTGGAACCTCTTACTCATCACCAGTCGAATTCCTTGATGCAAGTGTCATTTTGGAAGCTTCCTGGGCATTGACACATTGAGGAATGAGCCTGCCACTTGTCCAATTACGCTCAGCGCAGGTAGCCTTTGTTGGAGTTGACATTCAACGCAGGTAGACAGTGGAGCAGTTGAGATTCAGCGCAGATGCTCAGTGGAGCAGTTGACATGATCCAGAATTGGCTTGTTTTTTAGTGTTTTCAGGTGGAGAACTTCTGTGAATTGTTGTGGTTAGATGGCCTTGTTCCTCTAGGGGTAGGAACAACATCTTTAGGGACTTTGGATCCCTTAGATTATGGACATTTCATGCTCAATGCTGTAAGGCACAAAAATGTCTATAACAGTTGCCCCCTAAAGTATGAGGCCGTTTATCGGGTGAAATGCTTTATCCAGGAGGGTCCGAAGTTCATATATCTACTGGGAGGAGACCTGTAATACAATACAATACATTATGATTCATACTGCTTTCATGATCTAGCTGAGGCGGGCATTCCCATGCTCAGCTTTATAAATTCATTTTTGTACATAGAACAGACGATTGTCTGATGGTAGACTGATAATTTTGGTGAAATTATCATCCTTTGAGTAGGATGATCATCTGCTGCAATGATGTACATGTCAAATGTCTTTATTTTTCCTGAATATATATCGCAGCCCGGATGGATGAAACTAGATCCGGGGTCTTCAAACTCGTTCGATCTTCACTCTAAGTACAAGTCGATCCATGTGAGAATTGCGCTGAAGTCGAACATGGAAAGACATCGCTTGATTACCGGTCAATGATGTAAACCATTAACAAGCGCGAGAGGAATCACCGATAATGATAATGACCCTCAAGGTACTGCAGTACAATTCACGTGGTGTGAATAAAGGACTTGGCGTCGAACACCATGCAAAATCTTCTGGTCGAAGGTCATTGATGTATACCTGTCGCCGGAAGTGAGAAACTTACCATTGAGGCATGCAAGCTTCAAAGTACTGAAGGGGTTGTTCCTAGATCAACTTCTTGGATAATGAGCTGATGTCGACAAGAAGCGATCCGTCAAAGGAGGGCCTTGATGAATCCCACATCAGTGACATGAAACGAAGCTAATGATTTTAATGGAGGTGAAAACGATCTGTGACATATGATTCAGCGTGGCGGTCATGGATGGAGGAAGGATAATGTATGACAGTGGATGGGACCCGGTTGAATCTTTCTGAACGACTTCTCTTGAACATATGGCGACACTGATGCGATGGATCGGTAGCATTACCCCAAATATGGATGGTATGGCGAGACCATGGTGATGTGACCAGTGAATGAAACAACCCAACCCGATTATGATACGGAGGAAAAGTGTCATGTTCAAGAGCGACCTGCTACCATCAAAGTTTTCTTGATTTTCTCCCAATTTTTCCCCAGTCATTGCTGACCAGTACCTCTTTATTTTTGTCAAGCTTGAGGAGGATAACATATGCTTGTTCTATAACCTGCCCTTCGGGCAAGCCCATCGCTATGTTTTAACGAGCTTAGCGATAGTGAAACTCGTTCTCGTCTAAAGACAAGTTTGTCGCTATTTAATAATTTTAACGAGTCTAACGACAAGGATAACTCGGTCCTTTTCTTTTTTAGAGAGTCTGAAAAGGTACATAAAGTTAACTCCAAAATTCCTTTTTCGTCATCTAATCCCTTAAGTCCGAAAAAGTATAAAACAATACAGAAGGGATGAGTTTTCGATAATTTTAATGAGCCGAATAAAACAAGCGCTCGACCTTTTTGTGCAATAATCCCTCAGGTCCAAAAAGATTAAAATCTAGAGGAGGGATAGCTCTTCCGGTCAGTTTAACGAGCTGGAAGGTCAAAACTCGGCAATCTTTTCATATTTTACGAGTCAGTTGAAAAGAGCTTAAAGAAGACTCGTCTTTTGAGGAACGAGTGATAAACAGGGATAGCAGCTGGTTCCAGGTACAGGTTGGAATTTTCCAATCACGGCAGTGTCACAAGGATGGCTAGGTGAAATAACTCTTCGCAGCTGTTCCTCAAAATGGGTAAACAATCATATGGAGGTGAACGATCGGCCAAATGAAAAGTGGAGGTGGCAGGTGCAAACATGACCAAGGCTTTTATGGCTGATAAATGTACGATCACAGTGGTTATTTACCAGGATAGGTTCATTTTTTAGTTAAAAATGAGCTTAAACACTGGAGGAAACATTGCTCACTACTTATATTTATTTTTTAACGAGCATGAAGACCGCGTTAAAACTGCTCGGATCTTGCATTTATTTTTTAACGAGCATGAACTTTATGCTAAAACTGCTCGATTATATAGCCAAATTTTGATTTTTTACCATAACTAGCTTTTCTCTTTTCAAGGATAGTACTGCATCTTCAATTGCTGCATCAAACTTAGTTAGAAATGAATAATATTTGCATGAAAATGAGATTATAACCCTAATATTTCACTTTGAACTTCGTAAAAAGCCATTAAAAGGTGTTTTTACCTCTCATTTTACCATTTCATTTGAACTTGGTTTGTTGGAGCTCTGGAGGTGCCTCTTCCCCCTTGATTTTCACCAGCTGATTCCGGGAGATTCTGCGGACGATTTTCAGCGCCGTCTGGACCAGGTAGGAGCTAAACCCTAGCTCTTTCTTTTCATGGTTTCCTTTTTCAATTTTGTGCCTGTTTTCCTGTCCCCATGAGCCCCTGGGGTTTTGCTAGGGCGCTCTGGCATCAGCGCAGGCAGTCCATTCGAAACCTGCGCTGAATGTCAAGCTGCCTTAAGGCAGTTTGACCTTCAACGCAGGTAGGACACTTGCGAACTGCGTTGATCTCAGAAAAGTAGTTCTATGCACAGTTTTTTTGATGAAATTTCGCCAGTTTCTCATCAAATTCAGGAACTTACTCTTTCTCTTGTTTGTTTTGCAGGTATCTTCAGATGGCAAGGTTGTTATCCGTGAGATCACTGACAGGTCTCTCAGGTCCATTCTGTATACTATTGGTAGGATGGCTGGTAGCGCATCTTTACATGTTGCCAACAGATCTTATGTGCAGCACGCCTTGGAGTGTCTCCAACCGAAAATATTCAACTGGTGTGATGCAGTACTTGTTCAGATGAAAAGTCAATTAACCAAGGTAAAGGACGGGAAGCTGAAGAACTTTGGGTATGGTTCTATTCTGACTGCCTTTGCCTTGGAGAAAATACCACTGATGCAGCCTCAGTATATTGCACTCGACTTGCCTTCTCCTACCGAGCCACGCATGCAGAGATGGGTCGACCACATGTCTAGGCATGCTGGTCAATCTCAGATTACTTTCACTGATACCTTCTTCAGGTGGTTCGAGCGCCAGGAGATGGTCTATTCTGAGTATCCATATGTTGGTATGGATTTCCGAGGTGATCCGGACTTGGTACTGCCGGATGGTGAACAGTGGGGCGCTATTGGTAAAATATTTGACCATGTTACTGTTTATTGTTCTTATTTATAATGTTCTTGTGCTTTATTCTATCAAGACTTTAATCAAACTCAGGTGTGCATGCAGATGTTGGTCCTGTTCGTCCAACAGTTCGCCCGAGAGCGCCAGTTGCTGCCCCAGCAGGGGAGACTGCTGGGAGAGTTATTCTTCGCGACCTTGACGTAGCTAAGATCCTTACAGCTGTGCAGGAGCAGGTTGAGAGCCTTACTCTCGGCATTCCTGATGTGAGGATTGATGAGTTACCTTTACAGTTACAGCGGCATACTACTGGCGTGCCTAGACGATGGACTCGCCTCTTGCGCATGATTGCACAGGCCGTGACGTGCTATCATGAGCATCACTAGACTAGGGTGCCCCCTAGCATTTTTGAGTTTTGGGTCATATGACCGATTTTGTCTTGGTTACAGAACATTATGTATGAACGATAAACAGCTTATATATATTTTGATTTTCGGGATTTATTTTGGTTGAGTAATATGATCCATATGTACAACATTGATGATGTGTCTCCTTTTATAAATGTCGCAAATTTCTGTCTAACACATAGTTTGCTAATGAGTCGGTTAATGTGTTTAAGTTTCTGGAAATATGCTGGTATTGAATTGAATCAAATTGTCTTTCCAAAATCTTAACCCTTAGGAACATGCGATAAATAGCTGGGTTGCGAACGGAATATATACCATTGAGTTGTAATATTACGAGTTGTGAGTCTAGCCTAACAATTAGTCGACGTATGCCACGGGTAATGGCATCAGAGAGTAGTTCTATCAACGTGCTATACTCAGCGATGTTATTCGTTGATTGCCCAATACATACACCTCTGAAACTTACTAACTCGCCGCTTGGATCAAAAATGGCCCAGGCTGCGGAAGATAGGTTCCGCGAACTACGACTCGCTCCGTCGGCATATCCGACACATGTCTCCAGAAGGTTTGACATCTGCAATAAATGTAAAAAGGTGGATCATTCGACCAAAACAAACACTTTAGCGAAAACAAAATACAACAAAAGCATACAGGTTACTATTTAAGCATAGTAACGCTTGAGGTACAACCCATTACGGGGTTGCGCCAGTGGGATTCCGTCATAATCCATTAACTCATAGGCTCCTTTTGCTAACACCCGTTTAACAATATAGGGGCCCATCCATAAGGAATTAAATTTACCTGCTCCCAATTTATCGGATTCTTGGTCATAAAGCAAGACCAAGTCACCTTCTGAGAATACACGGGGTTTGACATTTTTGTCGAACTGCGCCTTGACTCGTTTCTTATGGGCTTCGTTAGCCAAAGCGGCATCACGACGGGTTTCATCCAATTGGATTAATTCCAAGAAACAAGCCTCTTCTTCCGAAGTTCCGGGGAGGAGATCAATTGCGAGTTTAAGCGACGAAATTTCACACTAGATTGGCAAGACTGCTTCCAGACCATACACCAGTTGAAAAGGTGTGAACCCGGTCGCGTTCTTTACCGATGTTCGGTAAGCCCACAAAGCTGAGTACAGGATTAGGTGCCACCTTCTTTTGTGAACCCCAATCATCCTTTGCAACATACGCTTCAGGACTTTGTTGATTGCTTCAACTTGTCCGTTGGCTTGCGGATAGTACGGGGTAGAGCTGTCGTGAGATAGCCCTAGCTTAGCAGCTAATTCAACCATCATGTGATTGCGAAAATGCGATCCATGATCTGTGACTATAGCCTGTGGTACGCCGAACCTGGCGACTACATGATTGAAAAAGAAAAGGGCAGCTGTTTCACCAGTGTTATCCAATGTAGGCATCGCCTCGGCCCATTTGGTAAAATAGTCAACAGCGACTATAATATACCCATGCCCCCCGGTCGAGGTGGGGTTACATTGCATGAAATCGATGCCCCATTTGGTGAAAGGCCCAACAGCAACTATTGGCTGTAAAGGTGCGGGTGGTCTTCTGGTTTTTCTATCAAAAATTTGACAAGCATGGCAACTTCTGACTGCGATTATGCAATCTTTGAACATGGTTGGCCAGAAGTATCCTGCTCGTAAGATTTTTTGTGCTGTTGCATATCCATATTGATTCCCCCCACACGCGCCTGAATGACACTCATTCAGGGCTTTTTCGGCCTCTTCATGGGTAAGGCACCTCCTCATAACTGTATCGATACCACGACGGTAAAGTGTATCACCGGCAATCATGTAGTCTTTTGCTTGGTATCGTATACGTTTTTGTTTTGAGTGAGTGGTGTCAGGCCTAAATTTTTGGGTTTGGAGATATATTATTATATCTCCATACCACTCATTGCTTGCAGATATCAGAAACAAACTTTCATCCACGATTGACTCTTCTGATGTTTCATCGTTGGACGACGATGGGACATCGCACAATAATTCTGCGAAAACTAAAGCTTTCTTTGATTTGGATTTTACAAATTCCAGATCAAACTCTTCAAGGATTGCTATCCATTTTGAATATTTTCCCCCCAGCAACTGTCGAGACAGTATATAAGTCATGGGGTTGCAATCTGATAAAATGGTAGTTTTCCGAAAGAGGACATAATGTCAAAATCTTTGTATCGCTTGAACAGCAGCAAGTGCTAGCTTTTCAACATAAGAATATTTACTTTCTGTATCATTCAAGTTTTTACTTAAATAATATATAGGATGTTCAATTCCATCGACTTCTTGAACTAAAACCATCGCAATGGTCGTATCTGCTGCAGCCAGATACAGGTTAAAATCTCTTTGATAGTCTGGGGCGTACATTAATGATGCTTTTACTAGACAATCTTTCAGAGCATCAAAGGAAGCTTGCGCCACCTTGTCCCAGACGAAAGGTACATCCTTTTTCAAAAGACGAGTATAACCTTTAGCAATTTCTGCGTAATTTGGAATAAACCTCCTCAGAAAGTTTGCTTTCCCTTGGAGTTTCTGAATCTGAAGCAAATTTGAAGGTGGAGGCAAATTAATGATTGCCTGAACCTTGCAAGGATCGAGACGAATCCCATCCTTAGAGACTACAAAGCCAAGTAAACGACCAGGATCGATGCAAAACACACATTTGTGCGGATTGAGTCTTATCTTGTAGTGTCGGCAACGTAGAAATATCGCTCTTAAATGCTGCGGATGATCAATCCGCTTTCGCGAATGAGCCGGAAGGTCGTCGAGATATGGTTGAACGATGTTCTTGATGTCATGGAAGGCATAATTCATTGCCCTCTAAAACGTCGCCCCTGCGTTCTTTAAACCAAAGGGTAATTTTCGATAAGCGAATGTGCCCCACGGACAAATAAATGCAGTCTTTGACTGGTCCTGTGGGCAGATATTTATTTGATTATACCCGGAAAATCCATCTATAAATGAAAAGATTTCACATCCGGCGCATTCATCAATTATCTGGTCGATGAAGGGTGTAGGGTAGTTGTCCTTCGGACAAGCTTGGTTTACATCCCTATAGTCGACACACACTCTAATCGTCCCTTGTTTTTTCATAACAGGGAAAATATTCGATACCCAATCGGTTAGAGGAACCGGGTAGATGAATCCAGCATGGAGAAGTTTTTCAACTTCTGCCTTAATGGCAGCGGCTTTTTTGGGGTGCACCTGTCGAAGCCGTTGTCTTACTGGTTTGACATCAGGATACATTTTAATTTCATGTCGAACGATACTCGAGTCAATGCCTGGCATTTCATCATATGACCAAGCAAAGACATCTCTGAATTCGCGAAAAAGAGCGTTGTATATTTCCAGTTCTGAAGGGGAACAACCTTCGCCGACATAAATATTCTCTACAACATTTGTTTTAGTCGAGATATTTATGGCTGTAGTCTCTTCAATATTGGATAAGTTTCGCTCGGAATCCACCGTATTTACAGTATTTGATAGGAATTCAAAAACTGAGGGGTGATAGAGGTCATGCTGAGTATCTTCTTCATATTCTGGAAGAAGGGAACGATGGTGGTAATCCTTCCACGGTGCCCCCTCAATCAACATTGATTGTAAGATTCCTTCGTCAGTCCCATGTACTTTCGACCAAGGATCTAATGGGGTACCATATTCTCTAGATCTATCTACACAAACGCTCGACGAGCGTTGATTTGGGTTCGCCTCCCATGCTCGAAACATTGATTGCTACAATATTTCTATAGGGATTGGGGGCAAAACCATTGCATGATCCATGTTGACATCGTCTTTTGCGACCTTCGTGGAAGATATCATATTGCAGGCTTTTACGAATGCTACTTCCCCTATATAGAATGGAGGTGGAAGTGCGAAAGTTCCCATTAATGTGGGGTCTTTCAGCAGGCCTACTCCGATATCTTGAAGCAAATGGTTGCTTCCATGGATCATAGGAATACTTCCTGTAACTTGTGAACCATTAGGGAGGAAGTTTTGTTGGTCGACGATCGTAATCCCCCCTTCAAACGGGAATGTGATCTTCCTAAAATAAGTCGACACAACAGCTGCCATGGCATATATCCATGGTCTTCCCAGTAGGATGTTATAGTCAAGATTTCCATCGATGACCTCAACATCAATTTCCACTGTTTTTCCTCCTAGTTCAACCTTCAAGTTATTTAGGATGTCATACGGGGTGTACGTCCTTCCGTCAAATGCTTATAGTGTCGTCGAAGATCGCGACAAGGTTGGAGATCCTAAAGTTTTCCAGCAACTCATCGACATAATACATGTAGATGCCCCCTCATCAATAATTGTTCGGTGAACAGTTTTGTTGAGGGCTTTCACTTGAATAAGGAAAGCTAGTTGAGCTGGTAACTGAGGATCGTATCCTTTGTGATCAAAGGATACAAGATTGGAATCCTTAGGATCAACCCCACCAATAGCCGATAACAAAGCCTGCCTTTGGGATGGGCAATTTTGTAGTACCTCGAGAGTCGACATAGCGGATGGCGATTGGCCAAGTCTTCCACTATGTTATAATGTTGCGCCGCCCTGGCACGAGGATTAAATGTCGACTTGTGTACTACTCCCTTTGGCGGTTTTATTGTTAATTCAGGGATGATGGGCGGTACAACTTCTGACGAAGTTGTTGTCGAAGTACTTGGTTGATCTTTTCCTTTTTCGTTCGACAGCTGCGGATTCCCGTAATCTTTGTTCCTTGTCGAAATCAAAGCATCATTCTGCTGTTTTGAAACCGACAACATAAGCACTTGCGACGGGGAAGCATTTCCACTATCAACCAGATTTTGACCTGGGTTGGGAAATGGATCAGTTAACATAGCTGAGGTCTGTGAACTTTTAAAGAACCTCTTCAACTCAGCTTTGAATGGACAATTCTTTGTATAATGATCCTCCTCATCACATATTTGACATGGATAAATTTGTTTCCCTTTCCCAGGAGGGTTTGAAGAAGTTTTTCCGGGAGATGACTCACCCTGTTTCTTCTTCTTCCCTTTGTTTTGCTTCTTCTTGCTTCCTGGTTGATTGGTTTCTTTGCCTTTATCTGCTGATACGGCATTTACTTCCGAAGCAAGAATTTCTTCTTTTGCATTTTGATCCGAATTCTTACGGGCTTTCTTAGACGAAGCCTTTATCGATTTCGTGTTTGCCGTGCCAATCACGCCATCGCCGGCATGAGAGTCAATATTGGATTTTGGAGGAGGAGGAATTGAAAATTCCGGTCTAGGGGCGTCAGGTATTTTGTCGTAAAGCGTGCCAGACTGAGTATAAACTAAGTCTAGATATTGTGCACGAGCAATAACTTGCTCCTCTGTTACGACTCCCCCCTTTGCCACATCTTCTGTTATAGCAGGAAGTAATGACTTTATAAACCATTCAGCTAACAGCTGATCGGGAACGTATGTTTTAACCATCCTACGACGACGATGCCATTCATGTATATGATCGGATATATGAGTGGCAGTCGTCTGTTTGAAGTTGGTTAATATTTCTGTTCCAGTTTCATACCTTATCGGTAATTGAAAATGGGTTAAGAAAGTCGTGGCTAGGGAGCTAAAATTGTCGAAAGAGGCTCTAGGTAATTCAATATACCATTTAGCCGTTGGACCTGTCAATGTCCTCTGAAAAAGGCGAAGCCTTATCGAATCATCGTTTAGGGTGTTTGAGGAACACCACAGATGAAAAGTCATCACGTGATTCGATGGGTCTTCACCTGGATTTCCATTGAATTTAGGAATGTCAGATGGAAGTTTGTGAGGAATCGCTGGCCACCAAGGGGCATAAGCAATCGGATCGTTGGTTAACTAGTGTAAATCGGGTAACTCTAAAGTTGCCACAAATGGCAACTGTTGGTTCAGGTTAGGCGAAGCATAACCAGGGTACGATGGAATCATTTGAGCAGTGGGTATTTGCATACCAGCATAATGTAATTGATGTTGGTATGACTGATACGGTTGGTGGACTTGACCACTGTAAAGCGGTTGGTTTTGACCGTTTTGAATATACGGTTGTCCACTGTTCGCAAAGATTTGTTGCTCAGAACCTTGGTATACTTGCTGGAATTGTGCTTGTTGGTATTGCACCAGCCACGGTTGTGAAGCCATGTTCTGCTGCGCTATACTAACCGTAGGACCAAGGTGTGGGGTAATTGTACCCGTTTGGACCTGTATCGCCCCACCAGTTGGCGATTGCGGTTGTGACCCAGGGTCAAGGGGTTGTTGCATTACAACCTGAGAAATCTGAGGTTGACATGCAACAGGCATCGCTTGAACTTGTGACACTGTTACAATAGCCGGTGTGGTCAGGATGTTCGACATAGGTACACACTGTTGCATAGAATATACAACCCTTGGTTGTTGAGGTAGCATGGGTACCCAACCACTTGATGTAATTCCAGTATAACCTGAATATTGTTGCGAACTCCCGTATGGATACCCTCCCGGAGGGGGTAATGAAAGGGCATACTGCCCCCCATACGGTAGCAATCCAGAACTCAAGGGGATTGTGTGTCCTTGTGGACCGGATTGCCCAAATTGACCTCCAAATGGATCAATCTGGCGAGTCTCAACATAAGAGTTGTCGGATATTATTCCAGATGAACAAACTGGAACAGACCATACTGTCAAAATAGTCCCTTGGTGGACTCCTTCTAGCTGTTGTGAGCTAGTCGGGACAGCTGGTATGCCGGCAAACATTGTCAGAGTGACGGCAGGGTCTTCTGCTGTCGCTGTGTCATTCGACACAGTCCTAGATGTTGACGGTTATTCAGACATTTTAAGTCTATCCAATAGATTGCCTAGCGATTCTACAGGAGCTTCCACTTGTGGTGGATTAACTTCTGATGAAGGAAATAGAGTGACCCCGACTCCAAAATGAGTTGGAGTACTTGCTTGCAGGTCTTCTGGAATTTCCTCTATCGCAATCAAACTCGGTGGAAGAGGAAGACCGTCAGGTCCGTAAAATATTTCTGGTGCCGAAGAAGGGGTTGAATCGACAGCGACAGTTGTTTGAGGAGCAAGACTCTCTGAACCGGTTACAGATGGAACTGGCTCAGTAACACAAGTATTTGCCCCCAGACTAGGATCAGTATTACTGTCCTTCTGTGGCTGTTGAACTTCTTCTATAGAGGCAGGGTTTCCAGAAATGTTTGGAGTAACCGGAATCTCAGATGTTGTCGGAACACGTGTTCTAACTTTGATAGGAGATTTTGAACCGGTTAAACAAGTTCGCTTTGTCCGTACTGTTTTTTATTCCGGAGACAAAGACGGTTGACTCGTAAGCCTCCGCGAACGACGGGGTTTCAATTGACTTTCTTCCACGATTGCGGATTACTCGATCAACCAAAATACAAAAAGGGGAAATTGGTGTTTCCGAATTGAATGAATTTTATTAGACGCTTTAGACACAACTTGCTTTTTCACTTTTAAAGAGTCGAGAAAAAGCTAAAGATGACTCTAGTCTCCTTCGATGTTTTAACGAACCCGAAGTGACAAATGCTCGGATGGACTTTTTCTGTTATAGAGTCTGAAAAAGGCCAAAAGAAACTGCTCTGGAGATCTAGGCAGAGGGTGTGCCAAACTTTTCGCAAAACCGCAGAATACTTTTTAGGGTACGGGCGGTCGATCTTCGTGAATGCTGTGTTCACTGCATTGCGATCAGTAGGGCGGCCGACACGGCTTCCTAAGGATAAAGGATATATGCCTATAGGGGTCTCCCAATATATACGCGACGGTACGTGGGAGCACAATCCGTATTAGCGCTATCGTCCCTCAGGAGGAATCACCCACCTTCCCCGAGATCGACAGTCACTAGGTTTAACGACGTCGGAACACGTCTCTAGCCTAGACCTCTATGTTGTGCGTTATGTTACAAAGCGTTGTTAGGTTCATTCAGTTTATTTTAGGTTGATATTTTTAAAGTTTGCCTTTCAAGGTTCACCCGAGATGTATGATACAAATTCCTAAATGCAATCTAAGATGATAAGCAAGCTTTATTATCTTTCAACTTTGAAAATCCTAGCTACTAAGGGAAAAGAAAAACACTATCTTTTCTCAAAGAGCAATCAGCACACTCTAATGCACTTTCCCTAAATCCAACATGCAAACTATCAAATGCAAAATGCACAATGCAGGTGTTTGTTTTCAACTTTCTTAGTATAAATGCCTACAAAGAAAGCTTTTGCACAACTTTGAATTCGCTTTTAAAATGATCAATACAAACAAGCTCACTCTTTCGAAAACAACCAGGGTAGAAGAGATTACAATCACTTTGCTACTTTCGAAATAAAGACTTGTTTTGACACTTAAAAGAGACAAATTCAAACTACTAAGCAAAAGTAAATCTATAATCAATCTGCAAACAGCCAATGAACTCTCTTCTAAGACCACAATCAATCAGATCTGAATCAAAGGCTACAGGATGACTACTTTACTCATGCAAAGGAAGACTGTAAATGACGCCACAAACACATAAAAACATTCACAATCTTTTTGTACAAAAGGAGGCTGAATCTAAGCAAAGAAAAAGGTTTATCAGACTGGTACCTATGCTGGTTAAAGGCTGCAAAAAACAGAGATCAAAACAGGGCAACAGATAACAGAGAACCCCAACTGCACAAGGCCAAACTGGTTCAGCGCAACCTCAACACTGAGGACTTGACATTCAGCGTAGGTAGCCCCTTCGGGACCTGCGTTGAAATGCAGACTGCCTTCACAGCAGTTGCGCTGAAAGAGAAACTCTCGTTTCCCTTGGGTTCTATGTCATAAAATGCTCAAAAATCAACTGTTTCAGGCCAAATCAGAAACACAAGCAAGGTATAAACAGAGGGATGCTTTGAGAGGGTACTAAAGACCATCACAAAAATCATTAAATCATCTGTGGATCTAGTTTAGATCATAGACAAGTCCAGCAACTGGATCAAAACAGCAACTTTCTACTTTGCATCCGGGAAAGATGCAGTTCAATAGTTGTTGTCAAGTCTATGAATTAAACAAATAACGGAAACACAAATGAAATGAATAAACAAATTCTCCCCAGCGGAGTCGCCAATTTGTTGTGGGGAAAAATGCCTATGCAGGACGATCCTATCCCCCTAAGGTGTGACAGTGCCTTAGCAACAAATGAATACAACTACACTGGTTTCTTCCTTTATGAAATATGAAAAAGAGGAGATCGATAGACTTACCGTTGTCTTCCGTTTGTCCCTCGATCTAGACCCTCTTCTCTTTGGATGTTCACAGCTACTTGCCTCCTCGCTTGCTCAAGAGAACAGCTACTTGATTCCACGAGATCACAAGAGAACAGCTACCTGTGACAAGAGAACAGCTACTTGCGACAAGAGAAGAACATAACACAAAGGCATATATTCATATTCATAAATGATTCAGGATTAGAAGTAAATCAAATACACTAATGCAATCATACAAATACACCAATATATAGGAGCAAACCAAGATAGCTTTATTGATAAGTAACAGGGTTCAGGAAGAGATACAACCCATAGGGCTCCAATCCAGCATCTCCTTCCCAGTAGAATGGAATTCCTTCTTCAGCTCCCTTCAAAGCATTAAGCACCCAATGATCCAGTCTCAAACCAACAGCAATTCTTTACATTCAACAAATTCCAGCCTTTAGATCTCATGGAGGAGAGATCCATATATAGATGTTTGGAGAGAGGATGAGTCAGCTTGAGATCTGACTAGTGTCCTCTCCCTCTCTCAGTTCTTGAGTCCACTTGGAGGTTCTTACTTCCACTTGGAGATTTGGAACCTCTTACTCATCACCAGTCGAATTCCTTGATGCAAGTGTCATTTTGGAAGCTTCCTGGGCATTGACACATTGAGGAATGAGCCTGCCACTTGTCCAATTATGCTCAGCGCAGGTAGCCTTTGTTGGAGTTGACATTCAACGCAGGTAGACAGTGGAGCAGTTGACATTCAGCGCAGATGCTCAGTGGAGCAGTTGACATGATCCAGAATTGGCTTGTTTCTGAGTGTTTTCAGGTGGAGAACTTCTGTGAATTGCTGTGGTTAGATGGCCTTGTTCCTCTAGGGGTAGGAACAACATGTTTAGGGACTTTGGATCCCTTAGATTATGGACATTTCATGCTCAATGATGTAAGGCACAAAAATGTCTATAACAACAGGAGAGGGCTCTCTCCAGGTCGATCTCGGCAAAGATAATCGATGGGGCTCAAGATGACTGGAATAAAAGCTAATTTTAGGCTAGGTATGAAGTACAAAGGTTTATTGTGAGTTTTTTGGGGTTTTGTGTTGGAAACAGGGAAAGGCAAATTGGGCTCGAGGATGAGGCACAGTTTCTGCAGAGTTCTGATTGGGGCAAGGAAGGCAATCATTTTGATGCTTTAAATTGAGTGAATGAATAGATTGTACTGGTGAGGAGCTAAGGAGAGCAAGAGAGTCTCAAGAATTCTCCTTAAACAGATGAAAACATGGAAATTTAAACAAATTCAAAGGCAGAGAATAACAGTTAATGGATTCCACCTTAATCACTCATTTGTTCAAATTCAGAAGAAAAGAGAGGAAAATGATACACATAACACTAATGAACTTAAAATTACTTAGAGAAGCACACCATCAAAACATAAAGCCACATGGATCCCAAATAGTGCTGCAAAACCCTGGTCTTTCCTTAGCCAAAAATGCAGAGATAGCCAAAAATGCAGAGATAGAATGTACAATGATATGCCAAAGCAATCCCAAGTGTCCAACCATGAAAATGACTTAGAAATTACATAATATAGACAAGCCAAACCTATTCCCTTACCTCTAGGGGTCGAGCTCATCATTCTAGGAGTTGTTTGAACTAATTCTAAACAAAGAACTGAAATCTAGGTAGTCAAACAACTTACCCCTATATTCTAGGAAACTGATTCATTCACTCACATTTCACCTTTTGGTGAATGAATCTTCTAGAACAAGTTAAAATGTGCCAATATTACATCATGGTTATCAAATTACATCATGAAAGGTTAAAAGTAACACCAAGAAGAAAAACTGGTCAAAACTGGGCGAATTGCTGAGCTGAACAGTGAAAAATAGGCAAAAATCATCTATGCGCTGCGCCTGATTCTCTATGCGTTGTGCCACTTTGGAGTTGATTTTGAGGCACTTCCTGCAGTCCAAATTGAGCCCAAGTTTGCTTGTTGGAAAGCCCTGCCTGTATACTTTCCAACCCAAGTGGAATTTCTGAATTTGGATGTCGTTTGCCCCTCCACAATTGCAATCTCCCAAGACTGCTTCCTATGTGTCAAAATAGGGGCAATGAGGTCATTTTTTGGGTGTTTTTGACCCTTTAGGCAACCCAGAACTTGATGAAATCTCTTGGCCATTCCTGAGCATGCATAAATTTTTATGACAAATCCAAAAATATCAAGTTTTCTTCCAGAAGATATCCCAATCATAAGCACGCGCCAAGTGGCACGGCGTATTGGGCAGAAAAGCCTGTTTTTGCTCAAAAATGTCTAGGTCCGCACTTTTTCTTCACATTTCCTGCGGTCCCAAACCTAATGGTCATGTATACTACGGACCTGACCGCACCTTTTCTTTGTGACAGGTGCGGACCTCTGAGTGCGCTGCGCCACTACCCAAGTGTGTCGCGCCTTTTTGAAGATGACTTTTGGAGGCCTTCCTGGTGTCCAAATTGGGTGCAGGATAGCTCGTTGGAAAGGTATTTGAGTCTACTTTCTAACCCAACTAGAATTTTTCAATTTTGAATTCATTTCCCTGTCAAAAATAAAATCTCCCAAGACTGGTCAAAATGTGCCAAATGAGGTTGCCTCAAGGCAGAGTGTTGTTGCAGTCAACGTTTGAATGCCTTCCTAAACTCCAAATTGAGCTCATGATAGCTCATTGGAAATATACTTGTGTCTAATTATCATTTAATGCATCAAGAAATTCATTTGGCCAACCAAGCTAGGAGAAAACTTGATTTTCCCAAGGTCACTTCAGAGGTGCATCAATTCTCCCGATGCAACTGTATTTTTAACATTTCTCTAAAACCATGACACCTGTGTAAAAAGTGAAGTAGGTTTTTCTTCCTTGGACTATTTTGGACTAAAAAATCTCTCCATTTTTTCAAATTGATCTTTCCTTTCTCAGAAACAACATTTGAGTAAAACCTACCCCAATGTGTGGAACAGAGGATTTGTCGAAATGAAGGGAAATGAAGGGGATACGGGGCTTCTAAATTCTTCAGGAAATTTTGAGAAGTAGGGAGGGATGTTAGGAAATAGGGGAAAGTGGAATTTCAAATATTGAGTTAGGGGAAGGGGTCCAAAAGGGCAAAACACAGACCTAGCCTAGAAAATTGCCAAGTTCTAGCAAGAAACCAGGGTTTGTGCAAAAATGAGGAATTTGGGGGATCTCAGTGATGGGAAGTGTTTAATAAGGTAAATTATGGATAGGGGAATGTGTATGAACATCAGGATACAAGTTTTGTCGATGGTTTGACCATCCAGGAGAAATTGCCTTCAAAACCTTAGGAGAGGGAAATGAACCTTACCTAGGTGCAACTGAAGCATGAACAAGATGTAAAATGACCCAGTGGAACTTGACATGGTAATGAAAACCCTCTAAATGATGGTACACTCATCTGAATGGTGACATGGACCAACATTTGTACAACTTTGACAGGAGTAAAATCAAACCCTAGACCTAATGCCTAGTAACCAAATTTTGCTTGAAGACTCACTGAAATGACAAAATTTGACCTTGACACTTTAAAATCACTTTGTAAGAGCATGTTTGATCACTGGAGGAAGGCTGCAAAGGCTGACACTAACAGCTCCCATTTTTCCCAAAAAACGTCATTTAGGGCCTCAAAACGACTCCGGATATTCAGGACCCAAAAAACTGCTAAAAATAGTAAGTTGTGCTACAATTAAGGAAACTGAAAATGCTGAGAGAAAAAATGGTGGGGGTCCAAGTGGACTTGGCAAGTGGCCACCAATATCCACCTGGATCATTCCTCCCCCCTTAGGAAGCAATGGTCCCCATTGCGTTGAGTTCCTCCATGAGATGAGGAAACTTTTGCTGAACTTGGTCCCTAGTGAGCCACTTGCCCTAGTGAAGGAGTTGGCCTAATTTGACAACTCGATACAGCTGGATATTCTATTGGTGAGTGTTCTTGATCTGTGTGTCCATGATCCGATCAGTTGTATTTTGTTCCATGCAATCTAGATTTAATTCTGTGGGTGTGATCTGTTCTGCAATGTCAGATGTGTCTAGTAATGGTGGAAAGCATGGTCGAAGGCAGTCCACATTGAACACTAGGTGCAGGCCAAGGAATGGGGGAATGTTGAGCTCAAATGCATTGTCTCCCACAACCATATTAATGGTGTAAGGACCATATCGGAGTGGTCTCAGTTTCTGATAGGCTCCAGTAAGGCGTTCCTTTTGCAAATGCAACCAGACTTTGTCACCCACCTGAAACTTGTGTGGCACCCGATGTTGATCATGTCGCTGCTTGTACTTGGAATTTGATTTCTCTAGAATGTCATGGACCTACTAGCGAATATGTTGGATGTGCTCAATGAAGCTGGTTGCCTTGTCTGTTTCAGACTGGACATGAGCCGAATCTGTGTGAGTAGCTGCAAGTGGCATGGCCACATCAATGGGGCATAGTGGCTGGAATCCCAAGCCCACCTGAAAAGGGTTGTGGCTAGTCGAGCTGTGAAGAGCTCGATTGTAGTTTTGCTAAACATAGGGGAGGCTCTCATCCCATGTGCGTGGATGCTTTGAGTTGTACATGCGCAGAATGTGTACAATCATCGTGTTGACAACCTCTGTCTGGCCATCAGTTTGAGGATGGAAGGTTGTGGACTTAGTGAGTTTGGTGTCTAGCATTGACTAGAGATTGGACCAAAATGTACTGAGGAACCGACTATCCCAATTTGAGATGATAGACTATGGAATCCCAAAGTGCACCAACACTCGTTCAAAGAAGAGTTTAGCAGTGGCTTCTGTTGTGATATTCTTCTTGCAGGTCTCCATAATGGCCATCTTTGAGAACCTGTCGACGACCACAAAAATACAGATGTTTCCATGCTTAGTGGAAGGAAGGCCTGACATGTAATCCATGGAGATGGATTCCCAAGGTCAACTAGGGGTAAGCAGCGGGGTGTAGAGGCCTTGCTTCTTGATTTTCGGTTTGGCAATGGCGCAGGCAGTACATGATCTGATGTACTTCCCGACATCCTGTCGAAGATTCGGCCAATAGAAATACTTTTGCAGTACTGCCACCATTTTGTCGACCCCGAAATGCCTAGCAGCCCGACTATAGTGTGCTTCCCAAATAATCTTGGCATGCTCGCTTGAAGGAACATGAAGGTGATCCAGGTGGCATAACAGGGCATCCTGGAGGTGAAAATCTGGAACATGTCAACCCTCCAAGAGTGTCTGGTATGTGTGACCGAATTCTGGGTCGCTTTTGTAGAGAAGTGGCCAATCAGAAGTCTCGTGCCCACAAGAGTTGAGCACGGTGGCTAACGCCATGATCAATGGTCGACTGAGGCAATCTACAACATTATTGGTGCTGCCCTTCTTATACTTGATATTCAAATGGAACTGTTGCAGGTATGTAGACCACTTCTAATGGAATCATTCTGCAATTTCCCTTGGGTCTGTATGAACTGCAGAGGTCGGTGGTCTGTGTGGATGACTGTTTCCTTCCCCAAAATGTAATGCTTCCATTATCGGCAGGCCTACACAATGGAATACATCTCTTTGTCATAAGTGGGATACTTCCGGACTATGTCTGAAATTGCCTCACTGTGATATGCCACTGGATGCCCGTGTTGAGTAAGGACTACCCCAATAGCATAGTCAAAGGCATCTGTCTCGACCTCAAATGGTTGTTGCAAATCTGGCAATGCGAGCACTGGTGTCTTATAGAGGCGATCTTTGAACTCTGTGAATGCCTTCTGTTGAGATTCAGACCAAAAGAATTTTGCTTTCGCTCCTCCCTTGGTGAATTGACTCAAGGGCCAAGTGATATGAGAAAACCCCAACACGAACCTGTGGTAGAAGTTGGCAAGACCTAGAAAGCTACGGAGCTCTATCAAAGTGGTTGGAGATGGCCAATCCCGAATGACTTGGATCTTGGCTAGATCCACATGCACCCCCTGTTCATCAATAATGTATCCCAGATACTGAACCTGGGTCATTCCAAAAGTACATTTCTCCAAATTGGCACATAGCTTGTGTTGTCGCAGTGTTTGGAGAACCTGTCGGATGTGGTGGAGGTGCTCTTCCCAACTTTGGCTGAAGACCAGAATGTCATCCAAGTATACCACTACAAATGAGTTGGTGAATGGCCGCAAGATGTCATCCATTAGCCTCATGAAGGTTGCAGGAGCATTTGTCAATCAAAAAGGCATAACCAACCATTCGAAAAGGCCCTCCTTGGCTTTGAAGGCAGTCTTCCACACATCATAGGGTTCGATTAGTACCTGGTGATATCCTGACTTCAGATCGATCTTACTGAAATATTTTTCCCCCTTTAGTTGGTCCAGGAGGTCATCAATCCACGGGATCAGGTACCTATTATGGACAGTGATCTTGTTCAGCGCCTGATAGTCAATACAGAGTCTCCAAGTCCCATCCTTCTTCTGTACCAACACGATCGAGCTCCCACAAGGTGAAGAACTTGAACGGATGTGACCTTTCTGCAGCAGCTCCTGAATCTTCCTCTTGATTTCATCATTCTTCAAAACGGAGCACCGATAGATTGGTCCATTGGGTAGCGACGCACCTGAGATCATATCAATGGAGTGCTTGACCTGACAGTGCAAAGGAACCCCTACGGGGGAGGTGAAGATGTCCTCGTACTCCTCCACGACCTTGTCCATCTGTAGTTGTCGTGTGGAGGGGCCCTGTCTGGAGGTCGTGGCCATCGTCTTCTTCTTTCCTTGAGGGCATATCATCAAGAAAACAAATTTCCTGGTTTTGGAAATGAGCTTACTGCATTGTTTTGCAGTAACCAAAGAGATGGCGGTAGGCGGTGCTACCTCGGGTATCCTGTACAGCTTATTTCCCAATGTAACAATAACAACACGGGGTCGTGATTCATACACAGCATGTCGCTTCCACAAGTATAGTTGTCCTAATAATACATCACAAACTTCAAGGGGAGTAATGTCACACAATACCTCATCCGTGAAGGGCTTGATGTTGTATGGAAGGCGACACTGCTGGCTCACGCGAAGATCTCGTCCTTGGTGAAGCCACCCAATGGTGTACAATTGTGGATGTGTTGTGGTCGATAAGCCCAACCACTTCACGACCTCTGTCGAAATAAGGTTCTTTTGGCTCCCGCTATCGACAATGAACTGTAGCGGGGAGCCCTTTACCCACATCTAGGAGTGGAAGAGACACTCCTCCTCCTCTGGATCTTTGGGTTCCTCCTTCTGTATCTTCGTGGTGGCAACGGTGGCGTTGGGCTCCGCATCAATAATCTGCTTCCCTTTGTCATTCCCCTTGTCAAGTTCTAACTCAGAGTCGGAACATGCATCTAATTCTGAAACCTTTAACTCAGCCACTAGTGACTGCTTTGCCCGACACTCACTTGTGTTGTGAGTGGAGCTCTTATGGGACTCACACCATTTTCCCGTGTCCTTTTTCGGCTTCGCAGCGCTGTTCTTTGCTTGCAGCTTTGGCAAGTTGTCTTGGGCTGCCCTGCCTTGGCTTTGTCCTTTTTTTTGTGGTTTAGGGGCACCTTTCCCTTGCTTCGGATTCGCAGATCCAAAGTCTCGCTTCTTCTGTTTAAACTTTTGCTCGACCTTGACGGCATATCGGTATGTTGTGCTGAGAGAGGAGATGTTCAGGAATTCTATTTCTTCTTGGATGTACTTGTGCAGGCAACCATGGTATTTTAGTATCAAATGTTGCTCCGAAACCTTGATACCCAACTTTGTGCGAAGGGTATGGAAAATATTGGTAAACTCTGGCATGTCTTGGTCCCTTCCCTGCCGCAGCATGGTCCACTTTATGTATTGATCCTCATAGCTTCCGACAGGGTAGTATTTCTCCTTGATGGCATCCCGGAATGAATTCCAGGTGGGTGCGGCTAAAAATAGTGAGCCAGTATTCTTATCCTTCTACTCGCAGTAAGTTTCCCACCAGTCTTTGACATGGGGGGCTGCTTTGAGAAGAGCGAAAACAATCTTTTCCCGACTCGAAAATTCATGAATAGAAAAATAACCCTCTAGCAGATTTAACCATTTATCTACAGCATCTGCGTTTATCTAACCCTCGAATATGGGGATTTCAAAATTAACTTGTACCTTAAAGGGTGTGGCGTTTCCATAGTAGCTGTTGGAAGCTGATGCATCACTTTTGGGTAGCCGCTAAAGAATCTGGGCAAAGTTTTCCATCATCGCATTCCTTTGTCGCTCAAGGGCTTCTTCGAGCAAGATTTTGATAGGATCTCCTGCCCCCTCATCTTTCTTCTCATCCGCCATGGGTGGCCGTTAGGATTTTCGAGGCTGGTCTTGCAAAGGTTCGACCAATTCAAGCCTTAACTCCCTATATCTTGACCTCGTTGGGGACATGCAAAGAAAAACAGAGAAAAAGTAGACCGCTCTGATACCACTGATCCAGAATTAAATAGGAATGCAACAAATTACAGAGATAACCATAAGCACAGATATGCAGCGGAAATAATACTTCATTTCATTAATGTGAAACACTGAAATATGCTTACAAACAATAATGGAAATAAACCAGCTAGGGCGATGGTAGCTTATCTCTGAGAAGAGATGTGGCAGCTACATGCCTCTGAACTATCTTACAATGAGGCTCGAAGGCCTATTTATTGTTGAGAAACAATGGAAAACCCTAAACATCCAAAAACCTAACCCTAGAAGATGAAATGCCAAATTGTGGGCCCCGTTTGGGTAAATTGGTACATCAACTTCCCGGGGTCGTAACTTTGGCATATGATCTCTGTTTGACGTGCACAATATCTCGTTAGAAAGATCTATCTGAGAACTACAACTTTGGGAAGAGAAAAATCAATCCATGGACCCATGTTGCTCCCAGTTTTCCCAAAAAACATCGTTTAGGGCCTCAAAACGGCTCCGGAAGTTCAGGACCCGAAAAACTGCTAAAAATAGTAAGTTGTGCTACAATTAAGGAAACTGAAAATGCTGAGAGAAACAATGGTGGGGGTCCAAGTGGACTTGGAAGGTGGCCACCAATATCCACCTGGATCATTCCTAGTGGATTAGGATTATAACTAGCAATTGCATCAAATGTTGCAAAGGAAATGTTGTAAGGCAATGGCATAGGAAAGAGTAGCATTAACAATGAATGTGCGACCTGCAACATCTGGAACAAAAATCTTGGATGCGGTTAACACTCAAAACCAATTCAACAATTTGAAAACATACAAAAAATTAACAACTATGTTTTTTTTTGTTGTATAAGTGAAATACAAAACAAAAAGGAAAAATACAAAAAAATCAGTTAATTGAAACCCAGAATGCACACCATGTCATCATATAGTTGAAATCCAATTCAACAATTTGAAAGCATACAAAAGATTAAAAATTATGTTTCTTTGTTGTATAAGTGAAATACAAAACAAAAGGGAAAAATACAAAAAAGAACAGTGAATTGAAACCAGAATGCACACCATGTCATCATACAATTGGAATCCGAGTGTTTTGCACGATTTTGTTTTCCACTTACAACTTGATATTTGGGACAATGACATCCAATCAGTTGCAATGACAGTCGCTTGAAATTTGAAGAAAACAGATAACCGATACAACTTCTTAGCCTGATATGTGTCTTAATTCTACCAAGTACCAACCAATCAATAGATATTTGAGATTAGAAGCAAGAATGCACATCATATATATTATCTTCAATGTTATCTTCTTAATCAGTGGAAGAAGACACTGAAGAGGTAGCTCCAAACAGAATGTTTTTCTCCCTTACTCAATTGGTCTCCATAAGCGCCTTTTCGAACAAGAGCTTAGCCTCTGAATTGAGTTGACTTTTGAATTTCCAGTGTAGGCCAAACCAATTGTTCTATAGAACTGGGCTTCAATAAGGTTGCACAAGCAGAGTGTTTCTACTTAAGGGCTACCGCATATGGGATGTGTCTGCTAAGTAAAACACATTAATGAATAGTCTACAGAAATCTCTTGGTAAATTCTCTCTTTTTATCTCCTATTACAGTAATTTGATCTATAACAAACTAAACATATAATAAAGTTTGAGTAAACAGGACGAATGAAATTATGCCTTCGAAGAGAGTTAAGGGATTTCTCACCCAGACGCATCTCGCTGAATGCAGTCAGCACCCCAAGCCAACAATTCTCGCACAGAATCCAAGCAGCCTCCTCGAGCAGCAAGGTGCAGAGGCGTGCTCCCTAGTCATCTGTAATAGAAAAAACATACAAACAATGGTGGGCTTTATTAAATCTTAAGTCAGAAGAAGCCTTGCCTATTCATTCACAAACAAAAAAAATACAAAGTTGACAGAATTTCCTTTCAATTTCTGATAGAGCACATGATGTTCAGGAAAGAAAGATCCATTTGGCACAATTTTTCAAGAAAAAAACCCAATTTTCACGAAGGAGGCACACATGTGATTAAAATGAAGAGAAATATTTCAAATGTGGCAACTATATTTTCGAGGATACAAAGAAAATAATTACAAAACTGGGTGTCTCTATCCCTTACACATGGCTCTATCTCTTACCCATGAATGAGCTCAGTGGTTGCACAAACTAAAGCCCCATTTCTCAACAGCGACTGAACAACCCCTACATGTTTCATTTGGGCCGCAAGGTCTAATGAAGTGGCTCCAACCTCATCTCTCGCATTTACAAATAGGGAAAATCCCCAAGAGTCTACAATGGGAGTAGACTAGGAAACTAAGAGAATGGCTTCCAAGCAATTAGTGTGCCCATAGTTTGTTGCATAGTTCAAGCAAGTTCTCTGATGCAACGAGTCAAACGACAGTATATTTGCACCAGCTTGCAGAAGCCTCTCAACGCAGGAAACCTACCCATACATGGCGGCCATCATCAGAGAAGTATGTTTGTTGCAACTCAGGGCATGAGGATGCAACAATTCTCGCACAAATTCCAAAGCCTCCTCGAGTAGCAAGGTGCAGTGGCATGCTCCCTGGTCGTCTGTAAGGGAAAAAACATACAAACAAGAGTGGATTTGTGTAAGGGAAAAACATACAAACAAGGGTGGATTTGTTTAAATCTTGAGGCGATGTGAATCTTCCCTATTCAGTCAACGAGTCAAACAACAGTATATTTGCACCAGCTTGCAGAAGCCTCTCAATGCAGGAAACCTTCCCATACATGGCAGCCATCATGAGAGGAGTATGTTTGTTGCGACTCAGGACATGAGGATGCAACAATTCTCGCACAAATTCCAAAGCCTCCTCGAGCAGCAAGGTGCAGTGGCATGCTCCATGGTCGTCTGTAAGGGAAAAAACATACAAACAAGAGTGGATTTGTGTAAGGGAAAAAACATTTAAACAACGATGGATTTGTTTAAATCTTGAGGGTGTGTGAATCTTGCCTATTCAATCACAAATAACAAAAATACAAAGTTAACAAAATTTCCCCTTTGCAAATCCCCTTGCTGGACAACAAAGAAGAAGGCATTTTCATTGGAAACATTTCAGCTCAGAGCCTGACCCGTTTATTACCAAATCTTGCCTGTTGAATCCCCAATACCTTGAGCCCCTTATCAACACCTATCAGACATTTGAATCCTAAAAAATCTAACTCGAGAGTCTCAAATAACTTACCAGACAACCCTGATAAAAGTTTCATTTCACCTTGCTGGTAGAATCTCGGTCTGTGGTGAAGGTGTAGAATGTCGGTCCGTCGAATACCATGGTGGAGATGTTGATTCCTCGAATGAGACATTTCCTGCACACCAAACCCTCTCATCCCGCCATAAGCAAAAGAAAAAGATTAAGTTTCCATTGTTATTATTTCAGTTATAACGAGATTTTTTATAAAAGGTGGTAAACATTTTAACCATCTAACATCAGATCATATCAGATCATACGGGTCATAATAAGACATGTAAGACAAGAGGGGAGTTGATTTCAGAGGGGAACACCTTACGGCGTAATTATTTTTCTGGTCTATGTAAAGGTGGCCCGTGGTTCAATTACCTTGGTCACTTAGATGGTAGAAGAAGATAAAAAATAGCTAATATATTTAAGTAAGATTATATTATTATTTTTGTATGTTCGTGTGGGATTATATTATTAATATCACTTTAATTAGGGTGGGAATTGAATTACTAACTTGCTTTAATAGAGCACCTTATCACCATCTATCTAAAACCTCATGGACAAAAACACATCATTTTTCAATTAAATTATACATCATTTTTAAATTAAATTCTTTATTGAAATTTGGGATAATCTGTTTTTTTAATTTAATTATTTATATTATAGTAATGATTTATTGAAATTTGGGATAATCTGTTTTTTATAATTTAATTATTTATATTATAGTAAATGAAAAGTGGATTTTAATAATCAAGAATATGTATTTATTTTTAAAGAGTTATTGGCCCTCAAGCTCAATATGGTAGTGATGTTGTGATGTTTGACATTTTGATTCAATCAAAATCAAATCAAATCAAATTAAATTAAAAATAACCCATAGGATTCCAACCCATGGTTTTCTTCTTTAAAGTGATTTATTTAAAAGCTAATATTTAAACTAGCCTAGTTCCATCTTAATTTTGGATCTAACAAGCGAGTTAAGATGAATTTAGGCGGGTATATTTAAATGTAGTGATGTTGTGATGTTTAACATTTTGACTCAATCAAAATAAAATCAAATCAAATTAAATTAAAAATAACCCACAGGATTCCAACCCATGGTTGTCTTCTTTAAAGTGATTTATTTAAAAGCTAATAATTAAACTAGCCTATTTCCATCTTAATTATGTATCTAACAAGCTAGTTAAGATAAATTTACATTGATATATTTAAATTGATGCAAGCATAAATGGTAAATAAAGTAATAAGATTGGTAAAAGTTCAAATTTTAAGATTAAAAGCAAGTTCCATAATTAAAAAATGTTTTAATAACATAAATAATCACAAATTTATATTTATAAAATATAAGTAAGTTAATAAATTTAATCCAACCTTTCATTAAATCATGGAAAATTTTTATTTTTTTAGATAAAATATTGACTATACATATAATAATTATAATAAAAAACAATAAAATATAATACTAAATCTTAGACTTTTGTGATTTGGTATATTTAAATTGATGCAAGCATAAAAGGTAAATAAAGTAATAATATTGGTAAAATTTCAAATTTTAAGATTAAAAGCAAGTTACATAATTAAAAAATTAATAACATAAATAATCACAAATATATAGTTGTCTATAATGAGACTTTTTGGAAGCCTTTCCGGTGGGTTTTTCCGGTCAAAATCCAGGAGCAATTTATTGGAATCGCAAGTTTGATAGCTAGTTTCTACACAATCAAAGCGTCCTGGGGGTTTTACATGTGCAGGTGTTGAATCCAAATATGCAGTTAAAAAACGATTTTAACTGCAACAAATCAAGATTTAACCTCAATTTCTTCCACCTCCAAAAAGTCGCATTATAGACAACTCCATTTATATTTATAAAATATAAATTAATAAATTTAATTCAATCTTTCATTAAATCATGGAAAAAAATTATTTTCTAAATAAAATATTGATTATATATATAATAATTAAAAAAATAAAAAATAAAAATAAATCTAATACTAGATCTTAGACTTTTGTGATCCATAATGATAATTAGATTATCTTTAGGATTAATTCAAAACATCGACTAAATCTTAAATAATATGAATAATCGGAATGACAATCTAATTAAAATCTAATACCTCTCCATAAATCTAAACCTTTCCATTATAAAAATAATACTTTTCCCCACCTTTATAAAAATAATACTTTTTCCATAACCATTAAATTGTACTAATTAAGCTTTTTTTTTTTAAACTACATGGTGAATCGGTCACTGCCAAGCTTAATCTATCTATGGGAGACCCAAGATCAAACCTCATAGCTACCACTATAACACCAAGAACATAACCAACTACCAATAACCTGCAAGTCGGGTATAGTAAGTTCTTATTAAATTTTATTTTTTATTCTAAACACCTTAACTTTCTTTTTGTTAAAAACAAAAAGAAATGTTCCTTTTACTGTACACTTTCTTTTTGTTAAACATCTCAAACGCTTTAACCATATCTACAGTAACGTCCCATTTCATCATTGCGGACGTTTCGTTTTATTAAATTTAATTTTTAATCAAATATTCCCATTAGATTATTTTGTGGCTTTTCAGGGATGAGCCATGTAACAATCGTACGAAATCTCCACTATGCCAGGGGTATTCTGGACACGCTGGCCATGTGGAAGGTTTTTATTTGTAGTTGATACTCAATCCACAGGTACACATTACCTTGTCACGCAAGATATATAAAATATTCTCAAGTACAATTATGGAGAAGACATTTTCACGAAGGATTTTTTTAGTTTAAAAAGTAAATAAAGGAATGTTAGTAGTAATAGTAAATATATTGAAAAATAAGAAAATTTTGGGTAAAAATTACAATATTAAAGTTCAAATTGTCGACACGTTTAGAACCATCTAATGTGGTTTATAAAGTACATATATTATAATAAAATTTGTGTTTAAAGGCATGTTCATATAGCAATATAAAAATGTCATCAATTTTCCTTGTTCAGAATTTCATCATTTTCTACATTAGACACAGATGCATTCAAGTCAAGGATTTCTAAGTTGGTGTCATTGGTGGAGTTACCCTTAGGAAGGAGAATATAGATGAATTCAATTTAGATTGTATTGTAGTTGATCCATCAAATGTCGAATTGTTGCTATCTTATTATTTATTTTGCAAAACTAGGTGTTATCCTCATCATTTGTTTCATTACAAAGGTCAAGGTTGAAATAATTTGATTGTATTAAAACTGGGGTTGTTGAATTTCCATTTGCATTTGTTCCATTTCTCATTCCCAATTTTGATGCCCTGCATTCGTTCCCATATTTCTTTGCTCTATGCTATCAAATAAAGTCACCAAACCAAACCCAGGGAACAATAGTGTTGAAGATTAAATGTCACTAATCACTAACACCCATCGACCTCCAGGGTCAAACTCACACTACAAGTTTGATCAAATCATAGATGTTGTGCAATTGAGAAGGAGAATACCAACATCTAGTTTGGGACAAACTTTAGAGCTCAACCACGAGAAACACTCAAGGCTTATAGAAGCGACACAATGATCGGTCATTAATTCATTGTTCAAGGCTCTCTAAGCATTAAATTCCCAACAAAATCTTCCCTAGTGCATCAAAGAATAAAGAAATAACCTACATCCCCAAACTTGAAATTAACACCACTATTAAATGCTTCAAACCTCACCCCTAAATTTACCTTGATGTTTGCTCTGCCTTGCATTGTGCCTAATAAATGCAATCTACTTCAAAGCATAGTGGAGTTAAGAAAGGGTGTCATCCCAAGCTACCAATCTTCCAAACAATTCAACCCTTCCCACTATTTCTCTAGTTAGCATGTCATTCCAACATATATTAGGGTGTCTTTCCACAACTACCATTGAACTATTGTTACTCTCCCATGATTGTTCACCCACATGACAGAGGTGACATCTAGGAGTTGTCACCACCATAAAGTCCAAAGTACTTGCTCTCGTCATCACAATCATGGCCTGATTATGTCCACCTCCCGTCGCTTGCGGGGAGTGTGAATTTCCAATTGTGAGTGATACATGTTAGAAAATGTAAAGTGGAATTATGACTTATTTTCTTTAACCTTGATAGTTGCTTGTGAATATTTAGTTATCTTATTTTATGTTCATTAGTTATGTCTTTTCATCAAACAATATCAAGAAACAATAACAACAAAAGAGGACACAAATGTAGGCTCTTAGGTAGGGAAAAACTCCTCCAAGTGGAAAACCCAGAAACTCTTCTCTTCTTAGAATCTGCATCAAATGATATACAATGACCCAACCCCTAGACCAAGTCTTTCTCCCAGTACTAAGTCATCCCTTCCTCACGTCTTTCTTGAATCAACACCAAACAACTACTTTCTTGCAACTTTGACCTGCCAACTCTAGTACTGCAACTTTGACTTCCCAACTACTGCTACTCAGCCTAAAACTTCGGCCCAACTACTTCGTTCTTGCAGCTTCTAAGAAACCCTAAGGTCAATGAGGTCTAGACAAGGGTTTTCCCTCTTCCAACTACAGAGTCGGCACTTCTTCCTCTAGCAACTCAAACCTGCAATTTTGGCCTGCTACTGTAGCCCAACAACAGTTCCATAATTTTGCACGTGTGAGAGAGATAGAGCCCAGAAACAACAAATTTCGTCCTCCCAACTTCTCCTAGACTTTCACTATCTTTTTCCCAGCTACAAATCCAACTCTTTTCTTGATAGATTAAACTTGCGAGTGAGTGATGCCAAATGAGGTTGAATTGCTTCCTTTTATAGCCTTCTCAAGGGGTCAAATTTCTTCCTTTAGACCGACTTGAGGATCCCAGGGCTGACTTGTACTCTTGGAGATTCCAGGACCTTCTAGACCCAAAATAATTCTTTCTACAATTACAAATTGCCCGAAAGGGTCTTATAAACATGATTTTGACTCCTTTGACTCATGACAATAAATACTAAGACCTAATAAACCCTAGAAGCATGAAGAACATGTTTTTACCTGAAAGACCATCAATAATGAGCATGAAACGCATGCTTTAATAATAATAATTTTTCTTTTCTTTTTCTTATTTTTTACATAGGATGCATATTGAAATGAGTACAACAAGTATGAAGACTGAAACTAGTTACATTCTTCAACACTCCCTCTTAATTAGGGTGGTATTTATAATTGTACAACCAGCACAACATCACATCTCAAACTGAATAGTTCTCATGAAGATTTAGATTAATAAGCCATACTATAAGTATCATCATTATGACCAACACTGTCTCTGAGGCCTAACTGGACAAGCTCTTCTTTAACTCAAGAGCATTATGTTGGGAGGATTTATGTATGATACTGCACTACCTCTCTAAGGTACATACCCCATCCATATGTCCACAAAGTATGTCCTTTTAGGACTATTCTTATCTTGGATTCCCAAACTTGGATCCTCAAAGAATACCAATCCTCGTCGACCACTCTTCTCTCGGATTCTTATCCTATCCTCAAAGAGTGTCAGTCCCTTTCCTTTCTTGGAAGTTATATTCTCAAGAAAACCACAGATGCTTATCCAATCCTCCATCATTCTCTCTTCATCACCTGAGGAGGAGAATGCACATATGATATCAAATATCACTCCCTCTCAAATGGAGAGGACATCCCTATTCTCCCTAAATCTTGAGATAGAACCTTGCTCCTTCAAGGAGACTCATTTGCTCCCTCTCAAATCCAAAGGAAACTTCCATTCAATATTGGAAGTTAACACCACAAGCCTTATAGCTTGTCTTCATCAAAGTATCAACTACTTGATCTTCATAGCTACATGGCTCCTTCTTTCTTTTGCATCTCTTGCTTTCTTTCGATGTATCATGGAGCCATATCCACTTTTCGTTCTTGTGATAGGGTCCAGGACATCTTTCTTCCTAATCACTTTCCATCTTTGACATGAAGGCATTGCATCGAACCTTCCCAATCTTCAAGATTGATCGTGGCTTCCTCTTGAAAGTGATATTCTTTGACCTTCAGGTTATCTTTTCGCATAGCTACCCTTTCAATCCAAGATGGACTCATCTTGACTTCATCGTTGCCAAGCACCAGATATTAAGCTTTCCTCAACATTCTTCCTTCATACAGTTGATCTTGCCTCAACTGTCATCATGTATTCTTGCAACATTCTTTTCTCGATAGCCAAAACTAAAATGTTAGCCAAATAACCAAAACATAAATGATATAAATTTACCTTTCCATGGTGACCTTCTCTTTCTATCAATATCCTTATCAACCATCTCTACTTGAACTTTCCTTCTTGCATCAGAGTACCCAAGGATTGAACTTGATTACCAAGTTTACAACTTTTTCTTTCAGAGATTATACTAGATTTTATTCAATATTAAATACATATTCTAGAAAAAGTCCTAACCTTTTATACATTCTTAAGTAAGTCATATTCTATTCTTTTCTAGTATCGTAAATATTTAAGCACATTTTTCATAACCAACTTTATTCCACAAAATTCTCATACACATGAATCTTATCCAAGGCTTACATTAAACATCAACATGCATTCCTATGCTTTCATTCAATCATCTAGCTATTCATATATTTCACACAAAGTTTGTATCCTAACCCATTGCAATCCTTCATCCCTTTTTACCATCATGTTTCCACATTACATAGAAGGCATACTATTACATTCATGATGCTCTTCCCAAGGAATTTCAAAATGATGGTCCTTCTTGGACCTTGATGATCCATTTTAGCAAGATGACAACCTCTAACATAATGTTAGATAATATCTAGATGAACACTATGCAAGATGGTCTAACATTCTATCCTAGATGATATTTACTAAGCAACATAATCATGTAAATTCCAAACAAGTTACTATCATATGCTTTTATCCTATGATGCTTATGAAAAACATGTCATCTAAAAGAGAAACATTCATAAACAACCTAGAAGATAGTGAACCTTCTTTATTAGTAAATACCCTTCACTTCTTCCTTCTTTGCCTTCTTCTCAGGTTCTCCCACAGCTTCGGCTACATGAGCTTCACTCCTATCCTTTTCCTTGTTGTTTGGTTTATTTGGAAAAACCCTCTTGTAATGTCCAAACTCTTGGCACTTGAAGCATTGAATCTTTGACATATCTTTCTTCTTGGATTTTCCAAACTTTCCCTTCTTCATCTTCTTGACTCGAGCTTGAAAGGATTGAGTTTGCTCATCAAATCTAATGTCATCCTTGAAATTTATCCTTGACTCTTCTAGTATGCATTTTTCCCACAACTCATCAAAGGGAATTGAGTCTTTCTTGGAGTAGATACTTGTTGCAAAGTTTCTCCATGATTCTGGTGGCAATGCATTTGGAACACATATGGTCACTTTTGAATCAGTGATCGGTTCCCCAATTCCTTGTAAATGGTATCTTAACTAATAGACTCTCATGAGGAAGGATGCCATATCTTCATATTTTGATTTCTTCATCCTATATAGCTTGTTCTGTAATGATATCTTTTGACATGTTGTACTTACATAGTACAAATTCACTAGCTTGTCATATGTTTCCTTGGAAGTCTTTATGTTTGCCACGAAAGGAACAAGAGAATCCTTGATTCATTCGATTATGATCCTTTGTGCCCTTACTTCCCATTTCTGGTACTTCTCTAGTTATTATGTCTTTTCTTTTGTTGGTTCAATAATTTTTCCAGTGACATATTCCATCACTTCTTGTTCTACCAATATCAAGTCAATCCTCTTCTTCAATGCTATATAGTTTACTGCCCCAATGAGCTTGTTGCTCTCCTTGCAGAAAGAACTTACATGATTTTGAGATTCAGCCATCATGTAATAGTATGATACTTACTTGATGATGTCTCCAACCTTCTTGATGCTTTCAGGATCTTTATACTTCCTTGAAAGATGTTTCTTAGGATTCTTCCACCAACAACTTCCAAGATTAATGCCTTTCAAATAAACTTCTTCTTGCAAGATCAATGTCCTTTTTGCAAGATTGATGTAGTCCTTGATTCTTCTTTAATGTAGAAACCCTAGATCTGAAGGTATTCTACCAACGAGTCTTCAACTGGATCCCTTTAAGAGGTAATCTTCCTTGTAGAATTCTTATACATGCTTTGAGAGTTTCCTTTTTCTCTTCCCCTTGACAAGTAGTTTACTTCCTTGCTCACCTTAGCTCTGATACCATGTTAGAAAATGTAAAGTGGTGGCTTATTATGACTTGTTTTCTTTAACCTTGATACTTGCTTGTGAATCTTTAATTATCTTCTTTTATGTTCATTAGTTATGTCTTTTCATCAAACAATATCAAGAAACAACAACAACAAAAGAGGACATAGATGTAGGCTCTTAGCGAGGGAAAAACCCCTCCAAGGGGAAAACCTGGAAACTCTTCTCTTCTTAGAATCTAATTCAAATGAGATACAATGACCCAACCCCTAGACCAAGTCCTTCTCCCAATACTAAGTTAGCACTTCCTCACGTCTTTCCTTAAATCTGCACCAATTTGCTCTTTCTTGCAACTTCGACCTACCAGCTTCAGTATTTCTACTTGACCTACAACTCTGACTTCCCAACGACTGCGGCTCGACCTACAACTTCGGCCCAACTACTTTGTTCTTGCAACTTGCAGGAAACCCCAACACAACCTCGCTATGATACCTACTTAGAGCAAGATAGCTCTCCTAAGGTCAACGAGGTCTAGACAAGGGTTTTCCCTCTTCCAACTACAAATTCTGCACTTCATCCTCTAACAACTCAAACCTACAATTTTAGCCTCCTGATTCAGCCTAGAAACTCCATAATTTCGCATGTGTGAAAGAGATAGAGCCCATAAACAACAAACTTCATCCTCCCAGCTTCTCCTAGAGTTTTCCTCTCCTTTTCTCAGCTTCCCAACTACATATTGAACTCTTTCCTTGATAGATCGGACTTGTGAGTGAGTTATGCCAAATGAGGTCGAATTGCTTCCTTTTATAGCCTTCTTGAGGGGTCGAATTCCCTCCTTTAGGCCGCCTTGAGGGTCCCAGGGTTAACTTGTACTCTTGGAGATTCCAGGACTCTCTATACCCAAAAATAATTCTTTTTACAGTCACAAATTCCCCGGAAGAATCTTATAAACATGATGTTGACTCCTTTGACTCATGACAATAAATCTTAAGACTAACAAACCCTAGAAGCACAAAGAACATGATTTTATCTAAAAAAACCATGAATAATGAGCATGAAACCCATGCTTTAATAATAATGTTTTTTCTTTTCTTTTTCTTGTCTGTTACATAGGATGCATATTGAAATGAGTACAACAAGTATGAAGATGAAACTAGTTACATTCTCCAACAATACATGCCCCTTTGTACAAATCCCATGCATGTTCCTTAATATATGACAAGGACTCATGTTACCTCATTCTACTTAGTTTTATAACCATCTAAAATATATTATGGAATTGGAAAATAAACCTCTTGCTTATTGGCAATCAAGGATCCAACATCCCTTTGAGTTCCTTTGCTAGCCACTATATCTGCTTGTTGATTGTTTTGTTTGAGAACAAGGAAAATTGAGTAGTCCCTTATCTGATTAAGATAAATCTCGATTGTTTGAAGAATTTCCTTTAATTTTACTTTCCTCAAGCTAGATTTTTTATGAGATGGGAGATGGTTAATTTTGAGTCTCCAACAATAACGTGGATATTTAGTACCTTAGATTATATCATGCCTTGTAGAATATTGTATGCCTCTATTTGATTGTTTGATGCTACTCCTAGATCCCAAGTAAAAGAAAGTTTCACTTGTCCTAGGGAAAATACTTTTTAAAGTGAAGGACATGTGGTGGACTTTGATCCACTTATGTGTGCACAAGTCATGGGATCATTTAATATAATTTCTTTGGTTGTGAACACGCATTCAACCACTATCTCAAGGTGCCCCAATGGCTTCAAGTTAGGGCCTTATGGGAATTGAACCTTGCTCAATGGTGAAAACCTCCTCACTTTCCACCATTGGATCGAACCCCTTTGAGAAATTTTATATTTGCATATTATGAAGAAACAATAGGTATAATTAAATGATTAACAAGAGTCAATTACCAGGAGAAATATAGGGGATGTCCACATTCATGGATGGCATCCCTATTAAACTTGTTAATGTAATTTGGTTTGCCTAGTCCATAGGGGTTCCAACCAAGTTCCCTTTAAAACAAAACTAATCAAATGTCTTACAAAATTGACAACAATTGGTTAAGTTAAAAGGGCTAAACATTCTAAGTTTTTCCTTTTAGAATTTGCCATCAATGAAATCTAATGAAAATATCTTTGCCAAAATTGTAGTTTTGGATTAATGAAACCAATAATTATATGGCCAAAATAATTAAGAACACAAATACATACTTTTAATATAACTCAATTGTACAACTTATTAGAGTACATCAATTCAAAATTTATCTTTTAAAATTTTAAACCAATACATGATATTTATAATTATCATTACAACTACCATGACCAGAGCTATATAATACTTACCATTACAACTACCATGACCATAGCTATATAATACTAACGCGGCCATATCCCCCACCACGGGTGTAAATCAAGGGCAGTCTCGCTGAAAACACTTCTTCATGTGGAACACAACGCCAACTACATCGAAATGTGTCATCCCTAGCCCTAGCATACACTGGCATTAATTCACTCAGGCCGTAAGCTCTCTTCACTCTTGTCGACGAGCACATCAATATTTGTTTCATCATAGGAAGCTATCATTATCTGATCAGCCTGACTCATATCAATTCATGGAGGTTTAATGTTGGCACATGTGGGAATGTTTTACAAGGCACCATCTGCATGGAGCTCAATGAGGAAATTCTGCCTGTTAAGGAAATGGTGGGTATCTACAAACATGTCGGTGATAGCGGTGGTTCTCTGGTAATCTGACTGAGCGCCAACATTAGGCATACTTCTTTTCTCTCTCACCTGGAGGATTGGCTTAGCTTTCCACTAGTCATGGGGTTTGCGAAGGCCATTAGACTTCCTATGGTCTCCATGTGAGACAAACCTTGCACCAAGACTATATTTCCACATCTAGCGTCTTTGGCCAATGGCGGGTGTACTCACATTTGGGAAAATTCGTTAAGTTGCAATCATAATTCTCAGGCCATCTTTTGGGCACTCAAGCCTAGCACCATGATTACTCTTGGGCACTTTGTGCATATTAAAATCGGGTCAGTGCCAAGGAGACGCCCTCTTCTGGTTTACCACCTTCCGTGCCATGTTAGTCGCTCTAAGGCGAATTTTTGTAAGCGCGTCATGGGGTGGCGATTTAGTCAAATTGAGAAGTGTCTATGCTTGAGGCACATGTTCATATCATGGCTCATGTTCGATTTATGCAATCAGGCTCGTTGTTGCAGCATGGCCATTTCTTACCTCATGGTTGGGGTCAAAGAATGGTCTGGAGCATTGCTAGGGTCGAGGGGTCATGGCAGTGTCAAAGAAGAGTTAAGGTCGTGGGATTGTGGCGGCATCAAAGCATGGACGGGGTTGTAGGGTCGGTATGGTGTCAACGCAAGGTGTGTGACTGCGTTGTGGAGGGAGTCTTCACAATTACAGTGGCATCATCCCTCTGTCAATGGACAACCCTCACCCAACTAGTCATGGCCTCTGGTCTATAAACGGTCTTCCATCCTAAAGCACGCTCGACTTTCTCAATTATCTCTTTGTGATCTAGATTGGATCATTATATTGTTTTTCATCCATCTCGATGCATTCAAAGTGGAAAAAGTGGAGGAATCATCTCACGGGACTGTTTTTACAGGTGAGACCTAGTTTAGCAAAACGTGATCTGAAACCTTTCGGGAGAGTTTGAGACATAAAATGACGTTTTTGGGGGGTAAAACTCCACTACTTTACCACACATTTTTTCATGGTATTCTACACACAAAGATCTTTCCAACGGCACAAGAAGTGTGTCAATTGGAGTCTATATGAAAAAGTTATGTCACTCAGAAGTTGAGCTTCATGTTTTCACGACTATAGTTCGTGAGGATGCCGCGTTAGCCCCTATTATTCATGGAAAAGGGGATAGCTACATGTTTTTTTATGTAAAATACTCTAGAAGATTCTATATTGGAACTCTAGTTAAGATTTGGTGTAGTCAAACTTAACCACTAGTAGGCTATCGGGTTGTGTTATAGCCGAGCCACTGGGAGGAAGAGGCATTCCATCCTTTCGAGAGCATTTTGTTCCATAATTGAGCAAAGATAACTAGGAGAGATAGGAGGTAGAGGACACAAAGAGGATCTATGCACTATAGTATCCCACGGGCCACAAGCATTACTTCTTTGTACTTGTAGCCTTATTTTCCAAACAAATAAAGAGAGTGAAGCGACCTCACATTGAAGTTGTTTTTTCTCCCAAAAGGGTTTCCCAGAGAATTCTTGTGTTTTATGAGTGTGTGTGAGCTTATTTTATCACTCTCTAATTTTCTGCATAATTTCCATTCGCATGTATGCACTAATTACAGTTAAAGTTACATATCTATAGGTTTAAATAAACTATAATAGTGTAAAATTTTAGAATTTTAATATATTATTATTAGATTTGTTGTGACGAACTGTCTAGTGGAATATCCACGATAGTTTACAGATCATTTGGTATCAAAGCAGGTTTCTTTGGGTCTTTTGTGGAGATTGCAGGGATCTAGATCGGCGAGGATGAAAATCGTAAAACCTTAATCATGGTCGACAAATCTATAAACGAACCTCGTGATCCTGCAGAGCTTACGCGGATCGAACAAGAAGTCGCAGATATCGACCCCAATGTAAGCCTCCTCATGGCTGCCTTAAATAGCAAGTTGGAGATATTTGGAGAAGATGGGGGCTCGAATGCAGAGGATAAATTAGAAAGAGTATCAAAAGGTCAAGGAGAAATAGAGAACTAGTTGAAGAAAGAATCTAGAAAAGATCAGCCTGATTCGAGTGTCATGAACCAATCCCTATTTAAAATGGAAGCAAAAGTTGATATCAAGGCATATCACAGTGAGATCGATGCTCTAAAACTAAACAATTGGAAGTTTATTTTAGCATCCATTAGATTGAAGAAGGACAAAAAATCTCATTTCCGCCACTAAAATTGAAGGACCATGCACTGACTTGGTGGGAGAGCCACACAGAAACCCTAAGGTTGGAAGGAGAACCTCTTGTGATTAAGTGGGAAGATTTCAAAACCCTCATTAAGTTACATTTTTATCCCATTGGGTATGTGGAGGATTAGTGGATCTGGTGACATTACTTCAAGCAAAACTCAGACCAAAGTGTGCAGGAGTACACCACGAAATTCAAAAAGATGTCTATAATGTTGGGTATCTCTCCAAAGAACCCATATTTACTCTTCAAGTATTTGGGGGGTCTGCACCGCCATCTACGCAAGCAAGTGATGTTGTTCAAGCCCAAATTGATGGACGAGGCTTTTGTACAGGTATAGTACCTGGAGAACATAGGATTGAAAAGAGCGCAATCAATTGGATCAAAGTAGAAGGAGCAACAAGAAGCTTCTAAGGAGGAGAAAAAGAATCAAAAGGGGGGAATGATAAAAATACGGCAGCCACAGCATACCAATGCAAAGATCCTAGTAAACTCTGCAACCACTGCAACATTGATGGCCATACAGAGGAGAAGCGTTGGAAGTTGCATCCAGAGCTAAACCCGAATAACAAGAAGAAAGATAACAAGAAGATGAATCTCATGGTCCTAGAATCGAGAAACCAAGTTGAAAGTAGCTTGGACGTGGATGAGAAGATCGTATGTATGTTAGTGTAGAAGGAGGTGAATTTGTGTAGCCTTCAGCAACAAGAAGCGAAAGAAATGACCAAACTCTTCCATATAAAGATACAGGGCAAGAAGACAAAGATTGATGCTCTATTTGACTTAGGATCGCAGGCGAATCTCATTACAATATAGCTGGTCAAGAAGTTGGGGCAAGAAGTTCATGATCATCCAAACCCATATCCACTGGAATGGATAAATAAGGATGCGGAGCTTAAGGTAACAAAACAGTGTAAAATTAGATTTGCTATCATTGTTGATTTTATTGATGAAGTAGATCTAGTTGTGGTTCCCCTTAAAGTATGTGGAGTCATGTTTGGGAGTCCATACATAGAAATGTGAGATGCAATATTCATGAGGAGATCCAATCAAGAGGAGATCAATGCACACTAGCTACATTTATGATATTAATGAATGATATATTGCGCTCTTTTATACATTCATTTGTTATTGTCTATTTGGATGATATACTGGTATATAGTGCGACTAGGAGGAGCATATTTCACATTTTACACAGGTGTTGGAAACATTGAAGAAGCATCAGCTACTAGCAGATCTCAAGAAGTGCGAGTTTGCGCAACAGCGCTTGGTGTATTTGGGGTATGTGATCGATGGAGGAGAATTAAATATAGATCCTTCCAAGATGGAGGCCATCATGGAATGGATGGTGCCTACTAATGTTTCTGAGGTCGGGGGCTTCATTGGGGTAGCACAGTACCTGAGGAAATTCATAGACTCATTTTCAATGGTTGTAGCACCGCTCCATGCTATAACAGCAATTGACAAGAGTTTCCATTTGGAGGAAGATCAGTAGAAGGCTTTCGAGGAGTTGAAGAAGAAGATCAATCAAACACCGGTTCTGGCATTACCAAATTTGCAACGACCCTTCGAAGTGGAGACATATGCGAGTGGGTATGTTATGGGAGTTGTCTTGATGCAGGGAGGAAGGCCCGTACGCTACCATTCTGAAGTATTTCATGGGGCGGGCCTTAACTACCCTACCTATGACAAGGAGCTCTATGCCATGGTGCAAGCTGTGAAGAAGTGGAAGCACTATCTGATGGGAAAGGGGACAATAATCCACACATGTCACAAGTTGTTACAGTACTTACAGGCTCAGAGTAAGATACAACAGACCAGACATTACAAATGGATGGGGTTTTTACAACAATTTCATTTGGTGATCAAGTATAAGAAGGGTAGCACAAACAAGTCGGCTAAAATTATTTCAAGGCCACCCACATCAAATATTACAACTTTAGGGACTCTTATGCACATTGAGCCATTCACCCATGATGCATATAAAAAGGCATATTCTGAAGATGAGGACTTCAAGGAGGTGTATAAGCAGTTGCAGATTCAGAGTCATGTGCACGATGGCAACAACATCATTGACTACCATCTCCAGGATGGGTTACTCTACAGACTAGATGACCTATGTGTTCCTAAAGGTGAGTGATTGCAGTGAATTAGAGAGGCTCACACCTCTAAGGTTGCAGGGCACTTTGGTGTAGGGAACATTGTGGCTAACATGTAGAGGTATGTGTATTGGTCCAAGATGCAAGAGCGGGTATCTAGGTTCATAAGACGAGGCATGGTTTGTTGTACCATCAAGCCTAGAAATAGGAAACAAGGTTTATATCATCCCTTACCTGTACCTACTCATCCTTGGGAAAACATTTCCATGGACTTTGTGGGAGGTTTACCGACAACCAGGAAGGGACATGAATACTTGTTCGTGGTGATTGATAGGTTTAGCAAGATGTGTGTTCTGGTGCCCTGTAAAAAGACCATCAACGAACAAGAAGCAGCAAAATTGTTCTTTGGAAGAGTCTGGGTGCACTTTGGGATACCAAGGAGCACCATTTCAGATAAGGATACAAGATTTCTCATTGTATTATGGACTACATTGTGGGAGAATATGGACACAAAGTTGAAGAAATCTACAACATTCCATCCACAGACAGATGGGCAGACAAATTTAGTAGTCAACGGGACTTTGGTGCAACTTCTGAGGGGATACAACTAGAAGGATTTGAAGGCATGGGATGAAATATGGTACATATACAACATTCTTACAATAGAACAGTCCACACTTCTACAGGAAAGTCCCCATTTGAAACTTGTTTTGGATATTTTCTACCTTCACCTTTGGATATTGCATATGGGTAATAAGGAGTGAGGGAAGATCTTATAGGGGATGCTTTGAGGGCTGAAAATTCTATAGAGAAGATCAGGCAGATCCATATACAAGTACAGGAAACACTGTAGAAGTGGCAAGAGAAGTATAAGGTTAGCCCTGATCAACACAGAATAGAGAAATCGTTCAAGGTGGGAGACAAAGTATGGCTACAGTTGAACAAGGAGAGGTTGCAGGGGGTTGGTAAGAAAATCATGCCTTCTAGGTATGGTCCCTTTCAGATATTGGGAAATGTGGGTGATAATGCCTATCGACTTAGTTTACCATTGTATATGTTCATTTAATTAGTTACGAATATAGAGAATTTGAAACTTTATGAGCCTTCCACGCTAGATCAGGAAGAGGAACAAGTCCTACCTTCTGTGGAGGATTTGGAACTAGACACTCAAGCAGAGTTGATAGAAGACACAATTTTGCAGAAGAGGTCCACAACTACAAGGCAAGGGCAGCATGACCATTGGTAGATCGGGTTGAAGGAAAAACTTCCAGGAAAAGCTAAATGGTACACCATAGAGAAGGTGGAGGAAAAATTTCCTCACCTCATTCAATAAAATATTTGGGGGACCACATTCCTCCCAAAATGGGGAGGTGTGATCCAAATTGAATCATTATATTTTTTTGTCATCCATCTTGACACATTCAGAGTGGAAAAATTGGAGGAATCAGCTCATGGGACCATTTTTATCGGCGGGACCTAGTTTGGTGAAACAAAGTTTGAAACCTTTCGGGAGCATTTTGAGGCATAAAACAACGTTTTTTGGGGGTAAAACCTTGTCACTATAATGTGACAGATTTTCATGTTATTCTACGCACAGAAATCTTTCCAACATCACAAGAAGCGCGTCAATCAGAGTCTGTATGCAAAAGTTATGCCACTCTAAAGTTGAGCTTCTTGTTTTCACACCTATAGCTTGGGAGGATGCCACGTCAGCGCCCATTATTCATGGAAAAGGGGCTAGCCACATGTTTTTGATGTAAAATATTCTAAAAGAGTCTATATTGCAACTCTAGTTAAGAGTTGATGTAGTCAAACTTAACCACTAGTAGGCTATCAGTTTGTGTTATAACCGGGCCACTAAGAGGAGGAGACATTCCATTCTTTTGAGGGCCACTGATATTACTTCTGTGTACCTGCAACTTTATTTTCTAGACAGAGAAAGAGAGTGAATCAACCTCACTTTCCAGTTGGGTTTTCTCCTGAAAGGGTTTCCCAGAGCATATCTTGTGTTTTATGAGTGTGTGTGAGCTTATTTTCTCGCTCTCTACTTTTCTGCATAATTTCCATTTGCATGCATGCACTAATTATAAGTCACAGATCTAGAAGTTTAAATAAACTGTAATAGTGTAAAAAATCAAAATTTTAATATATTATTATTAGATATGTTGTGATGAATTGTCCAGTGGAATATCCATGACAGTTTACGGATCAATCTGTTAACTAGGAATGAAATGTATTTCTCAATCTTTGTGATTACTGTGTTCAAAATCCATTGTCATTGCAATTTTGCAAAAACTAGGCTCAGTCTTGTCTTTGGTCTTGAAAGACAATATGGTCAAATGCAACATATGTAACTTAAAGACTCTAAATTGGTGTTCATGAGCTGGTTTCCCTGCGGGGCAGCACCGATCACCAAGGAATGTTGATTGTACTCCATTTTTGAAGTAATATAATGTCGAATTTCAAACAAAAAATACTAACGTGGCCATATAAATTAAATGGTTGGTAAATACCAATAAGTATCAATCCATAATAAACATAAAAATAATTGTTTTTCATACATTTCAAGTTATTAAAATTTTAAAATAATAAGAATTATCTAAATTATAACTTTATGTTAAATAATAATAATTATTATGAATGATAAAAATAATTAATATATAAGTTAAATATATATACATTTAAAAAAATGTATAACAAGACTCTTAACCATGGAGATTGGCCCCCACTTTATCATGGAGATTTTTAATATCTAAATAAGCTTTGTTACGATACCAATGGTCGATACCATGACTTATCAATTCCACATGCTCAAAAAACCATAACTCGTTTCATCACAATTGTTCATATGATTTTTTTTTTATTAATAAATTCAATTAAAAAGGAAAAAAGCATTCCCTGCTAGGAGTGATTGAGTTGAGAAGTGCGTCGTCTTGGGGAAATTGAAGCCCTCTTACGCCACTGCAATGAATATATTGAATGACAAGTACGAGAGGTCAGGTGGCTTGTCAGTGAATTTTTGGAGATTGTGTTAGTTCTCATTCCCCTAGCGATGGATGCGGTGAACAGAAACATCGTTTGGGAGATGAAAAGTTGGAAGTTAGAAGGTAGCACCTACTCGATTCATTCGAAGGGCCTCTCTAGAGAGCCAAGTTGGGGATTAGACGTTGTTACAAGCTGGCATTCGAATGAAGCAATACAAGCAAGAGTCGAACAAGTAGTCATATGGCATCCTGGGTCGGTACCTGAACGGGGATTAACTCTGTCTAGTTGTCTTGTTGTTGCCCTTGGCTTAGCCAACAAGCGTCTAGCCTCACATCCCCATCTTTGCTACGCGAAGATAATTGCAGAGGTAATTCAGTGATTTCGGGCTTTATTAATGTTGCATGTCAATGTTTTCCTTGTGTGGCTTTGGAAGCAATATGGGCAGCAGGTTTTGAACCTGTGGTTCACAGGTGGGTGGTGTGGGTGGAAGGGAGGCCTTGGCTTTATTAGTGAAGACAGTGTAGAAGGGGCCACTGCTCTCGACCCAGCATGGTCAGATTTCTAGGGCTCGCCAAGCTATCGGCGTTTCAAAGTAGCGATGTGTGTCTGGGGTTGAATTGGGTAGTGACGAGCCAAACCAATAATGGTCTATTGCTTCGAGGTATTATCGAACTCGGTTTGATTAATATTCAGTGTTGTCAATTATGTTAATTCTGCCAGTATCGGGGCTTCTGGGCTCATCTCGCCTCTTGGCGAGAACCTGTTTTTGTGCCAAGGTCAGGGCTTGTGCGGTTCAGCCGTTCTTTGCGTAAGGTGGTCCATTGGTGGGGCAATTCCCTTTGTGTGGAGCCTTGACAAGGAGTTTATCAGTCGCAGGCGGCAGAGATGATACGTCGTGGGCATGCATGACGAGGTGGCAGTGTTCGTGGCCAACGGGGTGCTCAAGCGGGCAGGGCGAGGGAGATGAACGAGGATGAGGTGGGAGGTGAAGTAGCGCATGCTTAGGCTCAATCTTCGGGATGTGTAGAACAACCATCATCCCTTTGTACAATAGTTGATCAACTGTGGGATATCCAAGCCAACTTGGACATCCTTTGTAAACAGAGGTATGATGACTAGAACGCGATCGTGGCCTACATCAACAATGTGTAGTACAATAAGAGGAAAATTCTGGAGCAGTTGGCTTTTGTGAGACGCAGCTAGCGCTGCAACAATGAGCAAATGGATGAGATTAAGGCGCGTTTGGCTCACATCAACTATCATGTCCATGAAGGTCATGACCCTCCAGCGGCTCCAGGTGGTCAAGCTCTAAATCCCCCTCCTTGATAGGAAAATTGCAAGTTGCTTTCTAGTTTTGTATGTGTTTTGAAACATTTGGCCATTTTGTCCATGAGACATATGTAATGAATAGGCACATATCTTATGTTTTTGTCCGGCCCTCCTCACTAACAAACCCAGTCGGAGTGACGCAGAGAGAGTTGAAAACCATCGGAATGTATGTTGTTTCTATGTGATAATATAATGAAATTTTCCTATATATATTATTAAGAATATTCAAAATATTTTATAGAGATTAAATCTCTATATTCACTCAATAATAACTCATGATTAAATTAAAATTCTCCAAAATAAACATGCCTATCACCCTAATAAAAACAAAAAAAACCAGAAAAACCATAATACCAATACCTATACCCTGGCTCTTTCGAAAATTGATGCGATCAGCTCTGAGCACTGCTCCACGCCCCAGCTCGGCCCCTGTTCGGCCTTTCCAGATCCCTGCGCATCTCCTGACTGCGTGTGAGCCCGATCAGTCGTGGATCTGCCCAAGCGAGGCCCCTCTGGCCATGGGGGATTGATTTGTCCAAGAGCACATGTCAAGCCAGATCTAGCGTCCATGGAGGTGTTGGGCATCCCCCAGGCCCCTCCTTCTCCTCCTCTGTCGACGATCTCCTCAGCTGAGGCGTTCAGCCGGCTTCTGGATGGGCTACCCAAGAAGAAAAATGTAGAAGCGGCGAAATTCGTCAAGAAACTCGATGATATCCCTGAGATCTCACTTCCTCCGGAAACCCCGATACAGGTTGCTTTGTCCTTGTCCGAGCGAGCTCTCATAGGCCAGTTCACTGGTCTATGGCCATCCCCCAAATCCACAGAGAGTTGGGTCAAAAGAAACTGGTCGCCGCTGATCAAAGAAAGTGTGACCTCATACTTTCTGGGGCGAGGATTCTTCCTCTTTGAATTCACCTCCAAAGACGACAAAGATCTGATTTTCCGAAATGGTCCTTACTTTATGGGCCCCCAGGGTCTGTATTTGAACAAATGGACTCCTGACTTCGATCCAGCAGTAGACGTACCCAAAGTTGTCCCGGTATGGGTTAGGCTTCCTAACCTCCCAGTTCATTGCTGGAACTGGGACTCTTTGATGCACATCAGAAATGCCCTGGGGAAATTCATAGACCGAGCGAACAACAAGGATCAATATGACTGTGCAAGGATCTGCGTTGAGGTGGATCTAGAGGAGGGGCTCCCAGAGGCCATCAAAATCAAAGTAGGAAGCTGGACGCATGTGCAGAAGCTAGACTATGAACAGTTGCCCTTCAAATGCCGGAAATGCCAGGTTTATGGGCACTTCGCCAGAAACTGCCCAACGGTCAACGAAGCAGCTCAAGGGAAGGAGGTCGGCTGGAACCAAGTTAAACGATCCAAAATGTCTTCCAAGATCCAGAAGCTGGGAGGAACTAGCGGCAAAGGCCCTCAGCAGGATCCAGTCCAGCAGATCCAGCAGACCCAGCCCAAGTTCACCCCAGAGAACAGGTTCGATCCTCTTAGCTCCCAACCAGAGGACTCCCATGAAGTGGTAGTTCAAAAGCCAGAGTCCCCAGACAAAGGTTCCCAACCCCCCAACTTTAAAGACACGGGAGCTGCAGAAAGCTCAAAAGGAACCCCCGATGTAGTCGAGGAGGAGGATCAAGAATCAGAAGATTCGGAGGAGGAAGGAGAAATAGGAGAATCCCAATCCTCTGTAAGGAGATCTACAAGAGGGCGCAAAACGGATCGGGAGAAAAGAGAGCACGAAACGTACAAAGATAAACTACAGGGCAGTCAACCAACTTTGGAGAAGCTGTTAGCAAAAAAGCCGAAGATGGTAAGAAATCAGCATCAAGGCTCCAAGGGAGCCCAGCCGAGCAAAGGTAAATAATGAAGATAATCTCCTGGAACTGTAGGGGTATGGGCAGCAAAATCAAAGAAGAGGCTATATGAAATCTAATAAGAATAGAGGCCCCCGATATACTCCTTCTCCAGGAGACTAAGATGGAGGAGTCAGATTTTCTTCAGGTAAGCAAAAAACTTTGGAAAAAGAGTAATGCAACAGTTGTCTCAGCCCGAGGAGCCTCTAGAGGGTTGGGTACTCTTTGGAATGAAAGCAGGTTTTCGCTGGTGTCAGAGGCATCAAATATCCACTGGGCGATGTTAAAGATGCAGCATCTAATTACAAAAGAAATCTTTTGTCTTTTCAACGTTTATGTACCGGTCAATGCTGGAGAAAAAAAGATCTGCTGGGACTCCTTAAGGCAGCAAGCAGATCTGGGCAATCTAGAAAATGTCATCATAGCAGGTGACATGAACATCACGCTGCACTCTTCTGAAAAGCGAGGAGGCTGCATTGTGCGAGACCCGGCAAGGGAATGGGTAGAGGATCTCCTCCAAGACTGGGATCTGCTAGATATCAAGCCTGTCTCAGGTAAGTTTACTTGGTCCAATAAAAGAATAGGTCCTGGCCATATTGCAGCAAGGCTGGATAGATTCTTTGTGCATAGCTCCTTTCTTTTGCTTGGTCTAGACGCTAGCATGCACATTCTTCCCTGTAGCACCTCTGATCATAAGCCAATCAAGCTAATCCTTCGAGCTCACACTGACCTTGGCCCCATTCCCTTCAAGTTTAGTCCTTTGTGGATCAAGGAACCCAGCTTCTTGCAGATTGTCAAAGAAAGCTGGTCCCAGCCAGTCAGCGGATCTCCATTTTATATTTGGGAAGAAAAACTCAGGAGATTGAAATCAGTCCTAAAGTGCTGGGCCAAATCTCTTGCCAATCCAGCAGCTGAAAGGAAAAATATCCAAAGTCAGCTTGACGCCCATCAATTGATCATGGAAGAGGCATATATGTCTAGAGAAATCTTAGACAAAGAGGTTCATCTCCAACAGCATTACCATAAAACATGCATGGCCGAAGAGGAAACGTGGAGGATCAAATCGCGTTGTCTTTGGCTAAAGGCAGGCGACAGAAATACCTCATTTTTTCACAAACAAGCTGAAGCCAGGAAAGGTTTCAATTCCATAACTGAAATTAAAGAAGCCGCTACCATACACAAAGACTTTGCAAGTATTAAACATGCAGCCCATCAACATTTCAAATGCCTGTATAGTGAAGAGACGAATACACACCAGAACTTTTGTTTGCTGGACGGGGTTCCCACTTCAATATCTGCTGAGATGAATCATCATCTAGAAAACAAAGTCACAATGGAAGAAGTCAAAAGTGCCCTCTATGCTATGGACCCAGATAAATCCCCAGGCCCTGATGGTTTTTCCGCCTCTTTTCTCCAAACCTGCTGGCACATAGTGGGGAAAGATTTATATAAAATGGTTCAAAAATCGCAGGCTTGCCAGAAATTAGGAGGAAGCACTAACTCCTCTTTCCTTGCTCTCATTCCCAAGGAAAAGGGAGCCAACTCCTTCAATAGGTTTCGCCCCATATCCCTGTGTAACATTGGCTACAAGCTGATCACAAAAATTATTGCTAACAGGTTGAAGCATATTCTTCCTAAAATCATTCCAGAGAACCAAGGAGGCTTCATCCACGGAAGGCATTTGGTGGACAACTTCATACTAGTCCAAGAGGCAATTCTGTCAAGTCAGCAGCGCAAAGAACAAGGTATGGCTATCAAACTGGATCTAGCAAATGCCTTTGACCGAGTTAATCATAGCTTTCTTTTGAATGTTTTGAAAAAATTTGGTTTTGGGGTGAGATTTATCAATTGGATCCGGGCTTGTATCTCGGAACCATGGATCGCTCCTTTAGTCAACGGTAGATCTGCAGGTTTCTTTAAAGCTACAAGAGGACTAAGACAGGGTTGTCCCATGTCTCCTCTGTTGTTTGTTATTCAAGCTTCAGTTCTCAGTTTCCACCTAAACAAAAAAATGCAAGAGCAGGAGATTTCAGGGATATCCATAGCGAGGGGGGTCCAAAACATAAACCACGCCCTATTTGCAGATGATACTCTGCTTCTTGGGGCAGCTTCGATCCATTCAGCCAGAAGATTTAAAGAGACGCTTGATGAGTATTGTATGGAGTCTGGAAGCAGCCTCAACAAGGGTAAGTGTCATACTTACTGCTGGAACACTCCGCCCTCTCTGCTCAATATCATCACCAGATGCCTAGGATTTGCAGCCTCCTCAGAATGGACATCGTTCAAGTATCTGGGACTACCTATTTTCCTCAAGCGCGCCTATAGCAGGGATTGGTTTCCACAGGTAGAAAAATTTAAAAGCAAACTCCAGGCATGGGGAATTAATTGGCTAAATATGGCAGGCAAGACAGTTCTCATTAAAGCCGTCCTTAGCAGCCTCCCGTTATACCAGTTCTCAGTGCTTCTAGCGCCCATTGGTATACTCCAGAAAATGGATCAATATATCAGAAATTTCTTTTGGAAAGGGGGTAAACACAATGAGAGAAGATTCCCGCTGGTTAAATGGGAGACTGTCCTCAAACCTAAGATGGAGGGTGGGCTCAATTTTAAGAAGCTCCCTCTGCAGAACATAGCAATGGGAGCCAAGCTCCTCTAGAGATTAATTGCGCCTAAACCAGGCTGGGCACAGACAGCACTCTGGAGAAAATACTTCAAAGGCACGAGGTTGAGATGTTTAGATGGACCTTTACCTCAAGGAGCCTCGCCTTTCGTCAGCCTCTGCTCCAAAGCTGCCCCGTTGATTCAATCCAAAGCCTACTGGATTCCCGGAAACGGGAAAAAAATAAGCATATGGAATGATCGTATCATGGATCGCGAGCCCATAGGAGACTGCCCAAAGGTGAAAGCGTTGAAAGAATGGTTGACGGCAATTGGAAAAATCAAACTGTGGGACATATCCTCATGGAATGGAACGCAATGGGCGGGCTGGAGTCTGTCGGATCCGCCTTCAGACCTCCATCAAGAGTTCATCCACCTCCGCGAACTTCTGAATGGGATTGCACCCACGCACATCAGCAGGAAAGATAGGCGAGGCTGGGGCGATCAGTCGGCCGGCTATTCAGTTGCCCAGGGATATGCACACCTTGCTGCAATCCCAAATGTGCCTCCGGACCCGGCCCCGTGGAAGGCTGTCTGGGGTATCTCTTCGTTGCCAAAAATTGACATTTTTTGTTGGCTTCTATGCCACAGGAAAATTTTAACCGAGGACAAACTCCAGAGGCGTGGCTTCTACGGTCCGTCCAGGTGCTCCTTGTGCAAAGAATCTGAGGAATGTGCCACGCATCTGGTCCTCAATTGCAAGTTCTCCATACAGGTCTGGAGAGAACTGATGGACTATTGGAACCCCAGATTCGAGCTCCCTGCCTCCATAATAGATCTGTTCGCCACTTGGAAAATCTGCTATCCCGGACCCTCTCCTAAAAATAAAGTGATCAAAGCGGCCTGGGCATCACTGCTTAAAATTTGCTGCTGGCAGCTATGGCTAGAGCGCAACAGCAGAATCTTCAGAAGCATTCAGCATAATGCCAAGACGGTGGCGGCCAAGGTAAAGATTCAATTAAAAGAATGTTTGGGAGAACAAAAAGACGACTCAAACCTCAGCCAGCTAGACAGAGATTGGGGGACCTCCTTGAACCTGCAATTCCACCAAAATATCAGAAGCATGGCTCCTCCTGAGGAATGGCAAATAAGGGGAAAAAATAGCGAGGATTTTCAAAACTGGATCCTCAAGCAAAAGGTGCACTCCCTCTTCTTCGACGGGGCAGCAAAAGGTAATCCGGGCAACGCTGGAGCAAGAGGAGTTATTAAAAACATTGATGGTACATCGATCCTCCAGTTTGCCTGGGGTCTAGGAATCAATTCCAGCATCCAAGCTGAGGCATTTGCCCTCTACCAAGGACTCAAGCTGCTCTTGAAGCTGGAAATCAAGGAGGCTAATATTTTTGGGGATTCCGAAGTGATCATAAAACTCATGGTGACTAATTCTACACCACGGGATTTAAGATTAGCAAGGCTGATCCAAAGAATCAGAAGCATGACGAAGCTGTTCCAAAATCTGAAATACTTTCACGTGCTGAGAGACAATAACAAAGAGGCAGATCTTGAAGCCAATAAAGCTGCACATCTATCGGCCGGGGCAATGAAAAGAGATGGGGAAGAAACATGGGTCCCAATTCCTTAAATCATTTCAGCAGATATGTTTTTTTGTTTAATTCTAAAGCTGTTTGTTTGTATATTTAAACTTGGGCAAATTGCAGAAATAAGCTCAATTGCTGATCCCAAAAGGAGCTGGAAGTGGAAAGCAAACCTCATAGTATCTCAGAAGGACGAATCCAATTGGATCGTGCCCACTCCTATTGTAATCAGAAGATTGGTATTCAGACCGACCCATTAATACAATCCATAACCGTTCTTGTAAAAAGAAAATACCTATACCCTGGCTCAGCTTCCTCATCAAATCTAGAAAAATCAAGAACTCATAACACGCTGGCTCGGCCTCCTCGTATCAAATGAGATGGTGCTACAGGGTGCTTCCAGCCAGCACTGGCGATTTCCCCTGTAGCTACAAGCATGTCTACGTTCCGACCAAGTAGTTCCAGTGCGCAGGTCATAGATTTCTTCTCCGAGAGAATAGCACTTGGAGGATGTCCCTAATGTGAACTATACTATTTTGTCAAGCACTAGTTGGACTAAACCACTAATTGTCAATTTCGCACGAATCAAGCGCCCCAGTTCGCCGCACTGTGGGAAAATCAATCCTGCTACCAGGGGAATAATAAAATGAGCATGTTCGAAACATTTCACCCTTTTTATTTTTCTCGGTCATATGAATTGAAATTTAGAAATAGTATTTACATTTAAGAGTGTTTTTTGAAACCCCAAGTCTATTTATATTCTTTTGAAACCCTAAATCTGTGTTAAATATACAGTAAAAATTTAACAATAATATAAGCAAATTTGAATCATAATTATTAAAAGAAATTGGAATATTTGTGCATCTTTTTATTTAAAAGAGGAATTAAATACTCGGCAAATCGCCTGCACATGCGTGGAAAGAAGAGTGAATAACTGTTGAAGATTCATTCTGCAGAGTGTTTAATGATATTAAAAATAATGAAATGATTTTTAAAAAAGTCACTTCATGATTACAGTATAAAAATTACTATAATATTGATGTATTTGTTTACAAGGTGCATTACAATTTTTTTGGCTGTGGACTGACAAATTATTTTTCAACATTTGACTTCTTAGTTGACGGGTTTAATTTTAGCCTGCAAAAGAACATCAGATTTCACCAGCCCTGTAACTTCACTCAGAACTCCTAATTGTCCTCTCTATGCGCAATTTCCCCTAATCCCATTAATCCGAACAATTTACTTCTTAGTGCCTGGAAGAGAATGTGTCAAAACTCTCAGACATCATGTCGTGCTGAACATTTGGTCACCTTAGAGCTTGACAGGTTGGCATGGATGTGCCCGTGAATACAAAACAGCAGCCCCGTGCTATTATTTTAGTATATAATGTGGCAGTTGTCTATAACGTGACTTTTTGAAAGTCTTTTCGACGGGTTTTCCGGTCGAAATCTGGCAGGAATTTATTGGAATCGCAAGTTTGATAGCTAGTTTCTGCACAATGAAAGCGTCCCGGGGTTTTCGAGGGTGCTGAATCCAAATATATAGTTAAAAAACCACTTTAACTACAACAAATCAAGATTTAACCTCAATTTCTTCCGCCAGATTCCGTCACCGGAATCTCCAAAAAATCACATTAGACAACTCCTATAATGTGTGGGTTGCCAACGTTAATTTTTGACTTGTGAGTTCTTATTTTTCTGTATTAATTTGTTTTTACAAGGAAGTTAATGTCAAATAGGACTCAGTTTCCCAAGTTTCCGTATTCCCTAGAAAGCTAGGAAACATAAAACAATAGCATATAATTTGTTTTTTATTTGGAATTGCAGCGATAAATAAAAATAACTCAATGGCGGATGGGTAGCTTTAGCTGATTGGGCACAGGCCTCAAAGCTCCAAGGCAGCTTTATGCTTATTTGGCACAAGGCTCAAAGCTCCAAGACAAATCATGATGATTAATCGGTTAATCTATAGGTAGGGCTTATAGCTTGACCGTACTTTTATGCTAATTAGTACATATGTACTCGAGATTATCAGGGCCTTACGTTTTTACTGTGGCATTATTTCCAACCCATATATTACAATCTATTTCTTCAGCACAAGTCTCGATGCTCAAATGTACTGCTAAGTTTATTAAGTACTTTGTTGGGACATTCTAACAATACTATTGCTTGGAAGATCCACATTTTCACACAAATGGTTCGGCTGTGTAAAATCTTCACAAAACGTATACTAATATAAACAATAATGAAACCAGCTTAAATGGTTAGTAGTGCACGGTCATCCAATGAGGTTTTCTTCCCAGACTAGCTATGAACTGTTATCCAGTTAGGGTTTCTGCCAAACCTAGTTTTCAGTCGATGTCTGATTAAATTATGCACTCTTAAATTAATTTTCAGTCGATTTCTGATTTAATTACGCACATTTATAGCACAATTGAAAAAACCTCCATCTGCAATATTCTGCATAAACCACTTTGGCTCTGCATGGGCATGGTCTTAGGGTAGCCATCAGATTCGATTCGGCAGACTAGTTATCCAATTAAGGTTTATGCCAAGCCTAGTTTTCAGTCGATTTCTGATTAAATTATGCACTTAAACTTAATTTTCAGTCGATCTCTGATTTAATTACGCACATTTATAGCACATTTGAAAAAGCCTCCATCTGCAATATTCTGCCAAAAGGCTAGGGAATTTCATTAGTTAAGATATAAACTACTTTGGCTCTGCATGGGCATGGTCTTAGGGTAGCCTTTAGATTGGATTTTGCAGACTAGTTATCCAATTAAGGTTTCTGCCAAGTCTAGCTTTCAGTCGATGTCTGATTAAATTATGCACTCTGAAACCTAATTTCCAGTCGAGTTCTGATTAAATTATGCACTTATACAGCACCTTTAAAAAAGCCTCTGCAATATTCTGCAAAAGGCTAGGGAATTGAATTAGTTAAGATAAAAGCCACTTTAACCCTGCATGGGCATAGTCTTCGCCTTGTTCAAAGCAGTGGTTACCATTGGCTGTGACCGTTGGATTTGCATCTAGTGCAAGCTGGCCAAATCAGTCCCAGCGTAGTCTTCAGATTGAATTTTTCGAGCTAGCTTTTTCAGATTGATTTTGCTACTCTTAAAGCAGGCTGACTTTCAGATGGACTTTTGTAGGTCTTAAAGCATCTCAGAGCAATGCAAAATAATCTTAATTTATACATTTAATTTATATAATAATGTGCAGTAGAAACCATCTCATAATCTAATGTGAAAGAGTCCTAATTTAATATGAACTATATAATAATATGCAGAAGCAAAGAAACTTCTAGTGGGTTGTGTTTAGAATTATTTTTGTTCCTTGTGTAAGAGTATAGAATTATTTTTTGTGTTAAGAGTATAGAATTATTTTTGTTCCTTATGTAAGAGTAGGCAGTGCCTCAATGAGCCTTGAACTTTAAAAACTCATGAAAAAGACAGAAAGGAGCCATATCTCAATCTCACTTTTTTAACAGAGAATTTGAACGAAAAATCTATGCCTGCTGTATTGGCCTAAAAGGTTTATTATTTATTGATTTTAGTTTCCTTCTTAAATTGGGCCATTTGTATCATATTAGTGGACTCTGAGAAGAAACGTGGACTGTCTCCTGCTTCGGTGCTCATGATATTGCTCTTCATAAAAGATCAATACTATTAATGCAATTCAAGAACCACAAATACTGATATAGCAATTTGAATTCAGTATTAATGAAATCCAAGAATCTCAACGGTTACATATGTTTGAGTTCAGTATTATTCTAATAATCTGTGAGTGTTGCAAGGTTTAGAAATATTTAAATCCAGTATTCTGTGAATAGAACGTGAAAATTCCAAACTACCACTGACAGTGACACAAAATTACAACATACACTGAAACACCAAGTCTTGTTCATACCGACTGGCTGTAAAAATTCGTTAACATCTGGGTCTAATCACCAGTCAGTTCAAGTACCAATGCACAAAGAGGCTCAGTTCTCTGTTTCAAATAGCTCGGGCATTCATTTTTATTGTGACACACTTTCTATGCTAAGCACTTGTGCACAACATAGTTGAGATCTCATGAACAAATTGAGTTTGATTCTGATCTAAACTTACACTATAGATCACAGCTAATTTATTGAATTAGCTTGAGACAAATTGAATTGAAAACATGCTATTAAACCTGATATGGCAGTAGTGAGGGACAAAGCTAATTTATTGAATTAGCTTGAGACAAATTGAATTGAAAACATGCTATTAAACCTGATATGGCAGTAGTGAGGGACAAATAATTATAGGCCAAGCATTTCCTTATTCTAACACACTTTCCATGCTAAGCACTTGTGCACAACATAGTTGAGATTTCAACTTACACTAGATCACAGCTACTTCATTGAACACTTTGAGACAAATTGAATTATTCTAACACACTTTCTATGCTAAGCACTTGTGCACAACATAGTTGAGATGTCAACTTACACTAAGATCACAGCTAATTCATTGAAAACTTTGAGACAAATTGAATTGGAAGATGTTATTAAACTTGATATGAATGGCTGTATATATTCGCTAACATCCGGATCTGATCACCAGTCAGTTGAAGTACCAATGCATAAAGATGCTCAGTACTATCTTTCAAATATCTCAGGCACTCAAAGAGTCTGATACACTTTCTATGCTAAGCACTTGTGCACAACATAGTTGAGATGTCAAGAACAAATTGAATTTGCTTCTGATCTCAACTTACACTATAGATCACAGCTAGTTCATTGAAAACTTGAGACAAATTGAATTGAAACATGCTATTAAAATTGATAATATGACAGTGAGGACACACATAAATATAGGCCAAGCACGGTCTTATTCTGATGCACTTTCTATGCTAAGCACTCGTGCACAAAATAGTTGAGATGTCAACTTACACTGTAGATCGCAGCTAATTCATTGTACACACTTGAGACAAATTGAATTGGAAGATGCTATTAAACTTGATATGACTGTGAGGGAAAACACATAAATATAGGCCAAGCAGGGCCTTATTGGCTAATCCATTTTCAAGAACAAACTGAGTGTGATTCCGATCTAAACTTACACTATAGATGATAGCTAACATTTAAAGACAAATTGAAGTGAAAGATGCTATTAAACCTGATATGACAGTGAGGGGGCACAAATAAATCTAGGCCAAACATGGCCTTGTGAGCTTATCTATTTTCCAGCCGAGGAGACAGTGTGTAATTTCCATACTGGGGTTCGAGATTTAGGTTCACCCGATCTTGATTAGCTATCCTCTTCTTGAGAAGATTCAAGAAAAATATTCAATTTGAAAAACTTTAGTTCTTCTAGGATATCCAGTTAAATAAAGAGAAGCAACTTGAAACAATAACTGAATCCATATCAATAAAATCCAATCCTTTCACAATTTTTCTTAGATTTAGAATATAAGAGAGAACTTTTATATGCCTCAATATGAAAATATAGACCGTTTTTGTGGTACAAAATTCATTAAAAGGATCTCGCTGAGTAAGGATTTAGAAACGATGCTTGTTTAACTCATACATATCTTTGTTACAGTATCCATCCTTTTTCTCCATGATTCTTTGAATCTTTACATCGACCCAACCCCGAAAACACCCCACTCAAACCCAAATCCAATGTGCTTTATACATATAGCAATCACAAACATTGGTTAAAGCTGGAAATAGAGGGGAAATCAGACCGCCGAACTACCCGAAACCCTGAAAGTGACTGCTGCTGCAGCCATTCAAAGGGTTGGAATTTCAAAAGTGAATGGCTTGAGCAAATCCTGTTACTGGCCAAGGTTGCATTGCACTGTCCGAAGGAACGAATTTGAGCGCTGAAGGACCCTGTTTATGACGAGGCCTTACGCAATGCAATGCAATCAGTAATCATAGTACTGTCCCATTCCCATTCGGGGCCGGATGTTGTGATGATTATACATCGGATCGCTATAGTCGACAGGCTTAATTTCCACTGGTTTATAAACCCCTTCGGTTTCTTGTACAGCTCCGAAGACAACTTCATTAGTTGTATCATAATCCTTTTCAAAATATGTTTCAGGAGCAGATGAATGATGTCTCAATGGCTGAACATGGTCTTGATTGTCTTCATCCCGATAATACCCATGATTTTGATTGACAGACCTATTAGAAATAAATGGACTGATATATTCTCTTGTGGGCCCAAAATCACCGTTGTGTGAACCAGATGAAGAAGGAGGAGAGATGGGTGTGTCGATTTCTGGCTCTCTGAATGTCACTGTTTTCTTTTTTCTTGGTGTTAGCTGGGGTTCAATATCATCATCATCTTCTGGAATAAGGCTATCCTGAAGTGGCCATAAATTTCCTTTCTTATAAGGAGATTTTCTTCTAAATCCACCTGTAAGGTAGGAAAAAAGACCTCCAATGATCTCCGCAATAGACTTCAAAATGTCTACAAAGAACTTCCCGAAGGAAACCCAGCCACCATCTACGATTTCTTGTTCTCCATCGATGGGGATGAATGAGGGTCTCTCTGATCCTTTGGCAGGTCCAGGCAAGTTTTTCGACCTTCCTGATTTCTCCTGAATTCCCTGCCCATCCATATGCAAAAAATGTGAGCTTTTAAATACCTATGCAAGCAACTGTCTAAGGAAACAAGTTCTGCAGTGCAAATTGTATCCCAAAGAAACTGGTTTTCTACCATTAGGCTTTATGTCCTCTTCTACATCAAAGATTCTGACAATGCTGTTTGTGTTATATGAGGACTATGACATGACTTCCCGAATCAAAATAGACGGTCATGATCTCCAAAAAGCAAAGAATAATGTGACAAACGTAATTGAATTTACCCTTCGTGGAAAAACTGCAGTTGCAACTCCTTGTTGAAGTAGAGCAAGGACATAGCCACAGAAGGCAGCACCTCCAATTAAAAGAATTCCTGCATATTAGCGATGCAATATAAATAGCTTGAAAATCATCAGTTCAGGATGGGTGAACATGAAATTTCTTCTATTATTATAATAGTTTCTCCAAGATCTCTGAGTTGTAATCTTATTCCATTCAACGTATAGGAAAAAATGGAGAGAGTTGTCTCAAGACTCTAATCTTTGGTGTTGCTCTATAAAATGGGGCAAAACAACAAATTTAAAAAGTCTTGTGTTCTGTTAAAATATAGGATGCAGACCTAAAGAAAAATTGCTGCCATACTGATATGCACAGTCATCATAGTTAAGTTGAATCTCACGAATAGCCTGATTTCCCCGATCAACAACCAACAAGGAACATGTACTGCTAACATATACAAGATCAAAATCATTTGAGAACTTGGCATCTTCACTGGGACCATCGATATGCCCTGATTTAGTCGACCTCCCTCCAGCAATGGTGGTTACACCTGCACCAATCACCATATCCTGAATAAATCAGAAAGATCAGACATACACGATATTAATCCTTGAGAGAACCCAATTTTGCATTTGAGAAGATTAACTTTAACTCTTTGTTATACAGTTAAAAATTTGGAGCTGGAAGCTTCTTTCTGTATGGGGAATCTCCTGACCCCAATCCGGGACTTAGGAACTTCTGACAGTGAATTCTTAGTTTGTCAATGCGTTCCCAGGAATTAGGAAGTTGCAACCCTAGTTTTCTACTATAGGAGTTCAGATATTAACTACTTAGAACTTAATTTTGCAGTTATACTGAACCCTTGCGGTTTTAGAGGATTTGGGCCGCAGCTTGAAAATGTGACAATACCTGCTTCGCCAATCTTCCTGATAGCCATATTCATTGTATCTGCAACATACACGTTTCCTTTGTCATCTACTGTGAATCCTTTAGGATGATTGAGACGAGCTTCTCGAGGCCGTCCGTCAACATATCCTGCATAACCATCTGCAGAGCCTGCAAATAATTTTGCTCTGGTATCTGCAGAAAACGAATAAAACAAAATCACGGGCAGTCAAATGTGAGAATAAAATGTATCATCCTTCTATGTATTTCGAGAATTAATTGACCCTAGTCACTGATCACACTATGAACGTTTCTGAAGTAAAATTAGAAAACCCAAGTTTAAGTGGACACACATACAGCGAGATAATGGAGGAGTCACTGTGAGAATATTGCTGTTTGCAGAGTCTAGTATAAGCAATTCTCCATCTGGAGAGACCTGTATGGCGTGAGGTTCAATTCCATGCTTGCTCCCATCAAAAACTGTTTCCACTGTGTATCCACTCTCAAACTCCAGCACAGCCTTGCTACCTGAAAATTGTGTCCTATTTCGTCAACATCCCTCTTTAGAGATGAAAATCAAAATCAACGCATCGACGGCTGGACCAAACATAAAATCTTCAAAACCATGTTTGCGATCATACAACTTTTAAGCTAACCAGTGAGAAACATGCTTTCATTGTAAAATGAACTCTATGAAACATAAATAGAATCTGAAAGTATACTAGAGAAACCAGAGGAACCCTCGTTCACTTCAGACCATTTTTTGTTAATAGTAGTTGTAAAGAAGTGATAGATTACCAGTTTTGGTAGTGGCCGGCAGAGCCCATACCCATTTGAGTAGAGAGGCAAAAGATTCCGAAATAAAACCTGCAAAACCCATCATATCCATAAGATTTCCTCAGACCCAAATCAGTGGAACTATCAAACACCATAAACACCATACATGAGATGAAAACACAGAATCAAGCCTTTCCAACATTTAGACTGCAAGTATAATTTTATTTCAATGGGCATTTAGGTTTGCAAGATATAACACATTTTCAACTTTACAGTTATGCGTCCCAAGATTTTAACTCTAGCAGGCCCTGTGTTCCAGACTAGTTTTAAGGTTTTTGCTACCAGAAACGACAGGAAGGTCACAGAACACCAAATGATACCATTACATAAAAAGCCATCAAGTTTTTAACTAGGGAACTTTTTGAGCCCGAGGCAAATTGAGCTGATTTATTGTATGCAACAAGGCAAACAAAGATTTGGTTCACTAGTGAGATCAACAGAGTATCCACCTTGTTTCACTCTCGCTCTTATCTGCCCCACCAGAATGGCATGAGTTTCAAGGGATAAGCCGGAGTGTAAGTCCAAGGCGATTTTGGGGAATAGCGACTCCTCAGACCTGGCATCCAAGCCAGAGGACCTCCGCTCTATGAAATGCAACCCACGTCAGGGTGTGTTCCTCAAGGCACTTAGAGATGCAGCGAGTCACAAGACAAATAAAAGCTGAACCAGATAGAACATCAAATATGAAAGAGTTTTGGATCCAAGCCAATTTCATTGTATTTCTGATAGTAACGGACAGGAAAATAACTGATAGTAGCAGGAAGCCTACAAAACTAAAACAACACTCTTAAGGACTATGAGACTTGAACAAAAGAACCCTTCAAACCAAAACTCAATATTTTTGCAAACAAAACGACCAACTACCAATGTTAGAACCTCCAAATTCTTTTCAACTACAAGATTCCCAACTTCAGAGGACTTTGTTTTCAAAGAAACCATATCTATTGTGACAATGTGCATTAACAAAACGCATACCATGATCAGATCTCGAAAGATGCAAGTCTATTAAGCTTAAACCTCTAGTCGAGCTTTAGGTTTTATTGCAACTTTAGAATAAGAATGAACGAAAGTAAAAGTAGCAGAATCCAACTAAAAGAAAGCATGATTCCACCTTTAAGCTCCTTTGGGTTCAAGATCATTTCAGCATACTTGGCATAAGATTTGGCAGGAGATCGGGATGTAGAGGAAATGGGCCTGCCTGGAGGAGCAGCAATGGCTATGGGAACCGAGCCTGCCCATGGACTCATGACCACTATGAACAGAATCAATACTGTTGCTGTTCTCTCCATATATTCGATGTAGATTTCCAACCACAAAGCCCAACTCCCCCAGAGACAACTTCAAGCCCGATTTCTAGTACTAGAACAGGCCCATAAGAAACAGAATCTGCATTTGATATTCTCTCCACATATTCAGTGCATATCTACTCCCACCAAGCTTAAGCCCACCACAGTTAACTTCAAGCACTGAAAAATCAATACCCAAATATAAGAAATCCAGCTGATTCTGGTACTAGAAAATACCCATAAAGTATAGAATCAGCAATGTTGTCACCCTCTACATATATTCAATGCATATGTCCTCACACCAAGCCCAAGTCTCCCACAGGCAACTTGAAGCCTTGATGACTCAAATATGAGAAATCCAGTTAATTCTGCTACTAGAACAAGCCCTTCATAAACAGATTCAGCATCGCTGTTGTTCTCTCCTAAACATTCAATGTATTAGAGGTCCCACCAAGCATAAAGCAAACAAACCCAACTTGAACCTCCAGCCTTGCTGATCTGCTGTAACAACGCAATCCCACATTCACCACAGAAGACAAACTTAAGCTCTAATCCACAACATGGAATCCAGCCGATCTTGCTTAGGCTAGGCTAGAGCAGGACCTCCACTGTCCTGCATTTTCCTTTAACAGCTATATGATTCAGCAGCATCCCATGCATGGCCACAGATAAAAATAAAAACTAAACGCTGGTTCTTTGATGCCCCCTCCTTTTATTTTTTATACACTTGTTGAGTTTGGGGGTCCTCCACCTTGGAGTACTCAAGATGAGACCACGTTAAAGAAGCGAAAGAGGACAAGTTTTCCTGACACGAAAAGATAACCAAGGCACTGGACAGAGACCTACATGTGTAGGCTTGATGTTATGGTAATGGCCTAATATAACTCCATATTGATTCACTTAATTCTTCCTCCTGCTCACTTTAGGGAGTGAAGACTACTGCACTTTCTCCATGAATGCTGTGTGCTGATAGGCATATAGCTTTAGTATGATGTGACTCCCTGACCATGAGCTTAAAGCCTAATCAAGTTTTTATTTGTTCTAAACATTGGGTTCAGGAAACTAATCGAACCATACAGGTTTTGGGCTGGGACACTTGTGACCATGGACTGTCAGAGTGGCTCAGTTCTCAATAAAACTGATGCTTTTGGTTTTCAACTGTGCACTTTGACCATTATTTTTTTGTCATTATTTTATACACATATTTGCCTTTGTGTGCTCTCCCCATCAATTTGTCATGAAATATACAGCTAGCTGTCGCTACAATTCCGTTGCTCGCTCCCTACTTTTGGTGTGAATAGAAAATGTGGTTGTAGACTTTTTTTATGTTCCATAATGTCGTTATAACAATATGCTCCTTTTATTTCCAACGTTCAGATGGACTTTGGCATGGCCGTTCATTGTTTCGTCCGGTAAAGTTGAAGGCTTAAATGTAATTTATTATATATTATGGTTTTGGGAAAATATTTATATTTTTTTTAATGTGTGAAATATAATGTCATATTATTTAGGTTTTCATAAAGATTTGAGACGACAATTTCGCAGGGTGAATTTTCTCGCTGGATCCGGCCAAGGCAAATTTAAAAAAAAAATGTTTAATTTTAATTTATTTATTATTTTATTAGTGATTATAATTTATATGTATTATTATTAATTATTTTTGTTTGGACTAAAGAAGATTTTGGTTCTTATTATGAGTGTTTAGTGGTTATTTATTATTATTAATTATAATTTTATATTTGGAGAGTATGAAAAATTTTAGTAAAAATTATATCATCAGAATCAAAGTTAAGGACAAGATATTTGTTAATTATTTTATTTAGTTGTTATTTATTTATTACTAATTATACTTTTATTTTTATTAATTATTTTATTTTAACTAAAGTATGGGCATAATAATTATTTTATTTTAACTGGGCATAATATTGGTTTTTTTAATAAACTAAGATGTTTATTTATAATGTGAAATTTATAATAATTATAAATTAAATTATTATTATTATTATTAATTGTTTTTAAAAGTATAGATAAGTTGATCATAAAATGTTGGCCTGGAGTATGTCGTAAAACTTTTTCTACTTGGTTAAGAGCTTGTCTTCCTCGGACCTAAGGAAACAGGTTAACAGCCTAAGACCCAGAGGCATCTGGCAAGAGTGGAGGCATCTGGCAAGAGTGGAAGCCTGCTCCCTTATGGACCACCAGCCGGTTATTACATGTGGCGTGATTTTCCTATTTAACAGTGATGAGTCAAATCAGCAATCGTGGATGTTGTCCTCATTGTTGATTTGACACCTGAGTCGGTAGTTTTTTCCACTTTGGGAAAAAAAAATTGACCATAAAATATATTGTTAAGGTAATTTTTTAATATTTTTGGTTCAAATTTTGTGATAAAACAATATGTTTATAAATTTTGTGATAAAACAATATGTTTATTTATAATTTGAAATTTGTAATGATGATGATAATGGTTAACGTCCGCTGAGACCAAATAATGATCTATCGGACCTAAAAAGACAAATTATTTATTTTGATTTAAGATTTTATTCCTATCCTCAAAAAGCTTGGAGAGAAGCCTCCCATGTTCACTATAATTTTGGCATTGTAAAAGGCTAGGAAGGTCAGCGATTGAAATAATAATAATAATTTAATAATAATTAAATTAAATTATTATTATTTGAAGTAATTTTATTTTCATTAATTGTTTTAAAAGTATAAATAAGTTGACCATAAAATATATTGTTAAGGCAGTGTTTTAATATTGTTGGTTCAAATTTTGTCTAATTTATGTGTTGTCCTTGGAGATGTGTGATGAGATTTTTGGATTAGAATATATATATATATATATATATATATATATATATATAAGAAAAAGATTGATTAACCTCTATTTAAATAGATATGGCCATTAAGAAGGTAAGAGATTCTTAATGATTTTGACCATGAGTATGATTCAAAATTCAATTATTGCACGATGGTAATGAGTGCTATAGTATGGGAGAGATGTTAAGTTATTATTGTATTAATATAGGGTAAATGTTGTTATGTTATTATTGCATTGAGAGTAATGAGGTGTTTTAAACTATCCTAATGGGTTTCCAAGCTCAACATTGGGATGGTTTCGAATATATATATTTTATAATAATGATTAACTTCCATTTAGGCTCATATAGTTTATCAAACTTTAAGAAGGTAAAAGATTCTTAATGATTTTGAGTATGCTTACCATTCAAAATATAATTATTGCACCTATATTGTTACATTTGTAGGAATTTACAGGGTAAGTTCCACAGAAAGAATACCAAAAGGACACCGCTCACAACCAGATCTCAAATCAATACACCAGTATTTTTGACGTGGTTAAAACCCTCAGAGTGCAAGGAGGGAAACAGTCCACGGCCTGTCCCAACGTGGGTACTACAGGCAATTTATTAATCAAAGAATAAAAATTTACATAAGCTTCTCTCATGCACGGATTACCCGAACAATGACCCTCCATGCGCTTTAAATAGAACTCATGGACCAATCGGGTGTCAAGCCACGGATCAAGTGTCGGTAATACCGGGGTGAGAGTGAACCGTCGGATCACTACATATCGTGACTGTCGGATTGTAAGTTACAAAATGTACAACGGTAAAGAAACACACTTTACCTAACTCTAACCTAACTCTATGCTAGACCAAGTTGAACTTAACTATATCCTATGTGTCGGAATATCCTAACATCCCCCCTTAAGAACAACTTGGGATAGGATTGAAGGATTTACAAATATGACACAATAGGAGAAGGAAGGAGGCACTAGAGCCTATCCCCCCTTAGTGACAACTTCCTGAACTCCAAGCATATATCGAAGTTTAGTGAACTTCGCCTCTGTGAGAGCCTTTGTGAAGATGTCTGCAACCTGATCATCTGTTGGACAATATTGCACTTCAAGAACATGGTCATGAATGAGCTTTCTGATGAAGTGCATGTGTAGTTCAATGTGTTTGCTGCGCTGATGCTGGACTGGATCTTTGCATAGCTGAATGGCACTTTGATTATCACACCAAAGTGTGGTTGGATGTTGCTGCTCAAAGCCAAACTCTGATAGGATCTGACGAAGCCACAAGGCTTCCTTACTAACTTCCACGGCACCACGATACTCTGCTTCTGCTGACGAAAGAGAAATGGCAGCCTGTTTCTTACAAGCCCATGTAATAGGTCCTGAACCAAGAGTGAAGACATAACCGGCAGTAGACTTCCGATCATCAAGGTCACCAGCCCAATCAGAATCAGTGAAACCAACTAACAGAGGAGCTGCTTTGGCACTGTAATGAATCCCAAACTGTACTGTATCTCGAACATAACGAAGTATTCTTTTAGCTGCTTTCCAATGACTTTCACGGGGGTTTTGCATAAAACGAGCAACAAGGCCAACAGCAAAGGAAAGATCAGGACGAGTATGGGTTAAATACAAGAGTTTTCCGACAAGTTGACGGTATAAGGTAGCATCAACTTCAGGAGAAGTACAAGAGACTGAAAGTTTGACTCCAGACTGAAAGGGAGAAGGGGCTGGCTTACAGTCTTCCATGTGAAAATGATGAAGAATATCACAAGCATACTTGGACTGGGAAAGGAAAATACCCTCTTGGGATTGCAAGACTTGAAGACCGAGAAAATAGTGTAAGTGTCCTAAGTCTGTCATTTCAAATTTCTTTTTAAGGCTGGACTTCACATGGTTTATAAGGTTGGGATCACTACCAGTAAGAATAAGATCATCAACATAAAGAACAAGGATGATAAGAGAGTTGCCCACTTTCTTGGTGTAGACAGTATTGTCAGAATGACACCTAGAAAAGCCAGATTCTAAAAGAAAGCTATCCATTTTGGCATACCAAGCCCGAGGAGCTTGCTTGAGGCCATAAAGGGATTTCTTAAGTCGACAAACGAGGCTGGAGTCTGTTTGTATGAAGCCAATGGGTTGTTCCATATAGATTTCTTCCTGCAAGTCCCCATGCAAGAAGGCAGATTTAACATCCATTTGATGGACTTCCCATTTTAAAGAGGCAGCAAGGGAAAGAACAAGGCGGATAGAGTTCATTTTGGCAACTGGAGAGAAGGTTTCAGTGTAGTCAATGCCTTCAACCTGTGAAAAGCCCTTAGCAACTAGACGAGCTTTATGTTTATCAACTTTCCCATCTGGTCCATACTTGGTTCTGTAAACCCATTTGCATCTAACAAGTTTGCGTCCCTTTGGTAGAGGAACAAGATCCCATGTATCATTTGTCATCAATGAATGATATTCTTCATTCATAGCTGCTTCCCAATGTGGATGGCCTGAAGCTTCTGCAAAAGTGTCAGGATCATGATTTACTGGAGCTTGAGCCAGTAAAGAAGAGGCTCTTTCAAACTGAGAACGTGTACGTCGCTGATCTGTAGGATCACCGGCAAGATCACCTGCTGCATCCCGAGTAGCACGGACCCATCTTGGAAGTTGAGGATCCTGAGAAGGTGGGGGAGGATTATCATCCTCGCTTTCATCATCTGAAGAAGAAATGTTTTCAAAGATAGAAGAGATAGGAAGAGGTGGCACATCCGCCGGACTAGGCTCGCAGGCCGATTTATTTTCATCAAATTTTACATCTCTTCTAATGATAACATTTTTGGACTTAAATGGAATAAGTCTATAACCTTTTACATCTTCAGAATATCCAACAAAAGTACATTTCTCACTCTTAGGTTCTAAAGCTTTATGCTTTTCATCTGGAATATGGGCCCATGCTTCACTTCCAAACACACGAAAGTGACTTACATCTGGTTTAATGGAACTCCAAGCTTCTTCTGGAGTGATATTCTCTAGAACCTTAGTAGGAGTGCGATTGATTATATAATTTGCACAATTAATTGCTTCGGCCCAAAAACTAAGACTGAGTCCTTTAGATTGCAGCATACAATTAGCCATTTCCTTTAAGTGCGATTTTTCCTTTCAGCTACACCATTTTGTTGTGGAGTGTATGGAACAGTATGTTGCATTTGAATTCCATTTTCGGTGCAAAAGTTGATGAATGTGTTTTTAACATATTCTCCACCATTATCAGTTCTTAGCTTAAGAATTTGATGTCCAGATTGTTTTTCAACAAATGCTTTGAAGGCCAAAAAAGTGGTAAATACTTCGCTCTTGAGTTTTAAGAAGTATACCCAAGTGCGTCTGGAGAAATCATCAATGAAAGTTAAGAAGTACTTGCAGCCAGAGAATGAAGCAACAGGAAGAGGACCACATAAATCACTGTGCACAAGCTGTAAAGGGGCTGAGGCGTGCCAAGAGGCACGTTTGTCAAAACTGTCCCGATGATGTTTTCCGAGTACACATCCGGAACAAACACCATCTTTGCAAGATACCATAGGAAGACCTGTCACCATATTTTCTTTACATAGATGCTGAAGGGAGCGATAGTTTAAGTGACCAAACCGCTCATGCCAAAGTTTGCTCACTTCATCATTATGAGCAACAAATACTGAGGGAAGATTTGATGACCCAAAGTTGTGAAACTTATACAACCTTTTGGAATCATCAGCAAGACCAGTAGCTAGAATCTGTTTAGGATCTTTTAGATCCTTGATTACAACATCATGAGGTGAAAATTCAACAATTTTACCTTCACCTGAATGAGTTATCTGATAGACAGATAGAAGGTTGCAGGATAAGTTTGGAACACATAATACATCATTGAACTGACCATTGTCTAGATGAACAGTTCCAGTCCCTACAACATTAAGAGATCTATCATCACCAATATATATTTTTGGTGTTACAATCATTTAAAGAAGAAAACATGGCTTGGTTTTTGGCCATGTGACAAGAGGCTCCAGAATCAATGAGCCACTCATGAGAATGAGAAGAAGAAGAAGATACATTTAATGCATAACCAGACTGAGATGATTGACGATGACATGCAGAAAGTGCCGTTCCGGAAGTTGAAGTTGAAGTAGGCTCCAGATGGATGTTATGTTTCTTCATTGCGGCTTCCAAGGCTTCCATCTTCTTAAAGCATTTAGATTCTAAGTGGCCATCTCGATTACAAAAGTTACAATGTCTATCAGTCTTCTTCCATTTGTTTTTATTGGTCTTATCATTTTGCTGAAATGATCTTTCATTTTGAGGCTGAGATGGTTTAGGACCATTCTTTTGAGGATATGACTTCTTAGGATTCTTTGAATTTGGTTGCTGCTGGGCGGCTAACGCTTTCGTGGAAGAGTTTCCAAGATTAAGAAGACCAAGGTGTAAGAGTTTTTCTTGTTCTCTTATTAAGGAATCACAAAAGGAGTCAAAGGAAGGGGCCTTGTAGTCTTGTCCTTGACAAATGAAAGCTTCCCTTGTAGAATGGAAAGTGGAAACAAATACAGAGTAGGCTGGTCCCAACTTAGTAAGGATGGAATAAATAAGGTTACCATCTTCTTTCTTAACTTTAACACCTTCCAAGAGATATCTAAGGGTCTTGAATTTGGACAAGAAATCTTCAATGCAAGAAAAATTATTAGGATCCAAAGTAAGCAGCTCATTTTCAAGTTGATGGGCTCTAATTTCATTTTTAATCCCAAAAACTTTAGCAAGTTTTTCTAATGCTTCATGAGGAGTCTCAAGTCTGCAATGTGGAATCTAAGATCAGGAGAAATAGACATCCCTATCAAACCACGTGCTTGATCTTGTCTATTTTCCCATTTTGCCGCCTTGTCTTCATCTTTTGGTTTCTTCTCTTGGTCTGTGGCTATTCTGAAGAGACCTTTACTTCTAAGTAAATCTTCCATGTAGGCTACCCATTGGAAGTAGTTAGTGCTGTCAAGAATGACTTGGCATGGACTTTCCATTTTTTTAAAAAAAACTGAAGCTGAAGATGCTGAAAGTAAGTGTTCCAACGGATAGATCTCGAAAAAATAGGCGGTTTTAAAAAAAACGGCTCTGAAAAAGGCTTCCGGATGAAGAAGTTATGGCTTTTTGAAAAAAAAATTGTTGACGTTGCCGGCAAAGTGCGCGAATGTGCGGGAATGAAAAAATCCGCCCCCACAAAATGGAGACTTGAACCCAAGACCTCTACTCTCTAAAATAGCTTTGAACCAATTGATCTATACAAAAAATTTGAGAGAGAGAGAGAGAGAGAGGGGGGGGGGGGGGGGGGGGGGGCCTCGGTTTGCGTGCTTGCCTTGAAAAGCTCTTTTTCCCTACAAAACACAAAACACAAAACCCAACACGAATATGCAAAAAAAACGAACCTTGCGGCTCGAAGTTAGCTTTAGCCAAAAAACTAGAAATTTTAAAAAAAATCTCAAAGTTAGCTTTAGCCGAAAAACTAAATATTTTTCTCAATGTTTCTGATTTTCCGAGATCACACTAAGGTGCAGGGAAAAGAGCATACGCATGAGAAAAATCCTTCCTTTCTGTTTCTGATTTGCCCAGATCGCACAGAGTCGCAGGGCAAAGAGCATACGCAGAAATGAAAGGTATAGATCCGGTTAAAAAAAAAGGCTAAATAAACTGAGACCGAAATAAGCAGAGAGAAAATAACAGTAAACTGCAAAAAAAACACTGTATACCTCCCGATCTGAAAAATGACGCAGCTAGGGCTACCGGAAACCTTTTCGCATGAAACGAAAGGGGTTCCTCACTGGAACAGATGCTCCGAACGCAACAGAGCAGTCCTCTCGGCCCGAAAGCAGTCAGAAACAACAGATCTAGGAAACGACAGCCGCATGCAGTTCTACCGGCTTCAGATTTGGATCACCAACGGACGCGGCCCTCAAATAGCTCTGATACCATGTAGGAATTTACAAGGTAAGTTCCACAGAAAGAATACCAAAAGGACACCGCTCACAACCAGATCTCAAATCAATACACCAGTATTTTTGACGTGGTTAAAACCCTCAGAGTGCAAGGAGGGAAACAGTCCACGACCTGTCCCAACGTGGGTACTACAGGCAATTTATTAATCAAAGAATGAAAATTTACATAAGCTTCTCTCATGCACGGATTACCCGAACAATGACCCTCCATGCGCTTTAAATAGAACTCATGGACCAATCGGGTGTCAAGCCACGGATCAAGTGTCGGTAATACCGGGGTGAGAGTGAACCGTCGGATCACTACATATCGTGACCGTCAGATTGTAAGTTACAAAATGTACAACGGTAAAGAAACACACTTTACCTAACTCTAACCTAACTCTATGCTAGACCAAGTTGAACTTAACTATATCCTATGTGTCGGAATATCCTAACAACATTGTTATTGTGTCATGGGGTAGATGTTATTACCTTTTTATTGAGTGAAGAGTAACAAAATGTTTTAGAACTCAATATGGAGGAGATGTCCTTAATGTTAACTATCATTATATATATATATATATATATATATATATATATATATATATTGGCCCACGAGGCTTAGAATAGAGGGTGATGGGTGTATTTTTAAGTCACTCTGTGATGTGAAAGATGGTGATGGTGATGGGTGTACTGTTAAGTCACTCTGTGATGTGAAGGGGCTTAGAATAGATGGTGTCACTATGTGATGTGAAGGGGCTTAGAATAGATGGTGATGGGTGTATTGTTAAATCACTCTATGATGTGAAGGTCACTAGTTTTGTGGGCAAAATTCCAACCATGTTAAGGGCTAGTGATTTTGATGACTTAGATGCCCCTTGGATTGGATTTTTCAAGTCACGAATCAAGCCCAATGTAATCTCTCGAAAATTCAGATAACTTGACTAATAAGAATTAACTTTAAAAAACATAGATTTATGTTTTTTAAATTAAAACTAAAAATAGACAATATTATAAATTTTATTACATAAAAATAATTTTGAATATGAATTATGAATTATTTATGGAAATAAATAAACATGTGTTGATTTCACTAATCTGTAATAATAATAATAAATAAAATTATTATTATATTCATATATATAATAAATTTCAAAAACTATATTTAATAAATTTCAAATTTTAAAATAAATATAAATTAGTGTATTTATTAAACATCTAAAATTTAGATAACCTTGCAAGATTTATATTAATTTTTGCATATGTTTTTAATCATTGCAATTCTCAAAATCAACACCCTCACTAAAGGATGAAAAGTAAAAATTATTGGTTTATCAATAGGTTAAAAAGGCAAATCTTACTTGTACAAGTATATGAGTATTTTGTACAACAATTTATTATGGGTAAAGTTTAAAAGGAATGCTGAAAACGTTGTAAAAAAGGGTTAGTGTACACTTTGAAATTCAGGGGTTAAAACGAAGTAAAGTTTTATTTTATGTGGTAAAGCATATTTGTAAATGTGGAAGATGTGGAATTTGTATATTTAAAATTGAAAAATAGTTAAAATTTTGATATTAAAAATAAAATAAAACGAAATTAATTTTAAAATTATATTTTTCTAATTTTTAGATTTTTTTATTTTAATTTTTTTTTAAATATAAATATATAAATTTTATTATTTCATATAATTGTTAATTTTTAGAAAACTAATAAATATTATATTTCGCAGTTGTCTATAACGCGATTTTTTGAAAGCTTTTCCGGCCGGTTTTTCGGTCGAAATCCGGCAGGAATTTATTGGAATCGCATGTTTGATAGCTAGTTTCTGCACAATGAAAGCGTCCCAGGGGTTTTCGAGGGTGCTGAATCCAAATATGCAGTTAAAAAACCATTTTAACTGCAACAAATCAAGATTTAACCTCAATTTCTTCCGCCGGATTCCGTCACGGAATCTCCAAAAAGTCGCATTATAGACAACTCCTTATATTTGTTAAACCTTATATTTTACTTTCTTTATATCTTATTTTTGTAAAATTAAATGGTTCTTAGTTCAAGTAGTTGGGATTGTGGGTTGTTATCGAGCCCACCGAGGTTCAAGTCTCTAAAGTCATGTTGAAGCCTATATTGATTAGGCTCAAGGAGTAGGCGACCTTAGGGAGTTTTCAATCTGTCCATGGTCAATACGGGAAGTCTAGGCTCTTGCTTAGACATTGGGTCTTTCTTGTTAAAAAATAAATAAATATATAATAACAAAATGAAAAATAATAAAAGTTTTGTAAATTGCAACATTTTGTATTCATGATCAAAATGAAAGATTACATCTCTATCTTTTCCAAAATCCTGAGAGATACAAATAGCCCATAAGACCAGCATTACCCATATTAAATAGAGATCAAAGCCAAAATATGCTCATATGTTCAATAGTGATCAAAGCTACAAACATACGACAATTAATCTGTACCATGAGAACATAGAATTAGCCTATCTATGCCTTCAAAATTTAGATCCAATTAAGGCAGAAATCCATGATAACTAAAACCACATAACAAACTTGTCCAAGAGTTGTGAACACGAAAGGTGATGTCCAGCAAGAACTTAAAAACACTATCCAACACTGACTCCAAACAATTGTAATCAACCTCTTCAGAAAAATACCATTACTCCATGAAAACCAGAAAAGAGGCCACCATAAGGCACATAGAACCATGAGTGAACACGACGTGTCGTTAAGAACTCAGGAATTACCACAATTTCGATGCCAAAAGTAGACAATAAACAACAATAGCCTCCAAAACAAATGCACTAGAGATGTATGAATGGTCCATGATATAAGACTACTCAAAGCTCTTGTGAACCATAAGTGAACACGACGTGTCGTTAAGAACTCGGGAATTGCCACAGTTTTGATGCCAAAAGTAGACGATAAACAACAATAGCCTCCAAAACAAATGCACTAGAGATGTATGAATGGTCCATGATATAAGACTACTCAAAGCTCTTGTGAACCATAAGCAACCCAAAAATGTGCAACATTACACATGTACGTGAACAGAAAGAAGAGGCATTGTCAAACCAAAAAGCACTACATCCATTTAAAAAATAAGAACCATCAACACCATTTTACATAAAGGCATTGAAACGGTTACACCATAATAATATTAATGCCCATAACCACATATCTTTGAACCGAGGAGGCTGAAAAGAAACCAACTGTAAAGGCTTAAGGCCCTCCAAAGAAACTCCAGAATAACAACAATACCACTTCGCCACAATGATATCCAAAAGAAATGGAGCAAGATAACGAGCAAAAATATGGCAAAGCTATATACTCCATAATGAAAATAAGATGAGGACCACCCTGTTGAATCCAAACCTGAAGAACACATGCAAAAATATATTACAAAATACCTGAAACCACTAATGTTAGTCATTATCAGAGGAAATTAGAGTAGGTGTCTAGGCACTATTAGTTGAAGGATCTTTGAGGTCACTAGAGGCAGAATCACTCACTAGGAAGCTTTCTACCTGAGCCAAGCGAGAGTCCACATTATCCAAGTAGAATCTTTGGTTGTGAAGCATATGTTTGATGTCCTCAAATGGGGAGAAAACACTATAACTCTCCACTTGTTTATCTTTAAAAATAAGACACAATAGAGTAGCCATTTGTTGATGTAGATCCAAAGATTCATAAAATGGAATCGCATTTTCCTAAATCTACCAAGATCAGGAACCCATTTCATATCCTCCCCGACCAACTTAAAGTCTAGGTGATAAGGTTGATCCTCTACCTCTTTGTTCTCCAATAATAAGATTTCTCTCCTCATTTCCAGAGGAATAACATCAAAAAAGGTAGCAACAGAGTCATAAGCAAAAGGACAAACACTTTTGTGCCCTATGTTACCTCCTCCACCCCTCCTACTACTCATTTGCTACTTGGGAGGCATGAGCACAACCGCAAAGGAACACTATGGACAAAGACTAAAATAATTTATGCCTGTGAAGCTAGAAAAAGGATAACACGAAACCCTGAACTCCAAACCCGAAGACAACTAAATCATCCCCTAATTGTCACACTATAACAACAAAACCCAACAAATTCCTGAGATCACCACATCTCAAAAACATGATACAACCCAGAAACAACCAGTAGAAGTTCCTTATACATAGGCTTCACATAAGAACTCTATACCAATTCCCCAAATCCCTAATTTTATCAACGAACGCAAGAGACAGTACAATTCAACCAAATTAATTGACCAAATATTCTAATTTAGTTGAAAATTTCTAGTATATTGTGTGTTGTGTTCATTGATGTGCTCGATGTTTCAAGGGAACACTTCACCCATCTTTAGGGATAATGTCCCTAAACATGGGTGAAGTTTTCACCCGAAACGTCGGGCACATCAATGAGTACAATGCACAATATACCAAAAGTTTTCAACTACATCAAGTTATGGACTGTGGAAATATTCAGATATTCTAATGTCCAGAGCTTCAAATACTAAATGCATCTAAGAGAGAGAACATAGACTCAACAATATGACCCAAACATCAACAATTACCCATAGAAACCCAAAATATTTCCTCAAAGACACATGTAAACCATTAAACAAAATTACCCTCAAAGACCTAGATGAACAAATTAAAAAAGTTTGCGGACCAAATTCATGACCCAGAAACAACAATTGAGAGTGTAAGCCCGAGACAAACAGAATTAAACTCACGAGAACAATGATGAGGAAACACGCATATTCCAGACGAGAGAAGATCCAAGAATGCCACCTCTGAAAGTGAAAATCGAATAAAACCTCACCAGGAAGAAACAAATAATGGAGGACAAGGAGTTGTCCTCGCCTCCTTTCACACTAAACTCATACCCGAAGTCACTTGACACGGGGACATGGGACACATAGGACACGAGGATTCGAGTGTCCGACATGAGCAGTTGACCCCCGGAACATGACACGTTATATATATATATATATATATATATATATATATATATATATATATATATATATATATATTTCTTACACAAATTCTCATTCGTGATACAAATCCATTGATTCAAACATAGATCTTCATCTAGATGTAAGTTTTACAAAGTAACATTATGCATAGAAATACAATTGTGACAGATTCATCAATGATCTAGTGGGAGAAAGATAAGAAACTACACTTTTCTCATTAAGTCATCAAAATCAAAATGTGTTACATAGGTAGTAGCAATGCTAATGGCAAATAGCAAATACAAAACAACTACAAGTAAAAGGTAGTGGGTAGCTCATGACTCATCAATCATCATCATCAAAATCAACATCATTGTCATGGTCACCATTGTTCACCTCTGTTGCATCCTCCTGCTCTGTATCCACTGTCATCTTTGCATCTGCTGGTGTGGAGGATGACCCCTCAACAATACCACCATCATCAAAAGTGACAAGCTCTAGCATTGGCTCATTAAGATCCAAGTTGGCCAATGCCAACTCAACACTACTATCCAATGGCATATCATCAGGAAAAACATCCCACATCTTGTCTTTCCCTTCAACCACTCATCCATATCCCTGTAAATAAGACAAATCGCCTCCAAAATGCTCCCAAACCCGTTGTTATTTGTTCCCACACACCCATAGCAAGAGAGACAGAGAAAAGTAAAAGAGAAATGACCCAAAACCAACCTTTATAGGACATCAAATCAAGAGACACAACCGAACACAACCACAGATGATCTAAACACAACTAGACACAATCGAGATGCAATCAAACACACTCAAAAAAACACATGTCCCATCAAATCATGTCTGATTCAACTGATTCAAAACCCACAAAAAAAATTTAAGACAAATCCAATTTCTAAGCTCATACCTCAAACAATCCATGGCCATAACTATAAATTGAAAACAACAATCCCACCGCAAATTTACCACACACATAGTAACTACCCACTTCCACAACCGTCACGGGGAGAAAGCAAGTGTGAATATGGCATGCCCATCAATGCATCTCTCACACCGTGGATAACACCCCACTAGGATAAAAACTTTTGTAAAATTAAATATATAATAATAATATGAAAATAATAAAATTAAACCATATAATGATAAAAACCAATAAACCAATATTTATTATTGAGTGAATTTGGTTCACAAAGTTAATTCCAATAAATTTATATTTATATTTTAAATTTATCTTTTTATTAATTTATTTTTAAACACCTTTTAACCAACTCACTTATTTTGAATGAACCTTTCGTTGGAAATGGACCCTCGTAAAAGTTTTTATCTTTATTGGTATGATAATCTTTATTGGTATTATCATATAGGTATATAATTTATTTATTTTAATAAATATTTAAACTTAAATTATAATTATATATATAAATAAAGTTATGATTATTTAAGAGTTTATACTATAATAATTAAATGGTGATATAGTGTTTGTTAAGGTATTTTATGGTGTAAAGGTTAATGGTTTGAAATTCAATGGGCAATCATGGTTACTCAAGCCATAGATTACTTGTGAGTTGTCTTTGGTGCTATTTTTTGGAAGCTTTTCTAGTGGGTTTTTCTGGTCTAATTTCTCTAAAATCCTACATGAATTTATTGAAATCACAAGTTTGATGGGTAACCCCTGCACAATCGAAGTGCCCTAAGAGTTTTTCAAGGTGCCGAAAATCGCACTAAAGACAACTTTGATTAGTTGTCCCAGTCATCTCAAGTCTCACATAAACTAATAAACAAAAAAAATATAAAAAATCACTTCAATAACAATATCCTTATTCTCAAACAAATAGATAAAAAGTTGTAAGATCAAATAAACAAAAATCTTTAAAGATTAATATCCTTATTCTCAAACAAATAGATAAAAAGTTGTAAGATCAAATAAACAAAAATCTTTAAAGATTAAGATAACTAACCACCATTAAAAAAAATAATATATATATATATATATATATATATATATATATATATATAATATGAATAAAAGATAGATAGTGCAAATATTTTTTTTTTAATAAATGATAGTTATAAAGATATAGATAATATAAAATCATAGAGTAAATAGACCCAAAAAAAAAAAAAAAATTAACAAAAATCTTTAAAGATTGAGACAAGTAACAAACATTAAAGATAAGAAACAAACAATAAAAATATATAAAGTAAATATAAACCAAAAAAATTGATAGTTCAAATAAACAAAGAAATTTATAAATGATAGTTGTAGGAAGTCAAATATGAACAAAAGATTAATAGTTCAAATAAATAAAGAAATTTATAAATGGTAGTTGTAGAGACAATAACAGAAGATCATAAACCAATTAGACATAATTTATAAAATGATGGAAGATAATAGACCAATTAGACAGATCTATACAGTTTGAGTGGGCCTAATGGTTAAGAGTATGTGTTCCCCCCTAAAAGGTCACAGAGTCAAAACGAGAGGGGGTAGAGTATGTATGTATTAAGAGACTTAACAGCCTTGTCCCACAAACACAAAGGTCTCATACACCAGTTTAGTGTCTAGCTTGACAGTGAATATAAAATAATAGAAATAAATAAAAACATCTCTTAAAAATACCACTAAGTGTGAAAATAAAAAATCTAAGAGTTGATGCACATCTTTAGAACACGATCAAGATTATCCAAAAAGCAACTTACTTTATTGCTGCAATTAACATTTTATTTAAAATCTTCTCAAAAAGTTGAAGCTAAACAAAGTTTAAATGCTCATAATCATGTATGGGCAAGTCACTTTCCAAACCAAGAAAAGGCCATGAATATACTTATAAATATTATATGTAAAATAATGCATTGCCCACTCAAAAACCTTGACTGAAAACAATATATTAATTACTGTCATGACGTTTAAATTCAATGATGCATTTGTTACCAAGTCATGAATATGGCCTTTTCATGATCTTCAACTTGGATATTGCATGGCAAATGAGCTTTCACATCAAAATATACCATGTCAATTGATCATGGGCCCTTTTTGTCAAATCATGGCATATGGAATTTGATCAAAGAATGATTCTGTCTTTAAATTAATGTGAGAGTATCACTGTTATAATATATATGTGAGAGTATATATATGTATATTTATTTATTTTAATAATAATCGAAAGGATTTTGTTTTCTTAATAAAAATAATATTTTATTAATTAATTATTTTTAAATAAAAAATTAGTTTAAATAATAAATAAAATATTTTGTGAGTTAAAATATGGTTATACAATATTACGTGAGTTTCTGATTTATTATTATTTAAAATGAAATTTTGAATGCATAAATAAATTCAACATCTTAAAAATTTTGTAAGATATTTAAACTTTACCTATTAAACAATTTAAACTTATAAAAAAAATCTACTAAATTTTAAGTAAAATTGACCAAAAATTCTTTTTATTATTATTATTATTTAATCTATTAATTAAACTAATAAAAAATATCTATAAATATTTAGTTAATTAAATTAATTTTAAATAATTAACAAAAATTATTATTATCTTCTCTATCTATATTTATATTTTCGAAAAGTAAAATTTTATCTTTGTAAATTACATAACATATATACCCATCATAAAATGAATTTTTTGAAGGATAAATTTGTAATTCTATCATCAAAATTATTATAAAAATAAATCAAAATTGTGAGTAACACAATTTAATTTTTCGCCATGAAAGTTTTTTTTAATCCAAAGGAGTGGGCAAAGGAGCAAGGTTAACCAAAAGTTTGGAACTTGGGCTAAGCATTTGAGGGTTGAACGTTTCATTCCTGGTGGATTAAATTCATAGTGGACAAGCTAGGTGATTGAAAATTTTGGAACTCGGGTTAAGTAGTGATGTTTAGGAGGGATTAGGTTAATAGTCAACAAGTTTGGTGATTGACCAACAAATAGTAAACTAAGGTAATGGTAAAAATTTTAGGTGATTAACTAACAAGTGATTGCGTTGTAAATGTAAACATCGTAGTATGGGGTAGATCTCATATAAAAACTTAAACGTAATGTTAAACATTTAACATTTTTAATTTACTGTCGGCCCTATTTAAAAATCAATATAATTATTAGTATGTATAAACACAATATAAATTTAAAATATAAAGAGGTTTACAAAAAAAATTTATGGTAAATAAATAAAAATATAAATAAACTAGAGGTATGGTAAATAAATAAAAATATATATATATATACTAGAGGTACGGTAAATAAATAAAACCTCATTTTATATTTATTCCATAAACCTCTTTATATTTAAGAAAACTCAAAAAATATGTTTTATTTAGGTGAAGCCTATGAGCCAAATACCATGGGACAAATAATTATTAATACCATGGGCCAAATACCATATTTATAAAAGAGGTATGGTAAATAAATAAATATAAAATAGGTATAAAGAGATATGATAAATAAATAAAAATATGTTAGAACTAAGACTTTTGTGATCCATAATGTAGATATCAATCTTTCATATTAATCACATTGTTAGGATTGGATCCACATTTCGAACCAGCGAATGTGGTTCATCCTTGTCCTCAGGATGAACCACATTTGGTTCGAAACATCGACCCAATCCTAACAATGTGATTAATCCGAAAGACTAATATCTAAATAAAACTAGCAATTGCCCCAAAAGGTGCAAAGAGAGGCCGATAAGTTTTTTAAATTTGAAAAATGTTATGAAAATTTGAAAAATGGTATGAGGAACACATTTGTAGATATGTATGCCATTTTTTTTTTCAGAGAGAAAAACGGCATGGTATTATATTAAGAGTATATAATAGGCAAAATACAAATATCAGACCATATGAAAAAACATTGGCCAGGAATAGACAGATTCAGAGCATAATGGGAAGATAATGAGCCACGAGAGCTGATAAATACACCAATGAGAGAAAGCCGTCCAAACAAACCTGTCAACATAAGAGGACCAAAGATAAACACTTCAGGATCAAAACGAGCAGAACGGTTATACAAACCAAATAACGGAAGGACGGCAGCATCCAGAGATAAGGCTGAAACAAAGCATTGACAACTGAGAAGCAAGCCATATGCCATATGTATTGGCAAATTTAAATTCTACATAGATATTATAAAGTATGAGGAACACATTTGTAGATATGTATGCCATATCCCATATGTATTGGAAATTTTAAATTTTATATAAATATTGTAAAAGATGATATATTTGATAATTAATTACAAATTACATTACAAAGTATTTTTATCATTTATATTTATATGTATAAGTTATGTAAATTTTAAACCACCCTCGACCCGTCTTAATTCGGAATTTACCAAGAGATTAAATTTTCTTTCACTTTAAAAGAGGTTTGCATATCAAGAGATTTGATCCTTCTTGGTTTGGTAGATTCAAAGTTATGATGGATCTAAGCTGGTTTAATTTCTCCCTTTAAATAAGCTTCATTCCACATGAATATTATGGATTCTCAATGCCATGAATAATTTGTATTTTTATTATTATTTTATTCTTATAGAGTTAAAATATTTACATTACATTTATGTTATTATTTAACTTTATTTTATTTTTATATAATTTGACATAACCAAAATAATAAATATTACATTACAACATCACTAAAAAGACATAAAAATAATTAATAAATGTAAAAATATTATCATTCTTAAAGGACCTTTTTCCACTTTAATTTATTTGTTAAAAGGACCCCTTCCACTAATAGTAGATGTAACTGATCCTTTGTTCATAATGACCTATAAGTTAATGACCATAGGAAGGATGGTCTTCTTAACAAAGAATTAATGTGAAAGAACGTTAAAACGTAGCATTGTAAGGTCTCGCTTAACTTCTATGTCTGCTAAACTTAATCTGCAAGTGATTGATGCATTTTGAATGGTTCTTTTATATTTGCAATAATTTATTTTCCTTTTAATGTGAAAATAAAGTGTGATGAGGTGTTCCCATACTCGAGGCAGGAACTGGATGAACTCTACAGGTAATTCATTGTTAAGATGGGAGGCAACGAAATGGATGAGCCCTACAGGTAATATAACAAAACAAAGTGCAATTTTTAAACAACAATCTACAATAATTTGCAGTACTCGAGTGATTTTCAGCCAAACATAAAATCAAATAGGGTTTTGATCGAAACCAAAAGTTAGAAAAGGGCTTTAAGCCAATTTTTCTGCCTACTATTTAAATGAATTTTTAGCTGGTCAATTTTTTTTATAACATGTTGGGCCGGACCAAAAAATCAAAGAGTATTTTAGAACAGGCCCGGAATTCGGGTCGCAGTTCAAAAGGTATTCTACAAAGTTAAAACAGAGTTTGGAACTACAATTCTTGGGATTAGGTTCTGAATGGCCATTCCCATTGGTCACCGAACTCGGACTTGGCGAGGGATGATCGAAAAGACCGTCGAATGGAACTGTGAATGTCTTGGACTTAACCTAAAATAAATACTTAATCAAATTACAAATTATTAAGTTATCCATTATACACAAGCAGGGCCTTGGTTCAGTGCCCACAAACACGTGTTAGGGCACACATAGTCGAGGGTCATAACAAGTAAATAACTATACAATTACATACTCTATAAGCAAAAGTTCAACACGGGTGTCCTGACAAACATATCATGACAAGTTAAAAAGGAGATCCTCTTTCTCAATTTAAGCAAAAGTTCAACACTGGTGTCTTGACAAAAAACATAAAGCTGCCTTTTATGCACTGCGTCTATTTAAAAAGGACAAAATCTATTGCACCTTTTCCCATGCAGAAATACTAAAATTTATCAGAGACGTTCAAGGCCTGAAGTCGTGAACAACGCCTATCATCATTAGAATTATAAACAACTTCAAAGAAAAATTAAAAAAAAACCCTTCCAAGCCCACATGCTTTAAAATCATCTATCCAACAGATCCAAGTTGAACTTTGAAGTCAATTCTTCTCTACCCTTCTAGATTTCCGACCAAGAACCAAGGAAAAAACATTTACAGAAGGATCATATAGGATAATGAAACAGAAACTCTTTATAAATCTTCTTTTTTCCTTTTTTGGTGTATATTTAAAAGGGATATTTGTATCCAGGGAAAATGATTCAACATTCTCATCAAAAGGCAAAATAGATTCTACAATCCGTATGATTCAGTTCTCCAATTTCTAGTGATCACAACATACAAACAACAGGATGGCTACAGAAGTTTCCTTGCTCTTCATGGGTAGCTTTTCAAGGGGTGCATAAAATTCAAAAACGGTTATAATACAAAGCATGCTTATTTAATTGCATAGGAATTCTCCGACCCCTACAATTAAACAGCAACATTCTGTACTTCTTGCCTTCTCTTTAGCTGCTTGTCCAGTTGTTCAACTCTCTCACGCTCCAATTCCTTCTCTAAGGCTACTTCTTCCTGTAACTGTTTTAGCTTGATCTCCCTCCTCTTGTTGTCATGCACTTTAACAAGTTCTTGCCTCTCACATTCATATTCTTCAGAATCTTTGAAGCTGCCTTCAACTATCATTTTTCTTCTTGCAATCTCTTCATCAATTCTGCAAGACAACAAGATCACAAGCAACGCTTGACACCATTAAAAACAGAGAAGACATATATCTGGTAAATTAAAAGTGATGCCTACAAATAACCATATCATAAGAAGTGCAGAAATCCATAACCATATCTTAAAAAGTGCAAAGATCCTTGAGCCCCTCAATAGGCAAAAATATTTTCAATGATATCTTAAAAAAATTTCGTGGCCTCTGCCTTCTAAGAAAACAAAAAAAGGTAGTATAAGAATGTCACAAATGATGACAATAGGAGAGAGACATGTGGCCAAAGCATAGCTATGAATACTTCGATTTTAATGGATCTAACAAATGTATGGACAAGTATAAAGTATCATTGAAAAAATCTAACATATTATCTTTACCTTGCAATCTTCTAGTTGGTTGTCAAGTAATTACGATGGTACAGGACCCAAGCAAACGATTCCAAAACTTATTGAACTCTAAATATTTATGAAATATTTTAGCATTTTAAACTTTTAAATATTTTAAAAAATATTAGAAATATTGTTTTCTTAAGGAATTTAGACTTCTGTGATCCATAACATTGTTTAGATAATCTTCGGCAAAATCACATAACCAATCTTTTGTCGACGCGTTTCGAACCAACCAGTGTGGTTCATCGTCAGGACAAGTTGAAGAACCAATCCGGCTTAGCTTGATTAAATAGAGTGTGCAGAGACTCAAACGGCTATATTGCCAACGGCTAACCGTTGGCAATATAGCCGTTTGAGTCTCTGCACACTCTATTTAATCAAGCTAAGCCGGATTGGTTCTTCAACTTGTCCTGACGATGAACCACACTGGTTGGTTCGAAACGCGTCGACAAAAGATTGGTTATGTGATTTTGGCGAAGATTATCTAAACAATATTGTTTTCTTATTTCCTAAAATTTTGAAAAGTTTTGTTTCCAAAACCAAAATCGTTTCCCCGCTTAAAGAGTGTTTGCCTTCAATTTAATTTTCACATTCTAATACTATCCATCACCTTGTTCTATTTTTCACCTTCGGGTGCTATAAGATTCAATAAAAAATGGGGAACTTAAGATACCAAAGATGAGTCAATTTAACAGGCTAAAGTTGCTTTAAAGAATGAAGTATTGGGTTTGTTGGTCTCCCATCACATCATAGAGGTTAAGATTAAACTTCAAAAAAATGTACTCTCAAACTCTTGTATTTGATTGTTGGTTTCGCATCACATCATACAGATTAAATTAAACTTAAAAAAATGGCCCTTAAAACTCTTGTATTTGATTGTTGCTTCCGCTTCACATCATAACAGTTAGCAGTTAAAATTGAACTTCAAAAATATGGCCTCTCAAACTCCTCTTGTATTTGATTTCCAATAGGAGGAAAGTCAGGGACACGAGATTATGAGTGTCCAACATGGGACACATAGACCCCTAAAACAGGCACATCAGAACAAGGTCACATTTTTTAATGTTCTGAGATTTTTTTTTAACATTTATTGGTGCCCCAAGTCTTAAACATGTCGAGGCTTGCATTATCCGAGTGCCAAACCCGCATGGGCATGTCTTGCATAGGGCACATTTCCCATGAGTGTCCAATATACTAGGGATGCAAGGCTGCGAGGACATTTCTTGCCTAAAGGAAGGTACTTTTAGGTATCCAATGTTCAAATCAAGACCATATAAAATATGTATATATTGGGTGAAAATATTCACATTTTCTAAGCATTCATCTCCATGGGTAGTGTATGGAAACTACGCTAAAAGGCATGCGTCTACATACGAAAGGCCAGCAATTGATTTCCAAGGAAATTTTCATTATTAGTGGAGTAACCAGCCGATCAATTTCATCTAAACCTTGATGTTTCCCTTTCCTCCATTTTGACTTGCATTATAATGTATACATGTCAGTTTTAGATGAGAGGCCTACATCAACTAATTGATGGATTTGTACAGAAGGATCACTTGTGCTTCCTTTGTTGGACCAAGTTCAAAGTCGGTGCTTTCGGCATGAATGTTGCCTATATTAACTTTAAACCAAACTCGTGACATATATTTCCAGCAAGGATGTTGATTATGCTTAGCCTTGTTTGGTTGTGTATGAAAGTGGTTTGGACCAAGTATGTAGCTGGTTGGAGCTGAGTATGCAGCTAGTATGGTACTATGTGGTTGATTATTGGTGAAATCTCAAGGCAAGAGTACTGAAGGAAAAATGGCTTCTATTTCGCAGGCATATGCAGAGGACAAGAAAGTCCAAGCAATTCTTTCCCCAAGAGTAAACGATTCATACCAAAGCCAAAAAGAATTGTTTGATCGCACAACATTATTAATTTTAATGCTTGACTAGTTCACTCTTCAAGATCTAAGTAGTTCGACAAAACATTTTGCAAGCCTGTTACAGCACTGACCACTAAGAATAAGTGTATTCTACCCTGCTAGCACCCTGAACAAAGCAAGGTATTATTACAATAAGATACAGGCCAAAACAAACATGTTGGTTGCTCTAAACTTTAGGAACTGAAGGGAAAAAAAGCACTGTGTGTTGACACCTAATCCGAAACGGATGAGGTGAAGCTGGACAGTCATCTAGAAGATGAACTGATCCGTTTTGTATATGTATAAATAATAGTAGGCTAATGAATAAAATCACCAATTCTTTGTTGCGCTCAGTATATCTGGAGTTAACCTGGCCTGACATGGTATCAGAGCACAGGTCCCAAAATAGGTTGTAACTCCTGCCCTGAGCACTGTGCTGCTCTGTCCTGCGCCACTCTGTCCTGTCTGTCCTGCGCTGCTCTGCCTCTGCCTGGCGCAGAAAGAATCAATGCCTGGCCATGCCAGAACGTTTCATTCTCTGCGCATCTGACTGTATGAAATTCAGTTTTTTCCATACGCCCAGGTCTTGCTGCTGTTTTGTCTACTAAGGGCAAAGAAAGTGTAATCTATCCCTTTTGAAACCGTGAGTCTGTGGAGGAATTTTGTTTCTGTCGTACAGTTGCTCTCCTCCCCTCCGCTCAAATTCTGGATCAGTCTTCACACTTGCTATTACATCAGTTTGAGCCAATTCTCACCCTTGCCGAGCCATTTGCCTGAGGAATAACACCAGTCTTGATTGAAAATGATCGGAAATGCTGCAGGCCACAGCCATCTGTGCGGATATCTTGAGCAATTCCGCCCTGTATAAAGTTTTTCTCACCAAGAGAGAGCCCCACCATCGTTGTTGGCTTGATCATAACCAGTTGGCCGAGGTTGATCAAGTGCGAAATCCATACTAGTGTTTGGGTATGTGTGCACGTTACAGAGATCTTGAATGCATATAAGTTTTATACGTTAACCATTGTGTTCAGTTTTATGCGTTAACCATTCCATATTTATTAAAATCTGCGCCTGGTATATTATACACTGCACTGGATTTATATGTATATTGAGAGCAAGGTGTCAGGCAGCCTGCTTCGCTGGTGCCTCCACGCAGGAAGGATGGTTCAGTAGACCCAAGTACCGGAGGCGCAATACCGCCATTGCATTGGCTGGTATCTTTCTAGTTTGCATTCCGATTGCAGTCACGTCGGCGGAGCTCGAGCAACGTCCACACTATCGCCTTCAAAATGGCGTTACCACTTACAATTGCTTTATAAATCGTTAGATTGTAATTCGATTTATAAATAAAATTGCATGTTTCTATCTGAGACCGAATGCTTACCCAGATAACAGAGTGTTTTTTAACATAATGGATATGGTAATGGTGGCACTTGTGACAGCGGGGGCATTGGCAGCAGGAATAGTGTATCTGGTGGAAAAGGCCGGAAATACCGATGCCAGCTGGTTGGCCTTCTGGTAACAGTTCGATTCCTTCACCTGTTTTGCTGTCCTTGCCCTCATCCTTCACGTTCTACTCTCCGACATTATTCTTTACAAACAAGCACTAAACCTTTCAAGTTTAAGCCTTTTATAAATAAGACTGGTATTATTAGAACAGCAAGAACGGTTTCCGATTATGGTTTGAAGTGTTTGAAGTCAAAGTGATATTATTGCAGCAGAAAATGAAGTTCGATTTTTTTTCATAAGTCAGCATTATGATATTTAGGGACAATTGATTTCATATACGCTGGGCGGTGGCATCAGAGCACTAACGCTGAATATGTATATGTGCACTAACGTTGTAGTTACATTGACCAGGGTTTGAGTTATGGACGCCATTTAAATAAGTTTTGAATTTTTTTTTGGACACTGTTGGAATATTTTGTGGAGGACATTTTGGAGACATTTGAAGAAAACTTAGTGCATAAAGAATCTGTTGCCCTTTTGAGTATAGTTTTACTATACATCAGTAGAAGTCCTTTTTTTTTATCAGCAAAATTATTTTTCTATCAGCAAAAATAATTTTTGTTACAGTATGCATTCAAAAGAAAGAGAAAGATATTTCAGAGGCAGGGGGGGCAGACATTCTCAAGCAGAAAAGGCAGACTTACATTGCATTCGCTGCAAACAAAAAGGATCTCATGATGCTTCTACATGCAAGCTACCATGGGAAAAGATTGAGCAGAGAAGAAATCAGCAAAAAGGTAAAACTGATGACACAGACAAAGGTAAAACACCTCAATCCGCTCACTATATTGAGGCACAATGTAACATTGGAGTAAATGAAGATATGTTTAATGCTTCACTTACTTCTTCAAAAAATGACTGGTTGCTTGATTCAGGAGCAACCTGTCATATGACTCATAGGAAAGATTTTTTTGAAGATTTCACTGATAATGTTGATGGAGCAGTATACTTTGCAGATCAGTCAAAAATCAAGCCATCAGGGCTTGGCACAGTCAGGCTTAAACTGCCTGGTCTTCCAGACTTTCTTCTGGATCATGTTCTATATCTCCCACAGCTCAAGAGAAACTTGCTGTCCCTGGTCCACATCCGCCAGCAAGGTCACTCCATTCATATGTTTGATGGAAAGCTTGAGGTAAGAAAGGCATCTGACCATTCACCTGTCATGAGGGGTATAGAAGAAGAAAGACTTCTTAAACTGCAAGGAACCTCTGCTCATGCACAGCATTTTTCATATATTTCTCATCATGATGAAGGTACACTTCCATCAAGTTTACTATGGCATGCTAGATTTGGACATTTAAACTATGATAGTCTCCGCTTGTTGAAGAAAAATGGTGTTGCTGGTTTGCCTACAATTCCTAGAAAACATAAACAATGTGATGCTTGCATTCTAGGAAAGCATAGCAAACAGTCTTTTCATGATTCACATTCAAGAGCACATAGGAAGCTTGAACTTATTCATTCAGATTTATGTGGTCCAATGCCTGTTCCTTCTGCAAATGGAAATAAGTATATCATGACATTTATTGATGATTACACCAGAATGTGTTGGGTTTACTTATTGAAGAACAAATCTGATGCTTTTCAAACATTCAAGAATTTTCATAAATGGATTGAAAATGATGCACAATCTCATATTGGGTCTATTCGCACTGATAATGGAAAAGAATATACATCAAATGAATTTGAACACTATCTTCGCCAACATGGGATTAAACATCAAACAACTGTGCCTTATAATCCTCAACAGAATGGTGTAGCTGAAAGAATGAACAGAACAATTTTGAATATGGTACGATCCATGCTTTTCTTCAAAAATGTAAAGACAATGTTTTGGGCTGATGCTGTTCTATGTGCTGCATATATAAAGAATAGATGTCCATCTAGTGCTATAAGAAACAAGACTCCTTATGAATTGTGGTATGGACATGTTCCTTCGGTAAAACATCTCAGGATATTTGGTTCCACCTGTTATGCTTTAATACCAAAGGTACATAGAAACAAACTTGGTGCTAGAAGTCGTAAGTGTATCTTCCTGGGGTATTCAAACACATCTAAAGCATACCGCCTTTATGATGAAGTAAATAAAAAGTTTGTTTTATCTAGAGATGTCATTTTTCTTGAATCATCCAAATCTGACAGTGTTGTTGAGCGGCAACTTGATCGCTTGGATAGATTCACAAAACCGAAATCATTTCAAGAGTTTGATAATCAGGTTCCACATCTTGAAGGGGGGATTCCTATACTAGATCAACATGTGGAATCTTCTTCTGAAGAACAATCTCCCCTGCATGACACTCCAACAACGGATGATGCTTTAAGTGATGTAATTGATAGAATTGGGAGACTCAATCTTGATTCAGACCCAACTCAATCAACAGAATAGCCTGGACCATCTCAGAAAGGTCCCCCAAAGTGGCTGACAAAGACACTTGAAAGTGTTCATCCTGATGAAATTGGAAAAACAGGAACCAGAAATTCAAACCGACAAGATGGAGGTGATGTAGATAACTCTAATTCACCTGTTGATATGGATGTTACTTATGATTGTGAATTGAACTTGTCTACAGATTTTGAACCAACTTCCTTCAAAGAAGCTGCTTCTCATGATGAATGGAAAGAAGCGATGCAGAAGGAGTATGATGCCCTCATAAAGAATGGCACTTGGAAGCTGGTTGATCCTCCATTTGGAACTAAACCAATTGGCTGCAAGTGGGTCTACAAGAACAAGTACAAAGCTGATGGCTCACTTGACAAGCACAAAGCTAGGCTTGTGGCAAAAGGTTTTGCACAGAAGGAAGGGGTCGATTATGAGGAAACTTTTGCTCCCACAGCAAAATGGGCCACCATCCGGACACTCTTTGCACTAACTGCTTAGAACGGTTGGAAAGTCCATCAAATGGATGTAAAAACTGCATTCTTGAATGGAGATCTAAAAGAGAATGTTTTTATGTCCCAGCCTGAAGGATTTGCTGTGAAAGGACATGAACACAAAGTATGCAAACTTGTGAAGTCCTTGTATGGCCTCAAACAAGCACCACGAGCCTGGTATGAAAAACTAACTGAGCATCTTCTGAAACTCAACTTCAAACATTTTGATCTTGATGATGCAACTTTATTTGTCAAGAAAGTTGGCAAAACAGTTGTATATCTTGTGGTATATGTAGATGATCTTTTAATGACAGGGAACAATGAAAGCTATATTGCATCCATAAAGAAAGAATTAGGAAATTTTTTTGAAATGACTGATTTGGGCTATGTTCATTACTATCTTGGCATTGAAGTAACCCAACATCCAAAGTCCATATTTCTTTCTCAAAAGAAATACATTGGAGATTTGTTAAACAGATTTGGCATGACAGAGTGCAATCCCCTTTCTACTCCAATGGAACAAAACTTGAAGCTCACATCTATTGAAGGAAAGGAATTTGAGGATGCAACAAGGTATAGACAGCTTGTAGGAAGTCTCATCTACCTCACTACTACCAGACCAGACATTTCATTTGCTGTTGGAATCCTCTCCAGGTTTATGCAAAAGCCTTGTGAGGGACATTGGTCTGCTGCAAAAAGAGTTCTAAGGTACTTGAAGGGAACTCAAGACCTTGGAATCAAGTATACACAGGTGGACGACTTCAACTTGATTGGATACTCTGATTCAGACTTCGATGGAGACAAAGAAACTGGGGTATCTACTTCAGGATATGCTATGAGTCTTGGATCGGGAGCTGTCTCCTGGAGATCACGCAAACAATCAGTACCAGCAGATTCCACAACAGAAACAGAATACGTGGCAGCAGCTGAAGCAACGAAAGAAATTGTGTGGCTCAGGAAAATTCTTGAAGATTTGCAAGTAAAACAAATACAATCTACTCCACTCATGATTGATAACACCTCTGCAATAAAGTTGGCCAAGAACCCAAAGTTCCATGATCGTACTAAGCACATCAATACTAAATATCATCTGATCCGACATCATGTTGAGGCCAAAACAATCCATCTCCATCATTGTTCCACAAACGAGCAAATTGCAGACATCTTCACCAAAGCGCTTGGAAGAGAAAAGCTTGAAAGATTCAGAACGATGCTTGGACTCACCAACATCCCTTCAGATTAAGGGGGGGAATGTTGACACCTAATCCGAAACGGATGAGGTGAAGCTGGACAGTCATCTAGAAGATGAACTGATCCGTTTTGTATATGTATAAATAATAGTAGGCTAATGAATAAAATCACCAATTCTTTGTTGCACTCAGTATATCTGGAGTTAACCTGGCCTGACACTGTGCACAGATGACATATAATAAGTTATTTCCTAGAAAGAGTAAATAGATGAAAATCAAAGAAAGGTCCAGAATAGAAAGGAAATTTACTTGATCTGTTGTTCCTGTTGTTCATCATTCACAACTTGTGCACCTTTTGGGAGCTTTGCAGAGTTAACTTCAAGTTGGTGACAACGATCTAAGTGTGCTTTCTTGAACTCCTCTTCCATCTCTTCCATCTCTGATTCTCTTTTTGTAATATCGGCATTCAGCTGATCAATTTGTTCTCTATAACTTTGCTCCAAATAATCCACCTGCCCGCAATTTTCAATTAGCATAGCACTCGTGGGAACCTCAAAAAAAACAAAAGAAGATCAATTCTGAACAAGACATATATAGTTAAACATATTGGGTTTTAACATTAAAACTACATGTCCAAAGGACAACAACAGTTTAAGCCTCACATAAAATTATACACAAGGTGCAAGTCCAAGACACTAACTGAACTACTATAGGTTGTTGTGTTTCAACTTCCATGTGCTCTAGTCTCAACCATAAATTAATCATACTTCTTTCTTACATTCCTCATGCTGCTCTGTAGCCCTTTGTCTAATAATCTTAATTTCTTCATCTTTCATACGCAATTTTGATGAGACTATACTAATTGTCTCTTCTAAATTTTTACTGTGCTCCTGTTGTTTAGCAACTTTAGTCTTAAACCAAGACAACTTCTGATTGTCCTCATCCATTTGCTTCATGGGTTCCACAACCATTTTATGATATGATCTCATCTCATACTTCAACCTTGCTTTGCCTGCAAAATACTCTTGCACTTTTCTAATAGCTCCACTAAAAAATAAAAAATTACTCACTAGCATCAGAGTACATGAACCAAAAAGCATCTCCCACCTAATGCGTCTTAGACATTACACAATCAATCAAAGAATCCTCCTGTGCGTAATCTGACTTTCCTAATAAATAATGTGTCTATGCTTAATGAGCTGTAACTATGTTAGGAGACACCCAAAAATTTGTTGCACACTTTAAATTAGAAACAAAATTTCTGCAATCCACCCCTTTGTGATACATGTCATATAGACTTCAAAGAAGTAAGTAATACAAACCTTTTGAATGTCTGTTGAAAATCTCCATCTCTACTTTTGTTGCGAAGTAACCATATAGTACACATTTTCCACTTGGATAAAACAATACACGACGTCGCTCCCAGTCATCTTTTCCTCTCCCTTCCTTTAAAAATTGTTTCTGTAACCGCTCTGCCTCCAAGTATCCCATTGCAGATTCCTCAAATATAAGAACACTCATTCCACGATGTCCCTTTGGGCCATATGCATGTCTTGCCTTCATGGCTTTATATCCTTTGAAATACTCCAGTAATTATTTATTTCCCATTCCAATCCACTGGAAAAAAATAAACAATTTCATGAAACCAAAGCATAAGAAAATAAACAATGCACGCAAGGACTACACTGCGGCCTTCTCTGCGGGAATCGATCCCAGAACTCGCTGAAAAATAGATTTGCCATGACTTTCTCGCGATTAAGGGATTGAGCAGAATTTAAATCAAACCCATCACCATGCATATCCTCCACCACAGATTCTGCACCCGTCGAACCTCCCCCTCTTATCGATTTTCCAGCTAATATGACATCTACCATTTCTTGCAGATTAACAAACTCACAAATTACCGCTTTCCTTGATTCCCTCACAAATGAATTCATGCCCTGCAAATCAAAATGCGTAATATACAATTTTCTGCCACAATCTAAAACATTAAAAATGTGACCAGACAGTGAAAAAGATGTTAAGATCACTCAATGCCGCTGAACTCTTAGCATTCAAGATATTGAAAGAGTATAAGCTATAAAGAACTGATATAGAAACTAAAATAGGGGTTTATACGAAAATTTAAAGAAGGTTTTGATCCATAATTCAAAAAGGGTTTTGACCCAAACAGAAATTCACACTGGGTTTCCAGCCAAACATAAAATCAAACAGGGTTTTGATCGAAACCAAAAGTTAGAAAAGGGCTTTAAGCCAATTTTCCTACCTATTATTTAAACGAATTTTTCGCTGGTCAATTTTTTTTATAACATGTTGGGCCGGATCAAAAAATCAAAAAGTATTTTAGAACAGGCACGGAATTCAAGTCGCAGTTCAAAATATATTCTAGAAAGTTAAAACAGAGTTTGGACCTACAATTCAAACCGAGTTTTAATCCAACATAGGACATTCAAATACATACTTGAATTGCGTCAAGTTTAAGCAACAGTGACATTATGCCCTCGGTGATCTTCAAGCGTTCCTTCTCATTCTGAAGGATCGACTCACCACTTCACGATCAACAAAACGCCATCATATATCTTCGGCCTTTGCCTTGACATCCCGTATAACCCTTAAATTCTTTAAAGGTGCACCCTTCCTGGTGAAAAACCCTCTGAAATACGACTGAATTTTGTTGGCTGCAGAAGTCTCATCCAATAGAGGAACCAAAACCTTCTTAATCCCTGAAGACGATACAGGAGTCTCAGAATTGACGGGTATCGAAATAACCTTCTTGGGATTAGGTTTTGAATGACCATTTTCAATGGTCATCGAACTCAGACTTGGCGAGGGATGATCGGAAGGACCATGGACTGGAACTGTGAATGTCTTGGGCTTAACCTTCGGAGCGCCCCAGAAATCATATTCGGGTTTTGTTGGAGTCACATTGGATGTAACGTAGGGATGAGCAATGTAAGGACTACACTGCGGCCTTCTCTACGGGAATCGATCCCAGAACTCGCTGAAAAATAGATTTGCCATGACTTTCTCGCGATTAAGGGATTGAGCAGAATTTAAATCAAACAAAATCCTGGAAATGTTGTTGTTATCTGGATGCCTCAAACAAAATCCTGGAAATGTTGTTGTTATCTGGATGCCTCTGCAAAATAAATATTTATAGAGAATGAGTTCGATTCTGGAACTTTCTGGAGGCTCATTTCGCTCAGGTTCAGTTTAGTTCGTGGAAGAGCAAAAAGCGGAAAGCAGGTCGTGTTGAAAGAGCAGAAATCAGGAAAGCAGTTTTGGGTCTGAGATATTTAACCAGAACAAAAATCGGGAAAGCAGTTTTGGTGAGAAAGACGATATAAAATGTGGACGCCACGTGTCAATGTCAGAAACAAAAAGACGACGAAAATCTCTTTCAAAAGAAAGCCTATCGACCTAAATATATCATTTTGTCATTATTTTATACACATATTTGCGTTTGTGTGCTGTCCCCATCAATTTGTCCTGAAATATACAGCTAGCTGTCGCTACAATTTCGTTGCTCCCTCCCTACTTTTGGTGTGAATAGAAAATGTGGTTGTAGACTTTTGTTATGTTCCATAATGTCGTTATAACAATATGCTCCTTTTATTTCCAACGTTCAGATGGACTTTGGCATGGCCGTTCATTGTTTCGTCTGGTAAAGTTGAAGGCTTAAATGTAATTTATTATATATTATGGTTTTGGGAAAATATTTTTACCTTATTTAATGTGTGAAATATAATGTCATATTATTTAGGTTTTCATAAAGATTTGAGACGACAATTTCGCAGGGTGAATTTTCTCGTTGGATGCGTTTAAGGCAAATTAAAAAAAAAATTTAATTTTAATTTATTTATTAATTTATTAGTGATTATAATTTATATGTATTATTATTAATTATTTTTGTCTCCACTAAATAAAATTTTGGTTCTTATTATTTATTTATTATTAATTATAATTTTATATTTGGAAAGTAGGAAAAAATTTAGTAAAAATTATATCATCACGAACCATCCAATGTGATTCAAAGTTTTTTTTTTTTACTGTAACGGTTATGATTTTTATTGCTTGGCGGCAAAAAAGCTACCGCGTGCTGGTTACATTGAATTAGGTTCTCAAATTTCTTGATCCACCGAATTCTCGATTCAAGACGAATCCATGGACAAGCTTGGATTCTTAAACTTCTGATGGGGAAAAAACGCAGCGACTCTGCCTATCAGATCTGGACATCAATGATGGAGCGATGGTCCACACGATCAAAGCCTGATACTTGATGCCCCTGGGCGATTTCATAAATTGACCTGCTTAAACCTGGAGTGTATTACGCTGACCACTGAGTCGACTGCCAGAAGAACGATCGGATCAGAGTTTCTTCAATTGATTTGTCGACTTCCCGTTTTAGACATCAATACATGATTTCCTCTGGACAAATCTGTAGAATAGTAATGCATTTCCTTGGGCGATAACTTGCTGTCTATGACTGATTAATCCGAGGCTTTATTAGGCTCGCTGATTAGAATGGCAAGCACTTACTTGATTCAGCGTTCCCTTTGCAGAGGTCCGGGCGGGAACCGATGGGGTGGAGCAAGCTGTTACCGGATCCTCTTTCTGATGATAAACAATAATCTGGAGAGGAAAGAGTTGCTAACAGACTCTGCGGATTTGTGGACTGATACAGAGGAAGGCCCCGAATAATGCTGCCATTCAAGGCTTTTTCCAACAGTGGGTTTGGGAACCAGAAGGAGAAACTTTTAATACTTCCAATAGCTCACCTGTACCGTAGAATTGACCAAGCAGTCACGCATCGTCCATGACAGTTCAGTATTCTGCTGGAGACAGAGTCTAATAGACTGCCAGAAACAGAGAAACCAGAGTAACAGTTTTCCTTGATTGCCTGCCCTTGGAGTTTGGTGAAGTTGAACCTGGAAACCAGAGCAGAACAGCAAATCCTGAAGGGGTCCAAGATTGTTGTCTCAATAGCTGATCCCATAAACTTCAAGATCAATAGCCTGGAAAAGCCTATTAAGGGATACTACAGAGAGAATCAACCGAATTGACTGAAAGAGTTCTTTGGCTTTTGCCAGAGCCAAGATTTGCTTCCGAATCTGCCTCAGAATTTAGCTGCCTCAGAATGTGGTAGAAGGATATTTTCCGAATTTTAGCCACTAAGGGTCTAATTTTCTTGAGAATATGGTCCAAATGAATTTGCAAAGGATTTGAATGTGAATTCATAGCTTGAATGATAATCCGAGAGTCTCCAAAGACTGTCAGGGATTGAATATTCCAGATGAGAGCGAGAGTCAGCCCCTGCCATAAAGCTAGAGCCTCTGCTCTATTGTTAGTTTCGATGCCTAAACCCCAGTGAAACCTGAATAAACAGGTGCCATCAGGTTTCAGAAGAACTCCACCTCCACCCGCAGCACCCGGATTGCCTTTAGAGGCCCCGTCAAAGAATAGACAATGGTCATCTAGGGCCGATCTCCACTTTAGAAATTCCTGTTCTTCTAGACGAATTTCCCACATTGCATGGCAAGAGGCTGGGGAAGTAGTGATGGATTGATTTTTTGGGACAATTTCTTTCAGCCAGAGCTCCTCCTCACTGTCGAGCTTCGCTTCATTCCTTAAGGCTGGCTTGACATCCAACGTTTCTCCCAATATAGCTTTAATTTTGGAAATTACGTTGTTTGCTGTGCAGCTTTCTCCTCTAAAAATTCTGTTATTCCTTTCCAGCCATAACTTCCAGCATGTGAATTTAGGGGTCCACATCCAAGCAGTTTTTAACAGATTTTTTTTTTTATTGAGGCAAAAAGGTGATAGCTTGGCCCACTCATGGAGGAGATTTGACACATTACTTGGCAGCTCAAACTTGTTCGCCATTGAACTCAGAACCCCCTTCCAGACTGTCTTGGCAAAGGGGCACAACAACAGCAGGTGATCAGCTGATTCTTCCTCTGAAATACATAATGGGCATCTAGTTGGCCCTTCCATTCCCCGTTTTCTCAGGTTGTCTCCTGTTAGCACACTGTTATGGGCAAGCGTCCAGCTGAAGAAGTCGATTTTTGGAAGAGAAGGGAAGCTCCATATGAATTTCCATGGCGATGGATCTGGGGGAACATTCTGAACAGCAATCAATCTTTTGTATCCTTCAGCTGCTGAGTAGGTACCTGTATGGGAGCCCCACCCTCTTTTGTCCTTGGCTGTAGCAGACAGAGGAGATTTCCCTTGCAGATTGTCTAACAGTAAAGAAGCTTCTGTATGCAAATGTTGTGGAACCTCTCCTAGGTTCCAGCTGTCCCATCTTCTGTCAGCATCCTCCGTCCAGTTGGAAATGTCCCAAAGGGTTTCTTTATTGTTGGATTGCAGCCATAGTTTAATATTTGCCAGGCCTTCTTTCTGGTGTAGAGGTTGATCTCCAAGAATCTGATCTTTCCATATTCTAATTTTCTTCCCATTGCCTGGGATCCAGTAGAGATTGGTAATGAAGTTCTCCAGGGCTGCGTTACATAGCTTGGAAATAGGGGAACCTTTGGATTTTTTTGGTGGAAGTTCCAGACATCTCAGACGTTGACCTTGGTAGTATTTCTTCCACAGTACTTTTTTGCTCCAGCTTATTTTCCCTGCCACAATATTCCACAAAATTTTTGAACCTAGAGCAATATTTTGAGCTGCCAAGTCTCTCATTTGCAGACCTCCTTCTATGAATGGTTTCTTTATGGTATCCCAATTTACTAAGTGAAGTCTTCTTTCATTGTTTTTCCCCCCTTCCCACAGGAATCTTCTCAGTAAGCCTTCCATTTTATTGAGAAAGGTTTTGGGGGCAAGGAGAATGGAATGCTGATAAAGAGGCATGCTTGTTAGGACAGATTTTATAAGAATTGTTTTCCCGGCAGTGTTCAGCCAGGAGGCTCCCCAGGCTTGTATTCTGAGCTTTAACTTGTCTAACAAGGGCATCCAGTGGGCGACTTTAGGATTGGATCTGAAAATTGGGATCCCAAGGTATTTGAAGGAATCCCAGTCCTGACAGATTTTCATTTCCAGAAGCCTAGCTATGTCAGCAAGATTTTTGGCTGAGCAGTTCCAGCCATAGATTGTACTTTTTGAGTAATTTATTTTACTGCCGGATGCTTCCTTATAGATGTCCAGTTCCTTTTTGAAAGCTCTGGCCGAATTAATGCTCGCTCCACCTAGCAGCAGAGTATCATCGGCAAATTGAGCATGGTTTATATCTTTGACATTATGCACCATTCTAAGGCCTGGCAGAATTTGGATTTGCTGGCAGAATTCAAGCTGGAAACTAAGAACTGATGCTTGAATAGCATAGAGCAGCGGGGACAGCGGACAGCCTTGTCTTAATCCCCTGGAAGCTGTAAAGAATTCAGTCGATCGACCATTAACCAACGGTGCAATCCAAGGAGAGGCAATGCAGGCTTTCACCCAGTTTATGAAATTTAGTGAGAAACCCATTTTCATCATAACAGCAAACAGAAAGTCGTGCCTCACCCTGTCGAAGGCATTAGCCAAATCTAGTTTTATTACCATTCCTTTCTCTTTTCTCTGGCCACTTGAATGGACTGCCTCTTGAACCAGCACTATATTATCCAGGATCTTTCGCCCTTTGATGAAGCCTCCTTGGTTTTCCGGTATGATGTCCGGCAAAATATTCTTGAGGCGATTGGAAATTATTTTGGTAATCAGTTTATAACTAGTATTACACAAAGATATGGGTCGAAATCTACTGAATTCTGAGGCTCCTTTCTCTTTCGGAATCAAAGCAAGGAAGGCTGAATTGGTACTCCCTCCTATCTTTGCACAGAGTTGGGACTTCCTGACCATTCTCAAGAGGTCTTTTTTGATAGTTGACCAGCAAGATTGATAGAATCTAGCTGAGAACCCATCAGGCCCTGGCGCTTTGTCCGGTTCCATGCCATCCACGGCTTTCTTAAGTTCTTCCATGCTGATCAGAGCAGTCAGCATATTATTGACAGAGTCTTTCACACAGATGGGGATTAGATTATACGGATAGGCTTGAGGGTCTATCGGCTGGTCATCTGGCGCTGAGTAAAGATCTTTAAAAAAGGAAAATGCTGCTCTCTTGATACCTTCAAAATCATTAACCACTGCCTCTTGGAATCGGATTTCTGAAACATTTTTGAATTGCTTTCTAGCTTCGGCATGCCTGTGGAAGAAACTTGTATTTTTGTCTCCGGCCTGTAACCATAAATTTCTAGATTTTTGCCTCCAATACTCTTCTTCTTCCCTACTAGCTTTATGAAGGGCTTTTTGCAGCTCAACTTCTTTTTGGAGAAGACTTTGGGTAATAACTGAATCCTCCATTGATGATTGATGAACAACAAGGTTTTCTAAAGACTCTTTTCTTTTGGAAGCAGGGGTTTTCAAAGTTTTAGCCCATTCCTTTAGTCTTCTCTTAAGAGCCCGCAACTTTTCCTCCCACACGAAGAAGGGGGATCCCTTTATTTTCCGATTCCATTCTTCTGAAACCAACTCATTGAAACCCTCTTGCTGAATCCATAATGGACTAAATCTAAATGGAATTGGGCCCAGAGAATCATCCATGGAGAGCTCGAGACTTATGGGTTTATGATCGGAAGTGCAGTTGGGCAGAATTTTGGAAGAAGCCATAAGCCCGGAGGTGAGAAAGGAGGCTTGGACAAGGAATCTGTCCAACCGAGCAGCTATATGGGTGGGGCCTAGTCTTTTATTAGACCAAGTGAATTTCCCAGCTGATGGTTTGATGTCCTCCAAATCCCAACCAATCATAATATCTTCTACCCATTCTCTGGACGGATCCCTTACCGGGGAACCTCCTTTTTTCTCTTCAGCTGCTAGAGTAACGTTCAGATCCCCTGCAATAATGATATTTTCTGGGTTGTGCAAAACAAGAAATGACTGGAGCGAGTCCCAACAAATTTTTTTCTCCGATGGAGAGACCGGAGCATAGAGGTTAAATATACTTACTTGTTGACCAGAATCTTTGTGGAGGAGCTGAGTGAAAATCCAGTGCTGGCAACTTTCTTCCTGAATCAAGTCGTATTTGGAGCTGTCCCAGAAGGAGGCAATCCCACCAGAGGCGCCTCTAGCACTGACAGCTCTACCAGGGCCTTTGCGCCAAAAGGTTTTGCTGGTTTGGAGGAGAAGAGTGTCCTCCAGTTTTGTCTCCTGGATGAGAAAGATTTCAGGCATATGCAACCTCACAATATCTTTCAGGGCCTCTTCTTTCAGCCTGCTACCTAATCCTCTGCAATTCCAGGAGACGTATTTCATTATTTATTGGAGTGGGGGGGGGTGGCCCCTTTTGGAGCCTTGTTATGCTTGCGCCCGGATCTTGTGTTCATCATTCCCTTTAGAGTTTTCTGAGAACCTTGGAGAACATCCATGTAGGTTTTCTCCTCTCTCTGTTTTTTCTTGGATTTCCGGCCCCTGGTCGATTTGATAGGAGTTATTTGTGTGCTGTCTGATTCGGAGTCTCTTTCTTCTGAATCTTCCCCTGATTCAGAGGCAAGGCTTATGTGTTCATCATTGCCTGCTTTTTCCCCTTGATCTGCCTTGACTGGTTGGGCATTTGATTCTTCTTCGGTGTCCTTCCTTTTCTTTGGTTGATCTTCAGTTTCTTCATTTTTCTCTGAGGTCTCCCCCTTTTCAAGGGAGGTTGGGCCTTCATGTGAGACTGGATTGGTCTTGTCATTGATCTGGGGATTTACCTTTGATCCTGATTGCTTTTTCTCATTCGGCTTTGTGACTACCTTTCCCTTTTTTATTTCCTTCCATCCTTCTTCTTCCTCTTTGTCCCCTGAAGGTGCTTTGGGGCAGTTTCGTTGAAAATGGCCGTGCTCATGGCAGATTCTGCATTTGAATGGCAGTTGCTCGTAGTCCAACTTCTGGTAATGGTGCCAATCTCCCACTGAAAGCTTGATGGCTTCCGGTAGCCCAGCTTCTAGGTCAACTTCCACGCATATTCTGGCGCAAGTGTATTGGCCCTTGTTATCAGCTTTGTCTATGAATCTGCCCAAACCGTTTCCTATCTTTTGCAGAGCTTGAAAGCTCCAGCAGTGTATTGGCAGGTTGGGGAGCCGGACCCAAACAGGGACCTCCTTTGGGACATCAACTGAGGGATCAAAGTCGGGCGTCCATTTATTCAGGAAGAGACCTTGGTTTCCCATGAAGTATGGACCGTTTCTGAACACCAGATCTCGGTCTTCTTTGGTAGTGAATTCGAAGATGAAGAAGCCCCTTCCAACCGCATAGCTGATCACATTATTGGGGAGGAGAGGTCTCCAGTTTCTTTGCACCCATTCATCGGTCGATTTTGAAGTTGGCCACCGGCCCATAAATTGCCCTACTAAACCTCTATCAGCCAAGGCAAGGGCGATTTTGATAGTTTGATCTTCTGGCAAAGCTATTTCTGGGATTTCTTCCAACTTTTTTATAAATTTCGGGACTTCAGGATGATTTCGGGGTTTCCCTCTCTGCGAAATTATGCGTCTGAATGCTTCTGCTGGGGATATCGGAGGGGTGGGAGAGGTCTCCGCACCCCCTGGAGCAGCCATGGCGGCGGCAGCTGATCTCTGACCTAGTTGAACGCAGCACAGCGCGCGTTCCTCCACTCTCGATGTCACCAACCATAATGTGATTCAAAGTTAAAGACAAGATATTTGTTAATTATTTTATTTAGTTGTTATTAATTTATTACTAATTATACTTTTATATTTATTAATTAATTATACTTTTATATTTATTAATTATTTTATTTTAATTAAAGTATGGACATAATATTGTTTTTTTAATAAATTAATATGTTTATTTATAATTTGAAATTTATAATAATCATAAATTAAATTATTATTATTATTAATTTTATTTTCATTAATTGTTTTTAAAAGTATAAATAAGTTGACTATAAAACAATTTTTTAATATTGTTGGTTCAAATTTTGTCATAAAACAATATGTTTATTTATAATTTGAAATTTGTAATAATCATAAATTATATTATATTATTATTATTTAAAGTAATTTTATTTTGATTAATTGTTTTTAAAAGTATAGATAAGCTAACCATAAAATGTATTGTTAAGGCAGTTTTTTAATATTGTTGGTTCAAATTTTGTCTAATTTATGTGTTGTGCTTGGAGATGTGTGAGATGTGCGATAAGATTTTTGGATTAGAATATATATATATATATATATATATATATATATATATATATATATAAAAGAAAGAGATTGATTAACCTCTATTTAAATAGATATGGGCTATTAAGAAGGTAAGAGATTCTTAATGATTTTGACCATGAGTATGATTCAAAATTCAATTATTGCACAAGGGTAATGAGTGCTATAGTATAGGAGAGATGTTAAGTTATTATTGTATTAATATGGGGTAAATGTTGCTATGTTATTATTGCATTGAGAGTAATGAGGTGTTTTAAACTATCTTAATGGGTGTCAAAGCTTAACATTGGGATGGCTTCGAATATATATATTTTATAATAATGATTAACTTCCATTTAGGCTCGTATAGTTTATCAAACTTTAAGAAGGTAAAAGATTCTTAATGATTTTGAGTATGCTTACCATTCAAAATATAATTATTGCACCTATATTGTTACATTATTATTGTGTCATGGGGGTAGATGTTATTACCTTGTTATTGAGTGGAGAGTAACAAAATGTTTTATAACTCAATATGGAAGAGATGTCCTTAATGTTAACTATCATTATATATACATACATACATATATATATATATATATATATATAGATATAGGCCCACGAGGCTTAGAATAGATGGTGATGGGTGTACTGTCACTCTGTGATGTGAAGGGGCTTAGAATAGATGGTGATGAGTGTATTGTTAAGTCACTCTGTGATGTGAAAGATGGTGATGGGTGTACTGTTAAGTCACTCTGTGATGTGAAAGATGGTGATGGGTGTACTGTTAAGTCACTCTGTGATGTGAAGGGGCTTAGAATATATGGTGATGGGTGTATTGTTAAGTCACTCTGTGATGTGAAGGTCACTAGTTCTGTGGGCAAAATTCTAACCATGTTAAGGGCTAGTGATTTTGATGGCTTAGATGCCCCTTGGTTTGGGTTTCTCAAGTCACAGATCAAGCCCAATGTAATCTCTCGAAAATTCAGATAACTTAGCTAATAAGAATTAACTTTAAAAAACATAGATTTATGTTTTTTAAATTAAAACTAAAAATAGACAATATTATAAATTTTATTACATAAAAATAATAATAAAAAATTATTTTTGAATATGAATTATGAATTATTTATGGAAATACATAAACATTTGTTGATTTCACTAATTTCTATTTTCTAATAATAATAATAATGATAAATAAAATTATTATTATATTCATATATATAAAAAATAAATTTCAAAAATTATATTTAATAAATTTCAAATTTTAAAATAAATATAAATTAATCTATTTATTAAACATTTAGAATTTACTATAACCTTGCAAGATTTATATTAATTTTTGCATATGTTTTTAATAATTGCAATTCTCAAAATCAACACCCTCACTAAAGGATGAAAAGTAAAAGTATTGGTTTATCAATAGGTTAAAAAGGCAAATCTTACTTGTACAAGTATATGAGTATTTTGTACAACAATTTATTATGGGTAAAGTTTAAAAGGAATGCTGAAAACGTTGTAAAAAAAAGGGTTAGTGTACACTTTGAAATTGAGGAGTTAAAATGAAGTAAAGTTTTATTTTATGTGGTAAAGCATATTTGTAAAGGTGGAAGATGTGGAATTTGTATATTTAAAATTGAAAAATAGTTAAAATTTTGATGTTAAAAATAAAATAAAACGAAATTAATTTTACAATTATATTTTTCTAATTTTTATATTTTCTGATTTTATTTTATTTTAAATATAAATATATAAATTTTATTATTTCATATAATCGTTAATTTTAAGAAAACTAATAAATATTATATTTGTTAAACCCTATATCTTACTTTTTTTATATCTTATTTTTGTAAAATTAAATGGTTCTTAGTTTAAGTAGTTGGGATTGTGGGTTGTCATCAAGCCCACTAGGTTCAAGTCTCTGAAGTCATGTTGAAGCCTATATTGATTAGGCTCAAGAAGTAGGTGGCCTTAGTGATTTTTCAATCTGTCCGTGGTCAATATGGGAAGTCTAGGATCTTGCTTAGACATTGGGTCTTTCTTGTTAAAAAATAAATAAATATATAATAACAAAATGAAAAGTAATAAAAGTTTTGTAGATTGCAACATTTTGTATTCATGATCAAAATGAAAGATTACATCTCTATCTTTTCCAAAATCCTGAGAGATACAAATAGCCCATAAGACCAGCATTACCCATATTAAATAGACATCAAAGCCAAAAGATGCTCATATGTTCAATAGTGATCAAAGCTACAAACATACGACAGTTAATCTGTACCATGAGAACATAGAATTAGCCTATTTATGCCTTCAAAATTTAGATCCAATTAAGGCAGAAATCCATGATAACTAAAACCACATAACAAACTTGTCCAAGAGTTGTGAACAAGAAAAGTGATGTCCAGCGAGAACTTAAAAACACTATCCAACACTAACTCCAAACAATTGTAATCAACCTCCTCAGAAAAATACCATTACTCCATGAAAACCAGAAAAGAGGTCACCATAAGGCACATAGAACCATAAGTGAACATGACGTGTCGTTAAGAACTCAGGAATTGCCACAGTTTCGATGCAAAAAGTAGACGATAAACAACAATAGCCTCCAAAACAAATGCACTAGAGATGTATGAATGGTCCATGATATAAAACTACTCAAAGCTCTTGTGAACCATAAATGAACACGACGTGTCATTAAGAACTTGAGAATTGCCACAGTTTTGATGCCAAAAGTAGACGATAAACAACAATAGCCTCCAAAACAAATGCACTAGAGATGTATGAATGGTCCATGATATAAGACTACTCAAAGCTCTTGTGAACCATAAGCAACCCAAAAATGTGCAACAATACACATGTACGTGAACAGAAAGAAGAGGCATTGTCGCACCAAAAAGCACTACATCCATTTAAAAAATAAGAACCATCAACAACATTTTACATAAAGGCGTTGAAACAGTTACACCATAATAATATTGATGCCCATAACCACAGATCTTTGAACTGAGGAGGCTGAAAAGAAACCAACTGTAAAGGCTTAAGGCCCTCCAAAGAAGCACCAGAATAACAACAATACCACTTCACCACAATGATATCCAAAAGAACTGGAGCAAGATAACGAGCAAAAATATGGCAAAGCTATATACTCCATAATGAAAATAAGATGAGGACCACCCTGTTGAATCCAAACCTGAAGAACACATGCAAAAATCTATTACAAAATACCCGAAACCACTAATGTTTGTCATTATCAGAGGAAATTAGAGCGGGTGTCTAGGCACTATTAGCCGGAGGATCTTTGAGGTCACTAGAGGCAGAATCACTCACTAGGAAGCTTTCTACCTGAGCCAAGCGAGAGTCCACATTATCCAAGTAGAATCTTTGGTTGTGAGGCATACGTTTGATGTCCTCAAATGGAGAGAAAACAATATAATTCTCCACTTGTTTATCTTTAAAAATAAGACACAATGGAGTAGCCATTTGTTGATGTAGATCTAGAGATTCATAAAATGGAGTCGCATTTTCCTAAATCTATCAAGATCAGGAACCCATTTCATATCCTCCCTGACCAACTTAGAGTTTGTTGTAGATCTGATATGAAATAGCTCTGATACCACTTGTTGTAGATCTAACCCAGAAATATTATAGATCTGATATAAAAATATAAGACAATGCAAATGAACCCAGAAATAATATGAAATGATTCTTTATTGATCAAACCCTTAAGGTAGGGCAACACCATACATTCACTCCTTAAGCAAGGAGAACACTCCACAAGCCATATGCATGTTCATACAATAATCCTTGACGCTCCCTCCGTGTGGAGTCTTTAGCCTCTATATAGGCCTCATACATACAATACCATGGGTCATTACCATGGTTCCCTCATACCATCAACTAATACCATGGGCCCATCACATTATTACTAACTACTTGTCGTCCCTTACATGATGTGGGTTAACCACCTTATTTATTACTATGGCCCATCCCTTTATTACATTATTACCTTGGGTACCTCCCTTGGTACCCCATATTATCCCCCCTAGGTATATAACAGAGTCTAAGTGATAAGGTTGATCCTCTGCCTCTTTGTTCTCCAATAATAAGATTTCTCTCCTCATTTCCAAAGGAATAACATCAAAAAAGGTAGCAATAGAGTCATAAGCAAAAGGACAAACCCTTTTGTGCCCTATGTTACCTCCTCCACCCCTCCTACTACTCATTTGCTACTTGGGAGGCATGAGCACAACCGCAAAGGAACATTATGGACAAAGACTAAAATAATTTATGCCTGTGAAGCTAGAAAAAGGATGACACAAAACCCTGAACTCCAAACCCGAAGACAACTAAATCATCCCCTAATTGTCACACTATAACAACAAAACCCAACAAATTCCTGAGATCACCACATCTCAAAAACATGATACAACCCAGAAACAACCAGTAGAAGTTCCTTATACATAGGCTTCACATAAGAACTCTATACCAATGCCCCAAATCCCTAATTTTATCAACAAACACAAGAGACAGTCCAATTCAACCAAATTAATTGACCAAATATTCTAATTTAGTTGAAAATTTATAGTATACTGTGTGTTGTGTTCATTGATGTGCTCGATGTTTCAGGGGAACACTTCACCCATATTTAGGGATAATGTCCCTAAACATGGGTGACGTGTTCACCCGAAACATCGAGCACATCAATGAGTACAATGCACAATATACCAAAAGTTTTCAACTACATCAAGTTATGGACTGTGGAAATATTCAGATATTCTAATGTCCAGAGCTTCAAATGCTAGATGCATCTAAGAGAGAGAACATAGACTCAACAATATGACCCAAACATCAACAATTACCCATAAAAACCCAAAATATTTCCTCATTTCTTACACAAATTCTCATTCGTGATACAAATCCATTGATTCAAACATAGATCTTCATCTAGATGTAAGTTTTACAAAGTAACATTATGCATAGAAATACAATTGTGACAGATTCATCAATGATCTAGTGGGAGAAAGATAAGAAACTACACTTTTCTCATTAAGTCATCAAAATCAAAATGTGTTACATAGGTAGTAGCAATGCTAATGGCAAATAGCAAATACAAAAAAAATACAAGTAAAAGGCAGTGGGTAGCTCATGACTCATCAATCATCATCATCAAAATCAACATCATTGTCATGGTCACCATTGCTCACCTCTGTTGCATCCTCCTGCTCTGTATCCAATGTCATCTTTGCATCTGCTGGTGTGGAGGATGACCCCTCAAGAATACCACCATCATCAAAAGTGATAAGCTCTAGCATTGGCTCATTAAGATCCAAGTTGGCCAATGCCAACTCAACACTACTATCCAAAGCCGCATCATCAGGAAAAACATCCCACATCTTGTCTTTCCCTTCAACCACTCATCCATATCCCGGTACATAAGACAAATCGCCTCCAAAATGCTCCCAAACCCTTTGTTATTTGTTCCCATACACCCATAGCAAGAGAGACAGAGAAAAGTAAAAGAGAAACGACCCAAAACCAACCTTTATAGGATATCAAATCAAGAGACACGACTGGACACAACCACAGATAATCGAGACACAACTAGACACAATCGAGATACGATCAAACACACTCAAAAAACACATATCCCACCTAATCATGTCTGATTCAAGATCCACAAAAAAATTTAAGACAAATCCAATTTCTGAGCTCATACCTCAAACAATCCATACCCATAACTGTAAATTTAAAACAACAATCCCACCGCAAATTTACCACACACGTAGTAACTACCCACTTCCACAACAGTCACGGGGAGAAAGCAAGTGTGAAGATGGCATGCGCTTCTATGCATCTCTCGCACCGTGGATAACACCCCACTAGGATCAAAACTTTTGTAAAGTTAAATATATAATAATAATATGAAAATAATAAAATTAAATATATGATAAAAACCAATAAACCAATATTTATTATTAAGTGAATTTGGTTCACAAAGTTAATGCTAATAAATTTATATTTATATTTTAAATTTATCTTTTTATTGATTTTTTTTTAAACACCTTTTAACTAACTCACTTATTTTGAATGAACATTTCGTTGGAAATGGACCCTCGAAAAAGTTTTTATCTTTATTGGTATGATAATCTTTATTGGTATTATCATATAGGTATATAATTTATTTATTTTAATAAATATTTAAATTTAAATTTAAAATATATATATATATATATATATATAAATAAAGTTATGATGTAAGAGTTTATATTATAATAATTAAATGGTGATATGGTGTTTGTTAAAGTATTTCATGGTATAAAGGTTACTGGTTTGAAATTCAGTGGGCAATCATGGTTACTCAAGCCATAGATTAGTTGTGAGTTGTCTCTACTGCTATTTTTTGGAAGTTTTTCTGGTGGGTTTTTCTGGTCTAATTTCTCTAAAATCTTACAGGAATTTATTGAAATCACAAGTTTGATGGGTAACCCCTGCACAATCAAAGTGCCCTAAATCACACTAAAGACAACTCTGATTAGTTGTGCCAGTCATCTCAAATCTCACATAAACTAATAAACAAAAAAATATAAAAATTCACTTCAATAATAATATCCTTATTCTCAAACAAATAGATAAAAAGTTGTAAGATCAAATAAACAAAAATCTTTAAAGATTAAGATAACTAACCACCATATTATATATATATAATTATATATATATATATAGAAATATAATAGTTAGAGAAGGCATATATGAATAAAAGATAGATAGTGCAAATATTTTTTTTTTTAATAAATTATAGTTATAAAGATATAGATAATATAAAATCATAGAGTAAATAGACCAAAATAAAAAATTGTAAAATCAAATAAACAAAAATCTTTAGAGATTGAGACAAGGAACAAACATTAAAGATAAGAAACAAATAATAAAAATATATAAAGTAAATATAAACCAAAAAATTTGATAGTTCAAATAAACAAAGAAATTTATAAATGATAGTTGTAAGAATTCAAATATGAAAAAAAGATTAATAGTTCAAATAAATAAAGAAATTTATAAATGATACTTGTAGAGACAATAACAAAAGATCATAAACCAATTAGACATAATTTATAAAATGATAGAAGATAATAGATCAATTAGACAGATCTATATAGTTTGAGTGGGCCTAATGGTTAAGAGCATGTGTTTCCCCCTAAAAGGTCACAGAGTCAAAACCAGAGGGGGTGGTCAAGAGCATGTGTTTCCCCCTAAAAGGTCACAGAGTCAAAACCAGAGGAGGTAGAGTATGTATGTCTTAGTAAACTTAACAGCGTTGTCTCACAAACACAAAGGTCTCATACACCAATTTAGTGTCTAGCTTGACAATGAATATAAAATAATAGAAATAAGTAAAAACATCTCTTAAAAAAACCACCAATGGTGAAAATAAAAAATCTAAAAAATAATTAAGGTAAGAAATAATTAATCTTAAAATAAGAGTTGATGCACATCTTTAGAACACGATCAAGATTATCCAAAAAGCAACTTGCTTTATCGCTGCAATTAAAATAATCTTCTAAAAATGTTGAACATAAACAAAGTTTATATGCTAATTATCTTGTATAGGCAAGTCACTTTCCAAACCAAGAAAAGACCATGAATATACTTATAAATATTATATGTAAAATAATGCATTGCCCACTCAATAACCTTGACTGAAAACAATATATTAATCACTGTCATGACGTTTAAATTCAATGATGCATTTGTTGCCAACATTTAACCTAAATGATGCATTTGTTGCAGCCCACCAGCCATGAATATGGCCTTTTCATGATCTTCAATTTGGATATTGCATGGCAAATGAGCTTTCACATCAAAATATACCATGTCAATTGATCTTGGGCCCTTTTTGTCAAATCATGGCATTTGATCAAAGAATGATTCTGTCTTTAAATTAATGTGAGAGTATCATTGTTATAATATATATGTGAGAGTATATATATATGTATATTTATTTAATTTAATAATAATCGAAAGGATTGTGTTTTCTCAATAAAAATAATATTTTATTAATTAATTATTTTTAAATAAAAAATTAGTTTAAATAATAAATACTATATTTTTGAGTTAAAATATGGTTATATGATATTAAGTAAGTTTTTAATTTATTATTATTTAAAATGAAATTTTGAATGTATAAATAAATTCAACACTCTAAAAAATCTGTAAGATATTTGAACTTTACATTTTAAACAATTTAAATTTATAAAAAAATCTATTAGATTTTAAGTAAAATTGGCAAAAAAATCTTATTATTATTATTATTATTTAATCTATTAATTAAACTAATAAAAAATATCTATAAATATGTATTTAATTAAATTAATTTTAAATAATTAACAAAATTATTATTATCTTCTCTATCTATATTTATATTTTCAAAGAGTTAAATTTTATCTTTGTAAATGACATAACATATATACCCATCATAAAATGAATTTTTTGAAGAATAAATTTGTAATTATATCATCAAAATTATTATAAAAGTAAATCAAAATTGTGAGTAACACAATTTAATTTTTCCCCATGGAAGTTTTTTTAATCCAAAAATTATGAAAAGTAAAATATGGTTGAGTTTTCTTTGATTCATGAATGCTCAAAGTTCTAAAGGAGTGGACAAAGGAGTAAGGTTGACCAAAAGTTTGGAACTTGGGATAAGCATTTGAGGGTTGAATGTTTCATTTATGGTGGATTAAATTAATAATCGACAAGCTAGGTGATTGAAAATTTTGGAACTTGGGCTAAGTAGTGAAGGGTTTTGTTTAGGAGGGATTATGTTAATAGTCAACACGTTAGGTGATTAACCAACAAATAGTAAACTAAGATAATGGTAAAAATCTTAGGTGATTAACTAACAAGTGATTGCGTCGTAAATGTAAACATCCCAGTATGGGGTAGATCTCATATAAAAACTTAAACGTAATGTTTAACATTGAACGTTTTTAATTTAATGTCGGCCCTATTTAAAAATGAATCTAATTATTAGTATGTATAAACACAATATAAATTTAAAATATAAAGAGGTTTACACAAAAAAGATGTATGGTAAATAAATAAAAATATAAATAAAATAGAGGTATGGTAAATAAATAAAAATATAAATAAACTAGAGGTATGATAAATAAATAAAACCTCCTTTTATATTTATTCCATAAACCTCTTTATATTTAAGAAAACTCAAAAAATATGTTTTATTTAGGTGAAGCCAGTTAAATACCATGGGACAAATAATTATTAATACCATGGGCCAAATACCATATTTATAAAAGAGGTATGGTAAATAAATAAATATAAAAGAGGTATAAAGAGGTATAAAGAGATATGATAAATAAATAAAAATATGTTGGATTTAAGACTTTTGTGATCCATAATGTAGATATCAGTGTTTCGGATTAATCACATCGTTAGGATTGGATCCACATTTCGAACCCGCTAATGTGGTTCATCCTTGTCTTGAGGACGAACCACATTTGCTTCGAAACATCAACCCAATCCTAACAATGTGATTAATCTGAAAGACTAATATCTAAATAAAAATATATCAAATAGGATTTGGAATCAACATGTAATTATATACCATGGTCCAATTACCATGGGCCAAATTATTATTAATACCATAAAAAAAACATTATTAACCCTAATATTAATATTATTATTAAATATAATATTCATATTAATATATTATAATATTAATATTATTAAATTTAATAACTTTGAATTAATACAATATTAAATTTGTTATATTATAATATATATCCATATATCATGATATATATTAACTCTAAATATGTATGGGAGTGAAGAACAAATACATAGAGTGATAGAGGTGGAAAGATAGGGGGGGTGACAAGGGAAAGATTGAGATAAACTTAAGGATAGGGGAGAGGAGGAATGAAGAGAGAGAGGGAGATGAGTGAGAGATGTAGAGAAGGGTAAGAGAGGGACAGGGAGACACAAACATGGAGGTGGAGAGAGAAGGAGAGAGGGAGGGAGATAGTGAGAGGAATGGAGGGAGAGAGAGAGAGAGAGAGAGAGAGAGAGAGAGAGAGAGAGAGATGGGGGAAGAGAGAGAGGAATTGGAAGAAAGGAGAGAGGGCGGGAAGAAGAAAGACATAGAGAGTGAGAAGTGGAGAGAGAGGGAGTGGAAAGGGAGAGATGGAGAGAGAGTATGTTTAGGGGTGAGATAAAGAGACAAAGAAAGAGAGATAGAGAGAAGGGGGTGAGAGAAGGAGAGAGGGAGGGATATAGTAACATAGTTGGAGAGAGAGAGAGAGAGAGAGAGAGAGAGAGAGAGAGAGAGAGATGGGGGAAGAGAGAGAGAGAGAGAGAGAGAGAGAGAGAGAGAGAGAGAGAGAGAGAGAGAGATGGGGGAAGAGAGAGAGAGAGAGAGAAAGAGAGAATTGGAGGGAAAAAAGACAAAGAGAGATAGGGGGAGGAGAATGAGAGACAAGACTTGAGAGAGAGGAGAGTGATGGGGGAAGAGAGAGGATTGGAGGGCAAAGAGAGAGAGAGTGATGGGGGAAGAGAGAGGGAGGTAGGAGAGAAAGGGAGAGAGAGGAAGTATGAGAGAGCGGACTTGAGAGAGAGGAGGAGAGAGGGAGGGAAGAAGAAATACATAGAGAGTGAGAAGTGGAGAGAGAGAGGGAGTGACAAGGGAGATATGGAGAGAGTGTGTATGTTTGGGGGTGAGATAAAGAGACAAAGAAGGAGAGATGGAGAGAATGGAAGAGAGAGGAGAGAGGGAAAGATATAGTAACAAAATTGGAGAGAGAGAGAGAGAAATATAGATGGAGTTGGAGGGGGGGCAGAGGGAGGTAAGAATAACTAAATAGAGAGAGAGGGAGTGATAAGAAAGATGGAGAGAGAGGGAGGGAGAGGAGGAGGGAGGGATATATAGATAGATTGGAGAAAGAGAGTGTATTTTTTGGGGGTGATATAGAGAGACACATTGAAGAAGAGAGAGATGGAGAGAGAGAGGGAGGGGCAAAGACATTGATAAATATGGAGTGAGAGAGCATGTATGTTTAGGGGGTTGAGATAGAGAGACAAAGATGGACAAATGGAGGGATATATATATATATATATATATATATATGGAGGGGGGAGAGAGGGAAGAATATTTATTGCACTAGAGGCATTGATTTTAGTTTAGATGAATTGATTTTAGTGTAGATGTTGATTTCTATTAACATTTGATTTTTTGCACTAGATGCATTGATTTCAATGTAGATGATTTCTAATCCTATTTGATTGCTTTCACTAAATGCATTGATTTCAATGTAGATGGTGATTTCTAATCCTATTTGATTGCTTGCACTAGATGCATTGATTTTAATGTAGATGTTGAATTCTAATGATATTTGGTTGCTTGCACTAGATGCATTGATTTCAAATCCTATTTTATTGCTTGCACCAAATGCATTGATTTCATTGTAGGTGGTGATTTCTAATCCTATTTGATTGCATGCACTAGATGCATTGATTTTAGTGTAGATGTTGGTTATAATCCTATTTGCTTACTTACACTAGATGCATTGATTTTGGTGTAGATGGTTTATAAACCTATTTGCTTACTTGAACTAGATGCATTAATTTGAGTGTAAATGTTGGTTTCTAATCGTATTTTATTACTTGCATTAGATGCATTGATTTTGGTGTAGATGGTTTATAAACCTATTTTCTTACTTGAACTAGATGCATTAATTTGAATGTAAATGTTGGTTTCTAATCGTATTGTATTACTTGCATTAGATGCATTGATTTTAGTGTAAATGTTGTTTTCTAATGTTAGTTGATTTCTTGCATTAGATGCATTGATTTCAGTGTAGATGTTGATTTCTGATTTGATGTAATTGGATGTATGATGGTACATTAATTTTACAGTGATTGGTTTAATATTGTGCATTGATTTGAGTATAAGCATAAAAAATTATTGACAATGTACATTGATTTTTGTGTTATAGTAATTCAACCTATTAACATTGATTTTTGTGTTATAGTAATTCAGCCTATTAATAATGGAGAGAAAGAGAGACAAGGTACGCTGTTTACTACAATATCCCGAGCTAAAGATTTAAATGGTTTACGATTTAACCTGTCATTTTCATATAATTGATATGAAAGGACGACAAAAGTAACAAGGGTGACAATAAGAATAAAACAAGAAAATAGTTTGAGATTAATCACAATGAAAGACTATTTGTAATTTACTATATTCTTATTATTCACATTTTCTATCATTCAACACTATTACATTGTCACTTTACATTCAAAACTTTTATATCATCCTTTTTCATCATTAAAGTTATTCACAATATTTATCATCTCAACAAACCGAGGTAACTAAGAAAAATTAAAATTAAATTGACCAGATTAATTTGAGACATATTTAGCATATTTAAAATGATTATATTTAATATTAGATGATTTTACATATTATTGATAAAATCAATCATGTGTTCGTTAGATTTTCTTTGGCCGCACACTACTGAAACCATCCTAGATCCATCTTAACTCTAAATATATCAAGCGCCGAGAGAGATCAAATTTTTCAAGGTGCAAACATTTCCTCGAGTTTTTCACTCAAAAAAGAGGTCTGCACCTCAAGAGATTTGATCCCTCTTGGCGCTTGATAGATCTGGAGTTAAGATGGATCTAGGCTAGTTAAAAAGTCAATGTGAATTAATGAAAAGTCATTGACAAGTAAACATGAAGTCAATAAATTATCAATATCAATGGAGGAAGGAACATTGTCAATTGATGACAAATTCAAGGTTGGTTACCAAGATGAAATTGATGACAAATTTAAGGTTGGTTACCAAGATGAACTATAAGACAATGGTTTTTATTTTTATTTTTTTCCCTATTGTTAAAAATATTATAAAAATGAACCATGTCAATTATTTATATTGAAATTGTGAATACATAATTTAATTTTTTCTATTTATGAATAATTAAGGTTTTTATTTTTTTATCCAAAAATTATGAAAAATGAAATCTTGCTTTGGTACTTTTTAGATTGCATCATCAAAAACTTTATAAATAAATTATGTTAAATGTTTATATTGAAATTGTGAATGTATGATTTGAACCATTTTAGATTAAGGGATGGTTAAAGTTTTAAAGTAGAGACAAAGACCAAGGCAAAGACATTTCACCAAAATTTTGGAACTTGGGTTAAGTATTAAAGGGTTTCATTTATGGTGCACTAAGTTAATAGTCAACAAGCTAGGTGATTAACCAACAAATGATAGACTGAGTTAATAGTCAAAAACTTAAGTGATTAATTAATAAGTGATCGACAAGACAATGTGAATCAATGAAGGTGTCATTGACAAGCCAATGTGAAGTTAATGAGTTTCATTGACAAGCAAATTAGAAGACAATGGAAGAGCTATCAATGCCAATGGAGGAAGGAACATTGTAAATTGATGACAAATTCAAGGTTGGTGTGGATATGAATATGGATCATAAGACATTTAATCTCTCATTTGTTTCAAATAAATAAAGTTTTCCATTTTTGCAAGTCATGATCTTGTAGGAAAAATTAGGTAAAATCCATAAGAAAATATTCTTTGTGAAAAGAAGAGAAGTTGTAAAGTGTTTTGGTATCCATGAAACTAGCACAAGAAGATAGAAATCATATCTATTTTTGAAATATATGGTCAAAATACTATTATTATCTCATCTGGGGATGAGAATATGAATCATCTAATGTTGAAAAATGGAAACTAGAAATTCCAATTTAAATTTGACCTTGAATTTAAATTGAGAATTAAAATGGAATTCTCTTCTCATAGCAACTTGTAAATAGTTAATTAGGTTGATTAACTCAATTAGCTTAGGAAATTCGAGTTGGAAGTCTTTTTGAAGTCATGTATATTTTCTCCCCAAGTTTTAGGGGTCCAAGATGAGTTTAGTTGAGTTGTAATTAGATAACTCAGTTTACTGAGTTATAGACAGTTAAACTAGTTATAACTATTTGTTGAACTAGTAGAGGATTAGTTGTCAGTTGGTGCACTGGTGCATCCACAGGTGCTACTCCAGCTAACTGAAGATTCACTCATGTGAAAATTATGCATGTCAGTTCTGAGAAAGACCCAGTTGAGACTAGAGGGCAGGGAGAGTGTACTATCAGTTGTATGATTCACTGGAGTGTACAGATCATGCATGAAATCAAGAAGAGGACCTAGATTGGATTGCACAGTTTTTGAAGGACTGAATTCCCAATTAATATGGGTTATTCATCCTAGGAATTGCGCAAGGAAATAGGGGCTTGGAAGGCAACAAAAATTGGCTAAATGTTGGCTAAGAGTGGGTTTGTGAGGCAGAGAGTTGAGCATACTTGTGCGGAATTGTTCTAGTGAGAACAAGCTTTGTTGATTAATGCAATATTGATAGGCAGGGTTTTGAGTAGTGGCTTCCCCAAAGAAACTTATTGTGTTATGTGTCATTGATTGTCTTCCTCTTGCTATTATTGTTTTCACAGATCTATTAGCTTCCACTAGTTGAAAGTAGAAGTAGACTTGTCTTGTGTTATAGTAAATTACATGAGTTGTGAATCTACAGGAAAATCTACATGATATAGGAGTTGAAGACAATATACTAGAGGAGATTTCGAATTTTTGAGTTCAGGGTTACAAGTGAAATTTGAATTTGCAATACATACTTCAGGATTGGCAGATGGCGTTCTATAGTTTGCAGCTCGAGTATGCCTTGGAAGTCAGCTCAAATTATATAGCCTAGAAGGACAGAATGGAGGCCGTGTTGGAGGATAATGGCTTGAAGGAATTCATTTATCAAGACATTATTAAGCCACCAACATCAGATGCAAAAGATCTGGCCGAATGGAAGAAGTGTGCGACGAAGGTGAGGCGGATAATCCTTGAGGGAGTTCAAGACCACATTGTCTCGAGTCTCCATGGGAAGGAAACTCTATATGCTATGTGGAAAGCATTAACAGACTTGTTCTAGAACAACCGTGACCATAGGAAGTTGGCACTAGAAGACAAACTTCGAAAAATCAAGATGGAGAAAGGTGAGACCATTGCAAAATATTTGACCAAGTTCACAACCTACCATGATGAGCTTGGAAGTGTTGGAATAACCATTCTTCAGGAAATCCATTAAGGAAAAGCAAAGGAAGATTGCTCACTAGTAGAACCAATAGGTAATCTTGTTTCTAAAGAAAATATTGGTGTTTCAAAAGATGAGTATGTTATGTTAGATGGAGTTACTGATTCAGAAGAAGGCAAGTTAGAGGAATTTCTTAATCTTAGAAGAAAACTTGATTTTTCCTTGAAAATGATTAACAATATTAAGGATAAGTTGCAGGCATATGATAACAGGGATCATGTTAAATTAGTAAATGTTTCAGTAGAATCTAAACAATATTGTGAAGGACTTGAAGTTGAGATCGTCTCTCTAAGAGCAAATCTTGAAAAATAAAACAGGCAAAATGAAGAGCTACTTAAAGTATTTGAAGAATAAGAGAATGGGCTTAAGGAAGAGATTATCAAATTAAAGGAAAAATTAGAAGAAGGAAGAAATGTTGAAGAAGGAATGAGAAAGTAGTACAGGGAAAAGGAAGAATCGTGTCAAAGACTTGAGGTTGAGGTAAACATTCTAAAAGTTAAATTAGAAGAAAAGGACAAACATCTAAAATTTAAAGATAGTACTAAGATTTTGGATAGAATTATTAGTAGTCAAAGGTTTCCCTCCATTAAATCCGGCCTTGATTTTCATGAAACTATAAATGGGAAATCTATTTCACAAGCTTGTGGAAGGAACTTGAAGGATAACAATACAAAATATGAAATTTTTTATAAAGAGATAAGAATCAAATCAAATCAACATCCAAGAAAAAAATAAATTTCAAAGGAAATCATTTGCTATCAGTAATGAAAACATAAATCAATTCTCCCCCCTAATCAATGATGTTAACGGTTTTGTATGTTATAACTATGGACACTTTGCAACGAACTGTAGAAGTAGATTTATACGATCTCAAGAAAATAACCACTTCACAAAAATATCATCAACCCCCAGGTACTCAGGTTTATTTAAGGGATATTTATTTACTTGCAACACATTTGGTCACAAACCTATTGATTGCAATAAAAGTAATATCAAACAGAGATATTATGTTCCCTTCTATGGTCATATAAGATGATATACTTGTCACAAGTTTGGGAATGTAGAAAAAGAATATAGGAACAAGTCAATGCATCACCAAGGACAACATGGAAAGAAACTAGACGAGAATATTGTTACCAAAATATCTAAGAAAGGTGGATCCACTAGAACTTCTCATAATAAGCATAAAGAAGAAAAAAAGATAAGGTGTGGCCTTGTTCTTTGTTCATTTGAGGATGAAGATGAATGGTAGATAAACATTTACTACTATCATCACATGACTAGAGATAAGGACAAGTCTGAGTCTCTCAATAAAAACAAAGATGGTAAGGTTATTCTTGGAAATAGTGCTCCAACAAAAGTTTTGTGAAAAGGTAGAATCAAACTTGATAAGTATTTAAAAGAAGCTAATTCATTATTATTTCAAGGGCTAAAACAAAATATTATGGGTGTAGGTCAAATGGTTGGAAAAGGACGAGTAATTGTATTTACATCGACTAAATGAAAAATTATAGATGAAGAATTTGGAAAAGTTATAGAAAGAGGATACATAAATCCATACAAATTATATGTACTAGTAGAGAAAAATTCATGTAGAAATAATGAAAGAATGATACACCAAAGTATATTTACAGTCGGTGTCCAAACACCAAAGTGCTTGCCATCAAGTCCAAAGGGGGGAGACTATTGGAATTATGGAAAATGTGTTTTCCTTGATGGAAACTCGCTTAATAAAGATGTACTTGATGTCAACATTAATGATTGTGGAGCCAATGTAGACTTGTAAAGATGCTAAATATGACATGAACAAAGAAATGATAGTTCAAATATAAATGGATGATAAAGGTGAAGTTTGAGAAAACATATGCAGATACTAAGAAGAAGGGTCGCATACATATGTAGATACTATGAGTAAAATTCGCGTAAATAATCCGAACCATGGAAATCTAGATACCGGGGGTCATTACCATGGTATTGGCCCATAGTAATGGTTGCAACAATGGCTATTTCATCCTATCAAAGCATACTAACGACATTACCAAGGGATTTACCTAAGGTATTGGTTAAGGCAAAGGATATATAAGGAGATGGAGATCAAGGTGTTAAGTGTGCAAGTAATGGGTTATTAATGTGTAATATGCTGTAGAAAAGGATGCACCAAAGACCATGGAGATGGCTCAGATCTGATAGAACTGAAATGAATACATATTGCTTGATCTATTTATGTTTATTGTTAATAGTGATAGATCTGTGATATGAGTCTACATATAATGATGTGTGACTATAACAATATGTATGCTGAGATTTGGGTTTGACAAATGTTGTGTTATGCAACAAAAGTATGATTCGGTGATTTTAGATTTTTATACTAGTTTGCCTCTGAATGGTCACATACATACGTGAATCTGGTTTCATATGGTTGAGTATAAATTATGTGAATTTATTATATATGTTGAGATCTCTACATGGGTGTTATGCATGGTAGTCACGCACATACATTGATATGTTTCATGAATGCACGTACATGTTCTAGGTTTTTGCAGTATGGCCCTCTGATGGCATTTGATGAGTTTTACTCTTTTTTTCGTTGTTTGTCGATGAAGTCTTGATTATACTGATCTCTATTTGACAGTGTTGATTGTGTTGGTTATTCATGATTGGAACACTAGTTGATAATGATGCTATAGTAATTTGTGATTGGTTCAATGGTATAAGTATGGTTCACTGGCTAATCCAGTGTTGCAGTGATTCAATGTAGTAGTTAGTGATCTAAGATCTGAATGTAGGTGTAATACAAAGGAAGCACGTACATACGTGGGTCTGCTTTGGAACAATAACATATACATTTTGAGGTATTTATGAATAGAGATTGCAATGACAACACTTGGTTTCTACGATGAATAACAGTGTATGGTTATGCATTCGTATGCTCTGGTTCTGAATGGTTTATATTTGTTATGGATTGGTTTGATCTAGTTGCCATTGTTGGTTGGGATTTAGCAATTGGTTTGCTAATGTTATAGTGATTCAGTTGATTCAGTGATTGGATGATTTGATTCAGTATTTGGTTTCAAAGTTTCTACTTGGTTTGGGCTTAATGTTGGAAGTGGGTCTAGTATGAAAATATGATGAAAAGTGGGCTATAGGTTTTGATGTTTTGAGTTAGGTGGATCTAATATGAAATATTATGAAACATGGTGAAAATGAGGAGTTGAGGGTGGAACCTTCAGTAAGGGAGTCAGAGCTTCCTTCTAGTGGTAGCTGGTAAATTTGTGCAGGGGGTAGGTGCTCCCTTCTGGTAGGAGCTGGTAAACAAGAATAGGGGATTGGAGCTCCCTTTTGGTGGGTGCTGAAGAACGAGTGGAGGTTGTAGCCTCCTGCAGGTGAGTGCCTGCATTTTGGTAAGAGTCTACACCAATACAATATGTAATGAAGTTTTCTTAATAATAAAATAAGAAGACATAGATAATGACAATTATGGTTTTCTCCCACATTTGGTTTCCATCTAAAAATCATGGTTTCATATGATTCTTGTGCATTAATGATTTATCTACTCTTTACTACTCATGGTTTCTCCTTAATAAATGAATAATGAAAGAATGATACAATAATATTTGATGGAATATATAAAAATTTAGTTAATTGGATATACGTTATTTTCTTTCACTTAAGCCATGTACATATGTTGGTTGCATAGAAAACAGTAGCATACATAAATCAGAATAAGAAAATGAAATGTTAAAGTGAGTTAAAAATGCTAATTCACCCCCCCCCCCCAATATCTTTCCCAACAATTGGTTTTAGAGCAGGTCACTTCTGTTGAAGCTTAACCACTCGAAGTGGATTAGGGACAATGGGAAAGAAGCAAAAGAATAAGGAAATTCAAAGGAAGAAGTCAATTTAGGAGAGTAGTGACAGTGATGTGTTTGATGTTGTGGCAATATCTGAATTTATGGGTTATGGAAAATCTGCAACAAAAGAACAAGGCAAGTCAGAAACAATGTACAAATAAGGTATGCTTATGCTAAGGAATGACAACTACCAAGAATGGAAAGAAAAGATGAAGTCTAACATAATGGACCTTGGTTCTAGTGTTTGACATTTAGTATGCAATGGTTACACTAAAAACCCCCCATCAGGTGAAGAAGTGCAAAGAATAATAAGGCATTAAGTGACATCTTTAATAACATTCTTGATTCATCATTAAAAAAGGTTATGCATTATGCAACTACAAAGGAAGTATGGGATTATCCACAAGCAATCCATGAAGAAAAAACAAAAGCAGATTGTTCATTAGGAGACCAATAGGTAATCTTGTTTCTAAAGAAAATAATGGTGTGTCAAAAGATGAGTATGTTATGTCAGATGGAGTTCTTGAATCGGAAGAAGACAGGTTAGAGGAAGTTCTTAATCTTAGAAGAAAACTTGATTTTTCCTTGACAATGATTAACATTATTAAGGATAAGTTGCGAGCATATGATAACAAGGATCATGTTAAATCAGTAAATGATGTAGTAGAATCCAAACAATATTGTGAAGGACATGTACTAAGATCGTCTCTCTAAGAGAAGATCTTGAAAAATCAAACAAGCAAAATGAAGAGCTACTTCAAGTATTTGAAGAACAAGAGAATGGGTTAAAGGAACATATTATCAAATTAAAGGAGCAATTAGAATAACAAAGAAAGATTGAAGAAGGAACGAAAAATAAGTATCGAGAAAAGGAAGAATAGTGTCAAAGATTGGAGGTTGAGGTAAACTTTCTAATAGGTAAATTAGAAGAAAAGGATAAACATATGAAATTTCAAGATAGTAATAATATTTTGGATAACATTCTTAGTATTCAAATGTCTCCCTCCATTAAATCTCATCTTGGTTTTCATGAAATTGTAAAAGGTGAATCTAGTTCACAGGCTTTTGAAAGGAACTTGAAGCATAAAAATATAAAATATGAAATTCTTAATAAAGAGATAAGAAGTCGATTAGATCAACATCCAAGAAAAATGAATTTGCTAAGGAAATCATTTTCTCCCAATAATAGAAAAACTAATCGATTCTCCCCTCTAATCAATGATGTTGAATTTTTTTATATGTAATAACTATGGACACATTGTAGCAAATTGTGGAAGCAAATTGTTTCAATCTCAAGCAAATAACCACTTCACAGGAAGATCATTATCCCCTAGGTACTCAGGTTTCTTTAAGGTATATTGCTTTACTTGAACATATTTGTTCACAAAGCTATTGATTGCAATAAAAGGAATATGAAACAAAGATACTACATTCCCTTTTCTGGTCATATAAGATGTTATACTTGTCGCAAGTTTGGGCATGTAGAAAAAGAATGCAGGAACAATTCAATGGATCACCAAAGATAACATGAAAAGCAACCAAACGAGTATATTGTTACCAAAAGACCTGAGAAAGATGGATCCACCAACACCTCTCATAAGAAGTAGAAAGAAGAAAAATAGATAAGGCGTGGACGTGCTCTTTGTTCATTTGAGGATGAAGATGAATGGTACATAGAAAATGGATGCTCTCATCACATAAATAGTGATAAGAACAAGTTTGAATATATCAAGAAAAACAAAGATGGTAATGTTATTCTTTGAAATAGTGCTCTAGCAAAAGTTATAGGAAAAGGTAGAATCAAACTTGATAAGTATGCAAAAGAAGTTGATGCATTATTAGTTCAAAGTTTAAAATGAAATATTTCAAGTGTAGGTCAAATGGATGACAAAGGACGAATAATTGTATTTACATCAACTAAATGCAAAATTATAAATGAAGAAATTGGAAAAGTTATAGCAAGAGGATACATAAATCTAGACAAATTATATGTACTAGGAGAGAAAAATTCACGCGGAAATAAGAGGCATAACTCCTCTTATTCATATTCAGAGTAAAAGAAGTCAGGCTCTACTGTAGTCTATTGTATTCAATGCATACTTCTAACAACAATTGTAGAAATGAATATGAGGTACATAACCTCATGGAGAACGGGTGATGATTATCAGGTACACAGGATCACTTGTGTATGATTTGAGGAGGAGCTATGCATGTATATATTAATGCTAGATGTTGCTTTGATATTCATTTGTTGATTCTTGTAATACTGACATTGCATTGCTGAAGTAGTAGTGGACATGAATACGTATGAGATGCTCAAGGGGAGTTGTTGTTATGAAAAGTTCAACATTTTTCTTTCTATACGCGGATCTTGTGAAGAACAGACGTGTGTATACGTTTTTTTTTATCTAGACAGCCACATATGCCTCTCAATAATGAAAAAGGAGTAGCAAAGATTCAAGGGGAGCCTCTATATGTTTTTATTAGTTGGTTATTGGCATTCTGGCATTGACATTGGTTTGTTGTAGACTGTTAACAATATGATGCTTAGGAATGATGTTGGTTCATGAGTTGTTGCAAAAAGTTATTGTTTTTGTGGTTCTTTGATTCAATGTTTGTTGATTGATGAGATGGATATGATAAGATTTGATGATGAAGTGTTGGCATAGGTTCAGGGGGAGCATCTGCTATGCTTCTAATAAGTGCATTGTTGGCATTATGGTTCTTTAAGCATTCCTTGTTGCATGATGATGTTTATGATGAGTACATATCATTGATGATGTATAATTGTTGTTGTTGTTTTTGCTAAAGATACATATGTTGCTGCCATTCTGTCATTAGAGACACATAGATTCCATATAATGAAGTCAACGATGATGCCTATATACTGCTTGAGTTACACTTAGTACTTGATACACTGGATGAAGAGGATGTGTATTATATGTCCATTGTTGACATTGTTTAATGATGATGAGTTTATGATTCACTCACTATTTGCTGAAATTGATGAGAAGTCATTATGTCAATGATGCATGGGTTACATGTGGTGAAGTTATACACGGTGCCTATATGTTGCTTGAGCTACATTTGAAAAGTTTTTGTTGTCAAACATTGATAATAAATATACATATGCTATGTTCATTGAAGATGTTGGTTGATGATACTGCTGATCAACTCTATGTCTTGTGACATTGGAGGTTTTATTAGTTCTCACATATGTTGTACATGGAAAGAATATGTATATTTTGCCTATGGTGTTTTGATACAAGAGATGGATATGTCTTTGGTAGTTGAGGATTGTGGCTCTTCCTACAAATGGAAAGAGCATGATATGAGGTCAAGAGGATGAGGTGATGACAGATCTCTACGCACCAATCTTATGCTTCTACTACAGTTGGTTGGTAATTCTTGGAAGCATTACATAATTGGACACATGTTGGTGATTGATACTACATTGCATTATCTTACATAGCTTCTTGATGATGAAGATGTTCATGTTGTTGTCTATGTTGCTGCTATCAAATGTTTATGTTGTAGATTCCTACATGGTGAATGATGGTTGTTGATGACTATCATGGTCTTATTGTTGAGGTCCATGGTTTTGGTTATAAGTGTCATATATATCTCTTGATGTAAAGGTCAAGAAAATACCCATGTTGTAAATCATTGTAAAATTCAGTTAGATATGGGCTATTGGGATCAAGTCATGTCATGTATGCAATCCCTTTATGTTGGGACATTGATGCAGAGTTGGGTCAAACATGTAACCCCACTGTGTCAGGTGATTGATGTAATCATGAGTCATTGGTGATAGGAAAGGTTATATTTGATTAAGTCATTAAGACTTGTGTTTTTATTGTATATCTTTGGAGAAGAATGCTTGGAGAAAAGCTTGGTATGTTTGATATAAGACTTTATGTAGATATATTTGTAGGTGGTGTCCAAACAACAAAGTGGTTTCTATCAAGTCAAAAGGGGGATTTTATTGGCATTATGGAAAATGTGTTGTCCTTGATGGAAACCCGATTAATAGAGATGTATTTGATGTCAACATTAATGATTGTGGAGAACGTGTCGACTTTTACATATGCTACAGATGACTTGAACAAAGAAATGATAGTTCAAAGACAGATGGATGATAAAGGTGAAGTTTGAGAAAGTATACGCAAATACTATGAATAAGGGTCGTGTACATACATAGGTTCTATGAGTAAAATCCGTTTACCTAATCCAAACCATGGAAATCTAGATACCAAGGGTCATTACCATGGTATTGGCCCATAGTAATGGTTGCGACAACAGTTATTTGATCTTGTCAAAGACTACTAACGACATTAGCAAGGGATTTACCTAAGGTATTGGTTAAGGCAAAGGCTATATAAGGAGATGGAGATCAAGGTGTTAAGTGTGCAATTTATGGGTTATTAATGTGTAATCTATTATGAAACAGGAATGCCCCAGAGAGCATGTATATGGCTTAGATATGATAGATCTTAAATGAATACATATTGCTTGATCTGTTTATGTTTGCATCTAATAGTGAGATCTATGATATGAATTTGCAAATGATGTGTGAATGAAATAATATGTATGCCGAAATTTGTATTTGACAGATTCTATGTTATGTAGCGAAAATATGATTAAGTGATTTCAAACCTGTATGTTGGTTTGCCTCTGAATGGTTGCGTAAATACACAAATCTGGTTCTATATAGTTGCGTATAAATTATATGAATTTATTTTGTATGTTGAGATCTCTACGTGGGTGTTATGCGTGGTAGTCACGTACATATTGATATGTTTCATGGACGTTGTTCAAATATTTTAAAGTATGGCTTGATGATGACATTTAATGAGTTCTACTCAATTTTTTGTTGTTTATTGATGAAGTCTTAATTACACTGATCGTTTTCTGACAATGTTGATTGGGTTGGTTTTTCATGACTGAATTATTGGTTAATAATGATTCTATAGTAATATGTGATTGATTCAATGATATAGGTATGGTTACATGGTTAATTCAATGTTATAGTGATTCATGATGCAATAGTCAGTGATCTGAGTTCTGTACGTAGGTGTAATACAAAGTAAGTGCATACATACACGGGTTGTTGGGGCAAAGTGATTGCCTATCATTTAATTGTCAACCCGGGGGTTTCGTAAAACTTGCGAAGCGTGCATGCACTATATATGCTAGAAATTAACTTCCAATTTAGATCAATCTAACTACTAAACCAAATAACGATAAACCAAATTCACCTATTCTAATTCAACAATCAATTCAAAGGAAATTATAGTATAGTGTTTGGAATTGAAATCTTAATCTATCACACTTGCAGGAATTGAAATATTAATCTACCACACTTGCAGGAATTGAAGTCTTAATCTACCACACTTGCGGGAATTGAAAAGCACACCACTCTTTCAAAAATGAAATTGCATGAAATGAAATCTACTCTAAGGGATCATGTGTGCATTATCAAATCAGGATCCTATGAAATGAATAATCAAAACCACATGATATGAAATGAAAGCAAAAACAATAATTCTTAACCTCTAGATATGAAAGAAAATAAAAACAATCACTCTTAACCTCTCACACAGGAAAATATATGAAAGAAATAAATCTTAATCTATGAAAGCAAATAAAAACAATCACTCTTAACCTCTCACACAGGAAAAGATATGAAATAAATAAATCTTAATCTATGAAAGCAAATAAAACAATCACTCTTAACCTCTCACACAGGAAAATACATGAAATAAATAAATCTTAATCTATGAAAGCAAGAAATCTTAATCTATGAAAGCAATAAATTTTAATCTATGAAAAATAATAAATCTCACACATTATAGATGGCCAATCCAAAAGCATGAGGGATGGAAAGTTGAGAGGCTCCAAATACAAGCATAACCAAATCAAAGTGAACATCACTCATGAGCATGGTGCCAAATCCAAATTCTATATTCAAAACATGAGCATTTCCCCAACTTTACACATGTCTTCAAAGGAAAAGGCTCTCCTATTTATACAAAAACATAAGAAGCTACTATATTTAATGAGGATCCACTAAAATCTCATATAGTTACAACCAAATAACTCATAATGAGACACATATCCCCTAGGTGTCTCATAGAGTTCTAATCCAAATAAGAAATGATGAGACACCTCATAGAGTTACAATCCAAATAGGACACATATCCTTCTTTGACCTTTATCCAAATCTCCTTTGAAGGGAATTCGAATTTGAGCATTGGAGGTCACATAAGGGTGCTTTGGAAGCTTCCAAATAACCTACACATGTCATGAAACTCAAGCCACATATATAGATACATGAAACCATGTTAATTTCCTAGTTTTTAATCATAAATTCACTTTAAACCCATAAAATAAATAACTTTGGTAAATAAGGATCCTAACCCATATATTTATGAAAATGGTGGCTAATGAAAGGCTATATGGTTATGGAGTTGTGACATGTGAGTGAAATGGTGGCGATAAAGGTGAAAGTGGATGTTATTTTGAAGATATTTTGGAGGCCCAACACAGGTCTACTTCAAAATAGCAGCATATACACTTTGAGGTATATCTTAACGGAGTTTGCAGTGACAACACTCGGTTTCTGTGATGACTAATAGTGTATGGTTATGCATTGATATGATCTAGTTTTTAATGGTTTATATATGTTATAGATTGGTTTGATCTAGTTGCAATGGTTGGTCGAGATTCAATGATTGGTTTGTTGATGTTATAGTGATTGAGTTGATTCAGTGATTAGATGATTTGATGCAATATTTGGTTTCAGAGTTGCTACTTGGTTTGGGCTTAATGTTGGAAGTAGGTCCAGTATGAAAATATGATGAAAAATGGCCTATAGGTTTTGATGTTTTGAGTTAGGTGGATCCAGTACGGAATATTATGAAATGTAAGAGAAGTTTAGGGTTGGATCCATTAGTAAGGGAGTCAGAGATTCCTTCTAGTGGTAGCTGGTAAATTTGTGCAGGGGTTAGGTGCTCCCTTTCAATAGGAGTTAGTAAATGAGATCAAGGGGTTTGATCTCCCTTCTAGTGGGTGTTTGAGAACGACTGGAGGTTGTAGCCTCCTACATGTGGGTGCTTGCATGCTGGTAAGAGTCTACACCAATACAAGATGTAGTGAAGTTTTTGTAATAATTAAAGAAGAAGACAAAGACAATGACAATGGTGGTTTTCACTCACATTGCGTTTCCACCTAAATATCATGGTATTCATATGCTTCTCGTGTGTTGATGATTTATCTGCTATTTGCTTCTCATAGTTTATGCTTAATAAATGAATAATGAAAGAATGATACATTAATAGTTAATGGAATATATGAAAAGCTAGTTAACTTGATATACGATATTTTCCTTCACTGAAGTCGCATACATGCATTGGTTGCATAAAGAACAATATCGTACAAAAATCAAAATAAGAAAATGAAAAGTTAAAGTGAGTTAAAAGTATTGATTAAGTCCCCCCCCACCTCTTCATGATATTTTTTCCAGCAAACATGATATCAATGAAGCTTCTCTACAATACGAGAACCCTCACAAGCCACTAAAAAATAACAACAAACGATATTGATAAAAAACTCAGATCAATAGAAAATTAAGCCAATCAACATTAGTGATTGGTCCTCTGAAGCAATAACATGGAAATAACACCATATAGTAGGTCAACACTTAGCCATACTCCTACAACAACACATAACATGTATCTATCGTGATTAGCTCCTAATCACTCTACATATTGGTCATAAATATCTATCACTAGAAGGATACAAGTAGTTGCAACTATGCACAGAAAACTACATGCACCACCATAGCAGGAACACAAGCATGACACTCTCACCCTCACTTGTAGCATATACAACTCGCTCTCTTTCAACCATTATTCAACTGTAGCTATACATGTCATAATGTGAGCTCTCACCCTCAGTCAAGTACATCAAGACTTATCCAATATAATGTGAGAACTATCAGCATATAAACTTTTCCATACAAGCATACTAACACAACCTAGCAGCGATGAGTGAAACAATATATACATAAGGCAAAAGTAACATAGTGATCACCCTAACTAGTACACCGTAGGAAACATACTCTCATACATTCAAATTTACTTGGCATAAATGTGACCTCTCAAACTCATCCAAACATATCATCAATCTACAATACAAACCCTCACTCAAGACAATACAAGGAAACTACATATGAAATCATACAAGTCTATGAGACAATACATTAGCCATGAAAACCCTAGTTGTAAAAATACCAAATCATACGCTTTCTTGACTTGGTAAACTAAAAAAACATCATTACTCTCCATCATCATTAGAATATATGCTCATATAAACTCTATGTCCATATCCAACCAATGTCAGACATGACATGAGGAACATAACAAGCTCCTCTAAGTGGATTATAATGCCCACAATCTACTTGTCCACTAGAAGTATTTGATATGCTCCCCTTGTACTTGTGTCATCTCTTCATGATCTCAAAAACATGATCTACAAATATGTTGTAGCGGCTCCAACACCCTCCAAAATTTTGGTCTGCATCCAATTTTAGAGCCTTCCTTGGACTTTTCCTTGATGTTTGCAAGCACTTGGGCTCATCCCATGAGCCTGTGTTGAGTCTTCATACCCTCCTTGCTTGACCATTCACTGGACATCTTTTTGCATGTTGGTCACAATGTCATGCTTGCAGCCATGTTCTGGCTATGCATAAGGTCTGTCTTCGTGTGTACAAGTTGTATTCGCTATGTAGGCATCTGTCTCACTTGAACACGAAGTTGTATGAAATGTCCGCAAGTGTTGTCGCGGTCGTTCAACGATCTATCACAAGTGTCGTGCTTGTCGCTTGCACCGTTGGTCAATCACACTAAGTGTATTTTGTCTTGATGGTTCAAGGCGTCTTGTTGTCAAGTCATGTTGAGTGTGCGTTTGCAAGGTCATGCATGTACGAAGTCACTTGTTCACACACTTGGCCATTTTGTTGAATCAATGTCAACTAGGCTAACCCAAACAATCAGACCTTCACTGAGCTGCACTGAGCAGTTTTAGCCCTCAGTGAACATGTACTGCTATCCAGAATTGTGCAGATCTTAAGGCTGCCTCCCATGCAATCTGTACTGTGCAATCTTGGAGTCGACCTGGCTGACTATCACCCAACACAACGCAAAACTTCCTCAGCAAGCCATCTCAATCTGCACTGCCCACAAGCAAATCAACCAAGTCTCCAGATGGTAAACTGAAGAATTTGACCGGGAAGTGACCTCGGGCCTCACTCCTCCAAAAAATTTCTTAGAAGCTGCCAAGAATGCTCGCTTCCACTGACTAAAGAAACTGTATAGACATGCCGGATAGACACCCATTTCCGGTCACTCCATTTCCCTAAAAAATTACGCAGTTTTTCTAGCCAATCACCTTGTCAGTCGACCTGCTACCCATCCTAAAAACTGTGCACTTTTCATGAGAAGTATCCTAGCTTCCCAGCATCCCGCTTAGCTCAGAAACTACGTAGGGATGTCGAGTAAGTCAGCCTCCCAGCTCTGCACATTTTTTTCAGCAACCTCCTGTAGCTCGCTGCCCGCTCCCTAGAAAAATTGCTAGAAGCCTCCCGTAGCCTGCTACCAGCTTCCCAGAGAAATTCCACATTTTTACTTCCAATCTCCCTCTGCTACCTTCACTGTCTCCTTGAAAAAATTACGCAGATCTTCCCTCCAGCCGAACCAAATCCCGCAGAGCCATTGTCGATCCGGATTTCCCATCTCATCCTCCCAATGACCTCTGCGCAATTTTCATGGACAGTGCCCAGATCCCACATCACACCTTGAAATGTACCTTTTGTAGTTTCATAGCCTTGTCCTCTCTCGCGGTCACCTGCATCCGAAAGCGAAAAGCAATGCATCATGATAGACTAGGATATTTTTGGATTTCATGTCGTCTCGTCATGAGTGATCATAGATATGGGTACATGGATGAGACATGGCACGATGACAAATGGGATGAACAAGGAGCACATGCAAGGAGACTTGTTCGTGAATGGACGAACACATGGAGCATGTCAAAGTACGAGAAAATGAGAGACATGCACATGCAATATCAAGTGAACACCAAGATCATCGAAGACTTTGCACACCTTTCCATGTGGAGGTGAAGCTATGATACACCAAGAGCACATACATCACTCAACAACACTGCAGCTCGACATGCACACCACCAACAACATGAACATACCATCTCTGTAGCGTCGAGTCATGTCATTAGTCATCTTGGACACATCACTACTATGGGCCACACTGTTGTAATCAATGTAATGTAACTTGGAAGTCCAAGAGACCCATATGTAAATCTGAAGAGTCATGTAAGTCAAATATATTCATAAGGGCCAGTTTTACCCTTGGCTATAAATACCCCTCATTTGTACATGCAAAAGGACTTTTCACCTTGGCTCCTCCCACATAGCCTTGAGAGCCTACAATATTTTCTTTGAGGAGTGAGTAGTGGCTCCAACGCCTCGCTATCGGGGTTAGTGATGTAATGGTGTATCGATGTGTCTTGGAACTTTCGCTTAGTTCAAAAGCTTGATAACAGGCCAACACGTTTTCACACATGTATTGTATTTGTTCGTAAGACTATTCTTTGGACACTTGTAATGTATGTTGCTTTAACCTGTATCAAGACAGTTGAACTATTTCGGTTGTTCTAGTACACATGCTTATGAAAATTTTATGTATAAGTTGTTAATGTTGTCTTGCCCATGTGGGATATCTCGCTAGACACTCGATAGAACCTTTTCCATAAACTTGAGATAATGACCATCACACTTGTGTGGACTGCTCTGCTAGGTGTTGTATGTGCTATCCATTCATTGTGTGTTTGTGACTGCCGCATCTGTGTGGACTACTCCACCGGAAGCTACACATGTCCTATTGTGTTGTGTGTCTCTGAAAGAGTTGGTACTATTCCCTTACGACTTGAGACTCACTTCCATCCTTTCCCTCTGCGGTGAAATAACCTTTCACTCACCAGGCATGCGAACCTCGATGTTTGAAGACAAAGCATACCACACTTATACCGGAAAACCTTTAAGACAATGGAAATTGGGCCATCATACTAGATGGAACTCCTATACCAAATGGCGTGAGGTCTGGTTGGGACTTCATATTATGGAGATCCTCTGAATCTTGGTGGTTCCAGCACCGTCAACATTTCTGGTGCTAGAAGGAGGGCCGCCAGTTATTTATGGATGAATTTCCTCTCACCCCCACTCATCAATCATGTTGTCAAGGTAGTATCTCACACTCCCTCTCACCTACGCGCAACTCTAAAGTTGGTTACTCCTCACCTCCTATATGTGAACACGAAATTTCATATCAACACCTACACTCTATCCGTCCCATCACCCATCAGTTGGCAAAAGTAGCTAGACTGATCCCAGGAATACAAGATCTTCCATAGGCATCAAGAAAGCCAAAGACCACTCCCACAGGAGTTGTTGTATCATCATTAGAAGAAGTAGTTATTTCCACACTTGAAGGCCTGGTAGAAGCTGTTGAGAACAGAGATGAAACTCCAGCCTTCCGATGGGGAGAACGAGACACCCTCGTGATCTTGGGCTCAGGTTCTAGTGCTGGAGGTGGAGACGAACCAACAGACTCAGAGTCGGAACCATCAGATTCTGAAGAAGAGGAGGAGGACGAAGAAGAAGAAGACATGGCTGAACAAAACTTAGAATGGATGACTCAATGAAAATTGGCTCTCCCGGGTGCTTTGCACAAGATTCCAAAGCATTCAGAGAGAATTCTCACAAAGTATGACTCTGACAGCACAATGAAGGTAGAAGACCACTTGGACAACTTCTACCTAGAGCTGCAAACACTCGAGGTATGGCACGACGATGTTGCATGCAGATTGTTTCCGTGTGCCTTGGATGGCCGCGCAACAGTATGGTATCACAACCTTCCTGTCAACTCCATCCATAACTAGGTCATGTTCAAATGAATATTTTTGGAAAAATTCGCTGATGACAAGATCCCGACCATCTTGTGCAAAGAGTTGTGTAGTCTGAAGATGGAGTCAAAAGAAAATTTAAAAGACTTCAATGAGAGGTTTTTGTGCATATTGAATAATTTTACAACAGACATAGAGCCTCATGACTCCATCACTGTCGACTACTATACAACTGCACTACCAACCAATATTTCATAGTTCGTCAAGCAAGATGTAAAAGCAACATTACTAGAGAATTGAGAAGAGGTGATCGCTGTGGAGAAATACTTGTACACGATTGGAGTCATCAAGGATGATGAACCAAAAAAGGGCTCCAAAGATGCGAGCAGGAAGCCCCAGGCTGCGACGAGCAAGGGTAAAGACAAGGAAGCAAGTGATATTGAAACCCTTACTCGTCTTGTCAAGAACTTCACAATAGAGATGTCTGAGTTAAAGAAATGAAATATCAAGATATCTACTAGCAGCTGGCCTCGTAGACAACCAAATGGAAGCATGTCATCAGGTAGCAACCACTTCCCAGCTAAAACTGCGTAGAGCTCCAAGTCAGGTTTCCATGCAGACATGTTCACGAACTCCAAGTTTCGATCATTCCATGTAGACCATTACCTAGAATGGAATTGCCCAGAATGGAAACAAGTTGCGGACTCGATGTGTGTCAATATGACAAACACAGTAAACAATACGCAGTGTCAACTAGAAGACGAAGACGATGAGGAAGACGTTGCATATGAGGAGGCACCAAGCACTGGGTAAGTGATCAACATGTATCAATGCTCGCAAGAAACACAAAAAATGAACATTGAGGAGCAGCCCCCCAAAGAAAAATGGTCGATACAATATTAGAAGTCAAGGGGTTGCCCCCATTACTGAGGAGGCATGAGAAAAGATGAAATTGCTGATGAGGAGGTTGATCCACCATCCATCCTAAAGCAGAAAACACAAAGCAAACTCGGGAAGACAACTGCGGAAAAAAGCACGTCCATGAGTAGAAAATTGCAGAACACTCTGCCAGACAGTACGAACACCAGTCTAACCTCGGACACTTGGTGAGTCTACCCACTCTTGACCATAACATCATGGAAGACATGAAGAAAACTCACGCAAACATCAGTTTGTTTGAGTTGGAAAAGATTCAAAGTCAGTGGGATATTCTACTGCGTGCACTAGAGAAAACATCTACGGACAGCACAACCTATACCAGGAAGGGAGAAAGAACATCTCCCAGTTCACTCACAACTTTGCTCAACACACTCTGGATGGAAGAAGAGAATTCTATTTACCCTCCATTCTTGCTTTCATTTGAATGTTTTAACTGCAATGTTCACAACTGTCTGGTTGATTCTGGCGCTTCAGCCAATGTCATGGCTCTCTCCACTGGCAATCAGATCAATGTGAAATGGAGTAAGACATCTGTGAAGATCATCCAACTAGACCAAACATGGGTACCATCCATTGGTGAACTTTGGGACATGATCATCTGATTATCTCATGACGATCGAGTTCACCAGTGCATCAACATTGTCATTGTGGACATACCAGAAGCTTATGGCTTACTACTTACAAGAGACTGGTCCAGCAAGTTGAATGTGTACTTTGTTACAGACTGGTCACACTTGTGGCCTCCATATCAGGTGATCTGAAAATGGAAGTACTTGAAAATGTGTGCAAGGTATCCATTTCCATTAAATTAAATGTGCAAACTGTACTCCATGTCTTGCTAATTAAACAAAGTGTTTTTGACAATTGTTTATGAGTTTTTGTGTGCAGTAAAGTTAATATAATTTGTTGTTTACATATTAAATCAGAAATGTTCAGCGAGATAACTTCAACATAACATGACACAAATGTTTGATGAGCAGTTCACCCCTCCCAGGCTACGTCTGCTGGATCAAGCCTCCCAAAATGAGCTTGTCCTCTTGTATTAAAACTGCTTCAAATGCTAATACACGTGTAAAGGTGCCTCAATAGGCAAATCTGAATGTAAATATAGATTCAAAAGACATGAAAAAGCTAAAAATTCCTTTCCACAATCACTAAACAGTGAAAAATTACCCAATACAATGCCTTCTTCAATAGGCCCTAGTGGCTCTTGGAACTTCTCTGAAACTTTTCAGGCTGTAGAAGTCCTCAAATGGTTCTGAAACCTCTGCCATTAGATTCAGAAGGTTGAAAATAGTAGAAAATGGCTTTTGTTTCACCTCAAATAGGTGAACACAGCCCAACACAACTCCAACACTGAAATGGCCCTCGTGGCCCTCCAAGCTTCCCTGAAGCTAAACAATGAAAAGAAAGCCTAAAAAGGCAAAATAAACTGTGTAAATGAATTCAGAGCACAGTAAACAGTCAAGATAGATTTTTGTTTCACCTCCAATGGATGAACACAACCCAATGCAGCTCCAACACTATCTAGGCCCTAGTGGCTCCCCAAACTTCTTCGCTGAAAAAGTACCTGAAGATCACCTCTGTTGGATCTAAAACCTCTGCCAATGGCTCCATAATGCTCCGAATACCCAAAAAAAAAAAAAAAAATTCGCATCAAAAGACCTCTCCTAGCCAAAGTTATGACCTCCAGAAGTTTTAGTCCAGTTTGGCCTAAAAAAACTCCACTAAACTTGGCTAATTGGGAGTTAGGCGTGCTAAAGTTGGCATAAACGTCTAAAATGGCGGACTCTACTAGATTTGACTGCGTGGTTAGGGTGGCAATTAATGTTAGCGTAACCTCCGCCAGTTCCATGTGACAGCTCTGCATATACTTAGCCATTTGGTGTCGTGGTTTTATCTGCCGGTAAGCCTGTGGTTCTGAGCACCCAGGTTTCATGAATAGAGGGTTGGCCCCTTCCGCCCCAACCACCAGTTAATGAAACTTCAAAACTGTAATGCAATCAGAGGATGGTAAGAACCATCGTCTAGACGGGCCGGTCGGCCCTGTGTGTTGGCAGCTACCCGACCCAGGGTCGAATCCTGCGAGTTCCAAAACAAATTTGCAATACAAACCTTCGGACTTGGGGCCACGTGGTGGCCTCCGAGCAGGCCATGTGGCGCACATTGATTGGCCATCAAAATGGAATATTCTCGCGAATATTTTGGGGAATATTCCTCAGAATATATATATATATATTAATTTTTTTCAAAATTCAAATTTTGTAAGTTATTGGGCATTTTCAAAATGCGATAAATTCTCCATATGGTGTCAATGTTTCGAACCGTTCACGGCGCTGGAATCAGGGAGACGAGATCTATCTGGTCGTTCAAGTTGCAAGTAATTTTGAACACTTTCAATTTTGAGCTTTTTCCATGGCTTATACTTGAGCTCCTGATCACACCTCCCAAATGAGAAGCTTTTGGACCCAAAAGCTCACCGAAGTGATAAAACTGAACTGTACAAAAAATGAGAGAATAACATCATCCTCTTTTGTTCAGCCAAATGAGCATAACTAATACCAAAATATCATGACTTGCCAACTGTCATCATGGCGAATTTTTGTTGAATGAGCCATATACTTGTCGAATCCCAACCAAGTTTTCTCGCCATACCAATTGACACCAAAGGTACCTTGTGCAACATGCAACATCAACAACAAGTTGACCTGAAATGTGCTATACAATTGACACAACCGTCAATGTAAAGTATGCACTCAATCGACACAAGTCGACAACCATGTGCGACACAATCGACACAAACCGACAAACATGTGCGCCACAATTGACATAAGTCGATAAACAACAAGATACATCTTTACAAACACGTGTATGTATCATGTACAATGAACTATATACAGTTCACTAGTTACACATACAACCTCTATGTACATGTGAAACTTCAACTCTTCTTTTCAAATACCAACAAGTACATCATCTCAAAAAAACATGTGGGTGACAAAGAGCTGAACTAAAAAGACATTGCTGCAATATAAGTGAGTATCATACTCATCTTTTACACCTCCATGGCGAAATTTTGCAACAACAAAGAAAATTCAGTTGAAGGAATTTTCTAACTAAAACTGCTTTCACATGCAATCTTGCATCAACTTTTCAACTGAAATACATGATTGGTATGCATTTACAAAATAAGTATGAAAATCAAACCCCATGGCATCTTTTGTTGCAGCAGTAGTTCTTCATGTGCATCTTTTGCATCGATGATGGAACCCATAGATCCACTTGCGCCAATCTTTTTGTCCTCAAGCTGCATGTGCTTTGGACGACTTGTTGGATGCAAGGACCAACAATGAGAGACATCATGTCCCTTCTTTTGGCAAAATGTGCAACTCTTAAGCACTTTCTGAGAAAGTTCTCTTTGCCTCTTCTGCTTCCTGTGGGCTTTCTTTTTCAACCAGCATCTTGAAGCAACATGGTTAAATCCACCACAAAATGTGCAACAAAACTTTCTTTCATTTGAACAAGCAAAATAATCATTCTTTGCTGAAACATAATCAAATTGATCATGTGAATAATTATACCTCTTTTGCTGCATGGAATTTCCATCCTTTTTGTCTTCAAGAGATGATGAACTAATAGAGGAGACAACTTTCCTTTTCAGACTTTCATCACTGTGCTTGTCTTGAAAACTGTTTACATTTGCATGCTCGCCATAAGCGACATGTTTACCCTCTACTTGCTGCAATGATGGCTTAAAACAATGGTAAGGATGATTGCCATTATGACATTTATGCAATTGAGAACTTGGGATAAAGGTTCTCTTTGAATTTGCATCACATCCATTCAAGGATTTGGATTCTTTGCCATAAAACTACTTATATCAAGGACCAACATTCTTGGGACGCTCCACCACCGAAATAGGTTCAACCATGCCTTGTGCATGCTTGCCCAAACCTTTGCCTTCTTGATAGCCCATCTTAAACATTAATTTGGACCCTAAATCTCTTGTATGCTTTTCAAAAGAACCAACACACTTTTCAATTGAGGAAATTAAAGACAAGTTTGAATGATTTACCTCCTAATGATGAGGTATTTTCTTGTACAAAGCTTCTTGAGATTGAAGGAGTTGTTTCTCCATGTCATGCAGTCTTTGGAGAATTGTTTCCTTCTCTTCCTGCATAACCAACAATTGTGCATGAAGCTGAACACTTTCTCTTTGATCCTGAATGAGAATCTGCACCATGTCCTTCACCTTAATGAACTCATTCTTCATGTCATCATTGAAGAATTTCGTGAAGCAGGAAACTTCACTTGTGGAAGAAGTTGACATCATGTAAATGGTTAGTTAACAAAAGGAACTTCAAAGCAAAGTTCTCAAAGCTTTCAAACAAATGACCAGCCTTTGACCAAATGTCTTTCCAGCTACACTCTTATTCAAGCAACCATAAAACACAAATCAAATGGAATATTCTGACTGCTCCTGAGTTTGTGTTTTCCAAAGATATTCTTGAGATAAATTGGAGTAAGGAAATTAGTCTTCAACCCTTTTCAAGACTTAGCTAACATTAGCTATCCTTTCACTTAAGCAAACTCAGATAATCAACCAGTTTGCAAACAATTAAACTGAGATTGAATGTTTTAACACCTTTTTGCACAAACAAATGCTCAAAATATAAACTAAACTAGAGATGGACTAAAGTAGCTTTTATCTACTACGCAATTGTATAATAAAAGCGGTTCAAAGGCTTCTTGGCTTGCTTCAGACTATGTCTATAATTTATATTGCTTCTCATAGACCATAGAAACAACAACAACTAGCTCTGATACCATCTGATCTGAAAATGGAAGTACTTGAAAATGTGTGCAAGGTATCCATTTCCATTAAATTAAATGTGCAAACTGTACTCCATGTCTTGTTGATTAAACAAAGTGTTTTTGACAGCTGTTTATGAGTTTTTGTGTGCAATAAAGTTAATATAATTTGTTGTTTACATATTAAATCAGAAATGTTCAACAAGATAACTTCAACATAACATGACACAGATGTTTGATGAGCAGTTCACCCCTCCTGGGCTACGTTGCTGGATCAAGCCTCCCAAAATGAGCTTGTCCTCTTGTATTAAAACTACTTCAAATGCTAATTCAAGTGTAAAGGTGCTTCAATAGGCAAATATGAATGCAAATACAGATTCAAAATACATGAAAAAGCTAAAAATGCCTTTCCACAATCACTAAACAGTGAAAAATTACCCAATACAGTGCCTTCTTCAATAGGCCCTCGTGGCTCTTGAAACTTCTTTGAGACGTTTCAGGATGTAGAAGTCCTCAAATGGTTCTGAAACCTCTTCCATTAGATTCATAAGGTTTAAAATAGCAGAAAATGGCTTTTTTTTCACCTCAAACAGGTGAACACAGCCCAACACAGCTCCAACACTGAAATGGCTGTGGTGGCCCTCTAAGCTTCCCTGAAGCTTAACAGTGAAAAGAAAGCCTAAGAAAGAAAAATAAATTGTGTAAATGAATTCAGATCATAGTAAGCAGTCAAGATAGACTTTTGTTTCACCGCTAATGGATGAACACAGCCCAATGCAGCTCCAACACTATCTAGGCCCTAGTAGCTTCCCAAACTTCTTCACTGAAAAAGTACCTGAAGATCACCTCTATTGGCTCTGAAACCTCTGCCAATGGCTCCAGAATGCTCTGAATACTCAAAATAAAAAAAAATTCGCATCAAACGACCTCTCCTAGCCAAAGTTATGACCTCCAGAAGTTTTAGTCTAGTTTGGCCTAAAAAAACTCCACTAAACTTGGCTAACTGGGAGTTACGCGTGCTAAAGTTGGCATAAAAGCCTAAAATGGTGGACTCCGCCAGATTTGACTGCGCGGTTAGGGTGGCAATTAATGTTAGTGTAACCTCCGCCGGTTCCATGTGACAGCTCCGCATATACTTAATCGTTTGGTGTCGTGGTTTTATCCGTTGGTAAGCCTGTGGTTCTGAGCGCCCAGGTTTCATGAATAGGGGGCTGGCCCCTTTCCCCCCCAACCACTGGTTAATGAAACTTCAAAACCATAATGCGAACAGAGAACGTCAAGAACCTTTGTCAAGACGGGCCGGTTGGGCCTGTGGGCTGATGGCCACCCAACCCAGGTCGAATCCCGCGAGCTCTAGAACAATTTTGGCGTACAAACCTTCGGATTTGGGGCCACATGGAGGCCTCTGGGCAGGCCACATGGTTCTCATTGATTGGCCATCAAAACAAAATATTCTTGCGAATATTCCATGGAATATTTGCGAGAATATTCTATTTTGATGGCTAATCAATGAGCGCCACGTGGCAGCCTCTGGGCAGGTCACGTGGCGCTCATTGATTGGCCATCAAAATGGAATATTCTTGTGAATATTTTACAGAATATTTTTCAAAATATTTTAAGGAATATTCCTCAAAATATTCTAAGGAATATTCCTCAAAATAATTTTTTTTTTTCAAAATTCAAATTTTACAAGTTATTGGGCATTTTCAAAATGCGATAACTTCTCCATACGGTGTCAGTTTTTTGAACCGTTCACAGCACCGGAATCAGGAAGACGAGATCTATTTGTTCATTCAGGTTGCAAGTAATTTTGAACACTTTCAATTTTGAGCTTTTTCCATGGCTTGGACTTGAGCCCCTGATCATCAAGGCAAAAGCAATTAGATACAAGTGTTATATGAGAGATACATGAAACACAATGTTACTCCCATTAATGGTGAGAATGAACCGTTAGCTTTTTCGGAACTCATGTTCGGTAACTTCGTCTTGGAAACACAACTAGGGTGTTATCTCGCACAGCCAGCTCCAACCCCACCAAACGTGCAGTTGGGTCTCCTTCGTTGCCAAACTGATGGAAATGAAACCTGTACAAGACATTGTAACATTAGTAGCAATAGTAGTAGCAGCAGTACAAACATGTCGAATGGTTCGTGTACAGATGAGTTGTGGACCATGTATTTTGACGGATTAAAGACGCAGGATGGCTCTAGATCCAGGTGTGTCTTGATTGACCCAAAGCACATGAAACACTTGATCTTGAGTTGCTTGGATTTCGAGTGCACAAACAACATTGTTGAATATGAATCACTCATGTTGGGCTTTCAAAAGGCCATTAGCCTCAACGTTGTTGTGCTCAAAGTGGTAGGTGATGCAGAAATTGTGGTATGACAGGTACGTAAGACCATACATTGTTTATAAGATCATCTCAAAATTTACCAGTGAGAGGTATGGTGACTGATCCATAACTTCCAAGCATTCAATATCATTGATGTGCCAAGAACGTGTAATGCATCTTCGGATACCTTAGCAAATGTAGCTGCTAGCATGTCATCGCTTAGGGATAGATTTTCTGTTGAAATTTTGTATATGCATTCTATCCCTGATAACATAACTAATATATGTGCTTTTGGTGATGATCAATAGATAATGCAATTCATGGATGATGTTAATGCCTTCAAGGACACAACGGCTGATGAAGATGACCACGAGTAGCCCCTGCAAGCTGAAACTGATAACAAGAAAGGAAACCTCATCCCCAAGGGTGCGGTTTCTCCCAAAAGGCTCTATGACTTGCAAAATCACTTTGAAGGGTCAAGAAACAACAAAAAATACATTTCCATCATGATGAACGAACAGATCAATCTTAGAACAGACCACGATCCACAGTTCGTTAGTCTCGGTATGTGTTGCACATCGCAGGAGCAACAAGTTTTTGTCGGCTTGTTTAAACAGTGCAGGGATGTGTCCACGTGGGCACATGATGGCCTGAGTACATACGACACACAAATAACCTGACACGTCATTCCAATCAAAGAAGGGGTCAAGCCATTGCAACAAAAACTAAGGAAAGTACAACTGTCACTTGAATCCCTTATACAAAAGGAACTGGCTAAGTTGTTGGATGCTCGGATCACTTACAAAGTTCGTTATTTTACATGGGTTTCTAATTTAAGCTTTTTACATAAGAAATATGGGGGAATCCTCTTATGAATTGATTTCTGAAACTTGAACCGCTCTGGAACAAAAACAACTACCCCATGCCATCATTGGAACCTATGTTACACACAGTATCTGGAGAAGGAATATTGTCTTTGCTTAACGGTATTTCAGGATACCACCAGGTTCCAGTAGCGGAACCTGATAGTCTGATACTGGTTCAAGAGAAACTTGGCCCACACACTTACCATATGCAATCACTTAATAGGAGGGTTGACAACCTTCCTGTCAACGGCCAAGATCTCAAACTTTGTTTTCAGTAGGCCAGGTCGCGCCCCACGCCATGTACATTGTCTGTTTACTGCGTGTTTTTTTTTCTCTTTTCTTACTATTTTCATTTTGTTTTGTCTTGTTTGCTTAGTATAATTCTATTTTTGTTTTTGTAAATAACTGCTTTCCTCTACTGAGTTCTGGATATTGAATGAGTATGTGGCTACGATCTAAAGAGTCTTGTGACACTGCAGCACTTGGCTAGTCCTGCGTCTGTCTTCTCTGTGCTTGGTTATAACATTCGATCGATGAAATCTTGATGGTAAATACGAGCCATCTAAAAGGGAATATTGGGTCCAACCATGAACCTGTGTCCACACTGGGAAACCCCATGCTTGTACTCAACCTTTTTCTTTGTGTGTTCAAGCTCATCCAACTAGTAGAAATACAGAAGGGGAAAATCCAAATGAGCAAACCTATGTCAGAGGTCTTACATGCTTCGCTGAAGGAACAACCTCTTTGGCTCTCAATAAGTTGGGATCCCTCTTCTGCCCCAAAAATAAATAAGTTCCTATGCAGAGTCCTCTTTAAAAAATACAAATGTGAAAGAAGAGAAAGGATTCCTGTGCAGAGAGATGAAGCATGCAACTCCACCGGGGTACTGACCAGGCTCGCTGGTAGTGGAGCAATGTGTGTGTTCCTGAGTGACTCCATCAGGGACTTTCCAGGCTTACTGGAAGTGGAGCAACACTAGAGATGAAAACTTATACTATGAAAATTTTTAACTCGCGAGCCAAACTACCCTTCCCAATTTCGAAACATTGTGATCAAGCTGAAACATGTTGTTGCGTTTGACTGAGTTGGTGAAATGTGAACCATGTCTGTCCATGGGATAAGTAGGGAAGCTTAAGTAACCCGCATAGCAATTCAATACTCCCTGAAAGACCAAGCCCCTGTGCTGTCAATGGACCAAAACAAAGAAGCTGGAATTCAACTAGTGTGTCGCCAAGTATTGTAGTGGCTACAACACCCTCCAAAATTTTGGCCTGCATCCAATTTCAGAGCCTTCCTTGGATTTTTCCTTGATGTTTGCAAGCACTAGGGCTCATCCCGTGAGCCCGTGTTGAGTCTTCATACCCTCCTTGCTTGACCATTCACCAGACATCTTTTTGCATGTTGGTCACAATGTCATGCTTGCAACCATGTTCTGGCTATGCATAAGGTTTGTCTTCGTGTGTACACGTTGTATTCTTTATGTAGGCATCTGTCACACTCGCACACGAAGTTGTATGCAATGTCCTGCAAGTTTCGTCATGGTCGTTCAATGATCTATCACAAGTGTCAAGCTTGTCGGTCGCATCATCGGTCAGTCACACTGAGTGTATTTTGTCTTGATGGTTCGAGGTGTCTTGTCGTCAAGTCATGTTGAGTGTGTGTTTGCAAGGTCATGCATGTACAAAGTCACTCGTTCATACACTTAGCCATTTTGCTGAAGTTATGTTGACCAGACAAACCCCAATAGAAAAACCTCCATTAAGCTTCCCTAAGCAATTTTAGCCCTCAGTGAACATGTATTGTCGCCTAGAATTGCACAGATCTTGAGGCTGCCTCCCATGTAGTCTGCACTGCGCAATCATGGAGTTGACCCAACTGAATGTCACCCATAATAGCGTAGAAGTTCCTTAGGAAGCCATCTCAAACTGCACTGCGCATAAGAAAATCAACCAAGCCTCCAGCTGGTCAACCAGAGAGTTTGATCGAGTAATGACGCTGGGCCTCACTCCTCCAAAAAATTGCGGAAAAGTTGCTAAGAATGCCCGCTTCCGCTGACTGAAGAAAATGCGCAAACATGCCGGACAAACATCTGCTACCTGTTACTACACTGCCCTAAAAAATTACGTAGTTTTTCCAGCCAGTCATCATGTCAACCAGCCTACTACTCATCATGAAAATTGTACAACTTTCATGAGCAGTCTCCTAGCTATCTAGCATCCTGCTCAGCTCAGCAACTACGTAGGGATGTCCAACAGGCCAACCTCCCAGCTCTGTGGATTTTTTACCAGGAACCTCTCGCAACCCTCTTCCAGCTCCCTGAAAAAATTGCGTAGTTTTTGCAAGCAGCCTCTTGCAGCCTATTACCAGCTCCCCAAAAAAATTGCACAGTTTTTGTGAGTAGCCTCCCGCATCCCGCTGCCATCTCCCTGGAGAAATTGCGCAGTTTTTACTGCCAGTCTCCCTCTACTGCCTGCACTGTCTCCTTGAAAAAATTGTGTAGAATTTCCCTCGAGCCGAGCCAGATCCTGTAGATAGTCACTGCCAATCCAGATTACCCATCTTAGCCTCCCAGTGACCTTTGCGAAATTTTCATGGACAGTGCCTCGAGCCTGAATCCTCGCTTGGAATGCGCCTTGCATAGTTTCAGAGCCTTGTCCTCTCTCCCAGTCACCTGCATCCGAAAGAGGAAAACAATGCTTCATGATAGACTAGGAGATTTTTGGATTTGATGTCGTCTCGTCGTGAGTGATCGTAGATATAGGTACATGGAAGAGACATGGCACGATGATGAACGGGATGAACAAGGAGCGCATGCAAGGATAATTGTTTGTGAATGGATGAACACATGGAGCATGCCAAAGTACGAGTGAAGGAGAGACATTCACGTGCAAAATCAAGCGAAAACCAAGACCATCGAAGACTCTGCACACCCTACCAAATAGTGTGAGCTCTAGTTGGGACTTCATACTAGTGAAATCCCCTGAATGTTGGCAGGTCCTGCACTGTCAACAAAATCCTCAGGCATAAACCTGATCAATATAGTTCTCAAGAGATTCAACATTAGTAACATAAACATCTGCAACATATGACCAACATAAAAAGGATAACCATCAACAAGCCAAACTAGCATAAGATTTGGCAATGCAATGTTTTGCCACAATCTGGTCACAACCCTAGCAGCCTATATCAATTAATAAAAGGTACTAAAAATAACCTTACACACAATCGGCCATCATATATGGAAATATTTTCATTATTCAAATCATGCAATATCATCATCAACTCATGCTAGATCAAATCCTTGAACATGCATGTGGGATCATAGTCTTAACTTCCATGTCTTCAAAAACATCATTAGGGTTTCAACAAGAAAACTACTCCAATTATAACAAAAATCATATATGGATGATCCAATTGTTATCAATCTAAACATAGATAAATAATAAATAAAGAGAAAACCTTGTGTAACTCCCCCTATGCCCATGCACCTCCTTAACATGCAAATATGCCCCCACACACTACTTTTTCTATGGTTGTATTTACAATGGTCCTTCATGCAATCTCATGGTCCTCACATATGCTCCCCCGTAGACCATGTAGACCTTAGTTTCTCTTTGAAACCTCTTATTTCTCTTTCTTCTTCCAAACTTTGATGGGTTGATCTTTAACATGCACATCTCTTTTTGGCTTCTTGTTTGGTCAGCTTTAAATCATCTTCAATTTTGACTAGATGACCTAATAAATATAGGAATCTTGTAATATTTAGCCCTATGGCCAAGATTGTCACACGCATTACACCTTATGCGACCAAGGAATGGGGGAAAGACTCATATCTCTTTTTGTTAATTTGCCTCGTATTTCTACTCCTTTTTTCATCAAACCTACAATCAACAACCTTATGGCCAAAATCATTGCATGAGTAATAGTATCCATAAAAATAACTATTATACTTGATTATTGGTTATATTTGTGATAGGGGCAATCTTCTTTGATTGTTTTCTTGAGGATGATTCCTAATTGGCTGCATATTCTGCCAAGAAGGTCTAATCTTTTTACTTCTACAATCTTCTGCAACATGTACAAACTTATGAGAGCTTAAGCACTCAACGCTACTCAGGAAAGGTGTAGAGGATTTTCTTGACAAGAGTACTTTTCTTGGATCCTTTATTGACTGATAGTTTTTCCCCTTGTTTTTCTTGTTTCCTTGCTGACCATGTTGCTACCATTTTCTTCTTTAGTCTTTCTAAATGTTGTTTCATTATCTCCTGTAGATTCCTTTGAGCTAGTTTCTCCTATATGAAGGATACGATTTGATTTTACAAGGGGATACTTTTGGTTGCTCCTTTCCAATTTCAGTTGATAAGTTTTCTTCTCTAGATCACTTCTTAATGAAACCACTTCAACTTCCATCCTTTCACATTTACCATCCTTTTCTTTGTACTACTTCCTCATTCCCTATTCAACTCTCCTTCCTTCTTGTAGCTAAGTTTTTAATGTAATGTTTTCTTCATTGAATGCACATTCCTTCTCATAATTTTTTTTGTTTTTGTAATTTCTGCTATTTTTTGTTCTAAGTTGTGATCCTTTCAATCTTAGCTTCAAGTTCCACTATTTTTCTTTGCTCTTCATCTTCAGAATTTTATGATCTTGATTTCTCCATTTGATTATCAGTTGTCTTCGTACATGGAGAAGGAATTTCAACTTAATTACTATCATCTTCTAACTCGATAATCACAAGAACATCATCATCACTATTTATACTAAGGAATGCGCATCTAGATGTGTAATGACCATTATGTCTACTATTGAAGCAAAATGGAATACCTGATCCACCTTCATGATTTTCACAAACATCCTTGATCAATAAAAATATGTTGTTCTTTTAGATATGAAGTATTTCTCTCATGATTACAACCCTTTATTTTCTGAGACAACTTCTTCTTATTCTTGGCCATAGGTCCTCAATCTACCCTCTAGGGGTCAATTTTCACTAGAGGGAACCTCGCTCTAATACTAATTGTTGGAAATAGATCACCACTGAGGGGGTGGGGGGGTGAATCAGTAGTGATAGCGATTATGTCGTTTTAAATTTTTGCCAACTTATTAAACAATAAATACACATCAAATCATTATTGGATATGAGTATGTAAACAACATTAAACAATCAACATAAGCACCATAACAAGCATTCATATAGAACACAAGTGTTTTTGGTTGAAACCCTCAAGGGGAGAAAAACCACCATGTGTTATAGGGAATTGTTCTTGGTTGGACAAACAAAAAAACCCTTCATGTATTCCCAAAAACTTGAGACATACAAGGTAAGGGATGGACTGTTCTAAGGCTTGAATCTTTCACTAATTAAAGAGGTAGAGAAGAGATTGATAAAGGGAGGCTAGAGAAGAACTTGCAAGGATTTCCATGTAGATTATTTGGATTCATTAGCGTAGTTTATAAGTGCTCCCAACTAGCTCCAAAGGATAATCCTGCACACAAAGGAAAACAAATAAACCTTCACATCATAATAATATCATCAAACAAAACTATTATAAATGAACATCTAAACATCATTAAATAAACCATTACAATCCAAACTTCCAAACAATCATTATTTAAACACAATAGAAAAGATCGTGAACAATAATTGGAAGAGAACAATCAATATATATTATTAGTCAATAGGAAGGAGATTACAACCAATAGACAAAGTTGCAACAACACCTCCTCCAACTCTTAGCTCCAAAACTTTCTCTCTCAAAGAATATATTTATAACATAACAATGTAATAAATTCCGATCCCTTTCTCAATGGCCAAACCTTGAATTTATAGGCAAAATGGAGGCTATGAAGAATATTAGTTTCTCTCTAGTGTAATTTTTCCAACAGATTTGGGGTGGATGATGTTTCCTCATGCTTTGATTCTTTATGCTAGTTTATTCATTTAGGAAAAATATTCCTCATGCTTTAATGCTTTTATCCACTTTTAAGTGCTTTATTTGTTTAGGAAAAAGTTGTAGATGAGGTAAAAGCAATAACATTCCACCATATGAGAGTTTCCTTAAATGAACAAGAGTGTCATAGTGAGTTAACTTAGGATTTTTTCCTTGTGGTTGAGTGAGAATTTGGTGTCACAAGTTAGATGAAGAGACAAAGCATTATAAAATAGGATAACTTTGTCCTCATGGTACATAACTTGTGTTATAATCTTAAATAGGCTATAAAAAGGGGTGTATTTCAACCTGTTGAAGCCTAAAAAATCGCTGCTACAACATGGGGGAAAACCACCCGGTCTGGACCTTGGTTAGCAGCTTCTTTTCCATTTGGTGTAGTGGCTCCAACTAGGGATAATGGGACGAGTTTCCCAAAAGAGACTTTGATAGTGTTCATGGGGTGATGTATGATGTAACGGGGTAATGATGAAGCTAAGTGTAATCTAATCCAAACTATCAAAAACATGCATATATCCTAGTTTGAACACTATTTAACTATAAATATGCCCAGGAACAAAGTAAAGTATGCGATCTACAATAATTTCATATAGCAATTGGTAATAAAGATCATTCAATTGTAGCAAGAAGTGAAATTGTTTAACAATAATCGTTTTGGATAAATAGTTAGCCAAGATGATTGTGAAAGATATATCGCATATGGAATTGTTCATATATTCAACATAAAGAGAAAGCCAAGGTTGATGGGCAGATAAGTATAAAGACAGTCTGCAAATTGATCAGTTCATAAAAGAAGCACTTAGCCAACTTCTTTTATGAACTGATCAATTTGCAGACTGTCTTTATACTTATCTGTCATAGCTTGTATCCACACATCTCTTTCTGCTAGGCTGGCTTGATGTTGTATTTGCATCTGTTCAAACTCCTATTGAATCTTGGCTACTTGTAATTCTGCTTGTTGGTTAGATTTTTCTTGCTCTAATTGTTGTTCCAACAACAGAATCTTTTGTTCTTTTTCTAAAAGCAGCATTTGGACCTTTGCCGCTTTATCAATAGTTGTCGTAGCATAGGCTCCTACAAATTGTGACATTCTCGTAAAGTTTTCAGATGGGTCCATGGGCAAGTCTTTCCAGACAATGTCCATTGGTTCATTGTCGGGGGTGGTAATAGCTGCAACATCTAACTTTCTTTTCTTCCTTTGCCTTTTGATGACAGCTTTGTGGGTAGGGCTATAAAATACATATAATGGAGGAATTTCCTCAATTCTCAAAATAATTTCTGAAGTGGGGGTGGCAGGAATTAGCTCCACATCCTGAGTGCCTACAGTCTTCTCCACAATAATCTCTTGAGTTGATTTGTGCTCTGGAGTCAGTATATTCAACATAAAGAGAAAGCCAAGGTTGATGGGCAGATAAGTATAAAGACAGTCTGCAAATTGATCAGTTCATAAAAGAAGCACTTAGCTAGCTTCTTTTATGAACTGATCAATTTGCAGACTGTCTTTATACTTATCTGTCATAGCTTGTATCCACACATCTCTTTCTGCTAGGCTGGCTTGATGTTGTATTTGCATCTGTTCAAACTCCTATTGAATCTTGGCTACTTGTAATTCTGCTTGTTGGTTAGATTTTTCTTGCTCTAATTGTTGTTCCAACAGTAGAATCTTTTGTTCTTTTTCTAAAAGTAGCATTTAGACCTTTGCCGCTTTATCAATAGTTGTCGTAGCATAGGCTCCTGCAAATTGTGACATTCTCGTAAAGTTTTCAGATGGGTCCATGGGCAAGTCTTTCCAGACAATGTCCATTGGTTCATTGTCGGGGGTGGTAATAGCTGCAACATCTAACTTTCTTTTCTTCCTTTGCCTTTTGATGACAACTTTGTGGGTAGGGCTATAAAATACATATAACAGAGGAATTTCCTCAATTCTCAAAATAATTTCTGACGTGGGGGTGGCAGGAATTAGCTCCACATCCTGAGTGCCTATAGTCTTCTCCACAGTAATCTCTTGAGTTGATTTGTGCTCTGGAGTCTGTATTTTAGATGTTTGTTCCTTTGTGTGGAGCTTCTTGTTAAAATGCTCCCATTCTTTCTCTAAGTCAATAACTGGGGGTTTTCCCAACTGAGTGGAAGTAGAGTGAATCTCAGCCTGTTTCTTTACCGAGGTTTGCTCGGTTGCTTTCTCTATAGTTCTGGTTGTGTCCCTTTCGGACTCTCTATTTTTATCGCCCCCATTTTGAGATTGTTGCTCTGAGTGCTCTAACTCACGAGTAGATTTCTCGTGGGACTCTACTTCAAAATCCCCTTTGGAATTTTCTCTAGAGCTTTCCTCCAAGCTTACATTGGGAGTTGGCTCCCTTATTAGTTCAATCTGTAGCAGGTGCAATGGGACCTTTAATGATCTCCTCTCCCTATATTATCAGAAGGCTTCAAGATCATCTGGGGAAAAAAGTAGTGATGCCATATGCGTTGTTACACTAAAATTTGTCACCATGACTATCTACAGTTAGTATGGCTCTATCAACAGTCATACTATCCTCCTTGGCAAGTCTCATACCTCTGCTCCTCATGTCAAACTCCAAGAAAGAGAGAAAGTCCTTTAAAAGTCAATTAACTCTGGTTACGCAGTTTCTCTTAGCCTTACCTGCGTGTACGCACCTCCAGTTCATAAAACCTACGTATTTGTACACTCTGTATGTAAAGGGCTGGGTGCGTACTCCTGTAAAGGTCAAAAGGCGCAAGTTTCACTTCAAAAAAGTTACTTGTGGTCATTTCTAGAAGCTTGTTTGACGTGTATTGAGCGCCTCCAGATGGTTCATGTATCCCTATGAAAGAGGAACTTATCCCATCAAGAGGGGAGCTATCCCATTCAAAGAGGGGCTTATCCCATTGATGGTGGACCTGATTAACTTCCTCTAAAGCACTATAAATACAGGCATTGGGCCAGAGGGAGGGGAGGTTGAAAGCTGAACATTCCTAAGGGTAGATGCTGCTGAGATTAGGACTCCCTTATAGAGCTTGAGAGGAGAGATTCCCATCCTTTCTTAGCTTCATTTGGAAGTTGGTGAGCTGATCAAAGTAAAGGAAAACTCTTGCTGGACCCTGGGAGGGACCTGCACAACACCAAGGCTCAGGTTGTAATGGTTTCTTTTGTTTCCACTTAATGCAAATAAACTCATTTTTCTCAACAAGTTGTTATACATGATTTGTTTCATATACTCCTTGGTATGTATGATGAATATGTGTTATTTTATAAGTTATTCAGGTGCTATGTAATCTTTTGGCTTGTTAGTGAATGCAGGTTTCGAAGAGAAGGAGGAGCTCATCCGGATCGGCGAGGCTGGACTACTACAAAGCGTTGGACTAAAGGTATGTTATGAACACCTGATTACTTGTATTCTAAATGCATATTTAGAGAAAGGTAGTGTTTACTTGTCTTGTTTGTCACTAGAAAGCCTTAGCTTCTAGGGAGGTCGGTTTTGTCCGCAAAATTGACTCTTTCCGCATGACAAAATGGCGACCATACTGGGGAACTCCATTGATGTGAATGATTTTTCCTTTGTGTGAAACTTTGATATGAGAAAAGTCGTTTGTTTTCTGGTTTTTAGCTGTTTGAATCTGTATTTGGGTGGGATAGCTTAGGGTTAAATTAGATTTTAGTTTTTCTTGGTTTTGCTAGCAGAACGCACCCTCTGAGTTAAGAACAATGCGTACCTGTACGCACTGCAGCTTTGTGCACAGAGCGTACACGCACCTGTGCAAACAGGTTGCCTGCGTACCCTGTCAAAATTGAGAAAATTTCAATTTTTTCCTTTTTGCCTCTTAGATTTTGTTTTTAATTTGTTTTTACCACCCAGATCCACTGGTTACCTGCCAGAGATCTTCATCTGAACTTGTTTCGTCAGTGTCAAGAGTTTTAGTGGAATTCGTAGAGGTTCTAGCCTTAGGGTTTGATTTTTGCATTGGTCCTGTAGTGACTTTGGCTTTAGAAGTCGTAAAACCTTGGATATCCCTGGTCTTTGCAGTCTTCTTAGGAGTCGGACCTTTCATCGAATCTACCTGTGTGAGACACCTACCTTTGTTTTGTCTCTTTGCCGAATCTCGGAAAAGTTTGTTGATTGAACTGTGAATTTCATTTTAAGAAAAAGAACAAAAGATTTTGATGTTTGTTTTTGGCTAGTTTTTGATTCTGCATTGACTAGTCCTTAGTTAAATCATGACTGAGTAAAACATCCTGGGATCATACTTTGTAGGTTTTGGCCTCATTAGATTTGCTTATTAGGTGAATTTCTTTTTGATTTGCTTTTAAGTAGCTTTGATTTGATTGTCATAGATTTTTTAAAGATTTGATTTTTGATTTTTAAATGCTTTGTTAAGTAGGGAAAAAACCAAAAAATCTCTTTTGAAGGAAAAGTTTGCTTAGGTAGCATTTGAGTCTTTGAAAAGAAAAGGAATTTTCGCGAAATAATTAGTGGTCATGTGTTGTATGCTTTGGAAAAGATAAAGAGATTGTTTCTTTGATTTTCATTGCCAAGAAAGTTGTCTTTATATCAATTTTGCATTCTCCAACTCTCTTAGCTAGGGAATTCATTGAAAAAGAAAATTAGTATAAATCATCCTAAGTGCATCTTTTTAGTGGATTTGAGTCGAGTCTACACACCATCAGTTTCATCTCCGCTACCTTTTGTCTTAAAGAAAAACCATAAAAATTAACGCTTAAAGTAAAATCAATTTAGTAACTTTTATTTACTAGGGCTCTGAAACACCAATATAGATCAGGCTAGTGTCTTGGAGTAGGAGAGTAATTAACTCTCCAAGACAGTAAAACCAAACAAGTAGCTTATCTTGTGGTAGGATAAATCCAACTGTTTCATTTGTACTCTAGGAAAGCTCCTCTTAAAGGAGAAGCACGAGACCGTGTCCGAACCAGTGAGGGGATCAATCCTCCTTCATTGGGAAAGACGCCAGATACGCACGTATTACAAACGGTAAACCTCGGATTATTGTCGAGGAGCCTGGGGTCACTTGTTGGTAAACCTTGGATTATTGTCAAGGAGCCGACAAGGGGATTGAGCTTGTTACTTTGCCCTTGCGTGCTATCAGGTCGTAGACTGTTCCCCCAGGTATATTTGTTGCTGTTGGTAACCTTAGTGACCATTATCTTTAGGATTCTACCCGAGGTGACGGTGGAGGGAAGATCCCACTGTACCTGGAGCAGACATCGGCTAGACTCACTTGGATTTTCTGGGGGGTTCACTTCACTCGAGACGGTTAAAGTGGAGGAACTTGTGCCGGTCTATTCATTAAGCAGGTTGCCGGGGTAACTGTTCCACCCTCCACTTCTGTATTGAATTCGGCGATGTTGGGCTTCATCACCAACTAGTGTTTTCGGTCCGGAAGGCTACTATTTGTGTTTGGTTTGACACCCTAGATTCTTTAGGCGTGTGATTCAAATTTGTTTGGTTCTTTAGAGACTTTAGGCGGTTTGCTTTGAGATTTTACTTTGTTTGCGTGTGCAGTAGTTAAAAGTTTTAACTATGGCAGAATTACCGAGACAGTCCCGTAGACTTTGGGGCAAGTCTCCTGAGATTGTTACCGTGGCCGATTTGTTGAAGAAATCCCGTAGACTTCGGGGCGAACCTCCTAAAGACGTCTCGGGTCATTACGAAGGTTTGAAAGTCCTTGTAACTCCTCCTAGTGGTAGTAAAGTAGGTTCACCTGAAGAAGGAGAGTCTTCGTTGGTAGTCCATCCAGATTACCAAAGTCTAGAAACAGGTTATAATCCTGAAGCTGTTGCAGTTTCCGAGCTTACTGGTAGTTTTTCATCTACTAGTGATATAGGCGAAGAACCTGAAATATCTGAACCTGTTACTCCAACTTCTAGTGTTCCTGATTCACCTAGGGTAGAAAGAGTCATCACCGAAAATCTTCCTGCTGGTTTGATAGCTATTGAAGAACTTGCTCCAGAAGAAGAAGTAGGCATCCCTATCCCTGAAGATCAACCTACTATTGATCTAAGGGAGCGTGAATCCATTTTTTACAGTCCACCTAGAAGTACTACTTGGTATCTTTCGTTAACTAATTACTTAGACAACTCAGGGATAAGTTTTTCTCCACCTCGTACTCCTTATCCACCCGGAGGTATTTATACTCCTGTAAATATGTCTGGTCAGTCGTCTGTGTTCACTCAATCTCTTGAATCTCTCTTGTACGGCGGTCCTTTTGTTCCTGTTGGGTATCAGTCACTTTCTGGTACTTTTGCTGGAGCATCTCCTCAACCCATTGAACATGGGTTATTAACTGGAAACAATGGTAATAAACCGTTGGGTGTAGGAGACATTTACATGATGTCAGGTTCAATTCCCGGTTCTCAACCTCAAGGTGGCCAGTTACCGCCTGGGGGGCAGCCTCAATTAACGCCTGGGGGGCAACCTCAAGGTACACAAATTGCGTCTGGGGGGAAACCTCAAGGACAGTATGTACCCATGGTACAGTACATTCCTCAAGGTCAACCCCAGCCTCAATATGTACCCCAAGGTCAACCTCAGTATCAATTTATGCCTCAAGGTCAACCCCAGTATCAGTACTTACCTCAAGGGTATCTACCCCAAGGTCAGTACTCGAGTCAAGGTTATCAACCACCTCAAGGTCAATCTTATGTTCAAGGTACGGGAAATGTACCTTTCAATTATCAATCCTACCCTCAATCCGGTTATGGATCTCAGTATCCTCAACCTGTCATGGGTCAATACCCCGGAATGAACATAGTGTGGGATCCATCGCAAGTTCAACAAGTGTTGCAGCCAAGCGTACAGTTGTCATCTCAAACTGGACAACCTTTAGTTTCTGGTTCACCCCAGCAACCAGTCCAGTCTAATGTTCAAACTTCTGTACCTTCGGTAGTTACTCAGTCGCCAATTGCACCTAGTACTCCATCTCAAACGACTGCTGCAACTACCGCAACATCTGTTCCTTCCACCACACTTACTTCTGGAGTATCGACAGCTCCGGTTTCTACTGTCTCTGCCACTACTCCACAGACATCTTTACCATTGTCTGGATCCACGATTCAAACTACGGTTCAGATGCCTATGGGGCAGCCTGGTTTAAGTACGGTTGTCACTACTCAACCACAATTTGTTTATCAACCGTACCAGGGACAGTACCAATACGGGCCTGCTGTCCAACAACCGGTTTACCAGTATCAACCGTATCCTGGGTACACTTATCAACAACCACAGCAACCCCAGTACGGTCCGGTTAATCCTGGTTTTCCGGGAGGATACAATATCCCGAATGCGATTCCTATTCCAAGTTATCCTGGATATCCTCCTCCTGGGACTGGTCTTGTGACCCAGAGTTTTAGGGATCCTAATCGGCAATTGCCGTTTATCACAACTTTTGATTTACCAGACTTGACGCGCCTAACGAATGATCCAATAAATTATCTTCCGTTCTGGCCGCCAATTCCAAATAAGTTGCCCAGTGACATACCCAAGTTCGAAGGTAAGTCTGGAGAGGATCCGTCGAATCACGTGATGACTTACCACCTCTGGTGTGCCTCAAATTCCATCTCGGATGATTCAATCCGTTTACGTCTTTTCCAGCGTACGCTCATTGGTCTCGCGGCCAAGTGGTACATTGAGTTACCATGGGCCTCTTTTTATAATTTTAGTCAGTTAGCTACTTTGTTCTTAACACATTTTCAGTTTCCAGTCAGATATGATAATGGCACCGAGTTATTAACTTCATTAAAACAGTCGACATCCACTTATATTTCTGATCATATTCATGAATGGAGACGTCGAAGGCGATTAGTGAAAGTTTTTATCCCGGACCAAATCTTAGCTGAATGGTTTGTTAAATCATTATTACCGAAGATTACTGAAGACGTAGCTAAGGCCGGAGTAGTTACTGAGGAGCAAGTGATTGCTCAAGCGTAGTACCTTGACTTAGTTTACACTCAGTCAGGTACATTACATGAAAAGATCCCAGATCTTCCAAAGTCAAATCAAATCGCTGCTGCTCCTTCGGGATCTCATGCTGCTGATGGCATGATTGGTACGGTCAATACTAAAAGCAAGAAGAAGTCTTCAAAGAATTCTTCGCCCATTATAACCTTACCAGACTCCCCGACAGGAGAATCTTCTGCTGAAGTTTCCGCTGATATTCACGCTGTAGAGTCATCTATGGCTAAATCAAAAAATGGTGGGAAGAAGAAAGGTAAGAAGAAGAATAAAGCAGACAAAACTCCAAAGGAGAAAACAGAAAAGTCGGAAACCAATGACGAAAAGCGCAAACCTCGATATCCTTGTCTTATTTGTGAAGAGGATCATTTTACAAGAGATTGCCCTCATCGGGCCGAGGTTGTGAAAATCGTCAAGGGTTCTCCAACTCCTGCTGTTTTGAAAGATCCATTTCCGAAGCAGGAGAGTAAAATGATAGGTTCTTCCTCGAGTGCCAGTGAAGAACCCATATTGATGATGTCTCATGTAAGGATTGCGACTCGGTCACATGATTATGGTAGTAAAAGTCCTGTTGATGGATCGAAAGAAGCAAAATCTTCTCAGTCAAATCCATCAACCTCAGCTCCCGGTTCTGATCCACTACAGATCGAGAAACCTAACCCTGACTTAGTAATCAAACCGCCCGCCAAGGGTGTACTTCGAAGGTCTGCTTTCAATCCACATGCGAGAGCGGCCCAGAATTACAACATTGTTGAGGATTTAGCTGTTTCACCCTCAACAATGTCGGCTTTAGAAGTGCTGCAATCATGCCCAGCGCAACGAAAATTACTTTTGTCGGCTATAGGAGCTGTTGATGTTCAGGACCCGAACCTAATAATCTTTGATCTAGAAAATAGTACACCGCGTTTACCTCATCAGATGGCTTTCCAGATCCTAGTGATAGTAAAAAACAGGCCTATTCATCGGACTGTAATTGATGAGGGAGCTTCCACGTGTATTATGTCGATACAGTGCTGGAGATCGCTTGGTTCTCCTTCACTAAACCAATCCCCGACAATTCTTAAGGCCTTTGATGGCCGTGGGTTCCATCCGTTTGGCATTCTGCAGGATTTGCCTATAGGGGTTGAAGGAAAAACCGTTAGTCTGGATGTGGAGGTGGTTGATGCCCCTCTAGACTACAACCTTCTCTTGGGTCGAAGTTGGTCTTACGCTATGACGGTGGTCGTCTCATCGGTCTTCAGAGTAATAAAGTTTCCACATAATGGCAAGATCGTGACCATAGACCAGCTGGCTTACTTTTCATCCGACCCAGCCTCTTCAGAGAGTATCCAGCATGTCGGTAAAACGACTATCCCTTATAAGGATGTTGGCGTAGGATTAGTTAAAGATGCCGGTTTACTGGGCACTTTTCCTTTTCCTCCAATCAACGCCGTGTCTTCGTTCGCATCCATTCATATGATTACATCAGATACCATTGTTTACGACGATCCTTGGATCGTTCCTTCTGAATCTGATATAGACTCTTTTGGCGATGCTATGCCTTTGAGTCCATATGAAATTGCTTACGAAGCCGTGCAGTCTTTTACCGACTCGCGTTCAACCAAAATCGACCAAATGAATGTGGTCTGTGAGGAATCACTTTTCACCTCAACCTCGGAGTTAATAACGTTTCCCGAAGTTGTGTCATCTGACGAACAACTTTGTGAAGTCCTGTGTGTAGACGATTTACCATGGGAAGATCTCCATCATAGATCTTCGTTTTTACCTGAGGATGATCTCTTTGAAAATGATTTCTCATCAGTTTTTACAGCTGAATATGTCAAGGAAGCTCACAGTCCAATGAAACATCCTGATTCAGAGCTGAATTTGGGAAACATCTCTCGCACTGTTCCCATTGACATTTCAGTCAAGCCCGGAATCATTGAAAACATTCATATAGGCGCCTCGTGTTCAGATGATGAAATTCAGATATACAAGGCCCTATTTCAAGAATTCCGCGACGTGTTTGCCTGGTCCTATGAGGAAATGCCAGGAATTGATCCCGCAATTGTTGTCCATGAGATTAAGACTTACCCGGACGCTAAACCCGTCCAACAACGTTTGCGTCAGATTCACCCACGAAAAGCGGCTGCAATCAAAGCAGAAGTTGAGAAGATGTTGAAAGCATGTTTCATTTATCTGATCCCGTTAACGGATTGGGTATCGAATATTGTTCCGGTTAACAAAAAACAGGGAACAATAAGAATATGCATCGACTATAGGGATATCAATCGTGCTTGTCCCAAAGGCAACTATACAACACCCTATATCGATCAAATAATTGATGATTGTGCCGGCAGTGAAATATTTTCCTTTATGGACGGTTTTTCCGGTTACAATCAAATCAATATTCTACCTGCCGATCAACCAAAAACGGCTTTCATTTGTCCATGGGGGACATTTGCTTATTGCAAATTACCTTTTGGGCTTAAGAATGCCAGAACCACTTTTCAAAGGGCGATGTCTTATGCATTTCATGACATCAAACACATTGTGCAACCGTATCTCGATGATTTGCCCGCTCACTCTTTGCATCGAGCTGATCACCTTGTCCATTTACGAGCAATCTTCATGAGGTGTAGGCATTATCGTATACGGTTGAACCCACACAAATGTGTCTTCTGTATAGAAGTGGGACGATTGCTGGGATTTGTAGTTTCAAAAGCCGGCATTCGCGTCGATCCCTCGAAGGTAGAAGCTATCATCAAGTTGCCTCCCCCTTCGAGTCTTCGCCAACTCCAAAGTTTGCAGGGGAAAGCAAACTTTTTACGCCGATTCATTCCTAACTACGCCGAGGTTACAAAAGGTTTTACACGATTGTTGAAACAGAACGCTCAATTCTCTTGGGATGAGATAGCTCAGCAATCTTTTGATGCACTTAAGCACGCGTTGACCCATGCACCGTTGTTGCATCCTCCCAACTACAACCAAGATTACTTTTTGTACCTCGCCGCCTCTCATTCCACTATTGGAATGGTGTTAGTTCAGGAAGACGAATTCGCAACGGAACATGTGATATATTATCTTAGTAGGACATTAAATCCCACTGAGCTAAAATATTCGCATGTGGAGAAATTGGCCCTGGCAGCCGTTCAGGCTGTCCAACGTTTTCGTCATTACATCCTTCTCCGTAAAACTACAGTTATTTCGGATTGCAACCCTATGATCTACATTTTGACTAAACAATTGCTAGGGGGCAAGTACTCTAAATGGATCGTTATCCTGCAAGAGTTCGACTTGGAATTTGAAAAATCTAAGTCTAAGAAATCTTTAGTTTTTGCAGAGTTGATGTGTGACTTCCCGCGTGCTGACACGGAAACTGTGGCAGAGGAACCCATTGCGGACGAATCTTTATTTCTCATCAGCACTTTAGATCCGTGGTATGGGGATATAATCGTCTATCTCCAAACCCAATCCTTTCGGCTCGAAGCTTCAAAGTCGGAACGTCGGAAAATTCGATTCCAATCCCAACAGTACAAAATTATTGGAGATACTCTTTATCGCTGTGGGGCAGACTTGGTTTGCCGATGTTGCTTAACTGACGAAGAGGCAGAAAGGGTTTTGAATGACTGTCACTCTGGGGTGTGTGGCGGTCATATGTCTGGGTATGCCACAGCTCAGAAGGTGTTGCATGCTGGATACTTCTGGTTGTCCATGTTTAAATATTGTATCATTGCGGTCCGAAAATGCCACAACTGTCAAGTGTTTGATCGCAAGATGCGCGCACCACCAGCTCCTCTCCACCCTATAATTGCCGTTGGTCCTTTTTCCAAATGGGGTATTGACTTTATTACATGTAACCCTCACTTGGCCGGGGGGCATGCGTATATCATCCTTGCGGTTGATTATTTTACTAAGTGGGCCGAGGCGATGCCTACATTCGAGGCAGACGGCAAGACGATTTTCGTATTCAATCACATTATTGCTAGGATTGGTGTCCCACAAGCGATAATTACTGACCATGGGCGCCATTTTCGAAACATTATGATGACAGAACTTACAGGCCAGCTTGGTTTGCGTCATGATAGCTCAACTCCTTATTATCCACAAGCCAACGGTCTGGTTGAGTCCATCAACAAAGTTTTAGTTATCATGATCCGACGAATCATTGGTATTCATCGGTCGAATTGGCACAACATGTTATTTTCTGTGCTTTGGGCGTACCGAACCTCAGTGAAAACATCAACAGGGTTCACTCCTTTCCAACTAGTTTATGGTTTGGAAGCTGTGTTGCCCATTGAATGCGAAATCCCATCACTTCAAATGGCTGTCGAATTACTTCCAGCTACTTCCGAAGAGGAGAAGCATTTATTATACTTAACTCAATTAGATGAGACTCGACGCCATGCTACACTGGCAATCGAGACTCATGCAAAACGAATGAAAGCTCAGTATGATCGAAATGTGACCCCTCGAAATTTTTCGGAAGGAGACCTAGTGCTATTGTATGATCAAGCTAACGATAAATTAGGTGCTGGAAAATTCGTTCCTATGTGGCATGGGCCCTACATTGTTAAGCGAAAGCTAGCAAAAGGGGCCTATGAGCTGGTTGACTTTGACGGGGACTCTTTGGGTAAACCCAGAAATGGACTTTACCTAAAGAGGTATTATGCTTGAATGATGAGTGTGGAGATTTTAGTTAGGTTAGTTAGGTTAATTTTTCTTTCTAGCTGGTGTGTTTGTTAGTTTAGACAATGTGCTTAGCTTAGAAAGTGTGTTTTTCATCGTTATTCTGCTTATCTTGGTTTTACCCTTGATGTTTGCAGATGTCGATGCCTCTCCAAACATACATTGGATTCGCTGATGGTGCTTGTCGTAATACACAGAATATCTCTTCCGCAGCTTGGGTTATTTATTCGCTCTCTGACGAGTTAGTTTCTATGCATGGGGTGAGCCTCGGTCAAACAACAAACAACATTGCAGAATACAGTGCAGTGATTGAATTATTGTCTGAATCTATTTCGTTTGGGATTCGGAGTTTGATAGTGAGGTTAGATTCTGAACTCGTTGTATTACAGCTTAATAGAGTTTATGCCATTAGAAATCCAGTGTTATTAAGGTTATTTTTGAGAGTGCGTCTCTTGGAACGTGAGTTTGATTACATTGAATATCAACATATTCCAAGGTCTTTAAATACATTAGCAGATGCAGTTGCTTCTCGAATGTTAGACAGACATTTGCGATAATCATACATGTAAATTCAAAAACATTTAATCACACATGTTTAACAAGATAAGCCGGTAATAATGATATATATAGATAGGAGTGTGTCAAAAATACATCGTCTTCGATCATAGGTTGCAAAACACCTTATGATCGGCAAAAATGATAAGTACAAAAAACCAAAATGTCACATGTGTCTACAAAAGTGACCATCCAATCACTGGTGATGCTCTCTATACGACACCACTGCACGGGCTACCCTACACAAGAACCTCCTAAAAGGTCCTGGGACTGCGACTACATAGCGCTGAAGCCTGATAGGAATATCGTCTATAGTAGTCTCTGGTATGTCCGCCGTAAGACGCTCTAGGTCTTGTTCCAACTCAGCTAAGGTCTCTGCAGCCGCGTCCTGTGGAGCCGGTGCCGGTGCAACTGGTACTCTCCTCTCGAAAGGCCGGAGATTGGCTGGACGCTGTGGGCCTACATCTGCATTTTGAAAATTGTCACTGTCAGTTTTGAGACGATATAAAAACAAAAAAAATAGATAATTTAAAAAACTTGTGAAAAATGAAGTACCTGTGTCATCCCACTGTTCTCCCGGTGGAAGAATCATGTCCGGATCGCCACGAAAATCGACTCCGGCATAAGGAAAATCCTGTATCGAGAAGACCTGGTTCTCCAACCAGTGAAAATACTCCGGTCTAAATCGGACAACCTCTGTGCCCTCGTCAGGATGACGGGCCATCACCGCAACCCATCGCATCAACTTAGGCTCTCGGGGAAGCCCAGCCTCAACAGTGAGCTGCTGCGGGATCAACATCGGAACCCTCTCTAGAGCGAAACTCACAACTAAAGGCCCATAACCAAAAGTCTTCAGTTGCCCGTTTTTTGCCCTAGTCAGTTGGCCCTTTAAATTGGCCAACACAGCATCGCACCAGTTGAAAATGGTGCCCTGATAGCAGTCAATCGCCATCCGCATTTGGGACCCGGTGGCAATGTGCAAAGCGGTAGTGCCGCAAAGTCTGGTAACTGTAAAGGCAATTACCATAAGTTCAGGTCAGGATATCTTTTTAATTTATATCCCTCTCTCTTGGTTTTGATTATTGCACCACTCTAGACGGAGACTAGCGATGGACTGGCCACCCGGCCTAGTCCCGGACAGAGTCAATTGTTCGCCCCTCTTGGGCAAACCAGTGAGAAAGTAAATGTCTGAGGGCTCTATCTCGAGCTGGTGCCCTCCAATGTAAAAGCACTGATCCTGGACGTTCCACCTTTCGACCAGCCACTCTAGAAATCTTACCTGGGCCCTCATGCCAGGTATGGCCCAGTATTTGTAAAGACCGCATGCCTTTAAAGCATCAATGGAAGGTTGATGATTAATCGCGGCCAAATCGACATCTTCGTGTTCTCTTTCGCGCCAATCAAGCATGGTGGGCAATCTACACACCATAAAACATCTGTTAGAGTCCATAAAATTGAAAGTTTCTGGTTCATTTTGGAGAAATTGGAGTTTAAAAACCCACTCCGCGGTGTACGCAGCCCGCCTTTAGAGACAGAGCATGTGTACGCAGGCTCTCTTAAGGCAAGCTGCGTACGCCCGACATTTTCCCAACTGAGAAAATGTCGGGGTACGCAGGTCACCTATGGAGCACCTGCGTACCCCGAAAAGCGGCCTTTGAAACCCCAAGGCCTCCAAAAAATGAAACTAAAGCTTAAAATCAAATTCTAAATGGATGGAAATGCAAGGGAGGATGTTGTAGAATACCTGATGAGACGACATTCGATTCTGACGGTCGGATTCTCCGCAATGACCACGGGAAGTTTCTTACCAAAAGCCCTTTTTCTCTCCTCAACAATAAAATGGTAAAAGCCCTTTTTATAGGTTTTTTGAGTAAATGAATGTTAAATTTGTTTATTTTCCACCATAAAAAGGTATTTTTCAAAGTATTTTTATCTATATTAAACAGGTATGAGTAATGTGTTGGTTTTTGTGCAGGATAAAAGGATTTTCAGGGAAAATTGTCATTTTTCACAAACAAAAACAACAGAGTCATCTTTTAAGCCCTTTTCTGACTCCTAAAACATGAAAAGATTGCCGAGCGTTTCTTTTACACTCGTTAAAATGGAATTAAAAGACGGTGCCCTTATAGCCCTTTTCTGACCGTAAAAACAGGAAAAGATTGCCGGATTTTTGTCGTTTCAAATTCGATACTGGAAATAAAACGACGTGTCCTTGATCGCTTTTTACTTTTCAGGTCAAAGACACTAACTATGAAAGTACTCCTTGGTCGTAAAAAACCAAGCAGTTCTCTCAAGTATTATTTTATACTTTTTCGGGCTTGGGAGACACAAATTTACGAAAAAGTTCAACCCTGGAGTCTTCTTAAGTTTTTCAGACTCTCTAAAATTGAAAAACGCCGAGTTTCTCCTATACTAGACTCGTTAAAATTTCACAGTAAAGGACTTGTTCGATTACAAACAGGAACGGACCACTCCTTCTTAGGGTTCGAATCTAAACTAAGTTGGACTCATCCAAAGGGTGAGCTTATAATCAAGCATATGTTATCCTCCTCAAGCTTGTAAAAAATAAAGAGGTACTTGCCAGAAATGGTGGGGGAAAAGAGAGAAAAATGAGCCTATTTGTTATCCTTTGTGTCAGAAGAAACCTTATCACCACTCTTGAACACGACACTTTTCATTCACCTGGGTTGGGAAATCCTTTGCCTAACAGTTGATCAAACCACATTGAAAATTTTCAGTCGGTTCCGGGTATTAACTATTGGGTCAATTGTCACCAAGCCATCTGTCGTGTCGTTATGTGTTCAAGAGGTCACTGCAAATAAATCATTCATTTGCAAAATACCTGTCATCCATCTCGACCATCCCTGAGTCAGTCCTTACAGCTACATTTCTTCAACTTGATCTATGATTTCATGTTGCGGGCTTGCCTGCAGCGGGTCGCTTTCTATCGACATCAGCACATTATCTAGAAAGATGACCTAGAAATCGTCAGTACCTTGAAATCTGCATGCATCAATGGCAGGTTCCTCGCCTTTGACGACAGTTTACATCATTGACTTTCGATCGAAGGATTCCGTGAAATGTTCGACATCAACTCATTCATTCACATCTCATGGATTGTACTGGGTACTTTGAGAACCATTGACATCACTGGTGGTCTCTCTCACACTTGTTAACAGTTTACATCATTGACTGGTAATCAAGTGGTTTCTACCATGCTCGACATCAACTCATTTATTCGCATGGATAGAATCGTACTATTTCGGGAAGTAGAAATGAAGACCCTGAATCTAGTTTCCACCATCTAGGCTGCGAGGAGTTTTGTATTCATTGTATAGTAGACCAACTATAAACAGATGGCTGTGTCCATACTGTGTCTACATGAGTCTATGATTATGATGTACTACGAAATCATTCCTGTATCAGAGCAGTAGTTAGTTTGCTAGTTAAAGGTTTTGATCTGAGTATGGGAATACCTATCTCAGCGATGATATGATCTCATACATGTATTTTGTGTTGAATACTTGCAGGTTCCAACCAGGCTCTCCACAAGATAATCCTTGAAATGTAAAGTACTTCACCCTTCCTAGATGATATGAAACCCTAAATCTACTACAGGCTTCGCACTTTAGGGGGCAATCTGTTACACTAAAATTTGTCACCATGACTATCTACAGTTAGTATGGCTCTATCAACTGTCATACTATCCTCCTTGGCAAGTCTCATACCTCTGCTCCTCATGTCAAACTCCAAGAAAGAGAGAAAGTCCTTTAAAAGTCAATTAACTCTGGTTACGCAGTTTCTCTTAGCCTTACCTGCGTGTACGCACCTCCAGTTCATAAAACCTGCGTATTTGTACGCTCTGTATGTAAAGGGTTGGGTGCGTACTCATGTAAAGGTCAAAAGGCGCAAGTTTCACTTCAAAAAAGTTACTTGTGGTCATTTCTAGAAGCTTGTTTGACGTGTATTGAGCGCCTCCAGATGGTTCATGTATCCCTATGAAAGAGGAACTTATCCCATCAAGAGGGGAGCTATCCCATTCAAAGAGGGGCTTATCCCATTGATGGTGGACCTGATTAACTTCCTCTAGAGCACTATAAATACAGGCATTGGGCCAGAGGGAGGGGAGGTTGAAAGCTGAACATTCCTAAGGGTAGATGCTGCTGAGATTAGGACTCCCTTATAGAGCTTGAGAGGAGAGATTCCCATCCTTTCTTAGCTTCATTTGGAAGTGGGTGAGCTGATCAAAGTAAAGGAAAACTCTTACTGGACCTTGGGAGGGACCTGCACAACACCAAGGCTCAGGTTGTAATGGTTTCTTTTGTTTCCACTTAATGCAAATAAACTCATTTTTCTCAACAAGTTGTTATACATGTTTTGTTTCATATACTCCTTGGTCTGTATGATGAATATGTGTTATTTTATAAGTTATTCAGGTGCTATGTAATCTTTTGGCTTGTTAGTGAATGCAGGTTTCGAAGAGAAGGAGGAGCTCATCCGGATCGGCGAGGCTGGACTACTGCAAAGCGTTGGACTAAAGGTATGTTATGAACACCTGATTACTTGTATTCTAAATGCATATTTAGAGAAAGGTAGTGTTTACTTGTCTTGTTTGTCACTAGAAAGCCTTAGCTTCTAGGGAGGTCGGTTTTGTCCGCAAAATTGACTCTTTCCGCATGACATGCGTCACTTCTGAAAATGTCTCTTTTCGTAGAAAGAGGTCATCGAAGGCATCTTCCTCATGGGTGAATGGTTTAACTTTCACCATAGTAGTGAAGTCTTTGGCGGTGCCATTTGGGTCATACTGTCTTACTAGGAATGTAGTTAACTTCTGAGATTTCATAATCTCTGCTTCTTTGCGTGCATGTCCAAAATCGTGTAGTGCAAACACACCACATTGCAATGGAAATGTAGGCCAAATGGCCTTTTTCTATTCCTTCAATCCTTTGCTCAACCCACCTTCCCCTGCTGTTTAGTAGGCTATCTCCCTGGCCATTAAATTTTCGAGGAAATAGTATGGGAGGACATGCAGTGAAGAAATGCTTCCAAATACTCTGATATATGTGAATGTCTCCTCCTCAAACTAGCTGGCTACAGGTAGAATATCTACTTCAGCTTCTCTAGAAAACTTGGGGGCGTTTCTGTTGTAGACTTGTTTATGGATAGGCAACATAACTCCTTGACAAATTTTGTAAAAATGGGGGTGAAATTGAGACTCCCACATACTCTTATGATATATATGGATAGGAAGCGGGTCTTGCATAGTCCACTTCCATCCCATGATAGGAAATTTGGAGCCAAAATAGATTGCGTCCATTACATAGGCACTCATGAAAAATGGAGGGTAAACGCTTGAAGAGGGACTCCTCTTTCTCCTATACTCCATAATATATTTCGCCAAATTATCAAACAAAATTTGGGCCCAATTCATTATTGTTGTGTTTATGGCTGCATCTATCAATGACAACCATTCTGGAGAAAATTTGCTACTATCGGGCTTGCCGAACAATCCACATAGCATGGATGCTGCAAAACTATGAGGGGGAGAGATAGATGTTGTAGAATACATACCCATCTTATCCTTTTTGATCTTGCCTTCATTTTTTGTCTAGGTCTGCGTGATGCCTGCTAGATCTTCATTCTCCTTGGCAAATTTTCATTTTACTCCTTAAAGGCCATTGTCTTGGTTTGGTGACCAAAATTGACAATTCCATTCACTGGTTGTAACTTAACTGAACAAGCTAGCTCTTAATGAGACCCCTTGTCCTTTGATTGATAGAATCTCGAGTCATTACCCTGTTTTGATATGCAGTATTGGTAATGTCAGTTAGTTATTTCCCTATGATCATGGTCAACTAGCTCTTGACGAGACCTCTTATCCTTTACGTTTCAGCATATTTTAGAATTACACTCTTAAAAATGAAAGCTTACTAGATAGGGAGAATCATTGACTCCTTAAGAGTTTCTGGATGACAATTGTAGAGTTAAAGATGGTTTTCTGTAGAGAGGATTTGCTTTGTTACAGATACTTTTCTTGATTGATGATAGAGAAAAGGTTTCTTTATAAAGTTGAGGATTAGCAAAGGACAAATAATTTCGGCAGAGAACAAGCAATTTCAGAGTAATAGAACTTAACCCATGTTTCAAATTTAAAAATCATCATCTTAACAATCTCTACTTATACAAGTGAAAAGTCAAAATATAAAAGAGACTATTATTTGTAAGGCCAAAAGTAAATGCTACTCAACTTTTATTTTTTCTAAAAAGTGAAGGCAATAATATACAAGGAATAGAAGAGGTTATCTTCTATGAAAAATATTTCTTAAGGATTTTCCCATTAACAGGTAGAGACTCTCTCTTGCTTGATAAATCTTGCAATAAAAAGGTTGATGGGCCTATTTGTTCCACAATCTGAAACGGGCCAAGCCACATTCTTTGGAACTTGGTATGTTTACCTTTTTCTGTTGGGTTGTGTTATATTCTTTCAAACGACTAGCCCATGTTGTTAACTGGGGGGTTAGAGGGGGCCAGAGCCCCCCCTTCATTGTGCCGATTCGTAGCGAGGGGAGTTACAGGGGGTTTGAGGGGTGTAGGTAATCCCACTCTATGGGGTCCGGGGTAGCGCCCCAGAAAATTTTGGTTTTGGAACCTATGTTAGGTTGGGCGGACCCACCTATGGTTTTGTGCATGATTTTCGCACATGTTTTTGGAGACGATGGTTTTCAGTCCATGGTTTTGGATGCGATGGTTTTTGGTCCATGGTATTGGATGCTTCGACATGTATAAATATGTATTGTAATATTGAAAGGAAAATAATGAAAATTCAAGCTAGTAGTCCTGGTTTTGGGATCCAGGGGAAAATCTTTGTGTATATGTGTTTTATATGTTATGCTCTCGCATTGTTTATTTTCTGTGTTTTAGAATTCGTATGCAGGTAATTTCTATACGGGGTTAAAACCTACATTTGGTATCAGAGCTATTTTGGCTTTAAGGGGATGCCTTTGTTGCTGAGGGGTTTCGCTCGGGCCTGTGGTAGACCCTGTTTAGTGGGAGATCTGCGAGATCAATTATGGTGGTGAAAGAAGATGGCATGCATTGGAAAGATAGAGATCGAGAAATTTAATGGTCATAGTTTTGAGTTGTGGAAACTCAAGACAGAGGATCTGTTGGTGGATAAATATTAGTGGATCACGGTAGATTTTGGTACTAAACCAACGAGAGTCTCCAATGAAGAATGGAAGAATTTAGATCAGAAGGCAAAGAGAATAATACGATTATGTGTTTCAGATTTAGTATTGCTGAATGTATCAGGGGAAGCTACGACGAAGGCTTTGTGGGAAAAGTTAGGGACTTTGTACCAATCTAAGTCTTTGGTGAATAAACTATTCCTACCGAAAAAGCTGTATAACCTGAGGATGAAAGATGGAGACTCGGTGACAGAGCATCTGAATGCATTTAATATTGTGGTAAGTCAGTTAGCATTTGTTGATATTAAAATTTTAGATGAAGATAAGTGCATCAGTTTGTTGTGTTCTCTACCATATTTGTGGGATAGTTTGGTTATTGCAATAGGTAGCAATGCAACTGCCTTGCAGTTTGATGAAATAGTTTCATCCTTGTTGACGGAGGAGATGAGACAGAAAAATATGGAGAGCTAGAATGGTGTTGCCTTGTCTATAAGAGGATGGTCCCAGAAAAGAAACAAAAATAAGTCATTGAGTTGGAGATCTAAATCAAGAGGGAGATATAAATCTCCAAGAAAACCTGTAAAGGTGGTGTGCTGGAAATGCGGAAAGGAAGGGCACTACAAAAGGGACTGTAAATCTAAAGCTCCTGATAAAGGAAAGGGATCTGATGATGCTCCTTCTGCAGAGGCAAAAACCACCTCAGATGAAGGTGGGGATGTGTACTTGGCTTCTTCAAGTACACATGTAGATCATGAGGCATGGTTGATTGACTCAGGTGCATCCTTTCACTTCAATCCCCATAGAGAGTGGTTCTGCAAGTGTGAGAAATACGATGGTGGTGATGTCTTCCTAGGGATGATAGGAAGGCTAGAATCTTTGGTCGCGGAAAAGTAAAGTTGAAGTTCCAAGGTGGAAGGGTTAGAACACTTTCGGGTGTTCTACATATTCCTGCATTGGCTAGAAATTTGATTTCTATAAGCAAGCTAGATGATGTAGGTGTGAAAATAGTGTTTGAGAAGGATACTTGCAAGATGGTTTAGGGAGCACTAGTATTGATGTAGGGAGTTCGAATTGGAACTCTATACAAGCTGCAAGGTAGCACTATTTTTGATGGGTGCAACAGTTTAGTGGCTCCTGAAAGTGGAGTAGAAAATCTAGTGGTCTCTGGAGGGAAGACCATGCTGTGGCATCAAAGGCTTGGACATATTGGAGAGGAGGGCCTTCAAATAATTCATGGTAAAGGTATGGTAGAAGGTATGAGTAATAGCTCTCTGGATTTTGATTTCTATGAAAATTGTGTATATGGGAAGCAGAATCGGGTGAGTTTCCCCTCTAGTGGTAAGAGGGTGAAAAAGATATTAGAGCTTGTGCACAGTGATGTGTTTGGACCTGTGAAGGTTCCATCATCGGGTAAGTTTGTGTACTATGTATAATTTATAGATGATTTCTCAAGGAATACATGGATATATTTCCTTAAGAAGAAATCTGAAGTCTTTGAAAGGTTTAAAGAATTTAAGGCTCTGGTGGAAAACCAGATAGAGAAGAAGATAAAGGTGCTGAGGACAGATAACGGTGGAGAGTTTTGCAGTAAGGAATTTGAAGAATTCTATAAGAAGTGTGGTATAGCATGGGAGAAGAATACTCTGTATACACCTCAGCAAAATGGAGTTGCAGAAAGAATGAACAAGACGTTGATGGAAAGGGCAAGAAGCGTGCTCAATGGTGCCAGGTTAGGACAGGAATTCTCGGCAGAGGCAATGGAGATAGCATGTTACCTGGTCAACAGATCACCTTCATCAGGGTTGGAGGATAAGACTCCACAAGAGGTATGGACTGGTAAGAAACCCTCTCTTTCACATCTGAGGGTATTTGGATGTGATGCATATGTACATGTTCCAAAGGATAAATGAACCAAGTTGGATAGTAAATCTGAAAAGTGCATCTTTATTGGGTATAAATATGGTTTAAAGGGTTATAAGCTTTGGAACCCAGTAACAAGGAAGGTTGTGTACAATCGAGATGTGGTGTTTAGAGAGGTGAAATATGTTATTAAACATGAAGTCCAACCAAAGGAACCTAATAAGATAGAGTTTGAGTTAAAGGAGGAGGAATCAGACTCTACAACAGAGGAGGAATCATAATATGAAGAGCCACAAACTCCAGGTGTGAGAAGATCAGTTCGAGAAAGAAGGCAGCCAGAAAGGTATAGCCCATCTGCTTTCTGTTCAAATTTTTCTTTATCTGTTACTGATGATGATCCCAGAACTGTGAAGGAAGTGGTATATTCAGAGGATGGAAAACTCTGGAAAGAGGCCATGGTTGATGAAATGGCATCTTTGCACAAAAATGAGGCTTGGGATCTGGTGGAGTTTCCGGCTGGAAGGAAACCTATTGGCAGCAAATGGGTGTTCAAGAAGAAGACAAATGTAGAAGGAAAGGTGGAGAAATACAGAGCTCGGTTGGTAGCAAAAGGTTATTCCTAGGTGCCGAGAATTGATTTTGGCGATATTTTTTCTCCTGTTGCTAAGGTAGATTCTATTATATGACTTTTATCTGTTGTTGCTGCTTTTGATTTTGAGGTAGAACAGATGGATGTGAAGACAACATTTCTTCACAGGGATCTGGAAGAGGAGATCTACATAAAGCAACCTGAAGGCTTTGCGCTGAAAGGTAAGAAAGAACTGGTATGCAAGTTAAAGAAGTCTCTGTATGGGTTAAAACAATCACCAAGGATGCGGTATCAGAAATTTGATACATTTATACGGGGACTTGGCTTCACCAAAAGCAAAGCAGATCACTGTGTGTATTTTAAATTAATTGGTGACCATGTTATTTATCTGGTCCTATGTGTGGATGATATGTTGTTGGTTGGAAATGACAAAGAAATTATTCAGAATTTGAAGACCCATTTGTCCTCCAAATTCAACATGAAAGATCTTGGTGCTGCAAACTATATTTTGGGCATGGAATTTAAAAGAGATCAGACAACGAGGAAGCTCTGGTTAAACCAAAGGAAGTATGTTGAGACAATATTGCAGAGGTTTAATATGCAGCATAGTAAACCGGTGAAGGTTCCTATTCCTGTAGGTGTAAAGTTATTTGCTGAACAGTGTCCCAAGACACAATAAGAGCAAGAGGACATGTCCCGTGTTCCAAATGCAAGTGCAGTCGGTAGCCTAATGTATGCGATGGTCTGTACTAGACCAGACATTGCACATGCAATGGGAGTATCGAGCAGGTTTATGTCAAAACTAGGGAAGGAGCCTTGGATAGCAGTGAAGCAGGTTTTCAAGTATTTGCGTGGCACTAGTGATTATGGTTTGTGCTACCAAGAAAGACCAGGATTGAACAGAGTATTGGATATTCATGGATTTGTTGATGCAGACTGGGGTGGAGATTTGGATCAGAGAAGATTTACAAGTAGGTATGTGTTTAACCTATTTGGAGGTGCAGTCAGTTGGATGAGTAAGAAATAATTTGTAGTGGCACTATCAACTACAGAGGCAGAATACATGGCAGCCACTCATGCAAGCAAGGAAGCAGTTTGGTTATAGAGATTGTATTCAAGTATGGGGTTAGTACAGGGAGCTATAAGGATAGACTGTGACAACGAAAGTGCAATTTTCTTGGCAAAGAACCCTGCATATCATTCAAAGACAAAGCACATTGATGTTCAGTATCACTTTGTGAGGCATATGATAGAAAGCAAAAAGGTGTTGATGGTAAAGGTGGACACTTTGAAGGATACTGCAGATGCATTGAAAAAATATGTGAGCTCTGAGAAGTTCTCTTGGTGTAGAGAAACAATGGGCGTTGCAGGGTTGGATAAATAACTAAGCTCTTTTGTGCCCCCCTATGGAAAGAAAACAACAAGTGGGAGAATGTTGGGTTGTGTTATATTCTTTCCACGACTAGCCCATGTTGTTAACCGGGGGGTTAGAGGGGGGCGGAGCCCCCCCTTCATTGTGCCAATTGCATGGTGAGGGGAGTTATAGGGGGTTTGAGGGGTGCAGATAACCCCGCTCTATGGGGTCAGGGGCAACTCCTGGAAATATTTTGGTTTTGGAACCTATGTTAGGTTGGGCGGACCCACCTATGGTTTTGTGCATGATTTTCGCACATGTTTTTGGACACAATGGTTTTCGGTCCATGGTTTTGGAAACGATGGTTTTCGGTCCATGGTATTGGATGCTTCAGCATGTATAAATATGTATTGTAACATTGAAAGGAAAATAGTGAAAAATCAAGCTGGTAGTCTCGGTTTTGGGATCCATGGGAAAATCTCTGCGTATATGTGTTTTATGTGCTATGCTCTCGCATTGTTTATTTTCTGTGTTTTAGAATTCGTATGTAGGTAATTTCTGTATGGGGTTAAAACCTACATTTTCCTCGTGTCTTTTATCCCATTTCAATATCAGGTCTTCGAGTTGAAAGGATTTTGAACTTACAGAATTTGCATCAAAGGAAACTTTGACTAACTGTTGATGATGTGCATGTGTAATTTTGGCCTTTTCCCTTTCTTCTTTGATCTTAAGGATTTGTAATTGTCTCGCTTTCATAGAAGAGGAAGGTGTTTCTTCAATAAATTGAACTAGGGATAGAGAGGGAATAACTACATTTGTAGGGAGGAAAACTTATTTCCCATAGACAAAATTAAAAGGAGAAGTGCGTATTGAGGCCTTCTATGTTATTCGATATGCCCATAGAGAAAATATTAAAGATTTATGCCAATTTTTTTTTTACTTTGATCGACAGTTCGTTTAATTATTCTTATGAGATTTTTGTTTGTAGATTCGGCTAAGCCATTTCCTTGAGGATAATAGTTAGCATATTATTTAAGTTTAAAACCTCTTTTAAGAGCAAATTTTGTCATAACATTGCCTGAAAAATAAGATGCATTATCAAACATAAGGGCAGATGGTAGACCAAATCTGGTAATAATAAAATGATTGATGAATTCAATGATGTTTTCAAAATTGGCTACCTTAAGTGGAACGGCTTCCACCCATTTTGTGAAGTAATTAGTCGTTGTAAGGATATATCTATGCTCCTTAGAGGAGTGAGGAACGATCTCACCTATTATGTCCAGTCCCCATTTTTCAAATGGCTGTTAAATGTTGACTGGCTGCAATGGTAATGCGGGTTTCCTCTATCTCCTAGCAACTGTTTGACAAACTTTACATTTCCTTACAGAACTGTGTGTATTGTTAAATAAGGTTGGCCAATAATATCCAACATGCAGGATTTTATGTGCTGTTGTGTCCCCTCCAAAATGTACACCAACTGGTCCATCATGGAGTTCCTACAAAACCTTTTCTGGCTCAGATTTTTCAAGACATCTAAGCAAAACAGAATCGTAATTTCTTCTAAAGAACACATTATTGATGATTTGGTATTGTCTAGCTTTTAGCCTCAAAGCCCTTTTTCTTTTGTAACTTAGTTATGTAGGGGCATACCCATTTCTTAAATAAAAGATGATATCAGCATATCTAGATTCAATGTCATTAAGGCTTACCTCATATACTTATATATCATCACCTGAATCTTGTAGCACTGATAAGTTGGATGCTCCTACTAACATTTTGCAAAAACCTTGACCTTTTACAATTTTAGCTGGTCTAATTTCAATGTCATATTCTTGCAGTGATGTTACCCAATTTGCCCTCTTCTCACCTATATCCCTTTCTATTTACAGATTTCTCACTGCTGAGAATGTGACTACTACCTTGGTGTGGGTTTTGAGGAGAAAGGGTCTGAAATGCTTTATTGATTTGAAAACAACAAAAGCTTGTTTTTCAACATCTGAATAGTTCAATTCAGCCCCCTGTAAATTGGAGCTAAAGAAAGAAATTGGTGCTTCGGTTTTGTCATCATTGACCCGTGTTAATATAGTTGCATATGATTTCTCGAAAACAAAAGTATATTAAATGATATGATTAGAAAAATTAAGAGTTGCTAAAGAGGGAGCATTTATGATTGTTTGTTTAATCAGATTAAAGGCTTCATGCTCTATATGTCCCCATTTAAAAAGATAATTTTTCTTAATCATGGATTGAAGAGGTAAAACAATTCGTGAAAAGTCAGGGACAAATATTTTGACAAAATTTATCTGACCTAGGAAAGATTGCATAGATTTTTGTTATGAGGTAAAGGAATTTCAGAAATTTCTCTTATTCTATCAGGGTCAATGTGAATCCCTTCTTTGGATACAATGAATCCAAGAATTTTTCCTTCTCTTAAGGCGAAGAAAGATTTCTTGGGATTAAGAGAAATTCCATACCTCTGACAATGCTCAAATATTTGTTTTAAATCTTTCAAATGATTACTGCACTTTTTAGAGTATACAGTTATATCATCTAAATAGATTACCACTGATTTGTTTACCAAACCTTTGAAAGCTATGTCCATGGCTCTTTGAAACGTTGCACCAGCATTGATTAATCCAAATGGCATCTTTTGATAGGCATAGGTGCCCCATTTGGTTCTAAATGTAGTCTTTAGCCGGTCATCTGGATGTACTAGAATCTGATTATAACTTGAAAATCCATCTAGAAATGATATTAGTTCTGAGCCTGCAACTGATTGCAGTATCTGTTCCATATGAGGCAACGGAAAGTTGTCCTTTTGAAAAGCTTTGTTGAGATTGTGGAAGTCTATACATATCCAAATATCACCATTCTCTTTTCTGACTGGGACAAGGCTGGAGACCCATCTTGAATGTCTGATAGGGAAAATAATCTTGTCTTTCAACAGTTTATTCAATTCAGATTTACTCTGATGTTCTAAATTGGGATGGATCTTTCTCAACTTCTGCTGCATAAGCTTTTCATCAAATTTCATGGGGATGGTATGTTGAATTATAGGTTTTAAGATCTTCATAGTTCCAAGCAAAGACATTCTTATATTTTTCAACAAATGAATGAAGGCTAAATTTTCATCTGACGTAAGACCAAGACCTAGATTGATATTTTGTGGTATAAGGTCAGTTCCAAGGTTAACTAATTCAAACCTCAAAGTTGAACTCTAAAGATTTGAGTTGGTGGGTTTCTTGAATCTGTCCTTAAGGTCATATAAATCTTCCAACTTAACCACAAACTTAGGCATGGAATTCATAGTTGCTTCTTGCTTAAGCTGGCTATCATGCTGATCTTCATCAATTATCTGGTCATCATAAGAGCCTTCTGATGTAAAAAATCTTATGATATCTAGATCATTATTAAAGACTTTCCAAATGGTGACATTGGCGGAAATAAAAGGCCTAAAAATAAATTCAATAGAAAAATGATCGAGACTATAATATCCTACTGGAATGAGCTTGGAAGCCACATTAGCCAAAAGATCGACGCTTGCATTTTGGAGTCTTGGGATAGGGGAAATATTAAACACTGTAAAGTGAGAAGTAAGGTCTTGGACTAATGATTGATAATGTTTCAAATGTCCAGACAAACAATGTATAGTATTTCTTACCTATTTTATCACAATTTCCGAATCTCCAAACACTTGAAGGTGTTTGATATTAAGGCTGATGGCTTTATATAAGCCTTGAACTAATGCTTCATATTCAGCAGTGTTGTTTGTGCAATCAAATTCAAGTCTGCATGCTAACATAGTTTTTTCCCCTTCTAGGCTAACTAATATGCATCTTGCTCCTGCTCCATCGTTGGATTTAGATCCGTCAAAAAATAATTTCCAAAATAAAGAGCTAACTACAGGTTTATCTACAAAATTTATACACTTAGAAGTATCTATTTGAGAAAAGTTTTCAACTTGTGATACAACAGAATTTTCCAAGAAAGGTGAAGTATTTGCATTAAAATTTCCTAGAAATGATTCGACTGAGTAGTTTTCGATGATATTGCTTCTATATGCGACTGGTTCATTCTCTCCTTCTAGTTCTGTAACAATATATTTTTGATGTTTTTCACGATCAACCCTTATTTGATTTGTCTTGCCATTATAGGGGAGCCACATGTGAGACCAGTCAGTTGCAAAATAGCCATGGAGCTTTTCTGACCAGTCTCTACTAAGGATCAAGCCATAGAACTCAGGAATATCAGCCACAAGAATGTCAATTACTTGACACACTTTAGGATTTGATGAGAGTCTAATGGTGACTTGATTGAGTTCCCCTATAACTTCGACTTGGGATTGGTCTAACTACACAATGCACAAAACAGATTTTTGAGGCTGAACATTTAACTTCGCACAAACTGTTCAGGGTAAAATGTTAGATGAGGCTCCAAAGTTAACTAAATAGTTGTGTAGATTTTTATTGAAAATTTCGAAAGTCAACAGAAAGGGAGGAGTATGGGATTTAGATCTTCCTCTAATTAGAGCAATATCGGTAGGATTGATTCTGTCTAGTGAGGTGTTAGGGGGCCTTCCCATTTCTTGGGCAGCTTGCGAGATTACAGCAGCAGGAAGAGGTGAAGTAGGGACTGCTTTGAGTTCTTTGAGTAGTAGCTTTTGCTGATGTTTCAACTTTCTAAGCTCATGAAAGGTAATGTTTTCCCTAGTATTTTTCATATCATCCACAATGTTATATTCCATTTCATCGGATACTATCAGGGTTTTAGCTGGAGGTGAAGAATTTGATTAAAGAGGAGCGGTTTGGGTGGATCTAAACGAAGATTTCTTACCTGTTGTTTTGTCCTTGGGAGTCAGAGTTGATACCTTCTGTTTTGGATTTGTTTATGGAAAATCAACAAGGCTTCTACTCTGAGTTGCAACAGGTAGTGCTTCTTGTGTTTCTTCATTGGGAAGGATAAAATCCCACATTCCTTGTAGTTCGACCACTTCTTCCTCATCTGTTTGTACTTCAGTTGTTGAGACTTCATCTTCCTCCACATCTGATTCAACATTTGATATAGTGCTTGAAGGCTTAGGATCATTGGAGGGATTCCTTTTATATGGTATGAAAGATTTCTTTGAGAAAGTCTCTGCTACTTGTTTATTGATATCAACCATTTCATTGGACATGGTTTTGAGGACTTTCTGTAAACCTTCAAGATCAAAAGGATCTTTAGGTGGTTTTTCTTGGATTCATCCCTAAAAGTCACTTTCTTGTATTTTTGTTCTTCTAATGCATTTTTCTTATCTAAGGCTAGAATTCATTTTTCTACAACTATTGCTTCTTTCATGTTTTCTGCCAAAGTTGGTTTGGCAGCTCTATCGACAAAAATAGTTGTATTTGACGGGAGAGTAGAAATGTACCATTCATTTTGGACTTCATCACTGGGCTTGGATGCCGCTGGTATTTCATTCAATAACTTATGGAAATGAGAATTGAAGTCTTTGATCAGTTCTTTAGGTTCGACTTTCAAATTGGAGAGATCATTAAGAAGGGTAGCCGTGGATCTGTCATCTCCAAATTTGGTTAGGAACCTCTCTTGAAAGGCATCCCAACTATTAATAGAACCTGATGGTAATGAAAAGTACCAAGATACTGCTGAACCTTTTAAGGTATAAGGAAATAATCTTACAACTGCATCTTCTTCTACTACTTCTTAGGTTGACGGACAACATTAAATTGTTTATGTGTTCCTTAGTTGGTAGGCCATTGTTAGGATTGAACTTTGGTAGCCACTTTTCAGGATGGGCTGGCAATTGATCTAAAGGCCCTACCATCTGGACAACTCCTGGATTTGTCCATGACCTTGGAAGGTTTTGACCCATCGTTGGTATCTACATAGAGGAAGATTTTCCAGTGGTTGAAGGTGATTGGGTAGGGGAGGCTTGTGTTCCAGTACCTATGTAAATGACGATCTGGAGTCGTGAGGTGGATGATTGATCTTGTGATGAAAGTGATGGAATGAATGAGGATTCTTGAGGTGATGAGAGAACCTCACTATGAGATTCATATGGTGTCTTCTTAGCTCTCTTACGGTTTGGTAGAGGAAATTCGAATGGGGGGATCCCAAACTTTTCACTCTGTGCTCTAGTTAACCTTTGAGATGAGGGAAACTGAGAAGTAACACTATCTTGGGATAACTCGGATTCTCCTTGAGATATCGAAATACCTTGTAACTTATGAATCAAATATTGGACTTCAGGGGTTCATATAGAAGAAAAATGATCTGGCTTCTTTGGAATTTCAGTAGTGGATTATAAGGGTTTCTTTACAATTGCTCGCTTAGGATTCAGAGATTTGGAATGTGATCGAGAAGTTACTGGTGAGGAATGCGATGACCTGTTGGTTTGGACTTACTTTCCATTCATAGTTATGCCCTCCTTCTAGTGCCAAAATATTGAAGCCTCGAAAATCGTTGCTACAACATGGGGGAAAACCACCCAGTTTGGACCTTGGTTAGCAGCTACTTTTCCATTTGGTGTTGTGGCTCCGACTGGGGATAATGGGACCAGTTTCCCAAAAGAGATTTTGATAGTGTTGTTGGGGTGATATATGATGTAAAGGAGGAATGATGAAGCTACGTGTAATCTAATCTAAACTATCAAAAACATGCATATATCCTAGTTTGAATACTATTTAACTATAAATATACCTAGGAATAAAGTAAAGTATGCGATCTACTATAATGTCCTATAGCAATTGGTAATAAAGATCATTCAACTGCAACAAAGAAGTGAAATCGTTTAACATAATTCATTTTGGATAAATAGTTAGCGAAAACAATTGTGAAAGATATATCACATATGGAATCATTCATATATTCAGCATAAAGTTAAAGCCAACACCATACAAAAGTGCAATAATGCCAACTGTAATTCAAACTGTCATACATAAAACAATTTGAAGAAAAGTTATTGCCTGATACATAAATAAAACAGAATCACAAGATAAAAGTACCATATATGATGAGTTCTGCTCATGTGTTTAAGTAATATCGACCTAATTCCAATTAATCCAACATTATCTAAGAGTACAAAAGTGCAATTTCAGTAGATCATGGCAGATATTCAAAAGAAAATAGATCCTATTCCATTCATTCCATCAAAACCTCTTGAAAGGTACAAAAGTGCATGTTTTGAAGAACGCTTCTAATAAAATTTCTGGACCCCTCTCTAAATGCATGAGAGGGGTTTAAATACTAAACTATAGGTCCTAGAAAAGATTATTACAAAAAATATCTGAGGAGGTTTAAACGAATTTCCTCAGATTATACGAAATAAAACTAAAATAGAAATAAAACAAAGTGACTAACTCCTTTACATTTTATCCTTAAGATCGCAGATATTTGTCATTGGCCTGAGCTACGTCGGTTGAACGATCGCAGATTTCAACTGTCCAGTAAATATAACATCCTTCAGTGCTAGCACCATTTTTTGTGTGGAAGGTAGTTAAGCATCACAAGGTCATACATTGGTTGTATGGTTTGACTAAGAATTGCCAGTATGCTTCCTAGTTCAGCTTACTTATTTGTTTGATCACCTTCTCTCTTTCCTTTGCCGTTTGTCTCCATTGTTGCTCTAGTTGTTTGACATTTGGAAGAGATCCTGGCATAGATTCTGCAACCAGGTTGGTGCCATGTAAACTTTTGTTGATGGCTTTAATGATGTTGTTTGTTGCTACTGTTGCGACCGTCGTCTCCCTTTCTGCTTGCTTGAGCCTAGAATCCTAGTCTGTGAACAAAATATCTTTATGTAATTCCTCCAGTTTTGGCAAATCAGCCTTCCTCCCATCTTCTGATTCTTGCCAGGTGATATATTCATGAATCCTTTTATGGATTTCATCATACTCAAGCCTCATGTTGATGACTTGGCTTGTTAGCTTATCACCGATCTCACAATAAGGACTTATTTGCGAGATTTTATGGCATAGAACTTGAAAAGGTGAAAAGAAAGGAGTTTTTATTAAACGCGAGTGAGAAGATATCCTATCAAGTTGAGCTGCTTTTCAAACATAAATGCCATTAACCCATACTAAATGCCCACTAATGGTTCCTTATCCCTAGCTTTATTGCTCATTAATTTTTTGCATCGTAAGTTGGGAAATAAACTTTTTTAGGGTGGCGATATTTTCACTATGAAAATGTTGATTTTGCGATTGCGATGCAATATCGCAAATCACATTATCACATTTTGTGTATGCACTTTCTTGAAAATTCCTTTGGTTTTGGTGGGATGCAAAATGTGAGACGTTCCTTATTGTTTTCAAAGCACAACTTGTTGGATATGATTTTCTTTATAAATCCTTTTTTAATTGCGTGTCAGACTTAAGTGTTTTTTATAACATAGTTGGCAATCGGGTCTGGGCTTCTATTGCATTTCACAATATTGCATGGTTGGTAAGGTTTTGGGCCTTTCTTAAGCTTTTCCAATGCAATGCGATAAGGGTGACCATGTCATCGCAATATCGCATTTCGCATGGTTACCGATATTTTGTGAGGGTACGCCCTTTGTAAGTGGTGATATGCGATGCAGGCCTTATTTTAATAAGAAATGATTTAGGACTTAGTTTAAATGAAAAGGCCTAATAGTTTTAAGATTAAGTGCGGTAATCCATTTTGATCGCTTTTCATGAGTTTTGTTCGTTAACAAGTCTTTTGACACGCTTGATCATGCGACATGCGAAAAGGCGAGCATTTGTTGGCTTTCAAAGGTTTTTTTATCTTGATATCTTGCTTTATTCCGAAAATTAACAAGAAAATGCCTAAATGCTAGATTTATTTTTTTGGAAGGATTTTTTAAGGGTCCCCATTTATTAATAGAATATTAGCTATTGTGTTAACAAATGGGGGGGTTGTTGAATAGAACAACACAGCCAAAATCATAGTGATCTTCTCTTAGGTGACGCAGAGGTTTTTTCAAGTATAACACCCTACCTTTCTACTACTTTCTTCTCTCATTATTCTTAAATCTGTTTTACATGGTTTAGTTAGCCATTACCAACAAGGAGCCAATGCCCCTAAAATAGTTTACTGGCTACTACCAACTAGGAACCCCCAACTCCCTATCAATTGTTTACTGGTCACTACTAGCTAGGAGCCACAAACTTCCTATCTTAGCAGGCCACCACTAGTAGGAGGCCCCAGCCTCCTCAAACCCTAAGGGCCACCCTTTCATTCATTTTAAAATTGGACCCTAATACAAACAAACAATATCTACTCTCTACAATAAAAAATATACTCAAACATAGTTAGCAACAACCTCTCACTCTCCTCACTAATCATCCCCTAGGCACATCTTATCAAAACAACTCAACATACAAATTAAAACAGAAAAACACTCACAATAACCCAAAAATATTAGTGACATCTCAACAATGACTGAATACTCTGCCCTCAAAACAAAACATCAAATGTTGACCTTATACTCAACATGCTTTAAATACACCAACAACATCTCAAATACATTTTTGAAATTACAACAGCAGGCAACAATGCATTTCATTATGGAACTCATCCATCTAGCACCAACAACCCTGCAACTATAATGACATACATATTTTGAGACTCTAAACCATTCACCTATAAATAGTAGCACTATTCGCAACATATAAAATACAAGCACAATAGGTACAATAGTATTTGACATCCGCTCTATATGTAGCAATACAATCGATCCATCATACCATCGATACAATTTGAGTCTATTTCCGCTAATCACACCATCTCTCTATAGGATACACAACTCATAATAAATATATTCTCACTTCAATTAGAGTTCAATTCCAAGGCCACAAAACATCCAACCTGGATGCAAACTTCTTCAGTATGCTAGTGCACAACACTCTCCATTATTCACTCCATATACAAGTAGCATCTTATCAATATTGAAGCAATGTGAATATACAAGTTATAATGATCTCATACATGCTCCATTCACACTACAATCATCATATTGCACTCCTAAAAAAGTTATGTCAAGCACACATATAGAAAATTCGTCTACAATCCATCCAACCTTTTTTTATCTACGCCTATGTCATTTAAAGTGATTCACCTGCACATCAAATTAGACTAGATCCATGCATTCATTAACTCAATCAATTTTCCATATGAATAGATCAAACAAGTTAAATGTGACTGGATCAAACACTAACTAACTCAGACCAATTTGACTTGATTAGAGCACTAACTCTATCACCAATTTGTTATTGTGTTCAAGTTACTTTGTTGACCAAATATTCCATTATATGGAGGACCATATCTTCATTAAATGTGTTCCTTAAACACTTCAATGATCACTAAGTGATTACATTCATACAAATTAGAAGACCAATTCAACATAGTTAACAACCAAATCAAATAAATCCACCTTTAACTTTACTTTAGGAAAAACACCAGTTTATTCCTATGTATTTCTCTTTTTGCATCCTAGAAAAATGTCACGGTTTACAAAAAGGCAATCTACAATAATTTTTGTGGGTGCAAAGTAGAAAACCTACACCATTTCCTCAATGTCTCCATGTGACTATCTAAAGCTTGTGATAGTCTATTTTACTAGGTAAATTTAAATCCTCTTTTCCCAAAACTATTGCCAAGATCTTCAACACATCCTCAAGTACCTGTACAACATGTGAACACCTTTAATCACCTATAACATAAACAATTTCACTAGGAACACAATCCACCACCAACTTGAAATCAATGTCAACATTCCAAGCCGCCATAATTCCAACATTTAGACTATGAACCAATAAGTGTTTGAAACACCATATATTTTACAATAATCATGTGGAGAGTATTAACATGGTATTTCTCCTCATTCTAGGAATTCAACCACCAATTATGAGTCCTTATTAGTGACCTTTTCCATAGAAAAATTAAATTGAAAATATCATTCATGAATTTTTGGAGGAGTGAGTCATAAGTCCTAATAATATCCCTTACTCATCATTATTGGTCATGGTATTAATAAGGAAGGTACTTGGCACACTTGTTTTGATTTGGGATCCCTCAATAAATTGACCATAAATGGAATTTTTTTTTATCCCAATGATTGATGACCTCTTGGATGAACCTCATGACACCAAGTTCTTAAATAAATTTGAACTCTGGTCACCCCTAAGACCACCTTCTATACAAATGAAGGACATTATGAGTTTTTAATGATGCCTTTTAAGCTTTGAAATGCTCCATACACCTTTTGGATCCTCATTAACAAGATCTTTCAACCATTCGCATTAAATTTTGTGCTATTATTCTTTGATGATATCTTGATATACAACAAAACATGGGAATACCACATAGAGCATTTTGATAGAGCCTTTCAACTCCTAAAAGACCACCAATTATTTGTGAAATTCTCCAAATGTGCTTCTAGGGATTTAGAGGTTGAATAATTGGGTCACATTGTATGTCAACAAGGAATATGAATCGATCCCAAGAAATTCACAACTATGGAAGATTGGCCTCATGCTAAGACATTTAAGAGATTACGTGGATTATTAGGACATGGGACACCATAGGAAGTTTGTGAAAATCTATGGAAAAATTGTTGCTCCCTTAACATCACTACTAAAAAAAATACCTTCATTTGCACTGAGATTGACAAGTCACTGATCATGCCTTCTCAACCCTAAAATATGCCATGTGCATGAATCCAATATTACATAGTGTCATGTTTTATTAAGAGTTTTCTCTTGGATGTGATACCTTGAGAAAAATCCATGGAGAAGTATGGAGGCAAGAAGGGTGCCCTTTTTCATTCACCAAGCAATTATGTGACAACAATTTTGATAAATCCACCTATGAAAAAAATATGATGGTAATCCTACACATAGTAGAGACATAGCATCCATGTTTCATAGGGTGATGTTTCCATATCAATACTTTCCATCATAGTTTGATGTACTTTATCAAACAAAGGTTATCCTAACCAAAGTAACATAAGTGGGTCACCATGCTGCTAAGGTATGATTATGAGATCATCTATAAGAAGTGCAAAGACAATGTGTTAGCTAATGTCTTAACCAAACAATTTGAGGACGATAGAATCCTATTTTCCTTAACTTAATCTAGGTTGGATTGAAGAATCCCATTAAGCATGGATGGAAAACAAAACTACCATTTAACTCATCTATAGGCTTTAGGGAGTCCCCAACCCTACTATAGGGTATACATGGTAACCAAATACAGTGCTATATAATGGGAACATTTTTTTAGTAAACATATTACTTAAAATAAAATATTTAGAAGAATTTCATTAATCACCTACAATAGGTCACTTGGAATTTCATAAATCATATGAACAAACTGAGTGCTTATTGTTGTGAGGGGCATGAAAATTAACATCTATTGGAATTATTATGTTCATGGTTCTAGCTAACTGATGTTGGCATTGGTTTCATGATGGAACCTAGATTGTGTTGGAATTGATGTCAACCCTATGATGGTTTAGTTGATGCATTGTTGCCATCCTTGTAGCATAGTTGCAACTGGTTAAGTTAGAATTTGATGTCAACCTAGTGTTGGCTTCATGATGCATTGATTCCACACTCATGATGATCATATGATGGCAGTGATGTGGTATCTGGTTGATGTTTGTTCAAGCACTAGTGGTGTTCATGACCTAGTGCAAGAAATGGAGGTTGACATGTTGCAATAGTGTATTGTCTTATGATGATGATGCAGGGGTGCTACAAAGTGTTGTAGAGGTGTTGCATCTTGTGCAGATGTCAGAGATGAGAAAATGACTTGTTGGAAGTCATGCCAAATCTTGTTTGTTGGCCTTTAGGTCAACTTGAGTGTGGCACTTAGGAGACAAGTTTGATCCATTTGCAGAGGCATCAAAGGTTGTGACAGAGGTTTGGAGGCATGTACAAGAGCTAGAGAAGGTGACTAATCAGGTGACAAAGGTCTCAAGATAAGGGTTTGTTTTTTTCCTTATGCTCTGCGCCAACGGATGGATACAAACTTATGCATGCGGTTGGAAGGCTCCAACCGAATTTTTGCAGGCTTGTGAGTGTGGTTACAACTAAAACATACTAGTTATATGGCTGCAGTTTAGGCTTAGAATGAAATTTTCTTTGTATTCCTCACATACTTCTTGAGTATTTCGACTTGTATGTTTGGGGAAGCTTCTAAGATAATTGAAAAAGGTTGGAATTGGTTAAGCAAGTCCTCCAGTAAGTGTGAACACATTAGGTACACAAGTAGTGGTGATAATGGTTGGATTCCAAAAACTTTGTGCACCTTTGATCCTAGTCTAAAAGTGGATTTTGCTGAGCATATTTTATATATTCCATTTTTGGACCTGTTGTACGGTTGGTGTGTGTAATAGTGTCTGAGAGCAAATATATATAGTGAATGAGTGCAAATGACAGTGAGTGGAGTAAATTGTTGAACTAGAGCATCAGTTTTCAGATTGCATAACAAAGATGCAGAGAGTTGTAGCATAGTTTGTTGGTAGAGATGGAGAGCTTGATATAGCTCCAAGTTTGTGACTCTCACATTGGTTTTATGCTACTAATTTTTTTATGCACAATTTATATTTTGGAGTGAGGGTTGATATTATGGCTGAGTGTGAGATTTTTTTTGTTGCTGGTGATATTATTAATATGAAAAATTTTCCAGACTAAATCACATAGAATTTTTTAAGTCAACGCGTTTTGAACCACTTACTGTGGTTCATCATCGGGACATAGATGGATAGTTGAACTAGAGAAATGATATATAGTTGATATGAAATGACTAATCCCAACAGTCGAAATGCATTTTTAATTAATTTATTCAATAATCTATTATTTACTCATGAAGCTAAATGGTTAGCTCCAACAATCACAATATTTTATTAAAATATTTCATTATTTATCTATAATTTAATCAAAGAAATATTAGAAACAAAAAATAAATCGAAGAAAAACCAAATAAAAGGAAATTGAAATTAAAAGAAATTAAACATAGGTCAAAATATATAAGAAGAGTGATACTTATTTAATAAATAAAAAATTTAATCAAAAGGAAATTTAGAGAGAAATATTAAAGTCATAATTAATTAATTAATTAATTAAAAAAATACAAATAGAATGGAGAAAGTTTATTATAAAAGGGGAATAAAAACACGGTAAAGTTATATATATATATATATATATATATATATATATATATATATATAAAATAAAGGGGGGAGTTTACCAAAGGCAAATATTAATACATAAGAGGAGAGCGATAAATGGAATAAAAACATGGTCAAGTTAATATATATATATATATTAAAAAATAAAATTTCATAAAATAAAGGGGGGAGTTTACCAAAGGCAAATATTAATACATAAGAGGAGAGCGATAAATGGAATAAAAACATGGTCATGTTAATATATATATATATATATATATTAAAAAATAAAATTTCCAAAGGTAAAATACTAATACATAAGAAGAGAGAGAACCAGGATAAAAACATGGTCAAGTTAAAAAAAAATAAAAAATAAAAAATAAATAAATAAACAAAAAAAAACAAAACTATAAACTATAAATAAATCAAATAAATAAATAAATCGTTATAGAAGATCAAATAAAAAGAAAATGAACAAAACCAAATCAAATAAATAGAATATATAAATAAAGAGAAGAATTATAAAGGAAAATCCCTCCAATTTGTAACATTATTGAAAAATAATTAAACAAAGGGGGAGGGGGGCAATACCCAAACTCAAACTCACAAAAAGGAAGAGAGCTAAGAAAAAAAGAAGAAGAAGATGAAACCTAAGAAATAGAGATGGGATCCAACAATAGCTTAACTTCTAACCATCGTCTCTATTAAGCGTCTTGGACCTTTTTTCAATTTCAATGGCCTCCCTCAACTTATGGTGATGTAAGTGATCGGCCTTGGTAATGACTTGGTGATAAGCCTCGGTATTGCAACAAGAATGCTGCAATTCCCAAGGTTACCGACTTTAATTATCAACCCGGGGTTCGTACAAACTTAAGAGGTATCAAAAATATATGTGCAACATACAATGTGTCCTTTATTTGTTGTCATGATGTAATAGAGTCAATGTACTGAAGTCAAATCCTAAACTAATTGTAGAAAATGAAAGGTTCGAAATGGAATCTTAACCTATTGCAAGAAAGAAAGTACAAGGAAAGAGACTGAAATCAAATGATAAAACACACCATTTTCTAACTAACTGCTAAGAGGATTTGCTTCAAAAGAATGTTAAGTTAACATGTATGCAATCCTACTATCCTAAGTATGCAGATTCAAACCATCAAACCTTCTACTGCTGTGCATGTAAATGAATAAAATAAATATGTTTTTATTTTTGTCTTTTTTCATGTGAGAGTGTGAAAGCTAATCTCTTTTGGTGATGTGGTAGGTGGATTGGAGATGATGTTGGATGGTTGGAAGGCTTGGGAGACCCTTAGGTGACCTTGTGTGGCTTCCTGGATGTTTTCCCTCAATTCGGCCTCAAAACAGGCCACTACAGGAAAACCTACAGGATGTACTAAAAACCTACAGGATCCCCTAAAAACCTACAAGATACAGCCGAGAGCAAAAGGATGGATGTTGAAGGTGATGGAAAGCTTAGGGAAGGTGGTTGGTGGATGGAATAAGGCAAGGGAGTGCCTAGGACCTCTTCAGAACTCAAAACCAAAGTTGGGAGATGAATAGATTTGCTCAAAAAGATTGGAGAAGTTTCCTTGTGAAACAATGAAATTGGTGAGGGTTTAATGACGAAACAAATCAAATCCAAATTGGATGGGACATTTTTTTTTATTAACTAGGATGTCTTAGGTCCCTATTCCTAGTGGAATCACTCAAAAATACCTCTGTTAACCCATGCAAAAAAAATAAAAAAACATTACTAGTCGACAATCTAGAAACTCGAGAAATAGTGAGCTAGTAAATCTAAAAAATGCCTAATCAAATCAAGTGAAAATGCAATGGGGTAATTTTTGTTATGAACTAGAATGTTTTTCTAATCTAATTCAAGTGGAACCAAATCGATTGAAGCTTGTTAGCATGCTCTAAAAAATAGTAGAAATTTACTGTTCTTTGCTAAAAAGGAGGTCCATCAATCTAGATTTGGGAATAAGAAGACTAATCCAATCAGCTCAATTATTACTATGAACTTCCAAAGATTTTCCAAGGATGAAATAATGCTTGTGATCCTGCAAAAAAACTTACATCAACCATTTAACTCAATTCTATAACAAGAAATCATTAATACTAAATGTAGAAATAGAAAAAAGTAAAAACTAGAGATGCATGTGAATAAGTAGTGAAAAGAAGGAAAGAAAATGATACAAAAGGGCTATGAGGTTCCTGGGATGGCAAAGCCCAAGGAAACTCAGTGACCTATGGAGGAGAACAAGATTTAGAAGTTGAACATGACACCAATCTTCATTATTTTCATCAATAGAATTACATCCCTGTAAGAAAATACAATGAAGCTGCAAAAATACGAGTTCTATCCACAAGGACACTAATGAAAAATCTATATATAGAGGGAAATTCGACTTGGTACTTATAAAAAATGATTAGGAATCATTCCCCATGAATGGAGGAAAATTTCCCCACCAAAATCCCTTGATTAGTGCATTTGGTCCCCAATACTAGGAATCTGCATTAAATGACAGGGGACACATTCCTAGATTTTCTCAATCATTGGAGTTCCACCATCTGTGCCATGCAAATTCAACTTGGTACTTATAAAAAATGATTAGGAATCATTCCCCATGAATGGAGGAAGCTTTCCCCACCAAAATCCCTTGATTAGTGGATCTGGTCCCTTGATTAGTGGGACACATTCCTAGATTTTCTCGATCATTGGAGTTCTACAATATGTGCCATAATTCCATAATATATTGTTGATTTATTATTTGTTATTGATCCTCCTGTAGTAGGGAACAAGTCCCTAAATTATCTCCTCCTCCAAATCTTCATAATTCTGGCCAATATTCTCATAATATTTCACAAAAATAAATAATATTAGGCACAAATATCCAATTATTCATAAACCTTCCTAATGAATATATTAAAGTTAAAAATAAATTATCTTATGCAAAAAGAGAGGTTTAATGTGTTGAAGGATGGTCATAGGCCTTAAATTATTATTTAATTAAGAGGCATGGGCCTTAATTTATGTCTAATTTATGTATCAAGAGGGATTGGATGATGATGCTAGGGCTCAAAGGGAGTAATGTAGGTTTGTGAAAATGGAGATGATGCTCAAGAATGAAATGGGATGGATGAATGATGAATAGATAATGAATATGGAGTGGATGGAGGGCTTGGAGTGTTGTGGTGACTTGGCCTTTACAAAAAAATAATTCTTTTAATTGCTGTCCTCATTCCTTGAAATCATCACCCTTCATCATTTGGCTTTTCAACAATGCATGAGTGAAGGAGTGAGCTGCAATTAACTAGTTGAAGGTGGCTAAGACTGTTGATCCATCCTTAGCTTATAAAACATCATCTCTCATGCATTGACAACAAATTTCTAATTATAATATGCTCAAGAGAAGAGGTCAAGAATATTGCATACCTGTACCTACCTAATGGTTTTTGGAGAGACTTGCATGTTGCTGCTAAGCTCTGGAGGAGTTTTTTTGACCTCTGGATCTCCATTGTAAAGCTGACTGCAAATCTCTGGTTGCTTCATCATCATATCCCCTCAAATTTTCAAACAAACCCATCCAATTGTGCCTTGTGAATATCTCTAGTATAGGAGGGTGTTGATGAATCCTCACTATGTTGATGGGTTCCCCCTCCTTATCACTGCTTGATGAAGCCAACCTCCATTTTTCCCTTTAAAAACTGCTCACTGCCAATCCTATAGGTGTTGTTCTGTATCTTGTAGGATCTCAGGGAATCCTATAGGTTTTCAGGACGATGACTTGTTTTGTCCTCCTCCAAATCTTCATAATTCTACCCAATATTATCATAATATTCCACAAAAATAAATAATATTAGGCACAAATATCCAATTATTCATAAACCTTCCTAATGAATGTATTAAAGTTAAAAATAAATTATCTAATGCAGAAAGAGAGGTTTAATGTGTTGAAGGATGGTCATAGGCCTTAAATTATTGTTTAATTTAGAGGCATGAGCCTTAATTTATGTCTAATTTATAGGCCCATCACGTGGGAGTCCTCAATAATAATGTTGTGGTTAGTCTTCTCTGCATGTTCTGCCAAGACTGAGGAGCGAGTCCTGCAATGCTTTATGTCAGTAACATGTTCTTTAATCCTTCGATTAATGAAACGACCAGTTTCACCAACATAAACAGTTATAAATTATTTTTCAATAATTATATATAATTATTTTTCGATAATGTTATAAATTGTAGGAAATATTCTTTATAGTTCATTTTTATTATTATATATATTCTATTTATTTGATTTGATTTTGTCCATTTTCTTTTTATTCGATCTTCCATAATGCTTTATTTGTTTATTTGATTTATTTATAGTTTATAATTTTAATTTTGTTTTTATTTATTTATTTCTTTCTTTAACTTGCCCATGTTTTTATTCAAGTTCTCTCTATTATTATGTATTAATATTTTATCTTTGGTAAATTTCCCCATTTTTATTTTATTTTTTAATTAAAAAAAAATATTATTATTATATTTTATTTATTTATTTATTATTATTATTTTTTTTATACTTCACCATGTGTTTATTCATTTCTTTCTCTCCTCCAAAGTATTAATATTTTACTTTTGGTAAGTTCCCCTCATATATATATATAACTTTAATGGGTTTTTATTCCCCTTTTATTATATATATATATATATATATATATTTTTTTTTTTTTTTTTTATTTTTATTTTTTTTTCCATTTTATTTGGATTTTTTTTAATTAAATAATTATGACTTTAATATTTCTAAGTTTCCTTTTGATCAAAATTTTAATTTATTAAATAAGTATCACTCTTCTTATATATTTTGACTTATGTTTAATTTCTTTTAATTCCAATTTCCTTTTATTTGGTTTTTCTTCGATTTATTTCTTGTTTCTAATATTTCTTTGATTAAATTATAGATAAATAATGAAATATTTTAATAAAATAGTGTGATTGTTGGAGCTAACCATTTAACTTCATGATTAAATAATAGATAATTAAATAAATAAATTAATAATGTATTTTGACTGTTGGGATTAGTCATTGCATCTCCACTATATACCATTTCTCTAGTTAAGCTATCCATCTATGTCCTGATGATGAACCATAGTAAGTGGTTCAAAACACGTTCACTTAAAAACTTCTATTTGATTTAGTCTGAAAAATATTCGATATTAACCATGGCTCATAGAAGTCTGCATTCTGAGGCGATATTATTGTTCAATTTTTGTTTAATGGATTGTGGCCACTATTTTCTTGAGCAGAGAGCATGTTTTTGGTGGTGGTGTTGATTATTTGTTGTAGAGAGTCTTGTTGTTGGAGTTCATATTGTAGAGTTGAACTGAGTTGAGAAGAGCCTTGGGATATAGTCTAAAATATATGAAATGAGGTATGTATGGAGTAGAGGAGTAGTAATTTCATGAGAGTGGAGTAGTGATTCTGTAGCGTTGGTGAAAGTAATAGTTTCTCCATCCAATCAGAGTTGGACATTTCAACCAGAATGGGGTGAGGATCATTGATCGTGGTGGCTTTGAGCGGATGGTAGTCTATAGATCCGTGTGAGAACACATTCTTCCGAGCTAATCAATAGAATTGAGTCTCCTAGCTGATGGGGTTCAGTTGATTATATATGTGGTCAAGTCTCCTAGCTGATGGGGGTTAGTTGATTGTATATGGGGTCAAGTCTCCTAGATGATGGGAGCCAACAAATATATGTAAAATACAATTAATTTACATAATAGAGATTCACAGCAGCACAATAATGAAAAGGGTGGATTTTCTCTCGAAAAGGTTTCCACCAAATATCTTGTGTCCTTATGTGCGATGATGTGCTTGATGTGTTGTTTATTGTTGCTTTCATGTTTATTTCGATTTAGTTGCATACATGGTTTATGTTCATGTTATCGTTTATATGATATGTTGTTGGTTAATGGTGCATGATGCAGTAGAGAAGTTGTAATTGGTAAAAATTGTATACAAGACACACTATTGATTCACACACCCTCCCCCCCGCCCCCGCCCCGCCTCCTCTCAATAGTTCTCAAAGGTTTCCAACAATTGCTATCATAGTGGGGCTCTTGATTGCAACTTGATTGCTAGACAATAAATATGGGGTTTTTTGGCGAAATTTTGAATTTTTTTCCAAAATTCCTTCTCAAGGAGTGATTGTCCTCATTGCTGCATTTCAAGGTATGGTAGAAAAATGTTAAACCTCATTTATTGTCCAGTGGATATAATATTTTGATATTGGCATTAAAGGTTGTGGCAAGGATCCACTTGCACCTAAAATTTTACAGTAGGATGTCCAAGAAAGATGTATAATCTACCAGAATCTTCATGATGATGATTTGAAGAGGCTAGTAGGTTTGAAATACGCCAAAGTAATGTGGCACAATCTAAAGTCCATAATTGGAGATGGTACCAACAACAATAAAGAAAATGAGAAAAAGAGTAACAAGAAGAAGAATAAGAAAAAGAACAAGAAGAAGGGCCTTCAAAATCAAGAATCTCAGGCATAAGAGTCTCATATTCCTAGTGCACGTGGTTAAACCAATAATGTGCAAAAATCAGAATATCAAGAACCAAAGGTATTGCAGCAAAATGAATCCAAAGGTATAGATGTTAATGATTTTATTTTGAGTTACAATCTTGAGGTTTCAAATTTTACACATGTTGAAGTGCCTAGTGAAGATGAGAATGATATTAAGGTTCCTAGAGCTGAGATTTCTAGAATAACAGTTGCATGAAAGGATAAAGAAAAACTATTGTAGATTTTTGATGATAAGGAGGAAAATATTAAAGAGGAGATACATAGTTTAAGGACATAGCTGGAAGATTCGAAAAGAAATGAAAAAATTATGTGCAACAAGCAAAAGCAGAAAAAGGATTATGTTGAAGCACTATAAGCTGTAAATGCCAAGTTGAGAAAGCAACTTGAAGAAAAAGACCAATAGTTGAAGCAAGCAAAGAGCACAATAGCCTTGGATAGTTTTCTTGAGATCCAAAGATTATCATTCAATAAATTTTTTCTTGGATTTCAAAAGGGTGAGTCCAGTTCGCATGCAAGCAAAAATAACAAAGTAGAACCAATGAAATCTATACGGAATAATGCGAGAAACAAGATAAAAATCAAAACTAGAAAAATTTTGAGGTAAAAAATGAGCCTCAAAACAAAAATGTACAACCGAAATCAACTTTATAAGAACCAATAGGATTCAAGATGATGGTGTCAACCATGGGGGATGATTTTCCATTTTTGGAGTAAAAAATAAAAAAATAAAAAACCACTTTTTCAACTTGTATTTTCAACTTATCTCCCTATAGTTTTACTTAAATTTTGGGTGGGAGCACTTGTTGGATGCAAAATTTAATTGATCATCCAAGGAGTACACATGTTGCATACATTAGATGGACCTCGTGATAAGAAAAAAGAGCATGAAAAACGTAGTTGTAATCATGTTTTTCATGTATTTCTCATTTTTAATGTAGCAATGTCCATCGAAAGTATGGAATATGAGCACTCCTTTGATGAGGAATTAAATTATGCATTCAATGAGTGATCCCAACCGAAATTTGAGTAAAATCATGGGGAGATAAGTTGAAAAAGCAGTTTTTTTTTTTTTTTCCTCTAAAATATGACGATGTAATCTAATCTTATTTTATTATTTCCAATATTATTTTATAATATTTCTTAGGAGGCCCATTTTATGTTGAGAAATGAAGCAAGAAAGTCTCAATTTGAATTTATCTTAGTCAAATTGAGAAAATTCAAATATCCACATCAGCAAACAACTTGGATGCAGTTAACTTGTGTGACATGGCTCTTGTCACTCAGTTAGCTTAGTAAATTCAAGTTAGAGAGCTTGGAGTTCAGTTAAGCATGTGCGATTGCTAAATTTTAGTAATCCAGTCAAGGGGGAAGAAGAAATAATTGTCCAAACTAAAATGCTTCAATTGTCATGAATTTGAGCACTATGCAAAGTGTCCACACAAAAATTCTAACAAGAAGAACTCTGGAGGAGAAATAGGTGAGGCACTGGCTTCACAATTACAACTAAACTTAACCCTTATCACATGCATGGCCATCACTGTGATGGGAGGTGTCTAGTACTTGGATTTTGGTGCCTCATTCCATATGACAAGGTATACAAGTTTTTCAGTGACCTAGAGGAGAAATATCTCCATATACATATTGAGCTTGGGGAAAATGAAAGGTATAGTGCTACTAGGATTGGCCTTATAACCTTTAAGAAGGAGTCACGATCCCCTCTTCACCTCAAATATGTCATGTTTATTCCAGGCGCAAATATGAATCTCATATTTGTAGCAATTTTGGAATATTGTGGCTATGATGTAATTTTCAGTACATGTACAACATTTCTGAGGAACATAGCTACTAGACAAGTGAAGCAGATCGAGGTTCATGTGAAGAACATGTGCAAGTTCGATGTGGAATATTATGCTGCATTACATAGTAAGGCATAGAAAGTGTAGGGTCACAATGTCGGTGAACTATGGCACAGGAGATTGGGCCATTTGCATCATTGTGCCCTGAAAATTATGCAACAAATAACCACTAGCCTCCCTAAAGGAGCACTTGAGAAACATGATGTCTGTAAGGGTTGTACATTGGGGAGTATGTGAAATCCACATTCATGATTGAGAAAAAAAAGCACATGTAGTCTTGGAAAGAGTTCAATCTGATGTTTGTGGACCTTTCTCGACAACCTTCATTACCAAATATAAGTATTTTGTCTTATTTATTGATTACTTCTCAAGGAAGTGTTGGATCTTCTTCATGCAGAAGAAGGATGAGACATTCTCAAAGTTTGTAGAATTCAATGCACAAGTTGAGAAAGAGACGAACAAGAAGGTGAAGACTTTCAAGAGTGGCAATGGAGGTGAGTATGTTTCAAATGACTTCAAGAAGTTCTATGCAAAAGAAGGCATTCTAGAGAGAGCTGACAACACTCCACAACCCACAACAGAATGGGGTAGCTAAGAGGAAGAACCAAATAATCATGGGAACTGCTAGAGCTATGCTACATGAACAAGGCCTACCACTACATTTGTGGGCAGAGGAATGTAACAAAACACTCTACTTGCAAAACCAAAGTCCTCATCAGATTCTTGGCATGATTACACCGAAGGAGGCTTTCTCAGGGAGAAAGTCCAATGTGTTTGACTTCAGAATTTTTGGAGCCTTTGTTTACTTCCATGTATCCAAAGATTCAAGGAATAAGCTTGAGTCAGTAACAAATTTGGGAGTTTTTGTGGGTTACATGGAAAATCCACACAATTACCATGTGTACTTACCTTCCCTCAGAATGAAAGTTGTGTGAACGGATGTAAATTTTGATGAGGAGAAAGTGTTGCAGTGCTCTCTTGGGAGGGAGCTTTAGATCCCACTAGAAGAGGATATTTTAGCTCCAAAGGAGGATCCCAAGGAAGTTGTGGAGAAGCCACAAATAGAGGAGCAGAGAGTGGAGACATCCAATCAAGCAGAACCATCAAAAGAAGGCAGGAAAAGAACTAAGGAAGTTGATAGACTTGTGCACGATGCGAGGGAGAATGTGGGAACTCCTTCAAATTTGCGTAGGAAAAAGAGGTCATCTGAGAGGTTCAATGGCTACATGAATCTAATGATTGAGCTAGTAGAGATTGAGACATCCTCCTTTGAGGAAGAAGTTGAGCAACTAGTTTGGGTTGATGCAATGGTGGAAGAATATGAATCCATCATGAAGAAAAGTGTTTTGGAAGTGGTCCCAAGACAGGAAGATAAATCAATTGTGGGTTCAATATGGATCTTCAAAGTTAATCAGGAAAAATACGGAAGCATAGTGAAGTATAAGCCCAAATTTGTGGCAAAAGGATTCTCTCAAGTTAAGTGAGTTGACTCTTAGGAAACCTTTACTCATGTAGTAAGGTATTCATCCATTAGATCATTCTTGCCCTGGCTATGCAAATGGGGTTAACGATCCACCAAATGGATTTAAAAACAACATTTCTTAATGGTGTTAATGAGGAGGAAGTGTACATCGAGAAACTAGAAGGTTTTGAGACATTTGATAGTCTCATGTGTGCAGAATCATTTGAGAATTGTATGGTCTCAAACAGGCACCCTGAGCTTGGTAAATCAAGATCAACAATTAACTCACTTGTTTGGGCTTCATCAAAAGTGAAGCGGATGTGAACCTCCATCATATTTTGGTAGAAGATAAATTTCTTATCATTGTTTTATATGTCGATGATTTAACATTAGCAGGTGATGAACAAATGATCAACTCTTACAAGGAGGATCTTGCAACGAAATTTGAGATGAAAAACATGGGTCTCATGCACTACTTCCTTGGGTTGGAAGCATGGCAAGGTGATGTGGAATCATTTGTGACTCAAGGAAAGTATGCCAACGAGATACACTAAATATTTCACATGGAAAGTAGTAAGCCCATGTAGACACCTCTTGTTACCAACTAGAGGAAGGAGAATGCCACTTCAAATGAATAGGTTGATTCTACCATTTATAGGTAGCTAGTGGGTTCACTGGTGTATCTTATGGACACATGGCCAAATATGTGTTATGCAGTCAACTAGCTGAGCCGAGCTATGGTTAGGATGACCAAATTGTATTGGATGAAAACTAAGCTTGTTTTATAGGACCTAAGAAGCACTACTCAGTATGGATAATGGTATAGATAGACAAAGGGCGTGAAGTTGTGTGGCTTTGCAGATGCAGATTGGGCAGGGAGTCCATTCGAATGAAAGAGTACATCAGGTGGAATTTTTAGTGTTGGGTCCACGATATTTTCTTGGTACAATAGGAAGTATAGGTCCGTGGCACTTAGCTCGACAAAAGCTTAATACATGGTTGCAAGTCAAGCAACATGTGAGGTGATCTATCTTAGAAAGATACTTTCCAACTGTGATCTATTTTGATAAACAAAATTGCATTAAGCTCTATGAGAATCTGGCATTTCATGATCGATCCAAGGATATAGATATTTGGCATCATAATTTACAGTACCGTGCACATAGGCGGATAATTTTCTACAATACATTCTAACAGAGGAACAAGATGCTGGCATCTTGATAAAAGATTTGTCAAGAGGGAAGTTCGAGTTCCACTGGTGCAAGATAGGGGTGGTTGATAATCCCTTTCTTGTTGAGAGGGAGAGTTGAGAAGTGCAACAATAAAGTCTCAATTTGACTTTGCCTGGGTCAAATTGAGAAAATTTGAATTTACACGTCATAAAACAACTTGGATGTAGTTAAGTTATGTGACATGTCTCTTGTCACTTAGTCAGCTCCATAAATTTGAGTTAGAGGGCTTGAAGTTCAGTTAAACATGTATGATTGCTAAATTTTAGTAATCTAGTTTAGTTATATCTAGTTGTCTTCAGTTAAACTAGTTCTAACAATTGTAGGAACTAGTGGAAGGTCAATTGTGCTATGGGACAATAGTATAACTCATTGATCATCTAGTTAATTGTTCAATCAGCCCAAAATAACAAGTGCATGCAAAGAATTTGAGCTCCTAGTTGTGGTGGAGATTCCAAGGTAGTGTAATCAACAATTGTAAACCAGCTTGAGTGTATAGGTGTTGCATGCAGTCAGATGATAAAATGTTGGGAATTGTGCAATCAATGGGAGGAAAATTCCTAAAAACTATGGGTTAATTCTCTAGGAATTACTCAAGGAAAAAGGGGCTCAAGAAGAGGCAGAAACTGACTAAGTCTGGGCCAGAGCTTCTCCTTGAGCAGAGAGATAGGTTATTCACTTGCAAGTTGGGCTCAGTGTGGGAAAGTAATTGTAATACATCTCTATTCATCTGATTAATGTAAAGAGGCTTGAGGGGTTTTTCCTAGTTGGGTTCCCCTAGAAAAAGTATTGTGCATGTGTGTTATTTCTTATTGCATGTCTGATATTGTTGCTCTAAACTGTGAATTGAATTCTGCATATCAGTAGAGTAGACCTGTGTCTCTTAATTTTGGTTTAAAATTTCTTGAGAAGTTTTAATTCTATCACCATATTTTCTACATTTTAAACCTCAAAATTTCTCTAATGAGAAACCAATACCAGAACCAACAACAACCAAGAAGAAAATCTCAAGGATCTCATACATTGAGAAAATCTCTTACTCCAAGAGAGGATCGTGGTAGATCTATAAAATTCCAAAGGAACCAAAGTTTCTTTGTTCCTTTCGTGCATAAGATATAATGTTACAACTACCATAAGATTGGGCATGTTGCAACTAACTACAACAATAGAATGTATAGATCTAATCAACGAAGCTTGCAATAGTATCAACAACCAAGGAGATTGGCCAACAAGTATAATTGTGATTTTCATGGTTATTGCTATACATGTAACATGTTTCACCACAAGGCCATTCATTGTAGATCTAACCAATGGAGGAGAAGCACATTGCATGCAAGGTATAGATCTGTCATGATCAACATGAAATTTGATCCTCTTGCTTCATATCTTGGCCATGTGGAGTGTTATACATGCCATAATTTTCGTCATATGGAAAGAGATTGTATGCTACCCCATTATTCAAGGAAAAACTAGTAAGAGCACCAGATACAGAGTGGAGGTAGCATAAAACCAATGAAGGAAGAAAGAAGTAGCCAAAGACCGTATGGAGAAAGGAGCAACAAATCTTCAAGTAGTGAAGAGAAGGCCCTCCTATAGTCCATGATTATTTCTCGCATATTTATAGAGGAATGCAAATTTCATGAGAGGTGCATAACCGCAAGGGGAGAGTATGGTAACAATGTGATAGTTTGATGAGTACAAGTTGGTGCAGCTTCTTAGGATGAGTTCATTTGAGCCTCTTTTACATTCATGTCCACAAGATCAGCCTGCATATTGGAGGTATATTGAGCTCAAGGGGAGCTATGCATGGTTCATTTTTGAATGATTTATTAGACATTTTCTTCATTGTTTTTCACTCAGTTATTTGTAGCATATTTATATGTATTCTTCATGAGTGAAAAGGGTACATTTTCCAACCATATATATGCTTTTGGTAATCACTGACATTTGGTTGAAAAGTTGTATAACCATGCATAGAATGAGATATTGATACATGATGTATAGAGATGAATTGAGACATGGAATAGCCATGTATGTGTTGTTATATGATGATGATTACAACCATGTATTTTTATTGTTTCATCTTTCCATGTTGGTAGAGGGTCCAGTCATTGGTGTTTTGAGTCATCATGGTGATAGGCATGATAGAGGAGGAGTCTCACGAGTTATTTCAGAACCACATGTATGGGCTAATGTTGATGTAATAGTCATTACATGTCATGTATTTGAGTCATTGGTCCTTAGGAGATGATCATAAAATCCATTTATTTAGTGATATATCCATGTAACATTCTCATGAAGACATATACTTGTATTGTATATATCATTGGGTCATTTAGTCAGGAGTCATGAAGTTATGTTATGGTCACATGGGAGTTATGTATGATGTTTTATGTTGCTGCTATAACCATGTAGTTATCAATGTATATGTCATTTAGTCATGGTCATGTGGAGTCTAGGTCCATGTGGTGCTTCTATTTGTGGCAATGAAGCATTGTTTGTAGAAAAAGCGCTTCATTGTAGGTTGGAGTTGATTTTGGAGATGGCATATGCTCAATGGGAGCATTATATGTTCCTACTTACTTCAGTCATACATTATTGGAATTATGATCTGTTGGAGGTGTCATGGTGTGCCTCATGCTATTCTTTGACTGTTGGGAGTTCTTGGCATCATGTTATGAGTAGAGAGATTGGTGATTGGTTATTGGTGTTCTTGGTATGTGATTTATATGGAGAGTGTTAGTTGGTGCCTCATGTGACCATTATTGCATGTTGTTGTTCATTATGATTTTTCTTGTTGATGCTTGTGTGGTTTCCTCATATGCATATTGTTGTTGCTTCTAAAGGCATTTGGTTGGATATGTTGCTCTGAATGTTGATTGGCTATATGTGTTTCTTGTTGCTAATATGAGAGGCATGGATGTTGGTTGATATGCATTATTTCTTAGCCATGTAGAGATCAATTGATCCAGTGGTTGTGCTTCAACTTTTGCTACCTTGTTAGATGGAGTTGACCCTTTTCCATTGATGTCAAAGGGGGAGTGTTAGAAGTGGATATTGGTATGGAGATTGTGTGTGGATGCCATCAATGCCAAAGGGGGATATTGTTGGCATTATTGTGTGCATGGTTCCAGTTAGTTGATGTTAGCATTGGTTTCATGATGGTATCTAGCTTGGATTGGCATTTATGTCAACCCTAAGATGGTCTAGTTGATGCATTGATGCCATCATTTTAACATGGTTGCATCTAGTTGAGTTGGAATTTGATGTCAACCTAGTGTTGGCCTCATGATGCATTGATGTGAAACTCATGACGATTAGATGATGGAAGTGATGCGGTGTGTGGTTGATGGTTGTTTAAGTAATAGGGTTTTCATGACCTAGTGCAAGAACTTGAGGTTGACTTGTTGCAATAGTGCATTGCATTATGATGATGATGTAGGGGCGATACAAAGTGTTGCAAAGGTGTTGCAACTTGTGCAGATGTCAGAGGTGTGCATAGGACTTGTTGGCACTCATGCCAACCCTTGCTTCTTGGCCTTTATGTCAACTTGATAGTGGAACTTAGGAGAAACATTTTCAGAGGTGTCAAAGGCTATAAAAAAGGTTTGGAGGCATGTACAAGAGCTAGAGAAGGTGGCCAATTAGGTGGCAGAAGCTCTAAACTAAGGGTTTGTTATTTTTATTTATGCTCTTCCCCAAACGCTAGGAGATAAGATTATGCATGTGGTTGGAAGGCTCCAATAGAAATATGGTAGGCTTGTAAGTGAGCTTACAATGAAAATATGATAGTTATGTGGTTGTGGTTAAGGCTTAGAATGAAATTTTCTCTGCATTCCTTGTGCACTTCCGTAACATTTCGACTTGTATGTTCGGGGAAGCTTCTAAACTAATTGAAAAAGGTCATAATTGGTTGAGAAATTCCTACAGTAAGTGTGAACGCCTTAAGTGCAACAGTAGTGGTGATAATGGTTGGATTTCATCAACTTTGTGCCCCTTTGATCCTAGTGCAAAAGTGAATTTTACCCAACGTATTTTATTTATTCCATTTTGGACTTGTTGTATGGTTGGTGTGTGTAATAGTTGTAGAAATTCCCATTGTAGATTAAACTGATTATGCAATGTACTAAAGAAAAATACTTAATCTACTTCTACCATCAAACTTGCGGAAGCTTAATTGATTTTCAGCAAGATCAAATAGAACACATATAACTGAGAATGAGAAATCAATCACACATAACATAGAAGAAATAACTTGGGGAAAGCCTCAGCCTAAAACCCCAACCTCTGTATTATCATACAAGTAGAAATATGTTCAAGTTACAAAAAGAATCAGCTCTCAAGCTATCCTGCTCTCTCTGCAATCAAACAATGCTGCTCATAGATAGTCAAAGGCTCTCACAACCTTCTCCTCTGCCCTCCAAGCCTCCTATTTCCTTGCACAGTTTTTCCTGGGGTCCAGTGCTTCCACTTGTGTGAATTCCCACCTTACACTGCTCACTTGGCTCAGAAATAACTGCACAAACTTGAAGGAGATAATTCCTTCTGAATGGATGAGTTTCCTATATAGGAAAAATCCTCCAACTGATAGTACACTGTCCCATCCTCTGATCTCAACTAGGTCTCTGACTGAACTAGCATGCATGAGTTACTTATGAGAGAATATTCAGTTATCTGGAGAGCAACAGTTACATGCATGCAAGCATTAACTAACTGAACTCACAATTAATTCCACGAACTGTTGGAACTAATCTAACTGGGCTTAACTCAGTTAACTGAGCTAACTAATTACAACTCACCCTTATCTCTTTAACTAAGGGATAAATTCCTCAATTAATGGGATAACTGTTGCATGTCCCCACATAGACTTCATGTTTGATTTTCTACAACTAATTAACTCAAGATGAGTTAATTAATTATTTTACAAACAACTGCTAAGATAAAATTCGAATTTTACTTCTCAATTTTAGTTTAGGGACTAACTAAAATTGGAATCTATCCTGAAATAATATTTATAGCAAAGCTATTTTTAGCACTTCCATTTTTCATTCCTTGCTGCTATGTCCAACACTGGTACCCGAATTGCTATTTATAGCAGTGCTATTTTTAGCATTTCTTGTTGCTATTTTCAACACTCCATCTCAACAAGAAAGGCATTCAACTCGAACCCGATCCTGAACCTTTGGAATGCTTTGCATGCAACACTTCTCCCAAGTGTTGTTGCTCCAACAACTCTACAAACAAAAAATCTCCCAACTGACCTCCCTGTTGGGCTAGAAACACCATCTGATGCTGAAGCTCCCTCTGCCGCTGACAAGTGCTCCCTTTGTGACCTCTGAGCTGCTGCAACACTCCATGCATCTTGCACCGTTGCACACCTATTTGTGCCATCCTGCACTGGTGCAACACTCCTGTGCCTCTCGCATTGTTGCAACCTACTAGCTCTGCACTGTCTTGGGATTCTTGCACTGTAGCTCTCTCTGTCACTTCATCTGCATCTGTCTCTACCCACTCATCCAGTCCTGCTACTCCTCATCAAGGCTCCTGTAGCAAGGTCTAATAAAAAAGTTTGGGTGCCTCAATGATCTGCCCCTATTCCAGGCTTCTTGGGATTATCACTCCACATCGCCCTACCTCCGACCTGGAGGTATGGATGCATGTGATCCCTCTGCCCACTTGGCTCAAAATTTCCCCCTACTAGAAGTCTTTGCATGAGTGGATGACTCTACTTGATCTTCTCTCGGCTTCTCTAGTTGTGGCTGCTCCACAACCTCCTGAAGCTGCTTCCCCAATTGTGTCTCCTCCACAATTGTCTGAGACTTCTTATGGTGCTACATGTTGAGAGGTAATGTACTCTCCCTCTCAACCACCAAGTCTCCATCAGTTGCCTTGCTCCTCAAGGCTTTGCATGTATCTTGAACCTCAAGAGCATACAGGTTCTTGACTCGTGAACCGATCTGCTTCACCTGTCTAGTGGTGATGTGTCGAAGAAAAACATTTCCCTTACTGAAGACTACCTTATAGCCTTTGTCTTCCAGCATTGCGATTGACACCAATTTTTCCCTCAGTTCAGGTACATACTTGACATTAGTCAAGGTAATGCGAGCTCCATGCTCCCTCTGAAAAATAACCATGCCTACACCTGAGACACTATACTTTTCATCATTACCCATCGCTATGAGTATCTGGAGATATTTCTCCTCTAAGGTACTGAACAAACTCTTGTCGTCGGTCATGTGGAAAGAAGCTCCACTGTCAAGAAACCAACCACATCCCACCATGGATGAAACCATGCATGCGAAGAGGGTGAAATCCAACTTGAACTGTGAGGCCAATCCCTCAGCTTTAGATCCTTCCTTGGATCCCATCTTGGATTTCTTCAGTGGACAGTTTGTAGCAAAATGGCCCACCTCATGACATCGATTTGTCAAACTTCTTCCCACCATAGGAAGAACTCGATTTGGAATGAGAATCCTTCTCCTTCCCCTTCTTTTCCTTACTCACAAAGGCGTAATTTTCTTCATCCTCCTTGGATGAAGAACCATCTCTGGTGCTTCTTCTTATCTCCTCCTGCATCAGAACCGACCAAAGTCTTTCCCAATCTGGCAGTTTTTCTCTTCCATTAACCGAGTCTTGGTAGTTATGCCAGCTCTTAGGAAGACCGAGGAGTGCAAGACTCACCATGTCATCATCAGTTGTCGTGGTCCCTACACCTCCAAGTGCATCCTTTCAGGTGGTGAGCTTGTTCAGATATGTAGAGATCGTGTCGCCCTTTTCACGCTTGATTTTCTGAAGCTTGTCTTTCAGTGCCAGCTTCCTCTAATTGCTGCTATTCCGATATAGATCTTTCAATGTTTTCCACATCGAAAACGGTGTCTCCTTCCCATGGAGACTCGAGACTATGTGGTATCAAAATCCCTCTAGAAGGATTCTCCTTGCTATAGCCACACGTTTCTTTCATTATGCCAATTCTGTAGCATCAGTCGGCTTGGGGACTTCTTGATCAATGAAGTCTTTTAGACTATTATCCTCTAATACTGCTTCCATGTGATCCTTCCAGGATATATAATTCGAGCTACCATCAAGGGCATACTCGAGTCTTAAACCGTTGAACTCCATTGGTGAAATTGAGATGTGATAAGAACTCGATTTCTATATTTAGGAACCTCAAACTTCTCCCTTCTCCCTTCTTGTATACTTTTCTCTCCTTTGATCACATTTGCTCTGATACCATGTAGAAATTCCCACTGTAGATTAAACTGATTATGTAATGTACTAAAGCAAAATACTTAATCTACTTCTACCATCAAACTTGCAGAAGCTTAATTACTTTTGAGCAAGAGCAAATAGAACACATATAACTAAGAATGAGAAATCAATCACACATAACACAGAATAAATAACCCGAGGAAAACCTCAGCCTAAAACCTCAAGTGGAAATATGTTCAAGTTACAAAAAGAATCATCTCTCAAGCTATCCCACTCTCTCTGCAATCAAACAATGCTGCTCATAGGCAGTCAAAGGCTCTCACAACCTTCTCCTCTGCCCTCCAAGCCTGCTATTTCCTTGTGTATTTTTTCCTGGGGTCCAGTGCTTCCACTTGTGTGAATTCCCACCTCACACTGCTCACTTGGCTCAAAAATAACTGCACAAACCTGAATGAGATAATTCCTTCTACATGGATGAGTTTCCTATATATGAAAAATCCTCCAACTGATAGTACACTATCCCTTCCTCTGATCTCAACTGGGTCTCTGACTGAACTGACATGCATGAGTTATTTATGAGAGAATATTCAGTTATCTGGAGAGAAGCAGTTACATGCATGCAAGCATTAACTAACTGAACTCACAATTAATTCCACAAACTATTGGAACTAATCTAACTGGACTTAACTCAGTTAACTGAGCTAACTAATTACAACTCAAATTACAACTCATCCTTGTCTCTTTAACTAAGGGATAAATTCCTAAAATAATGGGATAACTGTTGCATGTCCCCACATAGACTTCATGTTTGATTTTCTACAACTAATTAACTCAAGATGAATTAATTAATTATTTTACAAATAGCTGCTAAGATCAAATTCGAATTTTACTTCTCAATTTTAGTTCAGGGACTAACTAAAATTGGAATCTATCCCGAAATACTATTTATAGCAAAGCTATTTTTAGCACTTCCATTTTTCATTCCTTGTTGCTATGTCTAACATTAGTACCCGAACTGCTATTTATAGTAGTGCTATTTTTAGAACTTCTATTTTTAGCATTTCTTGTTGCTATTTTCAACAGTGGGAGAAGGCTATAGTGAGGAAGTATGCTTCAGACCTAGTTGAGGGCAGATATAGATAGTGAATTCCATGTAAATAGGAGTTAGTGGAGCAAATTGTTGAGGAATAGCATTAATTTTTAGATTGCAGATCAGAGATGGAGTGAGTTGTAGCAAAGTTTATTGGTAAATATAGAGATATTGGTATAGATCCAAGTTTGTGACTCTCACATTGGTTTTGTAGGTGTTGCTGGTGCATTTGTTAGATATCCATTGTGTTTTATGTTGTTGATTGTATTATATAGAATTTATATTTTGGAGTGAGGGTTTGATATTATAAGTGTGAGATTTGTTTTGTTGTTGGTGATATTATTGTTCAGTTTTTGTTGGATGGATTGTGGTCACTATTTGCTTGAGTAGAGACCATTTTTTTGGTGGTGGTGTTGATTATTTGTTGCAAAGAGTCTTGTTGTTGGTTTTTTTATTGCGCATCTGAATCAAGTTGAGCAGAGAGTCTTGGGATCGAGTCTGAAAATATATGAAATGAGGTCTCAATACAGTAGAGGGGCAGTAATTTTGTAGCATTGGCAAAAGGAAAGGTTTCTTCATCCAATTGGACGTGGATAGTCCAATCGAAGTTGGGTGAGGATCATTGATCATGGTGGCTTTCTTGGGATGGTAGTTTGTAGATTCATGTGAGAACATAGTCTTCTAAGTTAAGTAGAATCGAGTCTGCTAGCTGATCAGAGTCAGTTGATTGTATATGAGGTTGAGTCTCTTAGTTGATGGGAGTCAGAAAATCTATGTAAAATACCATTGCTTGACATAAAAGAGATTTAGAGTAGTGCAATAGCAACAAGGGTGGTTTTTCGCCCGAAAGGGTTTCCACTAGATATCTTGTGTCATAACGTCTGATGATGTGTTTGATGCGTTGCTTACTATTGATCTCATGTTTATTTTGATTTAAATGCTTACATGGTTTATGTTCATGTTATGGATTAAATGATATGTTTTTGGTTAATGGTGCATTGTTCAGTAGAGAAGCTTTAATTGGTAAAAAATATATACAAGACACACTACTAATTTACCCCCCTTCTCGGTAGTGCTCAAAGGTTTCCAACAAAATCCAATATTTTATGGAAACATCTGGCACCTACCAATGAATCAAGGAGAAGATAGTAAATAAATTAGGTTCATTGCAACCACCATTGATCCCCATAAACATATGGGCTAACATTGTTATGTATTTTATAGTGGGACTTCTAAGGGTAATTAACAAATCTATGATCATGGTGATAATTAACTTTGTATCCAAGTATGCTCATTTTTGTGTCTTACCACATTAATTTACCCCCTCCTTAGTTTCTTAAGTCTTCATTGACCAATTTTTTAAAGTTTATGGCATGTCCCATTTCAATGTATCATATTGGGACCCTACCTTCATGAGACAATTCTAGAAATAATTGTTTAAGCTACATGGCACCCAACTAAAATGAGCATTGGTTATCACCCTCAAATAAATGGTTAAACTAAAGTGGTCAACAAGATCCTTGAGACCTATTTGAGATACTTTCCTTTGAAAAACTACACCAATGAGCATAACGGATTCCCATCACAAACCATTGGTACAAAACCTCTTATCATGGAGCTACAAGACTAACCCCCTATGATCAAGTTCTTTATGTCCAAACCCATTTGGAAATCAATTGTTACCCTCAACACTTGATAAGTTGCAAATATTTTTAGATGAAGAACTCATCTTCCCATGTTGACTCTTCTCCTATTAGGTTCTTCCACTTGATGAGGTACTTAGTGATTTCTTGATTTCATAGTTTATTAATGCTTATTTCAAGGATTGATTTTAGTTTTTAGTGTGATTTTCCCTTCTAGATTAATATTTGGTAATATAGTTCAAATTAGTATATTGTCAATGGTTACCTTCTTAAAGCAAGAAAAATAGAAGAGTAGACGTACATGTGAAGATGTAGGCAACTTCAATTTGTATGCTATACTTCTATTGATGGGGAAAAAAGTACCGCCAATAGTAAGGGAATCTCCCCATTGTGAAGTCCTAATTATACCTCACATCGTTTGGGATAGGAGTCCCATCTGGTATGTGGCCCAAAATTCCACCATGTTTGTGTCTTTTCCCTTGGGTATTAAATGAACATATGTTAATGTGAGGTGAGTTTGAAATTCTTAACGAATGAGGACGAATCAACCCACAAATGATAAATTCACAATACAAAGTAAAATATCATAACAACACATAAACAAGATCAATTACATCTCAAGAGGAGTTAGTTAGCTAAAACCATCAAGGACATATAAGAGTAAGGAAAGCACCAACAACTAATTTCAATATAGTTCACAATTAATAACTATTGTAATGCATGAAATAAAAAAGCAGAGATCCAACAAACGCATGAGAAAGAAGCGACAAATTAGTTCATCAACCTGTAGAGCTATAAAAATGGTCTCTTTCACCTCTAATTACCTCACATTAATATGTCAATCTGGGAGCGTTTTGTTATTTCAAAGAGTGTCCCAGTCTGAGGCTATCATTTGTCAGAGTAATGCTAGTAGTACAACGTTCAAAAATACAAGAGTAAACGGATGCTTGTCTATAACTAAGTTACCTCAAAGGAATAAATCACACACTCATAAAACTAGGCAACTTATCAGTCAAGGGTTTGGCAGTGATAACCCATCCCTTTGGAAACTGATGGAAAGGAAATTAGAGCATGGACCACGGGTCTGGGAGCTAGACAATAAATTTCGAGGCTCACTACAGCCTTAGATCGTCTCTCACACCAAAACAACAAATGATAGTAAATGGAACGACAGATAGAAAAATGGAACATCAAATAAGAAATCGAACAGCAAATCTGGAATGGAACAACAATTCTAAAATGGAACAACAATTTTGAAATGGAACAGCAACTAAACAACTAAGCCTCGCGAGCAGTAATCAAACTTAATCTACTAACTCAAATGCACTCATCGTAATCAAACAACAATCTTTCACTCTTAAGGCAAATCAAGCAGAACACACTAATAGAACAACACTAATTACTGATAAGTTATGGAACAGTGCTTGGAACTCATATATGCACACAACACGCTTGAATAGTAATCTGATCTAGCATCAATCTTAATTAACAGGAATACGACTGCATTTCAAACTAGAACATCATTACTTCTGAATCCAACAATCATAAAGAACACAACTTTCAGATGAATTCCATAACATGAATGTACAACACAAAAGCTCTGTAACAAAATAGTAACAATATTCGGTCAAGACTAATAATATTCAATCAACTCTGAAAGGATCAGTAATATAATGCAGAGTCAATACAATAGTTCTGTCTGTAAAAACCTTAATGAATTAATCTTAACAGAGCATGTGATCTAAACTTATAAAGCATATTAGATTACCAAATAACTACGATAAGCAAATCACGCAGAAACCGAATCGTAGTAATACAGAAGCAAGTGTCCTCCGGGGCTGGGCCCTTAGCCTCCAAGGGTACACTGCTTTAGGTTAATCCAAACGCAGAGATAAGATAATCACCAAGTTTGTATTAATGCATGAAACAAAAGTACAATGAACCAGTTCTTATCGAGACTCGATGATCAAAGTTTTGATCTGAACAGAAATTACATAAAAACATAATCCCCCCAAAGCTAACAGTGCTGTCCCTTTATATAAAGGTGACGGCAGAGATGTCTAAGTAACAATATAGATAAAGTAGCGATCCCTCAGGATCAAGGATCCTGAGGGATTCGCCAAACCGTTAATTCTTAATCATCTCTTTTCTCCTGTGCCGACCTGGTGTCTTCTCCTCCTTTTTAGGGCCGATTTGATTTGATCTGCTTAGCCTTGTTTGCACTCGGTCTCCCGTCAAAGGGACAACAGTTACCTTGTCCTTGTCTTTCTATTTGGAATAGAAACTCCTCGTTTTCACCCTTTCCTGCACGGGAGAATGACAATTATTAGCGATTTAAGTCTTGCATATTAATCTCACATGTTTTGTTATAATTCTTTGTTAGTGAAATATTTTTCAGCGAAAATCACATGGAGTATCATTTGTCGACGCGTTTCGAACCAACTAGTGTGGTTCATCGTCAGGACAAGTTGAAGAAACAGATCCAGATTAGCATGATATGGATCACAGAAGCCTGAACTCTATAATTCTTTGTTGTTTTCCAAGTTCATGATGCAAAAAGGTTTACAAGTTCTACTGAAAAGCCACTGAAATGATCATCAAAAACATACCTTTTTAGTACTCCACAACATTCATAATTGTCTGGTAGATTCATGTGCTTCTTCCAATATTATGACTTACTTGGTATGCTTGAAATTAAATGTAAAACCCGAGAAGTTTTCCTACAAATAGTTTAGCTTGATAGAACAAAAGTTAAATTTCTAGAAAAGATGAATGAAGTATTAATTAGACTATCCTCTAATTCAAAGGTGTTTCAGATTATAGATATTTTGATGGCCAATATCCATAAATTCTATGGTCTTATTCTAAGTAGGGATTGGTCTGAAAATTTATATCGTTATTTTTCTATAGGTTGGTCTCATATTTGGTTCCCTTTTAATGGTAAGCCTAACAAGATCCGATTTGATAGGGAGAAACATATGAAATATATTGTGACTAATCTTGATGAAGAGAATGATCCTATAGCTTTCACTAATAATATCCTGGGAAATTATTTTTCTGAATCTTTCTTTGGCAGTTTTCCTACCCAATCTTCTCCTTCCCCCTTTGACTGTGCTACATCACAGATTGAAAAAATTTCACAAACAAAATCATCTAGGTGTGCGAATATTGTAAAATTATTTGTAAATAATTTTGATAATTTCTTTTGAACTTTTATTTTGATGGATCTAAGTCCAATGATAGTGCAAGGGCTAGTTGTATATTAGTAAGTCGCAATGTGCAAACAAATATGCTTTTCTGCAGACTTGAGTTTGAATGTACCAATAACGTGGCTGAATACGAAGCACTTGTTCAAGGACTACAAAAGGCTAATAGTCTTGATGTGAAATTTCTCAAAGTGTTTGGTGATTATGAATATTTTTTTAAACAAGTATGAAATATTACTCATTGTGTTTCAAATCACTTAAAAAATTAACAATCCTTGATTCAAGACTTAACCTCTCATTTTTTGGCATTTAATAATCTCCTATCCCTAGAATCCAAAATGCCAGTGCGGAATTATTAGCCAACATTTCTCCTAAGCTCTTTCCTCCTGAGAACTTTAGTACAGATATATTTCAATTGAATTGATTTTTTGGCCCTCTATCCCTAATAATATAAGTAATTGGAGAGTGATTAACGATGATGTTGGTATTTTGAGTTTTCTTACTTCAGAAGGAACATACACAGATCAAATTATTGATAGGGATGAACATGATAAAAATCTTAATATGTCCTCAGATGAAGATTAATTCCCAAAACCTGTGGTGAAATTACAAGATCTGTATGATTTGAAAGATAGATTTGAAAGAATAACCAATTGCAATCTCCAAATCAATACTTTAAGGTTTGAACTCATTAATTTGGGGTATGAAGAAAAAACACAAAACATAATTCTAGGACTCAGACTCTCTCCTAGTGAAAGACTAGCTTTTATTCATTTACTAAGAAAATACAAAGATGTATTTGCTTGGAGTTATGATGAGTAAAAACGTATGATACTTCTATCATTCAGCATATAATACCATTGTTAACAAATGTTAAACTAGTACAACAGAAGCTCATAAAAATTCACCCAAATCTTGAGTCACAGATTAAAAATCAATTGAATAAACTACTCAAGGCTAAAATCATCTTTCTGATTAGACCTTCCAAATGGGTGCCAAACCTAGTTCATGTTATAAAAAAGAATGTGGATATAATAATTTCTATAGATTTCTAAAACCTGAATAGAGCCTCTGAGAAGGAAAATTTTTCATTGCCTCCCATGGAACACATTCTACAATTAGTTGCATGTTTCGAATTGATGTCTTTCTTAGATGGGTTTTCTAGTTATAGCCAAGTTCTTGTTCATCCTGCAGAAAGGTTGAAGACAACATTCAGAACCAAATGAGGAATGTATGCATACCAAAAAATTCCCTTTGGTCTGATAAATGTTGAAGAAACATTTGAATGATCCATGGACATAGCTTTTAGAGGTCTAATTAATAAATCAATAATTGTTTACCTGGATGATATCACAATTTATTCTAAGAAGAGAAGTGATCATATTCATGACTTGAAGGAAATCTTTGAAAGGTGTAGGAAGTTTGGGATATCACTTAATCCTAAGAAATCTTTCTTTTCCTTAACTGAAGGAAAACTTTTAGGATTTATTGTTTCAAAAGATGGGATTACTATAGATCCTGAAAGGGTCAAAGCCATTTCAGAAATTCCTTTTCCTCATAATAAAAAGTCAATGCAATCATTCCTAGGGAAAATTAATTTTGTTAAACGTTTTGTTCCTGACTTTTCACAAATCATTATGCCCCTTCAAAGCGTGATTAAAAAGGAAACAATTTATAATTGGGGGCGGGAAGAGAAAACATCTTTTGAAACCATTAAAGAGGCTATTATTGATGCTCCTTCATTATCTTCCCCTAATTATTACAGAGAATTTATTTTATATAATTTTTCCTCAAATCACTTATTTGCAACAATGTTTACTCAAAAGAATCAAGAATCGGTGGAATCTCTTGTTTCTTTCTTCAATTTAACATTACAGGGAGCATAATTAAATTACTTGGAAGATGAAAAAAAAGCATTTGTAGTCTTCAAATTAATCAAACATTTTAGGTCTTTTCTCTTAAATTCACATACAAAAGTAATTGTGTCATTCCCAACTGTTAGAAAATTACTAATTCAAAGAGAATTAGGTGAAAAAAGAGCTAACTAGGTGACATCCTTACAAGAATATAAACTTTAAATCAAACCATCTAAAATTGTAAGAGGACAAGTTTTTTTTTCAAATTGGTAGCTGGTGCATCCGAGAATACATCGGAAGCTGACTCAGGTGAAATATTGAAGTTTCATAGATATGTCTTATTGACACTGAATCCTAATATGCAGGTCTTATTTTCTATTTAAAAAATGCCTATGCACCATTTGAACTTGATTTTAAAAAGAAACATGCATTAAGACTAAAATCAAATCAATATCAACTTTTGAATTGTATTATATTTAGAAATAATTATAATTTTGTCCTGCTTAGATGTCTTAAAAAATCTGAAGCTGAAAATGTTTTACAGGAAATGCATGATGTGCTAGTTGGTGGACATTATAGTGGAGATACTATTGCTCATAAAATCCTCCATGCTGGGTATTATTGGCACCCCTTATTCAAGCATGTGCATGCATATGTCAAGAAATGCAAAATATGTCAAACTACTTCAAGAAAAGAAAAGAAAGCAGCCTTATCATTGCAACCTATGAACATTGAACAACCATTCGAGCAATGGGGTTTAGACATTATAGGTGATATTGTTCCTCACTCATCTAAGCAACATAAATATATTCTCACTGCTATCAACTATTTTACTAAGTGGGTGGAGGAAGTCCCTTTAAAAGTGGTCAACTCTGAGGTTGTAATTGAATTCATTGATCAACATATTATTACCAGGTTTGGCCTTCCAAATGCTCTTATGTTTGACAATGCTTCCTATTTTTCTAGCAATTTAATAATTGAATTTGCATTAAAAATGGGTTTTAAGATTAAATATTCTACAAATTATTATCCCCAAGGGAATGTATTAGCAGAGTCTACAAATAAAAACCTCTTAAGAATTATAAAACGAACCATAGATGAAAACCAAAAGAATTGGCATAAAGCTTTAATCTTTGCTCTGTGGGCAGATATGATAACTCATAAAGCTTCCTTAGGGACTTCACCTTACTATTTAGTTTATGGAAAAGAAGTTATGTTTCCCCCTAATGTTTCTTTTCCTTCACTAGCCCTGGTTCAATGTATTGAAGAACAACCATGTTCTTCCCTTGAACTAAGATTGTCTCAATTATTGAAATTAAAAGAAGGGAGGGATAAAGAAAAGCAAACCTATGCTAAACATCAAAATACTATTAAATCATGGTTCGATGTAAGTTTAGCTGGAAATTAATATTTTGAAATTGATGACCTTGTACTGGATTGGGACAAAGATCATGAGGAAAAAGGTAAACACACAAAATTTCATAAATTGTGGCTAGGACCATTTCAGATTGTAGAAAAAATTAGCCCATCTACTTTTATTCTTCAAGACTTACATGGTAGGAAAGAATCCCTTCCCATGAATGGGATTACGCTTAAGAAATATTTTTCTTGAAGCTCATGCTACTTTTTGTAAATATGTAAATAATCATATATATAAACTGGTTTTTCTTTTAGCTAGTTTTCTTGAATGTTACTCTTTTGACTTTGTACTTGGGTATATATATTAATATTCTCTAATCATTTTTAAGAAATTCAATTTTATTTTTAAAGGAAACTTATTTAGAAGATGATTATTATGTTATTTTTCAAAATTTCATAAATATTAGAATCTCTGATATTAATGATTCTGTCTTATTATTATGTAAACCACTCACAACCTAAATCTATAAAAAGGTTTTTATGTCTCATGTTCAACCATATATTTAAATAGTTACTAAAATAGGTAAAGGCTATGAAAAGGTTTAGCATATTATGACTCTAACTATCATCCACAACTCTTAAGGAGAATATTTACCTCCCCATCCATTAATTAATATTTTTAGAGTGTAATTCAAAAATATTAAACTTGAAAGATAAGGGGTCTCATTGAGAGCCAACTTACCATGATCAAGGGTACTAATGGTATTAACATTACCAAATCTAGTCACCAATCTAGGGTAATGGCTTATAGCCAAAAGATGTAAGACAAGAGGTCACATCACAAGCCGACTTGTTCATTATCATTAATACTTGTGAATGTCATTGTCAACATCTGGTCACCAAGCCAGAACATTGACTTTCAAGGAAAATAAAATAAAAAAAATTGAGCTAAATATCTTTGAAATATCTACTAGTGGATGGGATAGTGGTATTTCTTTGGTTAAATGGTAACCCTGTCGAGACTATGGATGCCTACTGGCAGAAATGGCACTACCTCTAACATTGAAGTCTATCTTAATGAAAAACTTATAAATAGTATTTATCTCATCATTATAACTAACATTAACAATTGGCTATCAGAGATAGATTAAGTCTTTTCATACCAATAGGTTGTGAAGTTTGCAAATAATAACTTTTCTTTTATTTGTTCAGAGAGATTTTTATAAGAAATTGAACTTTAGTATTCTGATATTTTCATATTTATTCATTTTACTTTCTAATTTCATTAATTTATTCAAAGATAATTGTTTCGCCCGGTGCATCACCAATTGTTGTAGAAAACAACAAACCCCCATTTTTCTTTATCTTTAAAGACATAATAAATAATGTGGACCCTTTGATTTTTATTTTTTAAAAACATTTTAGGTTTGTTTTAAAATAAGACAAAAGGAAATAATTTTTAAGTTAGCCTTGAAATGATTTTAATAGAAAACTTCAGTAAATTCTTCATCAGGACAAATGTTATCAAAGTTTCTTTATTGGAATTATTTTTTAAAAACATTGCGAGATTTTCCTCCCCAAGGTGTGAATACTTGATATTCCGAGAGGATTAAACTCATGAGGTAAGATTCCTGATGTTATGAATTGAGGCCTTTACTTGTTGGGACTTTTAGTATCATAACCTTTTTTATAAAATGTTACAAGATGCTTCCTCTCCGAGATTCCACTTTCTCAGGGCCTTTTCCTTTGTATTTGGAACTTTTGTATCAGGTCATTTATTATTAGAGGTTCTCATATCATAAACAATTATTTAATAAAAATTACGAGAAAACCTTTTACCGAGAAAACTCTCATAGAAAAACTTTTATATCTCGGATCCTTTGTCTATCAGAGATTACTTATTTCAGAGCCTTATTTCTCAGAGCCTTTGATTCTTAGAACGTCCTATCTCAGACCTTTCCATATCAGATAAGTGTGATATCATAAGTATATTTCTAATTCCCCTATGATATCTTCACTCTAAGATCTGATGTGGCAATCTTCGCTTGGCTTATTATATTTTCACTTAAATGATTTAATGTGACATGAATTGGTCTCGAATGAATAAAGCTTTACATTTAATAAGCTTTTGTTTTCTCAATTCGTTTCTAAAAAGGATTTTTACTTTAAGTTTACAGTTTGTGCCATTGTGAGTTGTTGCAAATAGTGTCTTTGCTAAGTTTCCACACTTGTCCTCTGCAGGTGAACATATATTCTCAACACATTGAAGAAATGAAGAAAGGAGGGAAAGTTAAGTAAAAGGCTCTACAACAACAACCCATGGGTCCATTTATGGAAGATGTAGATGACAAAAATCTTGGAGCAGGCCTATTTTCTAACATTATATGTACTAGAGATGTTGGGCTTTCCTTTTGAGAAACAATTTATCAGTATTTTGAAGATGAAGGGCCTAAAATTACCAAAAGAACAGTCATGACCGATGACAGAAGACCTATCTCGGAAAATAATCCAAAGGACGCACAAATCCATTTATTTACATAATTGTGGCAAGACCATGATTAATTCCTTACATAGGCATGGTTCATTGGGTTGTCGAAAATTTGGATATTTCTGAGAGACACATACAAGCACAACAAGGAATTTTGGTTGGTTCTTTTGCTAGAAAATATTTGCAAAGTATGTATCATTTTCCTAATCTGCAATGTGTATATAATAAGGAGTTAATTGAGGCCTTTGTAAATGTGCATGGACACCCGTCAGAACAAATAACACAATGGAGAAAAAACCCAAAGAAACATAAAGTATAGGAATCTAGTAAGTACTCACTTGATTTCGTTGCTACTCTTTTTTCCCAAGTTGCAGCTATGATGTGTTGATTGCATGCTCAACCTAATGTGTCAAATTTCCTTGACACCTTAGTACCTCTAATCGATGGCACGATAGAATATCTTATATTTGATTGGGCCACTATTCTCTCATATAATTTAGCCACATATCTTAGATTTCCAACGAGCTAGAAATATTTCTGAAAATAATCTTCCCCCATTTTACATGTTTGCCTATATCATGGATGCCCTGTGTTTTACAATGGATTTTCCTACTATGGGTTGGAAATGGACCATTCAAGATCCAAAGAATATTCATATATATCATAATATCCTATGAGAATCCAAATACTATTAACATTTCTATCAAAGTTGTCACAGAGTGATGATTCTAATATATGAAGTCATTTTTCAGTCTTGTCCACTTCGAATGTCTCAAGAAGCCATGGATGACCTTTGAAAGATCAAAAATTGGTTCGACGAAGAGTTTTTCACTTATATTAGGGTCTATGGAAACCTGGCCCATCCTCATATTTTTCTCCTCTTCATTCCAGACAAGTTAGTAAGTTGGGAAGTATCTTATCAAACAATGGGTTATGGTATTACTAAAGTATTTAATGAATCAAATAAAAGGATATGACATGTTTTCCTTTCCAAATTCGACATATTTGCATTGGCTAATTATCACCATGCCGAGAAAAATGTTCTAGCCATTAAATCTCTTAAGTTTCTTATTCTTCCTAACAAAAAATATGATCATAGTGTAGTGATGAAAAAGTTCACTGCTTCGTAGGGACTCCGACATTTTGTCCGTGAAGCAAGCATGCTAGATAACTTGTTTGTGCAGTCCTCCTCTTATGCATCAGCCCCACAATGAGTAGAAGTACCATTGACTGCAGAGGAGAAAAATCATTTTATGTAATATAGAGCTTCCAAGATAGCCAATATTCCTCTAGATATGCTACAATTAATCTTGGAAAAGTCCTCAAGTTTCCAATGTTGAACCTGCCAGTTCTTTGCAATCAATGGTTCCTCATTAGGATCAACTAGAATTTGTTATAATTCCCTCTACATATCAGGGAGAGGAATTGATCTTTAATCGTAAATTAAATGAAGCACGAAAAGATTTTAATATGACTCTTAATCCAAAGAATGAAGGTCAAAATATAGTTTCTAAAACTTAACAACAAGATGATGTTTAGAATACTCATAAGAATTTTGAAAATAACACAAATTTGGGGGAGATTATTGATAATTATTCTATTCATGATCAAAAGGACATTGAGATTATTCTTGCTTTCCCTACTTCAAAGGTTATTATGAATATTGAAGAAATTACTCCCTTGGACATTTTCAACAATCCTCAGCATAAGGCCGTGGTCAAAAGGGGAATGAAGAAGAGGAAATTGGATCAATCTTAGCCATTGGTACCTAGCAAGGTCTCTTCTTTTGAATTTTTGTGGAAAGGTTCCTCTGTAACACCAATAGAAGAGTTAGGAAATCTAACTCAATTCACGGGAGCCTATGCTTCAATAACAATTGACAAAGTTTTATAGGTCCAAGAACTCCTTAATGAGAAAGAAGAGAATATCATCTCGCTGGAAAAATATCTTATTATTGAAAAACATAAAATTAATTAACAATGGAAAAATCAGATGGCAGAGTTACAACAAAAATTTGATGCCTTGAAAGTACATCATGATAAGGAGGTTTAGATGAAAGATAATCAAATTGAAGAAATGTAAAAGAAAATAGAGCAGTTGCATGTTAGTCCTCAACTAACAGAGTTTAAGAAAGAAGCTAAAGAGTTAAATACTCTACTTAGGCATCAACAAAATGTCTTTTGCAATAAGCTCATGTTGAACCAAGATCATTGCGAAACAACAAATTCTCTCGTTGATAAGTTGTCCGATATGACAAACTATTTCGATGGAGTAAAAATACAATTGACTAATTTTCTAAATTGGCAGGAAAGTGAGGAAGGTATAACTGCAAATCTACCTAATATTAATGGAACTCAAAAGATAATAATTTTTTGAGAGTGGGAAATCGGGATGAAACAGGCTGAAGCTGTTGTGAATGAAGTGTGAGATCTTTCCAATTCTATCATTGAAGCAGTTAATGATACATTATTACAATCCAATCTTATTTCTAACTGCTCTGAATATTCACTGCTAGATTCCAAGACATTATTGAAAGATTGGCTGGAACATAATACAAAAATGGTTTAAATGATTGAGTAGTTATCTAAAATTGACCTTGAGCATCATTGGTAGTTTCGGGTTAAGCCTCATAGTCAATGGTTACTTCTTCGATGCCTATTCAATGTTACTAGGTAGACGTTTCCACCACTAAATACTGTTATTTTTACTAGCCAAATAAAGATCAAGCCCATGTATCCCCCAAAGCTCTCTAGTCTGTTGGATATTTAAAAATTGTAGCAACTTTATATTGGACAATCTTCATCCTAAATTCCAAAGTTGTTACAACTATTTCCTAATTAGTCTTATACTATTGTTTCTGTCGAGAGATTAGTGGAAGAGTTTATTTTTATCCTTTTTTATTAAGACTATAAATTACCTCTCCGAGATGGAGAAGGGATTCTGAATTTTGAAAAGTAAGGACTTGAAATTGCACTATTGTATTTTAAACTTTTCTTAATATAAGTTGAACCACTTGCAGTTTCAATATGAGCAGTTCTACAGTTCTTTGGGTACTATTATACTATGTTTTTGTGTCTTTGCTTTGAAAGGATTTGTTTTTTAGAAAAGTTCACATATATGTATGATAGTCAGTCTTTTATGATCACTACTGGCATGTTTGGTTGAAATTTAATGTTTATTGTGAACAACGAAATTGTTAGCATATGTCAGGCTTTATAAAATTAATTAAATTAACTATTTAATTAAATTGATTTGCTTTAATTGAATCAATATCATGATTTCATAATAGTCTACATTATTATGTTAGTTACGACATATTTCTAGCACATATGTCCTCAGCTTACTCAAGTGTTATAATAGGTTGTAGTAGCTTATAATTTAGTTGTTAGTAAATATTAATATTTGTTAAGATAGTATTTTTACTGTCATCCATCCTGATTCACATAGATTTTATTTAAGGGAAACTTGTCCCATAATTCCAGTTAGAGCCACTATTCCAAACAGAAAAGGGTCTAATTGGGACCCTGAGCGGGTGGTTTTCCCCCAATGTTGATGAGGACAATTCAGACCATCAACAAAATCAATGATCCTTGGCCTGATTTTGAATGATGAAACCAAACACATGTATTGTCAATGTGGAGAGTGCCAATAAAGTTGAAGTAGCAGGTTGAAACGAGTTGTAAATATACATGGTTTGACTGCACCCCCGATTCAATTTTGTAAACCAAAGTCATTTACCATGATCAACACCCATGGTAAAATCCATGGTTTTGAGGTCAACTCCAATATATATATATATATTATATATATATATATATATATATATATATAGATATATATATATATATATATATATATGCCTGCCATTTAATTGGGTCGATGTGTAGAGCTATGAATCAATGGAGTGTGAAAAGCATAAGCTTAGGATTGGTGTACTGATGCAAAGAAATCCAAATTGACAGTGGAGGTGTATGATTCATTGTGGCACAACACAGAGATTTAAAGACAACAGGTTGGGCTCTATGATTTCTTCCATGTTGGTTGGTCAAGGTGGAGTTGTCTTGACTTGTTTTGTATACAGTATTGTGTTATGAAACCAGCTCAAGAAAAGATAGAAAAGATAGATCAACGCCTTAGAATTCAGCCTCTTCGAGGGGGCAACCTCCTTTACATTACATAAATGAACAATTCTTGGATGATACAAATGACAAAACCTCCTTTCTATATATAGGAGTCTAAGGAGTCACAATATAATCCAGCCGACCTAACAATAATAATATAAAGCCACAAAAATAACAATAGAGGGATTCTATGGGGCACAGAAATAACAATATGGGGGTAATAGGGGCACAACAATATAAATAAGGGGTATAACTACAATAGTAATGGGGTAATCACTAGTATTATAGGGACCCAACATGCCCCTCTCCTTCAAAAAAGTGTTGTCCTCAACGCTTGAGTAGTTCTGGATACTTCTGCATAAAATTCTCATCCTCCCATGTGGAATCTTCAGCGGATAAGTTCTTCCACTTGATAAGATACTCTGAAATTGATCGATTTCGTAGCTGTCGAGTTCTTGTTTCTGTGACTGCTTCCGGTTCCAATATAATTTTTCCTTCCTCGTCAAGTTCTGGCAATATTGTTTGAACTGGGAGCTTGTCGCCTATAACCTTCTTTAAACATGAAACATGGAAAACTGGGTGCAATCGAGAAGCTGCAGGAAGCTCCAATTTGTATGCCATAGTACCAATCTTTTGCAACACCTTGTACGGACCATAATACTTTGGTGATAATTTATTATCCTTCTTAGCTTGCTTTAGGGACATTTGCTTATATGGTTGTAGCCGTAGGAATACCCAATCACCTACATCAAAACTTCTTTCACTGCGATGTTGATCTGCCTGTTGTTTCATTCTATTTTGTGCCAACACGAGGTTATCCTTTAAGAGTTGGAGGACTTGTTGTTGATGTTCGATGTGATGTTCCACTGCCTGAACCTTAGAATTTTCTCTTAAATATGATGTGATGGATGGTGGTTGATACCCATAAAGTGCCATAAATGGGGTCATTTTTGTTGCTGTATGGAAGGAAGTGTTATACCACCATTCAGCCAGAGGCAACCATTTGACCCATTGTGTCTGTTTATCAGATACAAAGCAACGAAGATATCCTTCCAAACATTTGTTTACTATCTCAGTTTGCCCATCAGATTGAGGATGATAAGATGAGCTATGAGCTAACTGAGTACCAAGACAAGAAAATAATTCTGTCCAAAAATTTCCAGTGAAAATGGGATCTCTGTCACTTACAATAATCTTTGGGTTTCCATGTAGCTTTTGAACTGTTTCCATAAATGCAGTAGAAACTGTACTGGCTTTAAATGGATGTGATAATGCACAAAAGTGTGCATACTTGGTAAGTCTGTCAACTACCACCATGATGACACTCTTTCCCTCAGACTTGGGTAAACCTGTGATAAAATCCATTGAAACCTCCTCCCAACGTTGGCTTGGAATGGATAAAGGTTGTAATAGACCCGGTGTCTTAATTGTTTCAACTTTATTTTGTTGGCAAACCAAACATTCCGCCACAAACTTTTGAATATCTGATTTAAGGCCATCCCAAAAAAATTCCTTCTTAACCCTGTGGTAAGTTTTTAAAAATCCTGAGTGCCCTCCTAAGGGAGAAGTGTGCAATTCCATAAGAATCTTTTGTTTTAGCTGGGAATTCTTACAGAGGTATAAGCGATCTTTGTACCATAACGAATCATTTTTCCAGCTAAATGTATCAGAAGTACTGGAATCTTGTTGTAGCTTTCGAATAAGTGCCCACACTTCTTCGTCATTCTTCCATTCCTCCCTTGCTTCGTTTATCCAATCTGGTTGGATAATAGAAATGGCACACAACAATGCTTCCACATCCTCATCCTTTCTTGAGAGTGCATCTGCCACCACATTTTGCTTCCCTTTTTTGTAGATGATTTCAAAGTCATAACCCAACATCTTTGTGACCCACTTTTGTTGCTCTTCAGAGGATAATCTTTGTTCTAAAAAGTATTTAAGGCTATCATGATCCGTTTTTACCTTGAAGTGTCTTCCCATTAGGTAGGGTCGCCATTTCTTAAGTGCATGGAGTATTGCCAACATTTCCTTCTCATAAATAGCTTTGCTTAAAAACTTTCCCTTGATTGGACGACTTTCAAAAGCAATGGGTCTTTCATCTTGCATTAGAACAACACCAATTCCATTTCCTGAAGCATCACATTCCACAATAAAGGTTTTTGTGAAGTCCGGTGTAGCTAAGACCGGTGCTTGGCACATTGCCTCTTTAAGATGTTCAAAGGCCTTTGTTGCTTCCGGAGTCCATGAAAATGAATCTTTCTTCAATAATGTTGTTAGAGGTGCTGCTATTCTCCCATAATTCTTAACAAACTTGCGATAATACCCTGTCAACCCAAGAAATCCTCGCAGATGCTTTATGGATGTGGGGATTTTCCATTCCTTAATGGCTTTAATTTTGCTAGGGTCTACCTTAACTCCTTCATGAGATACAATATGACCCAAATATTCCACCTCCTGGACTCCAAAGAAACATTTGGATCTTTTTGCATATAATTGTTTCTCCTCCAATAGTTGTAGCACCCTGTCAACATGTTCAACATGATCCTTCCAAGACTTGCTGTAGATTAGTATATCATCAAAAAATACTAACACAAATTTTCTAAGGAATGGTTTGAAAATTGAATTCATCAAACCTTGAAATGTTGAAGGTGCATTGGTAAGGCCAAAAGGCATGACCAAAAATTCATAATGACCCTCATGAGTTCTAAATGCCGTTTTCGGAATGTCTTCAATCTTCATTCTGATTTGATGATATCCCGAACGAAGATCCAACTTGGTGAAGTAAATTGATCCATGCAATTCATCCAGTAATTCATCAATGACAGGAATGGGGAACTTATCTTTAATAGTGAGCTTGTTGAGCTCCCTATAATCTGGACACATGCGCCATGATCCATCCTTCTTGTGCACCAATACTACTGGAGCTGAGAAAGAACTTTGACTCGGTTGAATTATACCAGCCTCTAGCATTTCTGCAACCATACGTTCAATTTCACTTTTTTGGACATAGGGATATCTGTACGGCCTGATGTTTGGAGGAACACTTCCTGGAATCAGATGAATAGCATGATCATGATCACGCATAGGTGGGAGACCTTTGGGAGTCTCAAATACCTTGGAATGATTGTCCAGGACTTTTTGGAGATCTGGAGAAATAGATGATTCCAATGTGGAAACATCTAGCGAACATAATTGTGCAATTACACCTCTTTGCTCCTTTTTTAGAAGCTTTGTCATGCCATTAGAGCTGATTATCTTTCCTGGTTTCCCTGCAATACCCCTTAATTCAACTTCCTTTCCTTCCACAGAAAATTTCATGAAAAGTTCTTGAAAATTAAAAGCTATTGTACCCAAGGATTGTAGCCATTGGACTCCTAGTACAACATCAGCACCTCCCATTGGAATGGAAAGCATTGGGCTAGTCAATACATATTCTCCCATGGATAGCTTGATATTATGGCACTTTCCAGAACAATTTATTGTTCCTCCATTTGCAATCATCACTTGACACTCTGGTGCTGGATATAGGAAGCAATTCAATTCTTTTGCTACCCTACAATGAATAAAATTGTGGGTGCTTCCTGAATCAATCAACACTATTACCTTTTTCTTCTTGATTTGTCCTTCTATCTTGATGGTTTGAGGAGTGGTAATTCCCGCCAATGCATTACAAGATATGGTCGGATTTATTTGTTCTTCATCTAGGCTTTGTTCCTGGAATATATCCTCTTCTTTTGACCTTTCTTGCTCCTTTTCTTCTTCCTCTTCACAATCTATGTAGAATAATTTCTTCTCAGCACACTTATGACCTTTTGTGTATTTGCTATCACAATTGTAACAAAGCCCTTTTGCTCTTTTTTCTTCCAATTGTTGTGGTGTCAACCTTGTAGGTTGTGGAAGACTATGGGCAACAACACTTCCGTCTTTATAGTTGTGAATGGTATGCTTCCTAGTTGCCATAATTTTGCTTTCCATTTTTCTTGCTAACCTGAATGCCTTCTCTAATGAATCAGGTTCCCAAAGGCGCACATCATGTTGGATATTATCCTTTAAAGACCCTATGAACACATCAATCCTATGCTCCTCTGGAATATCTTTTACCCTTATGTTCAATTTTTGGAACTCCTCAATGTGCTCCATTATTGAACCCTTTTGTTTGAGACTTATCAATTGGCTAAAAAAAGTGTTGCTTTTTGTATCCTCATAATGTGCTATCAATTCTTCCGTAAAAATTGCCCAAGTGATAAATTGTTTACGAGAACAAAGCCATTGATACCATACAAACTGATTTGGTTCCAAATATAAAGTTGCCATACGTACCTTTTGTGTGTTTTGCACATTATTGAGATCGAAGAATTGCTCCATCTGTAATATCCATGTGGCGGGATCCTTGCCATCAAACTTCCTCATATCGATTTTTGGAATATGGTGAGTCTTCGATCCAACATTAGAGTCTATGGAATCATGATTAACATTTCTTTTGTTCTCATCATGAGTTTCCTTTACTACTCTTTCACCTTAGTGACCATTTCTTGTAGCAACTTATTCATATTTATCTTCAATTCTTCCATCTTATCATCCATGCCATCAATTTTAGCGTCCATGCCATTCACCTTAGCTTCCATGCCATCCATCTTAGCTTCTACGCCTTTATTTAAACATCCATCTTAGCTTCTACACCTTTCTTTAAGCCATCCATCTTAGCTTCTACATCTTTCTTTAAACCATCCATCTTAGATTCTGTTCCTTTTTGTGCAAGGGACATTTGTTGCACTTGTTCTTGTAATTTTGATATATCATGTAGCATTTCTTCCTCTTCTTCATGAGTCATGCTAGAGCTTTCAGGTTCCTTACTAGGTGTTTGCATTTTCTTTCCTCGGGGCATCAGTTACCGATAATAATGCTCTACTATGCCCTTTGAATTCCTTCAAAATAAATTTTCAAACCAAGCTTAAGCAAAAATTTAAAAAAATCTACACACCTTTTTTCACTTTGTAGGAGCTTGATATTGCCTCTGATGTATCTCTGTACTTTCCAATCATCTAGTTCTGAAATTGTGACCTGTAGTAGCTCTCTGTGTCCTCTTTCCAATGCCACAAGTCTGATCCAAATTGGATTCTCCAAGAAAGAGTTATGCAAATCTCCCACAGTGACTTGATTATAGACTTTCAGTAGAGCGAACTTGTACGAAGTGCCACGTGTACACTTTTTGACCTTTGGATCTGAAAAATATATACAAGAAACTACAGTCCGTCCTCTTTCTGTACCTTCTTACGAAATTTCAATCCGATCCCAGAGAGAAAGTTATGACGATTTTCCCCAGGTCACCTGTTTTGAATGTAATTCAGGAGTCTGCAAAAAGACCAACTTCCTCAGATCATATCTCCGCAAATATTGCGCGAAAAGCTCTGAAATTCGGACCCAAGGTTCAGCGCGATTTCTTCTCAAATGGGTTTTTTTTGCGACTTCTGAAACGTCACAGAAAAAAGTTATAGCGAAAATGCCACGATGACCTGTTTGGAGCAGCGAAACCCTAGAATCCAAAGCTCTGATACCAAATGTTATGAAACCAGCTCAAGAAAAGATAGAAAAGATAGATCAACGCCTTAGAATTCAGCCTCTTCGAGGGGGCAACCTCCTTTACATTACATAAATGAACAATTCTTGGATGATACAAATGACAAAACCTCCTTTCTATATATAGGAGTCTAAGGAGTCACAATATAATCCAGCCGACCTAACAATAATAATATAAAGCCACAAAAATAACAATAGAGGGATTCTATGGGGCACAGAAATAACAATATGGGGGTAATAGGGGCACAACAATATAAATAAGGGGTATAACTACAATAGTAATGGGGTAATCACTAGTATTATAGGGACCCAACATATTGACATCTTCATTAGCTATGTATTAAAATTCATTTGGAATCATGATCAGATTATTATCATTTTTCAAAGTTCATTTACTTTGAAATTCAGGATTGCAATACATGTTGAATTCTTCGACTATTTGTGTTGGCTAATATGCTCACACGCATTAGAACATATCCTTGAACAAAGACATATACGATTAATTTACTCTCTAAATTTGTTTCATCTCTGTTGATAGGATTTATGATATTCCATGATCAAAAAACTTTGGAATTTTCATTTTTTATGGAAAAAGAATGTTACATCTGTGTGAGCAACATTTTTTGGGGTCTCAATACCCTACGTCTACACTTTTTGATCAACTTTCATGGGATTTAATGGCTTATCGCCCCTCTTTAATTGAGTGTTGGGTTTGATACCCCACATTTCCAATAGTGTATATTCCTTTCATGGGGTTTCATAACATAATTCCCACTTTTGTTAATTGTGTAGTAGTAAACAGATAATGGTGTGTTGAGAATACACAAATTATGATAACATGGGTAAGCATATTCTGTCACAATCCTCATTTGTGTAATTTCTATCATCATCTGTCATATTTACAAGTTATTCTTATTATTGAACACCCATTTGGAGAAAGACACTATTCTATGATTTCGAGGATGCCTCAATTGAGCACCCAAATGTTGTATATGCATAAATGCTGGAAGTAATCCAACCGAGACTGATATATAATGGGCTACCGTTTTCATCATTGACTTTATCAAAAACATTTATTTGCATGCATATTAAAATGAAAATTGAAGAAGGGATTAGTTGTTTTGAAGAGAAAAATCTATTGTACTTCATCAAAGCTTATTATGCTACAAAGCTATACTTGTGTTTATTTTTGTGACCATTTTCAAAACTACTCACAAGCTAAGTTGATTAGAGCCAAGTTTGAGAGGTTGAGGCTATTGTTGCACTGCAACCAAGTGTTTTTTCCAAGTATGGAGGTTTCTTTTCCGGCCAAGGTTGACCAAAAGTAAGATGGACAAGATGACTAATCCATGAAGTTTTTCTTGAATATTAGTCTGTTGAGAAATGAAGCCTACTAACCATAAAGTTTGTTTTTCATTGAATGAATTCCACTACCATTAATCATGAAATTGAAGTTTGCCAAGTTTTTTGAGTCACAAATTTATTTTCTTTTCATGTACAAAATATTGTGACAGGTTTGTAGTTGTTCATATTATAACTATTGCGTGACTAGGTTTATTAAAGGTATGATCTTGAGTAGTGACCCAAAGCTTGTTTTATACTTATGTATTTGTTGAGCTTGTAAAGTATCCTGTGCATGGAGTACTGAGTAATGAAGTATGTCACGATTAATTCAATGAATTACGTTATCCAAGAAGTCAATTTTGTGGGCATCAGTAATGAAGTTTTTGTTGTTGAATTATTTTTGTGCTTGTGAAGAAGTCAAAGTTATTGTTTGAAATTAAAATTAGAGTATTTTTGTTTCAAGGATGTTTTTTTTGAAGAAAGATTATTTGAATGACAAAGTTAGTGTTTTTCTAAGTAGAGAGGAATTTACAAATATCAGAAAGGGTGAAATTATTTATAAATTTTGTATTGAAGATTGTAGATCCAATTTGAAAATTATATGAAAGGGAGGTCCATTGTGATTTCTGGGGTTGGTGCTTTCAAACTAATTTTGGGGGTTGGTTCCTGCAAACTAATTTGGGGCTCGATGCCTGTAAATTGCTTAAAGAGGTGAGTGCCTCCATTAGGTTGAAGCCTACAACAAGTTGGTTCTTTCATATTTCTATGTTGGGTTCCTCAATTAGGTTGTAGCCTAAAGAAATTTGGTGTTTGCATACTTTAGGGGATAAGTGTCTCCTTCTAGTTGGTTCTAGTAAATTGTTGTAATCAAATATTAAAGAAGAAGATAAGAAGATTTGTGGTTTTATCCTACAAGGTTTCCACATACATATGGTGTTCTCATGTGTTATTGTGATGATTGTTTTATGCATTGTTAGCTTTTAGTTATGATGAGTTTTGAAATTGGTTAAATTTACTATTATACTAATTCACCCTCCCCCCACCCCTTTCTGTATAATCATAATTTCTAACATTATTTATATGGGAATAAAAATAAGGTAAGATTATCCTCTAGTGCTACAAGGGAAAACGAAATATTACAAGTGGTGCACATAAATTTGTTTGGACATATGTTGGTTCCACCACTAGGAAAACATGTATACTATGTCTCATTTATAGATGAATTCTTAAGGAATACAAGATTTATTTCCCTTGTAAGAAATATAAAGTCTTTGAAAAATTCAAAGTGTTTAAGGTTCTTGTGGAATATCAGACATAGGAGAAAATTAAGGTGTTTAGGACATATAACGGTGGATAATTATGTGAGAATGAATTCGAATAATTCTATAAGAAGTGTAGTATAGAAAGGTAGAAGACTACTTCTTACACACCTTACATAAATGGAGTTGTATAAAGGATTAATAGGACATTGATGGAGAAAGAAAGGAGCATTCTCAGTGGGTTCCGGGTTAGGTCAATAATTCTAGGAAGTTGGTAATGGACACTTTTTTTCTTCTCGTAAATGGATTATCGTCATCATTGTTGGATGAAAAGACTCCACATGAGGTATGAAATGGTAAGAATCCTTCTCTTGTACATCTTAGGGTATTTGGTTGTGATTTTTATGTACATGTTCCAAAGGATAATAGGAGTAAGCTAGATATGAAAGTTAAAAGTGTATTTTTAATAGATATAAAAATGGTTTAAAAGGTTATAAGCTTTGGGACCCAAAAACTAAAAGGGTTGTGTATAGTAGAGATTATGCTATTTATATAAATGAAAGATGTTACCAAAAATGAACTCCTACCAAGGGAGAAAGAACCAGACAATATAGAGTTTGAATTTAAGGATGATGAATCAGACTCTATGGAAAAACAAGATTTAGAAGAAAAAGGACCACAAATTTCAACATTGAGGAGAATAGTCAAGGAAAGATGGAAGATAAAATGATATACTCTACCTTATTTCCATTCAAAATTTACTCTATTTGTTAATCTTTATGATCCTATAACTCTTAGGGAGGCAGTGCATTCAAGAGATGGAAAACTCTAAAAAAAAGGCCATGGTTGAAGTTATGTCGACCTTGGACAAGAATGAGGCTTGGGATCTAGTGGAGTATTTCGTTGAAAGAAATCCCATTAGAAGAAAATGGGTGTTTAAGAAGAAACTAACTGCAAAATACATAACAATGAAATATAAATCTCGGTTAGTGGGAAAAGGTTATTCCTAGGTAGAGGAAATTGATTTTTTTTTTTTTTTTTACCGAGTTAACTTCTATTATATTTATTTTATTTGTTGTGGGTGCTTTTGATTTTAAAGTAGAATAGATGGATACGAAGACAACATTCCTATATGGAAATATGGAAGAAGTAATCTGCATGAAGAAACTAGAAAGATTTATTGTTAAAGGAAAGAAAAAGATAATATATAGGATGAACAAGTCCCTATTTGAGTTAAAGCAATTATTACGGGTGGAATCACCCTAGGGTCATGGGTTGAGAACCCCAACAGAGCGAAGGGCATACGACATGAAGAGTCATGCAAAAAAGCAATCCTAATACTTAAACTACTGAAGTAGGAAGATGAGGTATTAGCCAAAGGTCCTACGTTTGAGGTCGTTCCCGTAGGGTCCAAACCCTCTGCTTCTTCCAATGCCTTAAAACGTACAACTCATTCAAGCAAAGCATATACAACAACAATTATAAAAGGCATGTTCATGATAAGTGTTCGGTCATATAAGCATGTAAGAAAATAATCATTAACAATAATATTTTATAAGCAAATCATAACATAGATTAATGCATAAAGACCATAATCATCAGTGACAAGAGAACTCCTCCTTATTAATGTAAGCTAAATAAAATATGGAATAACTACAACTTGATTCATCTGTCGGCTCCAGTTGAAACCATTCTCCGGATCCATCCTACCCATGCCTTAGGAATCCTCCTCCATAAGTATACACAAGGATGTCATGAAGGGATGATGGACATCTCTAGAAGGAAAAAGAGGTTTTCTATGACTTGGGAGTTCAGAAGGCACATGGATTTCTTCAGAATTGATCAGGGATGTAATCAACTATAATATCAATATTTAATCTTTTCTCCTGCCTTAGGCCTTCCCATGGAGGTTTATTTATACTTCTCCGAATTAGTTTTTTCAGTTGCGAAATAGTTGGGCCACGGGCTATAGTAGGTGAGTATCAGGTAAAACCTGTAAAATCCACCCGAATTAAGGGAGATTATATATTTTTTAATGCTTTAACACATATATGTGGGTTGGGTATAGACTGACCTGCGTGTAAACACGCTTTGTACAAGGAAAAATCACGTATGGGATTTAAAACATTATTTTTTAGAATTTGGACCAAGTCTGGAAGGGAAGGGTTGCCCTAGCCCATATCATAGAGCATCAAATCTACTAAGGGTGGTAAATGGTTCTATAACATATGCCCCCTAATATATGAGGTCAGAAGGGGTACCTAATGGCCGAAATGTATTAAGTGTATAGAAAGAATTATTCCAAGGCCTGAGAAGAGTTCACTAGATTTCAGCCTGCCAAGCCAGTGGAAGAGATAAAAAAGAAAGCTGTTGTTTGAGGCGGGCATACCCATTCTTAGAGATAATAAAGCATTTCTACATATCAAATACAAAAATGGATCAAATATGTATACAAGTATAAAAGAACTGTAAACACATAGTGGATCATCCGATCATATCCATAGAAGTACATGTCACAATATCACATATAAAGAACTGATCAATGATGTTGAAGTAGAAAGTTGATCACTGAAGTCATAAAGACGATCCAAAAAATACCAAGTCAAATAGTGGAACAAATCGTACTGCACACAACTCAGGTGCCAACATATATGATGTCGCTATAATGAACTGCAACATATAAGGTAGATGGTGTCATGTTGTACTATGTAACAACACCCCCCCCATTTATATAAGTAATAATTAATATTTGACATATAAATGGGGACCCTTTTAAATTTTAGCATTTGAAAATAAATGCTAAATCTACACATATGCCTTAAAAACTTTAAAAAAGGAACTCATGCTTAAATCTCTTATTGCAAATCGCATCTTGTAGTTTTCCATGTAATAATTGTTAACGTTCCATCGAAAATCCTGAAATGTGATATGCGATGAGGTCCCCACTGCAATTTTCCAATCACAACACTTGAATAACACACGGTCTCACTTTGCAAATTGCAAATTGATAGAGCATGCCATTGTGTCACCCCTTAAGAATTTTCAAAATGCGATATTGCGATTCTCGCAATTGCATTTCACATTAGCTCTGAATAACATTATATGACAATGTTTGAAATTTGCTATGCGCAAATAAAGCGTGAAGTGTGGGGAAGTTATTGAGTTTTAATGTAATAATGAGTGGTTTGACAAAGTAATTAATGTTTAGTAGCTCGAGGAGAGGAATTGATGTTTTCAAGTTATGGCTAGTTAACACTGAAATCTCATGTAAAATCTTCCCACGATTCAAGTCATTTCAAAAAACTCTCAGCCTTAATTTCCCTCCATTGTGTGCGATGATATATCTCTTTCATTTCAGGCAAGCCTCAAAAGATATGTCATTATGGAAGGTGATGAAAAAGCAGAAGAAGCAGAGCATTATAGAATCTGAGGTATTAGAGACGTCGCCTATATTCGTTGATACAGTTTGCAGCACCGATGGAGGAGTGACAACATGGGAAGTCATATATAATAGACTTGAAGATGAGTAGCCTAAAATTATTGTCACAAAGGCAACAACTGACTCAATAAAACCATCAAGGATCCAATTCAAAGATGATGCTTGCTAATTCCTTCATACAATAGGAGCAAGAGCGAAAATACTCCCATACACTGATATGATTAGATGGGTGGTCGAAAATCTCATTATTGAATACAGGAAATTCAGGAACTCAATGATGGAGCTAATGGGGTCTTTCAAAGCTGAAGACCTGAAGCAAATGTATCATATACCTGACCCTCAGGACATATATGACAAATCATACTTGGCCAACTTCGCAAAGAAAAATGAAGAACCTTTCAAGATAATCCAGGGCTAGAGGGTCCTAGAGAATGAATTCAAATATGATAAAATGGGTATGTATCCTGTAGCTTCTTTGGAAAAACCCTATAATTATGAAACTTCTATGTTATATATGTTATATGGATTACCTAATAATACCAAGTTTTCGATAGAATGGATTCCTTTAATTGATGCCTGTGTCAATTCCCACATAATGAATTGGGCCACTATCCTATCTGATAACCTAGCTACTGCTATTTCCAAGTACCGTCAAAAGAGATCCACCTCCACAGAGAACCTTCCTCCATTTTATTTCAATGCCTATATCATGGATGTCATCTGTTTCTGTATTAAATTTCCAATCACGGGTTGGAAGTGGACTTTGCAAGATCCCTACCCCATCCATCTCAGCCACAAATAGATTTGGGAATCCCATTATATATGCCATTTTTATAAAGTACGCCATGCTGTTATTTTACCATTGCATCAATTTATTTTTAATAAGAAATCCCCCAGGTTTCTAAAGAAGCCGCTACAGACCTTCTCATAGTAGGCAAGTATTTTGCTGAAGAATGGTTTACATATATCAGAGTTTTTGGCAGTACAACAGACTCGCATGTACTCCCTTTGTATGTCTCCGATAAGCTACTAGCAAGAGAAATAGCCCACCAGAAGGTGGGAAAAGGCTTAACCAAGACCCTAAAAGATAACAAAAAGTCATTTTGGCCATCCTTTCCCATTCAGTGTGGTTCTTTTTCGTTGGAAAATTTCAACCATGCAATCAAGGAATCACTAACCCTAGAGAGCCTCAGGCTCCATACTCTGCTAAAGAGGAAATTTGACCCAAACAAAATAACATACAATATTACTACTGCAATAAAGATTAAGCCCTTCTACCATGAAGCTAATAATTATGAAGATCTTTTACAATTTGCTGAATCATTCGAATAAGCGTTCGATTGGGCAAAGGCCAATTTGAGTCCTGAAGATTTTGAAAAGTTTCAGGAATTCAGAAATCAAAGGCTTGAAATAATTCCATTGCATTTGTTAAGAGCTGAGGACAAACCTACACCCAGTGTAACTATTAACAGTCAAGGACCAAATTCTCGCATAGAATCTCAAGAGAATATAGCCCAAGATACATGGAAAGCCCTGGATACAGAGAATACAACATAATCCAGCAGAAGGTTAGCCAAAAAGAAGGTCATAAGTGACCTAACTAAAGATACCAGTTCCCAGATAAAAATAAGCAATTTAGAGTAGGAGTGGGACCAATTCAATAAAAAACTACAAGACACTCCTAAGACAATAGATGTCTAGGAAACCACAGAATATCAATCCTCTAAAAACTTAGAAAATTTCAGAGTCTGAGCCAATGGATGAGCAAGGGACAAGTTCACAGAATACAAAAATCATTCCTGCTTTGCCCACATTGGAAATTATCCTAAAGGTGATTGAAATTCCTCCTTTAGATGTGTTATACAACCCACTGCACAAGGCTGTAGTGAAAAGACAAAGAAAAAGAAGGAGAGTGGAAACACCCGATATCCCACTAGGGAATGAGCCGATGGACATAGTTTGGAAGGATATTCCTTCTAATCCAGCTGAAAATTTAACAAGACTGTCGCAGCTTACAAGGGCATATGCTACTACTACCATGGATAAAGCTACGAAGGTATCTAGTTTGTTAAGGGAGAGGGAAGAAAAGATAGCACAGCTCGAGAAATAGATGCAAATTGAAGAAGCAAATGTGAACCAGTAAGATGCTAAACAAATCGCCCAATTACAACATAATATGGAGGTATTAAAGATAAGCCATGAATCAAACATTTCTACAAAGAACATGCAAATTCAAGAGTTGCAAGAAGCCATGGAAAAATATAGAGATATCCCTATTATCGATGAATTCATCAAAGAAGCATTAGAGATGAATTCCCTTCTATCAAAACAACAAGATTTATTTTTCCAACGAATGTCTCATATCAACCCTTATCTAATTACCAATGATCAGTTAACGGATAAGGCGGTTGACCAGAGAACTAAATTTAAAGATTTAAATACAAAGATCTCTAAATACATTGAATGGAAAGAAACTGAAGAGGGAAGGAGTGCTAATCTACCCGAGCTTGAAGAGACACATAAGGACATTTTATTCACAGATTGGGATGCGTGGATCAAGCAGGCTGAATTAGCAATGGCAAGATCAGTAGGGGTGTCAAAGAACATAGTAAAAGTAGTAAATCACACTTTTCACACCATCAACCTGGTGAAAGAAGGTAACTTGAAATCACTTCCAGATTTAAATGACTTGGATAAAAAATGGAAGGCAAAAGCAGAAATCCAAAGGGAGGCGATCGCAAAGTTATCAAATACTGACTGGGAGGCATATTGGCAATACCTTGTCAAACCTCATAGCCAAATCATGACACTCAATTGCTCACTCCATTCAACTCAAAGGATGTTGCCACCTCTCATAGATTCTATCTTTGCAGGACAGGTCAGAATGCAGTTTGGGGAACCTCCTCATGTAAAACCGATGTTTGATATATGCGATCTAAAGGAGAAGCTGGTAGATAGCAAGTCATCTTTATAACCTCTTCTCATCAAGTCACTTTTATTTTTAGAGTTAGTTGCTAGTTAGGAGAAAGGTTGTTTGAAACCTCCTCAATTTTTTGTATAGTCTATTTTTGAACATTAGTTAGATAGTATTGATACCCTTCTCATGCATTTAGAGAAGGGTCCAGAATTTTATCAAAAACATTTGCAAAGAATGAACTTCTGTAAGTTTGTGAATGCCTTGATGAAATTATGGAACATGGTCATTTCTTTTAAATATCAGACTACTTTCCTTTGTTGATGCACTATTGTATACTTGGAGAATAATTTGATCTAAAGAAAGGATTTTATCTATGTCATTAATCAAATGCGCAGAACCTCACACATATGGTACTTTTATCTTGTATGATTAGTTATGTTTTTGTTTAATTAGTGATAACATTTCATTTTCATGAATTATATATGGAATATGGTCTTTCTATTATGTGTTAATTGCACTATTGTATGATGCCTAACTGAAAGTGTTTATTTTCATATATGATCATTAATATATACAATATAGTTTATACATTTCTTTGACTAACTATTTAGTCAAAGAAATTATCTTTACACGTTATCATCTCTGTTTAATGCGTGAATGATCTTTATTATCACATGTCAAACATATATCTTTTTAGATCGCATATCACACAAAATACCTAGGTTTATATTAGATTAAGCTAGCTAGAGATTTGCATGATAGAATAGGCCATCTAGTTATCATTATTCTTACTACAATCACTTCAAAACCACCCATTCTCATTTTAAAACCCACATTGGGAAAATGGTTCCATCATCCCTAGTCGGAGCCACCACTTTAAATGGAAAAGGAGTTTTCTTTAAGGTCCGGATCGGGTGGTTATCCCCCATGTTGGAGCTACAGAAATATGAGGCCTCAACATGTCACTAACAGAAATAGGAGGGACTGACAAGTGAACCAACAAATGATGATGCAAACCCGAGGTCTTCACTGACCATTGTGGTATATTTCTACACAATGGGAATAAATGATCTGAAGTTGACCATGTGAGAAATCGTTTGATTATTGGTCATTGATGTATACCGTTAACCAATGCGAAACTACTCACTGATAATGATGATGAGAGCTAAGATACCCAGTACAATCTAACAAGTGCGGATAAATGAGTTGAAGTCAAACACGTGGATGAATCTATCGATCAGGAGAAAATGATGTATTCCCACTGTTAATAGTGAAGGAATCTGCCACTGATGACTGCAAACCCTAAGGTATTTCCAAATGGACTCTAGACCTTGTTCCCAGAGTAATGAGTCGATTTCAATAGGAAAATATTTGTTGGAAGGAAGGCATTAAGGCATTCTTCATCAATCCAGCATGAGTGTAACCCGTAGGAAAATAATGTGGAAGGAATCAGACGAAGAAAAATTTATTAACCAAACCGAAGCATGTTTCTGGCATACACAAGATGTGGCTAGCACGTGATAGAAACCCTTTGAACCAATCAATAATGAAATTTGACAGCAAGGAATCCACCAATAGGGTCAAATGGAAACCAAGGTACTGCACGAATCCAATTGTGTGATAATGAAAGTTGATGTCTAACACAAGGGAAACCACTCAGTCAAAGACCCATGATACTGATTGATTTTGAGCACAAGGTGACCTATCAATAATGAAAATAGGGCCAGGGTGTGGCTCTAGGTCTACTCTTAGAGAAATTTTTCGTAGTCAATAAGAGAAAGACCTGCCAGCAAGAAGTCAATGGAGACCTTCTCAAACCAACATGAGAAAAGGACCAAATAGCTGATGTGATAGTGAACATGACTCTGACAACCAGGGATGGTTGACTGAAAATAAGTCAAGAGACACCGCAGAAAATTTAACTGAGGTTTACTTCCCTTGAACAAAAGCACGACTCAAATGTGACAATATGGCATCATATGATAACTTTGTATAAGTTTGTCATACAAGAGGCACAAAAAAAATCTCCATATAATTGGAAGAGATAACCAATCGGAGGAGTACTAACTCAATAGTAAGGTTAAGACTCTCCTAAGTCAAACTAAAGCCCATTCCAATGAAGGAAATACTTAATTTTGAGTGCTTTGTTCAAGGGCGACACAACTAACTTGAGCTACCATCAATCATGGAAGTAATGTCCCGTTCCCACTCTTTTTTAAATATTTAATTTTTTTGTCTTTTTCATATTCAAAAAGCCTGAAAAGGAATAAAAGAATACCTATGGTACAGTGGAAAGAACAAGTGTCCAAATACATATGTGCTAGTTCCTGGGAGGGAAACATTCCTATGCTCAATGCAAGGTGATGAAACTGGTCAATGATACTCAAGGGAATGTTCTTTCCATGGGAAAAACATGTCAAGTTGCAGAGGCTAAGTGATTGCAAGGTTGATTTTGTAAAAAGACACGGTCAAAAAGTGGCTTAAACATGAGTCTAAGTGAAGTTGGCTTAAGGCCAAAAGGTACAAATAGTCAACATGAAATGCAACAGTACAACTCAACACAAAGGATCCTCTAGGGTATAAAGCTAGAAAAAAAGCGAAGAAGTAAGAGAATGAAGCTTCAACACACAAGTCATGGTGGGACTAAAGAGGACTCCCAAGCCTATATAGTATAGCAACATGGGCAACATATGCTAGCGAGGATCTAACTAAGATGCCCATGTAAAGGTTGGCTCTGCCATCACGTCATGATTTATATGTCGGAGAGTGAAAATGGTTTAAAAACCAAGACATGATGGGGTCGACTCTATGGATAAGATATTGCAGTATGGAGGCTAGTATGAAAAAATTAAACAGAAAATGATATTCCCTAACCTATATTCCAATGAAAAAATGATACCTGCCATGATGGGTCTGTGGTCATGGAATCAAAGCAGTCTCTCAAAATCTCCAAAGTATCTTGAAAAAATGACCCATCCCAACACTCCAAGCCAAAAAGGTCATAAAGCTCATAAAGTTTTGAAAAGAAAAAATGAACTTTAGAAAAAGTGATTTTCACATGTCAACTTATATAAAGACCTTTTGACTTACAATTATTCATTTGTGTTGTGAACAAGTGAGTGAAGGAGCTCTGGAGAAAAAAATTCAAGCGAGCTCAATCCATCAAATACATCCGTTCATTTAGCCTTCAACCCTCCAGGTAAACTTCTATATGATTTTTTGATAAGTTTTATTGCTTTTCAAATGTATTTTCCTAAAATTTCACTGTAGGAATTTAGTTTAAAAATTATTCTCTACGTACACATGGGTTGGACATGGTAGACTTGCGTATAGAAAGGCACTACATGCGACTGTGTAAATACCGAACCCACGTGCGTATAATTTTAAAATTTCAAACACAGTTTTTAATGATCAAAAACATTTGTCTTGTAGAATGTCGATTACGTGGAGAGAAAGAGAACATAGTGTGATTGATAATGAAGTGATGGATAACCCAATTGCATTAGATTCCTTACGAGGATGTGGATTATTGAAATTTTTTAAAATGCCAAATATGAAGGCAAATACCAGATTGCTTGAGATGTTGATCCATTATTGGGATCCAGAAGAAGATGCTTTTATTATTGACCAAATGCCTCTAAGGATATAAATAGAGGATATCTATTTCATCGTTGGTCTTTCTTGAAGAGGAGAGAGGGTCAATTCAATAGGAAGAACAAGAGGGAGCCTCAGTGTAGAGGACTACGTATGGATCTACTACCCAGGAAACATCGAGAATATTGGAACCCATATTCCAATTAAACATGTATAGAGCTTAGCCTTGAGAATCCTTCTCTTTACCATTGTCATAGTGAATGGTTCAACTTCTCTACATCAGGCTTCTCGAGTTTCAATGAGTCTAGTAGTGGAGTGTCTCATGATAGTTTTTTATTGGTGCACACCCCTCTTGGCCAATATGAAAAAAAACTTACATCCATCCAAAAAGGTCAGACAAAGAACTTCAGATATGGAACCATATTGTGCTCCATTTTCTTTGAGAGAGTACCAGGGCTTCGACCCAAGGTATTCTCCACCATCAACACCCTGAGGTATCCTCAAATGGGCAAATGGGCTGATCTAATGAAGAGACTACAGGGCGATGAGGTCCCTAGAAACAATTTTGATGACGAGTTCTTCTCTTGGCGTGAAAAACAAATCATAGTAGTTGAGGACTACCACTATGCTGGCATGGACTTCAGAGGAGATCCAGATCTCGTGTTGTCACAAGATGCAGCGTGGGGAGCCATAGGTACAAATGTTTTTTAATATTTTAGATTTTAAGATTTTTTGGATTTTAAGTATAAATAAACTGAAAATCTTTTTGATGAGACAAATACTTACAAAATTATTTTGATCATGACACAAGTGTTGGACTAGTAAGACCTGAGAGTCTACCTAGACACAGGCGTCGTGGAAGAGATGTAGAGGGAACTGCAGTTGAGACCAAGAGGACCCTCCATGCTGTCTAGAGAAACTTGGTGAGACTGACTCACAAGGTACTTATGTTAGCTATAGAAGACCTTCCAGAGGAGATGCAAAGATGCGTGGTAGGCGTGCCATGCAATTAGGTGTAGCTATTTCAACGAGTGGAAAATGCCATTGTCTTCTACCTTGCTGCTCATCCTGAGTAGGACCCATAGATGGATGTCTAGATATTTTTGATTAGACATGATTATGGGCATAAGCCCTAATTTTGTAGGACATTTTTGTCCCAATTTTGTATATTATTTTGAACATAAAACTCTATCTATATACTGGCGATTTCACCGTGATGATCATATATATACAAATGATTCTTCAATTATTTTTTATTGTTAATGTGATGAATTATGTGCCAATGTAATGCTTGATTATCGATAGAATCTATAATTGAATTTTCTGATCGTGGAATATGAATAAATGTGATATAAATAAATGATCTCTGTAATAAACGCACTCTCAGAAATTGGCGATATAAATAAGTATCTCTTACACGATATATGTTATTTAATTGAGATATCACCAATTGTGAATCCAAGTACACTACTAATGTATCAATACTAAGAGATATTGCCTCAGATAGTAAATTAATGACAACAGTATATTCGGCAACATTATTTGAAGCAGGACCGATACATACGCCACTTGAAACCAACAATCGGTTGAATGGATTATAAATCACCGAATCCGTGGAAGCAAGGTTTCGGGTGTGTCTACTAGCACCATCCACAAACCCTAGATTTATCAAATCGCCCATCAATACCTGCCAAAGAAGATCAAAAATATCGACATCACTATGAAACTGATAGAAAGATATGCACAAATAAACAATATTTACAACCAAGCAAGTTCTATGCCGAAGTCTAAGAAAAATACTTTTTAAGATAGAGCCTGTTTCTGGTCTTTGCCAACTCGTTTCCATCAAAATCAACCAACTCATAAGCTCCCTTTTGCAAGACCTTTTTGAAAATGAAGGGACTGTAACACATAGATTTGAACATGCTTGCCCCCAAGGCATCTTTGTCTTGGTCATAGACCAGGAAAATTTTGCCTTCAGAGAAAACACTAAGACAGACAACCTTATCATATTGAGTTTTTACTCTCTTTTCATGAGCTTCGTTGATTATGGCTGCATCTTGCTGTTGCTCATCGAGATGTTCCAAATGAACGAGGCATTATTCAATACTAGAAGTATCTGGAAGAAGTTCAGAAACTAATTTAAGGGAAGGAATTTCACATTCCACTAGAAAAGTTGATTCCAACCCATAAACTAGTTAAAAAGGAGTAAAACCTATAGCAGTCTTGACTGACATTCGGTATGCCCAAAGTGTCAAATGTAACATAATGTGCCAATTGGATCGAGTTTTGTTAATCATCCTTTACAGGATGATTTTTAGGGATTTATTCACGGCTTCAACCTGCCCAATGGCTTGAGGATAATAAGGAGATGAATGCTCCTGTCAGAAACCCAACTTAAGAGGCAATTCAAACATCATCTAATTCTGGAAATCACTGCCATGGTCAGTGAAATATATTTAGGAATACCAAACCGGGAAATGACTTGATTGAAGAGAAACAAGGTTGTTGTTTCACCATCATTATTTAAAGCAGGCATAACCTCGGCCCACTTAGTAAAGTAGTCGACAACTACGATGATATACTTGTGATTTACAACCGAAGGGAGATTGAAAGTAGTAAAATCAATACCCCACTTCGTCAATGGACTGACGGTGATCACAGGGAGCAGAGCTGGATGCGTGCGCATTGTATGAGTATAAACTTGAAAAGGGTGGCATCTCTTGACCGCTTCAATACAATCCTTGAAGATGAAAGGCCAAAAGTAGCCTACACACAATTTTTTTTGGGTTATTACAAGCCCAGATAGATGACCACCACAAGCTCCATTGTGGCAATCATTTAGCACAGACTCAGCTTCTTCTAAGGCTAAACAACGTCTAAGGATTGAATCAACCCCTTGACGATATAAAGTGTCCTCTATAATGATTTAGCTTTTAGCCAGGTGACGTGACTTTCTATGTTCATCCTTCAAAAAATTGAGCGAAAAATTCGAAGTCTAGAGATATATAATGATATATCCATACAAAGGATCTTGCAAGGAAATAAGGGAAAGACGTTCATTAGGAAAAGATTCCTCATAAACTATTTCTTCCTCACAAGGCAACTTTTTTGCAAACACCAAGTATTTCTTAGATTTAGCTAACATGAATTCGAGATCGAACTCTTGTAAAATGAAAATCCATCTATTATATTTGACCCCAATCACTCACCTGTTGAGAACAAATTGAAATGGATTAACAACTGCTAAGACAAATTTTTTTCTAAGAAGAATATAATGTCTAAGTCATTGGAAAACATGGACAACTGTCGAAGCTAATTTCTCAATGGGAGAATAGCGCAGTTCAGGGCCCACTAAGCCTCGGCTTAGATAATAGACTATATGCTCAATGAAAGTAGCATCTTCCTGAATCAAAACCATACAAATAGTTGATTCTGTTGCGGTGAGATATAAAAGGAAGTCTCTGCTATAATCAAGTGGGCTCAACAAAGGAGTATAGGTTAATGCTTTTTTCAAAGCATAAAATGAGCATTGCGCGAAATCATCCCATGGAAATGGGACCCCTTTCTTAAGCAATCTTAGAGATCCTTTAGTAATCTTGGCATAATTAGCTATAAATCTCCTTAAGAAATTGTCTTTTTCTTGAAGACTCTGAAGTTGACAAATAGTGGATGGGGGAGGCAACAAAAGTATTGCCTCAACCTTGAAGGGATCTACATGAATCCCTTCAGTAGAAATGATGAATCCCAACAATCGACTGGATGTGACTGCGAAAACACACTTATTTGGATTCAACCGGATTTTGTAGAAATGACATCATTCAAAAATTAATCGAAGATGCTTGGGATGATCAATTCTCTTCCAAGAACGAGTAGCTAAATCATCCAAGTAAGCTTTGATAACATGTTTTTTATCATGAAAAGCATATGACATGGCCCGTTAGAAGGTAGCTCCAACATTCTTAAGGTCAAAAGGCATCTTCTTATATGTGAATGTACCCCAGGGGAAAATAAAAGTTATCTTATGTTGATCTTCTGGATGAATAGTGATTTGATTATAATCGGAAAATCTGTCCATAAAAGAGAAAATCTCATTACCCACACACTCATCGATAATATAATCAATAAATGGTGTGGGGTAATTATCTTTAGGACAATCCTTATTCAATTCCCTAAAGTCAATGCACACACAAATCGCTCCTTTATTCTTGTCAATGGGGACTGGATTTGAGACCCACTCAATGAAATGAATGGGGTCTATGAAACCTGCCTTAAGCAACTTTTCAACCTCATCTTTGATAGTTGATTCTTTTCTAGGGTTTACCGATTGAAGCTTATGGTGAATAGGCTTTTCATTTTCATACGTCTTGATCTCATGTTGGACTATAGATGGATCTATCCCATGCATTTCCTCATAATACCAAGCAAAAACGTCTCAAAACTCTTTAAATAGATTGGTATAAGTTCACTTTTCTTCAGGGGAACAATCAGCTCCAATGAAGACATTTTCAATAACATTGGCATTCCTAGATATGTTCACTAGAATAGTTTTTAAAATGACAAACATGTTAGCTTTGGCCGAAAATTGTGCTGGAGCCAAAGGATTTAAGACTGCATGAACATCACCAGTAGATGAAGGACTGGGCAAGCTTGATTCTACTTCTCACAAATCATGGATGAAATATGACCGATGATTCAAATCATCCCACGGTCTCTCAATGTCCATTGTTTCTTATAGAATTTATTCTTTGGATGGCAAAACAGTATCTAGGAAATCCATAATAGAAGTTGAATCTAGAGTCTAGGTTAGAGCCACATCCCCATCCAACTCCTCTGGTGAAAAAGGAGTAGGTTCGGAGTCTACAGTGTTAACTATAGATTTATAAGAAATTTCAGCTGCAAACATAGGAAATGCCATTCCACCCACTTACCCCTCATCTAATGTGGTGGTAGAAGAGGGTAAGGGCCAAGGATCTGTAAAATAATTAGTTCTAAAGGACTCTCTTCAAGAAGGTGCCTTGGAAGATGAAATAACATTAATTTGAGCAATAGGAGCATGAAAATAAAAGGTACCCATTAAGGAATAATACATCCCAACTCCTAGATTCTCAATAGGATTCTTAGAATTGTTCACTAAGGGAACAATAGATTCAGAAGATGCATTGGATTCACCAAGAGATTAATCCATATAATCAACCTTTACGATTCTCCCTTCATGACGAAAACATAGGATGCGGAATAACGATGATACAATAGCATCAATCTCGTAAATCCAATTTCTTCCCAAAAGGAGATTCTAATCCAAACTTACATCAACTATTTCTACTTTGATATTTACAACCTTGCCCCCAACACAGACGAGAAAGGCTGGAATAATCCCATGTGGCCTATGAGAATGACCGTCAAATGTTGTTAAGAGAGTAGGTGATGGAAGAGCCTGAGGTGATCCAATAGCCTTCCAACATGATATAGACATTACACATGTGGAACCTCTCTCATCAACTACGGTTCGAAATATATTGGTCTTTCGGTATGTAGACTTGATTTGAAAATCCATATGATGTGGGAGTCTCTTCGTAATATTTGACATGTCGAATGTAGGAACAAAAGAGTTTTTGGATCTACCACTCTGATCACAGTGAGAAACACACTCCTTTGTGCTAGGCACAAATGGAGTACCTCTAACGATAACATGGCACAAGGACCCTGAGCCAGATCTTCTACAATGGAGTAGTTGTGAGCTGCCTTGGCATTGGGGTTGATTGTTGAACATTTTATGGAGCCTTTTGACATCCAAGGTATAAACTCAACTACGAGCCTCTCGATATGGATTAGCTCTGAAACATCAGGAGTAGTCTTGGTCTTAGATGATTCTGGTTCACCATAATTGATCCAGGTGGATCTCCAGACACCAGTGGCATGGAAAAGGCTCAAAATTTAAAGTGGCAGAAAGACGATTAAATTGACATCAGATCGAAGTGCTCATCGCCCTGATTCCAATGGTGCGAACGACACTCCAATCCGAGGCCGGGTGAGGAAGATAAAGGCAGTAAAAGTTGGGTTGACTTTTGTTGACTGGGCAAGATTAATGAAGGCACAATTTGGACTTTTTCTGGTGGATAGAATCTGGTCAACTCCAACCAGATTCTGGGAAAAATTGTCGCTTGGTTAAAATGACTCCTTCGGTCAAAATTTGAATTTTCAAAAATGCACATGTTGTTTTGTTTAACAAAAAAAAAATATAAAAAAAGGGTGGCGGGCCACCAACCCCGCCACCCCAATCCTATCCGCATAAATGTATTAGTGGAGGGGTGGGCCACTACCCTCGGCCCCTCCCACAGAACCACTGTTAACAATTGCGCAGAGTTTGGGTGGGCCGTCCCTTGGGGCACGAACCCAACCCATTTAAAAACAAACCATGCATTAAGGGTGGGCTAGCCCATGGGGCACGGACCTAACCTTCCTCCCACCGCCATTAACCGAGGATACGATGTAGTAAGGAGGGGACAGGTGAGGTGGGCAGGCCGCCCAAGGCGGTCCCAGCCCAACCTCCCTTCCCATTAACAAATTTTTGTTATAGAAAAAAGGGAGGAGGCAGGGTTTGATTGCCCGACCTCCTCCGTAACAAACGAATCTCAAACCAATTGCACCACAATGGATTTCTTGTGAAGTCTTCCACCTTTTTATTATTTAAACTTAGTTCACCAGTGTGCTTGGACAAAGGAGGAGAGCATACGTAGTTCGAGGCAGAATTTTACAGGTGGGCTAGATTTTCACTTTGTCAAATTTTGACAAATTTTATATGTTTTCAGCATTTCTTGACGCCACGAACGCAATGGCACTGTCCATTTCTCTATCAAAGTTCCGCATTTTTTGACCATTTTTTAGTATGGAGGTATAAAACTCCTTTTTGTAACTGATGCTTGTACTCTTCTTTCTCATGCCACTTAATGAATGAAGGCCTCCCCATTGATCGAGCAAGGCCCGAAGACGTAGTCTAAGTCGGACGAACTCCATTATCAAGTTTTGTTCTCTTCTTTCATGCTTTATGTGTTTCTCCTCTTCTCTCATGTGCACATTAAATGTCTATGTTTAAGCTACAATTTATGCATGTAATTATTTAACACATCTATAAGACAAAGATTTTGGATCAAGTGGTATCAGAGCAGATCTTTGTAGATGTGAATTTCATGTTTTTATGCTAGCAAGAAACATGCTTCGAAGAGGCGAAGGGAAAATAAAGTCTTTCGATCCCGAAGTGTGGCATGTACATCAAAGGAGAAACATGGCAAATGAAGAGGCTCGTCATGAAGAGGAGCTCAATTTCCGCAAAACCTTCTATACAATGGCAAAAAATTTCGGTCAGTTGCTTTCAAGGCTGGAGAAAGCAGAAGAGAGAAATCTAGAAGAACAAGGTTTAGTGCATGGAAATGGTGGAGAAGAACCCTCTCCTTCTCCCTCCACGAGTGAAAGTTCTTCTTCCTCTCATCACCATCATCATAGAAATTCAAGGGATGCATATAAGAAACCTTTCTTTAAATTAGATGTCAAATTTGATCTTCCCATGTCTAATGGTGAAAGTAATGCAGAAAAGCTTAACAACTAGATTAGGCAGATTGAAATCTACTGCAGGATTCAGCAGATCGAAGAGGACAAGGCAAAGATTCAACTGGCCTCTCTTCAACTGAGTAGCACTGCTCTCGTCTGGTGGGAGAGAAAATTGTGAAGCAGTAAGAGTGTGGGTAATCTTCTTTTCTCATGGCCTAGTTTCATTTCTACATTAAAGGAACGATTTTATCCCTTGGGTTATAAAAAAAAATCCTTAATGGATTGGCAATACTTAAGGCAAGGCAAAGGTCAGGATGTTCAAATCTTTATAGAGGAATTTAGAAAACAGAAACTTAATTTGGGCATTGCACTTGACTCACCTGAAGTAGTAACTAAGTCTATTGGATCATTACATAATTACCTTATACATTCATTATTATTGTTTGAGCCAAATACTATTGACTCGGCCAGTGTAAAGGTCATCCATTTTGAGAATAGGGGCAAGAATGAAAGAGATGATCATTTCAAGAAACCACCTTTCAAACCTCCAAATGGAAAACCCAAAGTGAAAGGACAAGCAAAGGAGAAGAGGATGATGTCAACCAACAAAGATGAAGGAGAAAGACCTTATTGCATTCACTACAAAAAGGAAGGTCATGACGATGATCATTTTTGGAAACTGTACCCAGAAAATAGACCAAAGAAGTATCAAGGAAAAGGCATGCAGAAGACAGTGGCAACTGTGCAGCAAGACCTTGGATCTGATTCCGGAGATGGAGAATTGGTCACAGCAGTAGAAACAAAAGGTAATCTTACACCTCATGTTAATTCTGAATCACATGAAGTCACTAGTTCAATAGATGAGTCTCTTCCTAATGAATGAAACAGAATTGAGCTATTTCATATTAGAGTTATCATAAATCATACAAAAGTGGAAACTCTATTTGATACCAGATCCCAAGCAAACATAATTTCAGAGTCCTTGGTAAAGAATCTAGGCTTAGAAACTCAACCACATCCAAAACTTTACCCACTTGGATGGATACACGATAAAGCAAAATTGAATGTAACTAAGCAATGCAAGGTTAAATTTGTGATCGCTTCTAAGTTAGTGGATGAGGTAAAACTTGATGTGATACCATTGGATATCTGTGGCATGGCATTAGGGAGTCCATATCTATATGATAGAAAGAAAATATTCTTCCGTCATGAAAACAAATACCAAATCATAAATATGGGGTATAATATATTGTAAGGGCTCATCAAACTAAAATCAATGCCAGCCTTGTAAGTGTAGGATAAATGGAGAGGTTGGTGAATTCCAGTAAGGGTTGCATTCTTATGGCTGTAAGGGGGAAGGATGCAGAATTATCCGATGCTTTCCAAGGTTGTGATCATGTGCATTAAAAGAAATTATGTCAATTAATTTCTAACTATGATGAGATGTTTCAGGAACCAAGGGGATTACCTCTGAAGAGGGAAATCCAACATGAGATTCATTTGCAGCATGAGGCTTCTTTACCAAATATTGGCATGTACAGGATGTCAACCATTGAGATGGAGGAGATCAAAAAGCAGGTTCAGGAACTATTGAACCAAGGGGTCATCAGACCGAGCACTTCTCCATGCATCTCACTGATTGTCTTAGTGCCGAAGAAAGATGGCACATGGAGGATGTGCGTGGATTACCGAGCACTAAACAAAATCACGGTGAAAAATGATTACCCTCTTCCCCGCATTGATGACTTATTAGATCAGTTAAATAATGCTATATATTTCACCAAATTGGATTTTCGTAGTGGTTATCACCAGGTCCGAACTGCAGAGTGGGATGTGTGGAAAACCGCCTTCAAGACCAAACAAGGGTTGTTCAAGTGGATGGTGATGCCATTCGAACTTTCCAATGCTCTAGCCACTTTCATGAGGGTCATGAATGATCTCTTCAAGCCTTTCATTGATGAATTTGTTCTTGTATATCTATATGATATTATTGTCTTGAGTAAAAGTTGGAATGAACATGTATTCCATGTGAAGAAAGTGCTTGATGTATTGAAAAAAGAAAAACTCTATGTAAAATTGTCAAAGTGTGAGTTTGGGAAAACCTCTTTGGTTTACCTACGTCATATTGTTGGTCATGGTCAGCTAAAAATTGATCCTTCTAAATTTGAAGCAATTGTAAATTGGCCTAAGCATACTAGGGTAATCGAGGTTCACAACTTTTTGGGTGCAGTACAATACTGGAGGAGATTTATTGCCAATTTCTCTATTTTTGCAGCACCTTTACACGCATTGACAAGTGTAAAGCAAGTATTTCAATGGGGAGGAAAGCAATAGAAGTCCTTCGAAACATTGAAAGAAAGGATCAGCACTGCACCAGTTTTGGCCTTACCAGATCTCCAACAGCCATTCGAGATCGAGACAAATGCCAGTGGATATGCCGTGGGAGTTGTGTTGATGCAACAAAAGAAGCTGATATGTTACCATTTAGAGAAGTTCTCTCAAGCTGTGATAAAATATCCCACTTATGATAAGGAGTTATATGTCTTGGTCTAGAGAGTGAAAAAGTGGAAACACTACCTGATCGGTAAGGAGACCATCATCCATACAGATCATCAGCCCTTGCAGTATCTTCAGTCACAAACCAAGTTGCAAAAATCTCGTCATTTCAGGTGGATGGGTTTTCTTCAACAGTTTCATCTCGTAATAAACTATAAGAGGGGCACTAGCAACAAAGTGGCCAATATGCTATCTCGCCCTCCTATTTTTTCTTCTGTTATTTTGCATAATGCTTCGTTATCTTTTGAAAGTTATGCTGAACAATATGCTAACGATGATGACTTTAAGGAGATTTATGCAAAACTAACCCATGGTTCATAGGTGGACAACTATCACTTGCAGGGGAAACTACTGTATCACCTTGGTAAATTATGCATACTCACAGGAGAAATGGTACATGTAATCCAGGAGGCCCACACCTCCCTTGTGTCTGGTCATTTTGGTGTTGAAAAAACTTTGTGTCATGTACAAAGATTTTGTTTTTGGCCTCATATGAAGAACATTGTAAATCACTATGTAAAGGGATGTGTGATGTGTTTTGTTTCAAAGCCCTCTAATAGAAAACTCGAGCTCTACACACCACTCCCTATTCCTAGTCGTCCATGGGAAAGTGTATCGATGGATTTTTTAGGAGGTTTGCCTTTGTCTAGAAAAAGTCACAACTATTTGTATGTCGCCGTTGACCGTTTTAGTAAAATGTGTATTTTAATGCCTTGTAAAAAGCAAATCACTGTGGAGCAGACTGCTTATCTTTTCTTTCAGCATGTTTGGGTCCATTTTGGGTTGTCCACATTGATTGTGTCAGATCGGGACTCTCCCTTTCTCGGAGAGTTTTGGACCAACTTGTGGAAGATGATGGACACCAAGTTGAAAAGAAGCAAGTCATTTCATCCACAGACTGATGGACAAACAGAGGTTGTCAACCACACCGTGGTACACTTGTTGCGAGGCTATTGTGGGAAACATCCTAAGTTGTGGAATGAACATCTTCCATATGTGCAACATTCCTACAATTGAGCAGTACACTCAACTACATATTGTTCACCATTTGAGACATGTTTTGGCTACCTACCAAAAGATCCTTTTGATATGGCATTTGGAACGAAAGATGACTCCAGTGGATGTGATGAAAAGGACAAAGTGCAACGGTTCATTCAGTGGATCTAGTTGATTCACCAAGCAGTACATGAGCAGTTGGAAAAAAGTCAAGCTTCATACAAGGCTCAACATGACAAACACCGAGTCGACCATCAATTTCAAGTGGGTGACAAAGTGTGGTTCCAGATCAGCAAGGACAGGATGAAGGGAGAAGGGAAGAAATTACGACCAATCCGGTATGGTCCATTCACCATCTTGGAGAAGATTGGAAACAATGCCTTCCGTCTCGATTCGCCGATATATATGCAAACGTACTCTGTAGTGAATTTGGAAAAATTAAAGCTATATGAGCCACCATTGATTATGGACACCGAAGAGGTGGGCACAGTTCCTACAGTTGATGACTTTGCACCAGAGTATCTCGATGAGTTACCTGAGGACATCATCCTTTGCAGAAGGACCATGACTTCATGACAGGGAGATGTGGAATACCTTCGAGTTGGTTTCAAGGGGATGCACCGTAACAAGGCAAAATCGATGGAAAAAGAAAGAGTGAGGGAACAATTCCCTCACTTGCCAATTGAATGATAAAGCCTTTGGCATCTAAAAGATCCTTAATGGGGAGGATTTATTCAGGTGGATCTCCAGACACCAGTGGCATGGAAAAGGCTCAAAATTCAAAGTGGCAGAGATACAATTAACTTAACATCAGATCAAAGTGCTTGTCACCCTGATTCCAACGGTGCGAACGACGCTCCAATCCAAGTCCGGGTGAGGAAGATAGAGGAAGTCAAAGTTGGGTTGAATTTTGCTGACTGGGAAGGATTAATGAAGGCACAATTTGGATTTTTTCCGGCCAACTCTGGCCAGATTCTGAGAGAAATTATTGCCTGGTTAAAATGACTCCTTCGGTCAAAATCCAAATTTTCAAAAATGCACGGGTTGTTTTGTTTAACAAAAAAAAATATAAAAAAAAGGGTGGCCGGCCACCAACCCCCCCACCCCAATCCTACCCGCATAAATGTATTAGTGGAGGGGCGGGCCACTACCCCTAGCCCCTCCCACGGAACCACTGTTAACAATTGTGCTGAGTTTGGGTGGGCCGACACTTGGGGCACAGACCCAACCCATTTGAAAACAAACCATGCATTAAAGGTGGGTCGGCTTGTGGGGCGCGAACCCAACCTTTCTCCCACCACCATTAACTGAGGATACGATGCAGTAAGGAGGGAACATGTGAGGTGGGTAGGCCGCCCAAGGCGGCCCTAGCCCAACCTCCCTTCCCATTAACAAATTTTTGTTTTATAAAAAAGGGAGGAGGCGGGGTTTGACCGCCCGACCTCCTCCGTAACAAACAAATCTCAAACCAATTGTGCCATAATGAATTTCTTGTGAAGTCCACCACATTTTTATTATTTAAACTCAATTCAAGAGTGTGCCCAAGTAGAGGAGGAGAGCGCACCAAGTTCAAGGCAGATTTTTGCAAGTGGGCTAGATTTTCGCTTTGTCAGATTTTGACAAATTTTATATGGTTTTAGCATTTCTCGACATCACAAACACAATGGCGCTGTATGTTTCTCTACTGGTGTTTTTCATTTTTCGACCATTTTTCAGTATGGAGGTATAAAAATCCCTATTGTAATTGATGCTTGTACTCTTTTTTCTCATGCCACTTAATGAATGAAGGCCTCCCCATTAATCGAGCAAGGCCCGAAGACGTAGTCCAAGTCGGACGAAATATGTTATCAAGTTTTGTTGTCTTCTTTCATGCTTTATGTGTTTCTCCTCTTATCTCATGTGCACATTAAATTTCTATGTTTAAGCTACAATTTATGCATGTAATTGTTTAACACATCTATAAGAAAAAGATTTTGGATCAATAATCACGTGACTGTGTAGAAACGTGAATATGTGAACTCATCATATGAACATTTGATGGATTTTCCCCCTCCTGGTTTCCCCTAGTGGGGGTACCAGTACTAGCATTCGTGCGAGAAAACAGTTGGTGCCCTTGGAGGAAAGGGTTAATTAGCACAACCTCAGAGCTAGAAGACCCTTACTAAACCAACAAGCGTTGAGCGTCCAGAATATTTGGGAAAAGATGAGTCAAATGGTCACCATTGCATGACTTGCATGGAAACTTCACTTTATTCTTGGACTCTTTTTTACGCCCCCCAACCAAGCATCACTGCCAGGCTTATTTGTATTACCCTTCCCATCCGATTCTTTTTCTTACGATGTCCTTTCTTCTTCCCTTCAGATTTTTGGTTTCCTTTGGGGTTAGAAGTTTGAATGACATTGACGAAGGTTGAGAAGGCATGGAAACTAATGGTGATGCCTGAATAGAAGAAGTAATTTGCAAAGACAACTACTACAATTGATTTAGCAGGTTAGTCGTGCTATTATCAATCAATCTGACTAGCCTGTTGGCATGGGGACTTGACTTCGGCTTGGAAAGATCAACCGTAGATCTAGGAGCATCAGGAAATTTTTTCTCAAGAATCCTAGATTGAGAATATATGAGTTCTGGCTGTTGGGCTCTAAAAATTTCTTGTTCTTCGGTGAATACACTGGAGAGTGATACATCCTTAGATATTTCAGGTCGCAAAGACTTTAGAAACCATTCAAGAAGGAATTATTGTGGAATATCAGCTTTAATAAGCCTCTTCCTTCTCCTCCATTCCTGGGTATGATAAAAAATGTGGGTTGCCTGGTCTTGGTGTAAATTAGCTAAGAGCTCAGTTCTAGCATCATAACGAATGAGCAGCTGAAAATGGTTTAAAAACATGGTGGCCAAGTCACCAAACGAATAGAAGGTGCCCCCTAGAATTTCAATATACCATTTAGCCACATTCCCATCTATGGTGCATTGAAATAGTATCAACCTGATTGAATCATCTATCAGGGAGTTCAACGAACATCATAAATGGAAAGTGGTTATATGGTCGCCTGGATCTTCACCGATCTTCCCTTTGAATTTGGGTGTGTCCGATGGAAGTATGGTTGGAACCGGAGGCCAAGCTGGGTTGTAACAAATAGGGTCATTAGTTAGCTTTGATAGATCTGGCAATTTTAAAGTTGCCAGGAAAGGTAAGCGCGAAGGACCTTGAGGATTCCACCTAGTCTCGGTAGAATTCCAACATTCTGAAAAGAATATCCTAGATTTGTGAAGGCACTAGGTTGCTTGAAGTGATTCATACAAATTCTTGAACCATAAGGAAAACCTTGTGGCCCAGAAAAAATCAAAGTTTTTCCAACTCCTATCAAAAAATTTCCATATCCATTGAAATTTCCCCCTAGTGAGGTATTAAATGGAGCAGAGAGCCCTTGGTTAGGGTTCCATGCATTATAAAAGGGAGAAAAACTCTGAAATGAACTCATCGAGGAGTACGACATGTTCCCCTGTTGGCCGAAAAAGAACTGATTCCTAGCTCCTAGGTTGCTAACAACTGGATTAGTCCATCCTTGGAAAGGATTATAACTTTGACCTGTGGAGGAAAAAGGTATTGATCCTAAAGACGAGTTAAAATGTGGTATATGACCACTCCCAAAAGGGAAACCCTGAAAAAAAGCTAACTCACTCGCAATGGAAGTCATAGATGTGGAAACAATGGATGGAAAAGTTAAGGGAACCGAATGAATTGCACTAGTAGGCATTCCAAATGGGAAAGAACCAGTGTTGGAGGCAAAAGCTTGGGTGCCCCCACTCGAAGATGGAATGGAGGTAGAGCCAAAACTTGTAGTTCTAGGAGTGATTGAAGGTATGGAAATTGTACCTCCTCCTTATGCTGATAAAGGAGTATGTACACTAGTAGCACTCATAGTTGAAACCATGCTCCCAACAATGGACATCGAAGGAAAAGACAGATATAGACAGGGGTTGGAAGGCTTGTGAGTCGAGATCCCGACGTATAATAAAATGTCTGGATAATCGAGTGGGAGAGGGGAAGAAGGAACCAAAGGAGACTTAGGGAGTTCTTCAACCTCTATAACATCTTCTAGTTGGAAGAGGACTCTAGAAAGGACTAGAGTGTTCCTCTCCAAATCTCAACTTACACTAGGTCTATTATGTGAAACAATAGCTTGAACTGGAGGATCAATCTTCATTACATCTACTACCATTGATTGGAAATCATTGGCGAAATTGCTCTTACGCCTTCTGGAAGAAGGCTTAACACTCGTAGGTGAATTCCCACGAAGTCTCCTAGACCGACGAACTGGTTGATCAACCACTTTTAATTATTTTAAGAGAACTAATTAAAGACTGAAAAAATTTATAAAGCTATGACCAACTAGGAGCAAAGAGCACTCTCTAACAAAGTCCCTAGAAGATATAGTCAATCAAGAAACTTCCAAGTATTTCTGCTCCAGGTGATGAGGACCGGACCCCAAAATATAAGAAAGTGAAATCAAGGACCTTTTGAAGATAGTCTGGGATAACAACAACCCAGGCCTACTAGTGAAGGTGACAGAAACAGTTACGCTGACCTCCATACAATAGCCTTTTTCGGTGCAAGCACCCATGCTTTGCAAGGGTACCCTCAAGAAGTACTAATGAACGTGATGCAACATCTGCCTCAAGTGCTGCGAGATTCCCCTCCATAGCGACCTATGTGGTCCCTAGGAATAGTAGCTATGGACACCAGTTCATTTCAAAATCCAGGCAGAATAGTCTTGGGGTGGGATCCAACAAGTAGGAGAGGGGGTATCTCTCTTTCCTTGTCTTCACTCTCCCTCGTGCTTGACTCTCAGTCACAGAGCTTTCTCGATATTTCTAACGACACTGGATTTCACTCATTATTCAACATCTATGTTTAATCATTTGAGTGGTCTTAGAGAGTTAACTCTCCACTCACCTATTCCAAGGCCCTAAAGAGCTAGACTTGTTGGTGTAGTTAATGACAAATCAAAAAATGTTCTAGTTATTTTTAATTAAGTGCTTGATTTTAAAGGGTTGTTCTTTAGGTCACTGGTAAAATGAGAGTGAAACTTATTGTGTTTTGATGCAAAAGAAATCAATATAAACTTATCTATATGCAAATGCAGTTATTTTTCTTCGATGAAAAGGGATTTCTATGAGGTTCTACGAATAAACTTATAAAAGCAATTTTTTTTTTTTTTTCAAAAACATGCTCCACACACTCAAAATCTAACAAAAAAACTAAAATGCTTACAATGAAAACTAACTTAATGCAAACTATAATGATGATGCAAGATTCTATGGATGCTCATATAATAAGGAAATGTGTTTCTTCACAAGATCAATAAGCCAACTTGACTACAAGGGGGGCATAAATTCAATGACAAACATCTCTCGAAACCAAGCAAAACCAATCGAAAAAATTTCACAATTGCTAAAAAATAAAGAGGAAACCAAAAAAAAAACTGAAAAAGAAAAAGAAAGGCAAGAAATATGTGTTTGTATTTTTCTTTTTAAAGAACCCAAAGAAGTTTTTGAGAACACAAAGACTACAAAAATTCCAAGACCAAAAACAAGCATAAAGAGTCCCAAAATTTGCAAGTTATGCACATCATTTATATAATGAAACTTGAAATGAAAAAGGACTACATACTTGCATAGATTGATCTGAACAACAATATAAAGGACTTCAGCAAATCAAAATAACGTCAAAAAATACTTCCAATATTTCCAAAGAGGCACGCAAAAACCATGAAAAACAAAATAGGTCAACCAAAAAAGGAAAGCAAAGCAAAGCAATCTAAAAATTGGGTTATAAACAAAACTGCAACCAGTTTCTTGTTCCGCAAAGTCAAAACAACCAAGAACTTCCACAAGAAGCCTTGAACCCAAAGCCCAAACTGAAACTTTACTCAAAATGCAAACCCTAGGTTAACTAGGTTTTTCAACAAGAAGAAGATTAGAAATTGAAAACTTGCAAGAAAGCAGAGTTTCACTGACAGTGAATGACCAGAAAATAGCAAAAACCACCAGGAAATAATCTTAACTGAGCTAGAGATTTTGAAAAATTAACTCAAAATAAGGAATACATGACTGTGTAAAGACATAGAAGCGTGCATACGTGACTAAAATAGAGGAAAATCGCGTATATGCGAGTCTATTTGAAGAAACTAGTGTGCATATGCTACTGTATCCTCTGAGAAGTGCGTATATAAAGCTCAATCAAGAAAAACAAAAAATCCAGGCTTGATCCAAAAGATCAGACTTGATGCCTAGGAAGAAAATAGGTCACAGACACTGTAAAAGCAAGAAATCAATCAAGCAGGCCCTGATCAAGAAAAAACAACCCAATCTAGGAAAAACAAGAATGCTTTCCCCAGCAGAGTCGCCAATTCTATTACAGATAGAATCACCCTAGGGTGTTGGGTTGAGAACCCCAACAGAGTGGAGGGCATACAACATAAAGAGTCACGCAAACAAGTAGTCCTAATACTTAAACTACTGAAGTAGGAAGAAGAGGTATTACCTAGAGGTCCTATGTTTGAGGTCATTCCTGTAGGGTCTAAACCCTATGCTTCTTCCAATGCCTTAAAACCTACAACTCATTCAAGCAAAGCATATACAACAATAGTAATAGGAAGCATGTTCATGATATAAGTGTTAGGTCATATAATCATGTAAGCAAATAAGCCTTAACATAAGATTTTATAAGCAAATCATAACATAGATTAATGCATAAAGACCATAATCATCAAGAACAAGACAACGCCTCTTTATTAATGTAATCTAAAGAAAATACAGAAGAAATACAACCTGAGTTGTCCATCGGCTCCAAGTGAAACCGTCCTCTGGATCTGTCCTGCCCAGACCTCAATAATCCTCCCCCATAAGTATACACAAGGATGTCATGAAGGGATGATGGACATCTCAAAAAGGAAACAGAGGTTTCCTATGACTTTGGAGTGCAGAAGGCACAAGGGTTTTTTCAGACTCGATCAGGGATGTAATCAACTATAATATCAATATTTAATCTTTTCTCCTCCCTTAGGCCTTCCCATGGAGGTTTATTTATACTTCTCCAAATTAGTTTTTTGTTTTTGTTTTTTTGTTTCGTTTTGTTTTGTTTTGTTTTGTTTGTTTGTTTGTTTGTTTGTTTTTGTTTGTTAGTTTGTTTGTTTGTTTGTTTGTTTGTTTTGTTTTGTTTTGTTTTGTTTTGTTTTGATTGTTTGTTTGTTTTTTTGTTTTTTTTTTTTTTTGTGATTTTGTTTTTTTGTTTTGTTTTTGTTTTTTGTTTTGTTTTTTTGTTTTGTTTTTTTGTTTTGTTTTTGTTTTTTTTGTTTTTGTTTTTGTTTTTGTTTTTGTTTTTGTTTTTGTTTTTGTTTTTGTTTTGTTTGTTTGTTTGTTTGTTTGTTTGTTTGTTTGTTTTGTTTGTTTTGTTTGTTTGTTTGTTTGTTTGTTTGTTTTGTTTTATTTTGTTTTTTGTTTTTTGTTTTGTTTTGTTTTTTGTTATTTTTTGTTTTTGTTTTTTGTTTTGTTTTTGTTTTTCAGTTGGGAAACAGTTGATTCATAGGCTATAGTAGGTGAATATTAGATAAAACTGGTAAACTCCACCTGAATTAAGGGAGATTATATATTTTTCAATGTTTTAACACATATATGCGGGTTGGGTATAGAATGACCCACATGTACACGTGCTTTATACGGGGAACAATCACGTATAGGATTTGAAACATTGTTTTTAGAATTTGGACCAAGTCTAGAAGGAAAGGGTTGGCCTAGACCATATCATAGAGCATCAAATATACCAAGGGTGGTAAATGGTGCCACCAAGGATATGGTATAAAAAAATTGATACTTATATTGGGACTTGAATTCACTAGGAGAAAAGAAGATCATTGTGTGTATTCCAAATTACTTGGTGATCGTGCTATTTATTTGGTCTTGTATGTGGATGCTATGTTGTTGATTGGAAATGACAGAGAGATCATCCAAAAATTGAAAACTCAGTGGTGCCGTAAATTTTATTTTAGGCATGGAATTCAAAGAAGATAATACAAACATGAAACTCTAGTTGAACTAGAGGAAGTTGTCGAGACAATATTTGAGAGATTTAATATATAGGAATGTAACAAGGAAAATTTTAAGGATGGAAAATTTTCTTGAAGTTTAAAAACATTGGTGAATCTCACTAATCCCTAATATGAAAACTATAAAATGTTTATTGATATATTTGTAAAATTATTCAAATTTATAATGATTTTATATATAGTATTTATATAATGTTGGCAATTTTTAAGGTAAATAATTTTATATTCTAAAATTTGGGCGAATTGTCTTTAATAAAAATAGGAAATTGGCGAATCTTTTTTGTGGAAAAATCATGGAAAATTAGCACACTGGGCGATCATTAGCCCCTAAAATTTTCCATGGAATGTAAACTAGTGAAGGTGCCTATTTCCGTAGGTGTAAAATTATTTGCATATTAGTATCCCAAGACATAATAAGTGGAAGAGGAAATGTCTCATGTTCTATATGCTATTGCATATGGAAGTTTGATGTATGCAATGGTCTATGCTAAACTAAAGATTGCACATGCAATGGGAGTATTGAGTAGGTATTTGTCAAAACCAAGGAAGGAGCGTGGACAAAAGTAAAGAGGGTATTCAGGTATTTATGTGGTAATATTGGTTATGGATTGTGGTACCAAGGAATAATGGGATTGGATATGGTGGTGGACATACATGGATTTGTTGATGTAAACTAGCTTGAAAATCTAGATCACAAAAGACCTACAAGTGCATATTTGTTTAACCTATTTGGAGGAGAAATCAACTAGATGAGAAAAACACAATTTGTAGTGCCACTCTTAACTACAGAAGTTGAATACATGGTATCCAATCATGCAAGCAATGAAACATTATGGTTACAAATATTGTGTTCATGTATTGGATGGTACAACAAGTTATAAGGATAGATTGTGATAGTCAAATTGAAATCTTCCTAGCGACGAACACAACTTAGCATATTGATGTTCAGTATCACCTTGTGAGAGATATGATTGAAGAGAAGGTGTTGTTGGTGAAGATGAAAATTTTGAAGAATGTTTCAAATTCATTATCAAAATTAGTGAGCACTAATAAGTTCTCTTGGTGTATAGAAACAATGGTCATGTGACTTCCCTAGATTGTTGACCATGTACTCCGCAACTCTTTATGTACAAAGAAAAGAAAAAGGAGGAGAATGTTGTGTATGTGTTATATTCTTTGCATGAATATCCCCACACATTTTACATTACATTGGGCATAGCAGGGGGGTCATAGGGAGGATGAAGTCTCCCTACACAGGGTCAAGGCCAACACCTCCTAAAAAAAGGCTGGTGTTTTAATCTATTTTTGTCATTATTCAGCACAAAATTTTCACCTTTAACAGTTTTGTGGTGCATGGTGGTTTTTCCCATGGTTTTGTAGTTTTGGTTAAGAAACTGTTGTTATATTAGGATATAACTATAGTTTCTTAACCGAAACTACAAAACCAACATGCACCACAAAACCGCTAAAGGTGAAAACTGTGTGCTTAAGAATGCCAAAAATAGATTTAAAAAACCATATGAAATTGTGAAGAGGTATATACTAAAAAATCTTGTTGGTTTTCCCAGTTTGGGTTTTCAGGTTGAAATCTATCTGTTAATGTATGTGTTTATTGCATATTTTCTATTTGATTGAGAATTTGTTTGCAACAATTAATTATGTAGGGTTTGTTGGAAATAATACTGAGAGGGGGGGTGAATCAGTATTATCAGATCAATCAAACTTTTCAATTTCATACTCAGAAACATATACGCTACTTCAATTAAGTGAACCCGCGTGTACACGCAACTGTGTCTAATGAAACTCGCGTATATCCAGAGATCTTATAATTCAGTTAGCTTAATCTTCAGTAAATGCATCAGATCATTATTAAGCATATTAACAGTAAACAGGTGCAAAATAACAGAACAGAACATTACACAAGAGCCACACACATGAACACAAAGATATAAGGTGGAAACCCAATGTGGGTGAAAACCACCTGCTGCAAGTCATCTCAATCTTCTTCTTAATAAGAAAATCCTTTTACAATATTTGTACTGGTGCAGTGTTATACCAGTACGGGAGCTACAACCCCCTTTGCTCTTGTACTAGCCGATCCATTTACTAGTACGCAGGCTGCTACCTGCTACAATGCTCCAAAGATCTCCTTTAGCTTTTGTACTAGCTTAGATACTAGTACGTAGGTGCTTGCCTACAATCTTCTCACCTCCAGGTACCACGTTTCATCAATTTTCAGACTGGATACACTGAAGCACAACACATAATCTGTAAGGCCACTTTTCATCCAATTTTCATACTGGACCCATAACTATCATTGAAGCTCAAAACAATCATCAAACTTTGAATCACTGAAACCATGTTAACAACAGTCACCAGAACACAGAGCAAACACAGAACTCTGTAATAACCATCAGATCCATCTGCAACTTCAAATATTAAGATTTACAATGTATACGCTACTTCGATGAATCAAACCCGCGTGTATACGCGCTTTTATCAAAGCCAACCCGCGTACAGATCTAAAAATAATTTCTATCAACTTGCAGCTGTACCAGACATCAGTCATACTCATAACACTTATAGAACTATACATGCGTCAGTATGTAGATCTAGAATAAGCATCATAAAGATAGTTCATTTCAAACCATTTGATCCCGATCTCTCCTTAGATCTAGTTCTCCATCAACCGGTGAGATCTCTCCTTAGCTCAGATCAAGCAATGCATCATCAACCCATAACCCTGCATACTGGATCTAATGCTTCATCAGATATTCAAGACATTTCAGATACGCTTGCCTAATGATTTCCTTCCCTTTATATAGCCTTAGGCCTTGTTCAATACCAAGAGCCAAAACCATAGAAATCCAATACCATCAACTTCAAAACTAGGGATCGACACGCCCGTCGAGACACAATGGTCCGAAACCATAGGCACAACTTCCAAGGACTAACCGCCATGGACCAAAGGTATTTTTCCACATACACGCGCTTTTGCTGAAGCCAACCTGCGTGTACACGCGACTTGGGCTTAACGAACCTGCGTGTATAAACTTTCTCTTCTTCTTATAGTCTGATCATCAATTCCTTACTGCTGACCTTCTGCACTATGATTTGTCATCAGTGTGGTTTGCCATCAAGGACAACACTTGTCTCATAATGCCAACAATCTCCCCCTTTGGACTTGATGGCAAAGCTAACTTGTCACACTTAGAACTATCATCTGATTCCTTTGAGCCATCCTCCATCAGTCACATCTGATATCTCTTCTGAAGATTCACCCAGTTATACATAAGTGAGATATTCTTCTATGAGAGGGTTGCCATCAAGTACAACACATGCATCATAATGCCAACAGGGTTAAAACCTATAATTTGAAATGTCAATATGACAAATTGTGACTTAACTAATTCTACAACTAATAAAAGTCTTTCGGTAGAAATCACATAAGAAATATTTTTGGCCGACGCATTTCGAACCAACCAGTCTGGTTTATCATGATCATCATAAGACTTTTCTTAATTCATTATGACACAAAAGCGTGAATTTAGTAATTCTAAAACATTATTCCTAAACAATTATTAGTGTGGAAAATGGAAATGTCAAATGATTTCATTGACATTTGAGGTTTTATCTTTATACTTTATAGAAAGTTAAAATTATATTATTAACATTATTAATTTAGTTATCTTCTTCTATGTTCCAATAAATATATTAATTCTCATAATTTCTAGCTCAATCTCTTTTGAGTAATCACTAGTACCTATTTTTCATACTAAAAGCAATCACAAAGAACCTATCTTTACTTAATTTGAAAAATTTGTGTTTACACTAAAAAATGAATGGAAACTTAACATGACTAAAAGTTAATACTTCTTAACCCCTTGTTTTCATTGAAGCTAGATTTACTTCTATGAATTTATAAATCCATCATCAAATATTTAAATTATAAATACAAATTACTTTTAAGATAGGCTGCATGTTATTACTTTTAGAATAAGCAATAATAATCACACACTAAAATCAATATTGTCAAAATCAAGTTAAATTTGTAAAACTTGTGATAACAAATAAATTAGTGTTTAATTTTAACTAATTTTATAAGAGTATGTTAAAAAGAGGACAAATTCAACCATTGAGGATTTATAGTTCCACTTGCTTGATAGGAGCTTAGACCATGAAACTTTGTGCTTAATTGTTTTAGTCAATTTGCATTGTGCTTAATGCTTTTAGCCCATTTTAAGAAGAACCACAGGTTATTTTTTATTTGCTCGAAACAATATGCTTAGTATATATTTCTAATCATATTATATAGTTCTAATAGCTTGATAGGAACTTTGATCGTGATGCTTTGTGTTTAAATATTTTAGCCCATTAAAAAAGAAATCAAAATTGTATTAAAAATGGGTGGAACTTTTAGTTTTATGTTTACTAAATGGTTTACATATTATAAGTCTTATAAGGTTTGGATAAACAGACTCAGACTATTTACGTTTTGGATGGATTATAGTGTGGTTCGGTGGCCAACAGAACTGGCTTCCCACTAGACAGGTTGAGGCCATCGAACGATTTTTATGATTGTAACCTACCTGATTATTGAAATGAATGAATGGAAAGGTACTGCCAAGCTTACAAAAAAAAATGGTGGAACATTTTAATTGTTAGAAAGCTATCAATACTTTTCAACCATAAAAGTTAACTCTAGTTAATAAGATTAATACCAATCATTCTTCCAACCATCCTATATAAAATATTTATTATTATTATTATTATTATCCAAATAAAATATAATGATTAATTTCAACCATCTTGAAAACATATCCCCTCTATGAAAATTAACATCCTTCTCAATAAATCAACATCCATCTTGGAGTTAGATATGGCTAACAACCTCATTCATATGGCTAAATCGACATTCATTTTTCTAAATGCAAAGCATATCATTATCTCTCATCATCACAACATATAATTATCTATAAACACCACAAATTCAGGCCTGTAATGGGGATAGGACAGTACTAAGTTCCTTGATTGCATTGCCCAAGTTTTTGTTGTCATACTAGGGTCCCTCAACTAACAAACTCATTCCATATGACTATATGATGAAGCGTTTACATGTAATTGATTTATTCAAGGCATTCATTTTTTATCATCCAAACCCTCTAATGGATGCAATTGACTCACTTTTCGATTTGGATCATCAGGTGGTCCTTTTTTTCCACCATTTCGAGTTTCAACCAATGTCTGTAAATATGATTTCATTTGGGCTTTTGGGTGGGGGACTTTGGGGGTTGGGTTGATGTAAATTTTAAGGGTCATGGACGATGGGATTTGTAACAAAGGATATGGATGAGTTATACAAGCATTGCCTTGGATATTGTAGAATAAGAAAGGTTTATATTTTCATTTCAAGGTATTTCTCTCTTGTATGTTAAATCTAATATAAATTCTGAGATGAATATTGGTTTTATTGATATGGTTGATCCGTTATTGAAGGTTACTCAAAGTTAATAAACTTGACTCGAATGCGAGGCAAGTATTGATCAAAGTTACCAAACTCGACTCAAGGATGGAATGGCAATCATGCCTAGAAGAGAACAAATTAATGTTGACAAACTCTCTGAGAGAATGGCTTGGCAATGCACTATATTTTCAAAGAAATTAAATAGTAATTTCAAAGGAACATACGATATTTTTCATTATTTCCCTGAGAGGGGCATTCTACAGTCTAGTATGAGGGAGATGTGTTATTTCATCTATGCTCGACATGGAGTTTACATGGTCCTTTTAAATAAAAATAAATTGAAAATGATTTATTTCTTTATTTATAGAGTTTATATATTTATAAATCTGTTTATGCAAACATTTCCTCAAGTTTTACAATAAAAAAAGAATGATTTTACATCTATAGATTTGATCCCTCTCGGCACATGGTACATCCAAAGTTAAATGTATCTAGACTAATTAATTCCAAATGGGAACTTACCATATACTACAAACCACTAAATCTCATGGTCTCTAGAGCCCTAACGGGCATATTGGTTGTCTCCTGTGAAAGGGGGTGATAAAATGACAAATTGTCTCATGTGAAATGGGTGTTAGGCGTGAGACCAAGTCAAAGTCAAATTTGTTAGCAACCATGGTATTCAAAACGCATGGTATTCTCCCATGGTATTGAGCCCTTGGTATTGTAATGAAATCTTTTTTATAGGGGTATGAGTAAAAAGGAGATGTGAGTGAGAAAGAAATATGAAGCGAGTGAAATGTCATATGTTTTTCATTATTGTAATAGAAATATACTAAACCATTTTCCCGTGGTTTTCCCCAAATGAGATTTTCCACGTAAATCTTGTGTCTAGAATCTGAGTTAAATTTTTCAGTTAAATCTTGTTTTCACTGAGTTGAAAATTTTATTTTTCACTTTAATTTTTATGTTGTCTTTTATTAACAACTCGTATTAGAGTTGTAGGTTGTGTAACCTAGGAAGCTTGGACAATAAAATATTAAGTGATATGGAAAATATGAATGGGACCAATTTTACCCTATGGAAATCACAAATGGAGGATACTATGATTCTGAAGGATTGGTATTTTCTAATTGAAGGAATGACAAAGAAACCCTAAAAAATCATAGAGGAACCTTGGATGTCTTTGGACAAGAAGGCCATTGCTACAATTCGACAGTTCCTAGCAAAGTGTGTCTACTTTAATGTAGTAGGCGAGAAGACATTAGAAGGGCTATGGAAGAAGTTACATGATTCATATGAAAAGAAGATGTCTTAAAATAAAGTCTTCTCAATGAAGAAGTCATATAACCTGGAAATGAAGGAGGGTGCTTCAATTGCAGAGAATTTGATCGAATTTAATATAATTACAAGTCATCTTGCCTCTGTTAAAATTATTCTGGACAATGAAATAAAAGTTATCTTACTTATGTTTTCCGTGCTATATAGATGGAAGAATATGATAGTGGCTATGATCACTAAAACACCTATTGGGACGCTGAAGTTTGTGATGTTAGTAGTAATTTAATTAATGAGGAGCTATGATGCAAATAAATTGCGAAAAAACAGGGAGGAGAAGCTCTATCATTTGTTGATAGTGGAAGGAAAATTGAATGCAACAAACATGGGTGTTCAAAATCAAGAGGCAATTCGAAATCAAGAACAAGAAGGCTTACTTGTTTTCATTGTGGAAGAATAGGACACAAGAAAAAGGATTGTTGGTTTTAGAAGAAGGAACATAAGGAGTAGAAGGAACAAAAATTAATCAAAACAAATAAAAAATCAAGCAACACAAATGAAGGTGAGACCACTATTGTAGCTTTTGAAAGTGATGTCTTATTTATTGGTTTAGTAGTAGAATCTTATTTATATACTTATAGCAGTGGCATTGATTGGGTACTTAACTATGGGGAATATCACTATGTGACCCCATGCAAAAATAATTTTGTTACATATGATGAAGTTGATCATGGTAGAGTACATTTGGGAAATAATCATTTTTGTAATATTGTTGGAGAGGGATATGTCTAAATCAAGACAAAGGATGGATAGGGTATCTTGTTAAAATAGCTTAGGCATGTCCCAAATATGTGTATGAGCTTGATCTCTATGGGACGATTGGATGATGAAGGTTGCTCCAGAACCTTTGGGAAAGGTGGCTAGAAAATCACTAAAGGGTGATTGGCATTGGCTAAAGGATTTAAGACATGAACCTTGTATACAATGAGGGAAACAACAAAGATATCATATGTAGATACTATTGTAAAAGAAGGAAACTCAACGGATTTATGGCATAAGCATTTAGGCCACATGAGTGAAAAGGGCACAAATGTTCTTGTTGGTAAAAATATACTTCCAAGCTCGAAATCCTATGAACTTGATTTTTGCGAGTATTGTATTTAGGTAGAAATGAAGAGTTTCTTTTATGAGAGGTGGTCATGAGGAAAAACAAATTATTATAATTAATACATTCTAATGTGTTTGGGTCGTTGAATGTTAATTATTTAGGAGTCACATATTTCATTACATTCATAGATGATGCATCCAGAAAGGTTTGCCATTTGAAAATTAAAGGTGAGGTGTTTATGATATTTCAGAAATTTCATGTTGATGTTGAAAGGGAGACGAATAAATTTCTCAAGTGTTTGAGGAGAGATAATGGTGGAGACTATTTCTCCAATGCATTTAATAATTAATTTAATACGTTTGGAATTAAACATGATAAGGCTATGCCTGGCACTCCCCAATAGAATGGTCCTGCAAAAAGTATGAATCACACTATTATGGAGAAGTTGAGAAATATGTTGCAAAATTATGGATTGGAAAAGTATTTTTGGGTAAAAGAAGTAAGGACATATTGTTATCTCATCAACCACTCACCTTCTACATCCCTATATGGTGGTGTTCTCGAAGAAGTTTGGACCAATAAAAAAAGTAAGTTTTTCTCACCTAATTTTTTTTGGATGTGAAGAATTTATGTGTATTCCCAAAGAGTATAGAACTAAATCACATGATAAATCAGGGAAATGTGTTTTCCTAGCATGTGTGGATGGTGAGTTTGGTTATTGTCTATGGGATCCAGTTAAGCACAAAATTGTTAGGAGCAAGGGACTAATATCTAATTAATTTGAAATGTATAAAAGGGTTGCAAGTGAAATGGAGGTCAAGAAAATTGTTGACAGGTTTATATAACATCAAAAAAAATTCCCATCATTGGAAGAATATTGGCAAAAAATTCAAGAACAAGATGGACATCAAGTGGAAAAATATGGACAACAACAAGAAGAAAACGTGCCATAGTCGTTACAAGATATTCAAGTTGAAAACACATGACGACAGTTGGTTCGTAGGTCTACTAAACCTCAAAAACCCTCACAAATGTATCCACCCTCAAATTATATTTTTCTAACTAATGAATTTTAACTTCATTGTTTTCAGATGATTGTGATGGAAGCTAGAAAAACTGGAAGAAATAAATGGAGGAATAAATGGACTCTTTGTGTATATTTTCCTGTAGATTCACTGCTCATGTAATTTCCTAAACCACAATACAAGAATCTACTCTACTCTAAAATAGTGGAAACCAATGATCGATGAAAAAAATAATCAGCAAGAGGAAGAACATCAATGGCACATAACACAATATTTATCCAGGGAAAGCCACAACTCAAAACCCCTACTATCTATATTGCATTAATCATAAACCTGAGTGAAAATACAAAGCTTGTTCTCACTAGAACAATTCCTGCACAAGTATAATCAGCTCTCTGCCTCACAAGCCTGTTGTGGCCAACACTTAGCCAATGATGCTCCCTATGGAGCCCCTATTTCCTTGTGCAATTCCTATGAGGATCAACCTATATTTAATTGGGAAATGCTTCCTCCAAAACTGCGGAATACAAAACTAGGTCCTTCTTTGATTGCATGCATGATCTGTACAACTCGAAAAATCATACAACTAATAGTACATTGTCCCTGTACTCTAGTCTCAATTGGGTATTCCTTTGAACTGACATGCATGTGTTTCTCATGAGGGAATATTCAGTTAGATGGAGTAGAGCTTGAGGATGCACTAGTGCACCAACTCACTACTAATCCTTTATTAGTTCCAAAAAAAGTTAGAACTAGTCAAATTGAGTTATCTAATTACAACTCAAATAAACTCAATCGGGAACCCTAAAAATTAGGGATCACACTTACATGACTCCAAATATAATTCCAACTCGAATTTCCTAAGTTGATTAAGTCAATTTAACTTAATTAACTATTACAAGTTGCTATAAGAAAATAATTTACAAATTACTTCACAATTTAATTCAAGGACAAATTAAATTGGAATTTTTGGATGTTATTTTTAACATTTCTTGTTGGTATTTTCAACACTCCCTCTCAACAAGAAAGGAATTCAACTCTATTTTGATCCTAAACCTTTGGAATGTTCTGCATGCAACACTTCTCTCTAGTTTTGTTGCTACAACAACTCCTAAAATTAAAAAAAGGATCCAACCTGAATCAGTATGATGTATCTGTCACCAAAGTATTTCACTGCTACTAGCTCTGCCTCTGTCGATTGAAAAACTCTGCACATCTGCTGACTCTACCTATCTGCACTACTGTCAACCCTTATCTATGCTCTTCAGTATTTGAATGATCTAGCCTTTGTCACTCTGATATCTGAATGATTCCTCCTGCTACTATGTACTTTGGGCTCCCATAGCAAGTTACAATCCATGACATAAAACCTCTCAATGGACCTTGCCAAATTTCAGCCCCCTTGGGATTATCACTTCACATCGCCCCACCTCATACATGGAGGTATGGCTGCATGTGTTCCCTCTACCCACTTGGCTTGAAATTCCCCCCTACTGGAGGTCTTTGCATGAGTGGATGCCTCCACTCGGCCTCCTCTCTGCTTCTCCAACTGTGGCTGCTCCACAATTGTCTGAGACTTCTTCTTTTGGGATTACATGTTGAGAGTTAATTCACTCTCCCTCCCAACCACAAAGTCTCTCACCTTTTCCTTGCACCTCAAGGCTTTGCATGCATCTTGTACCTCAAGTCCATACAGGTTCTTGACTTGTGCATTGATCTATTTCACCTATCCCATGGCGATGTGTCTAAGTAAAACATTTCCCTTACTAAAAATCACATCATAGCCACGGTCTTCCAATACCGCGACTGAAGCAAGATTCTTCTTTAGTCTCGGAACATACATCACATCTGTGATTTTAAGAGGGAAGCGAGACTCCCTCTGAAAGGTAATTGTACCGATCCCGATAGCATTATACCTCCTGTAATCTCCAAATTCTATGTTCTTCTTGAGGTCTTTCTCCTCAAAATCGCTAAAGGGTCTATGTTCCCCATCATATGGAACGAGGCTCCATTGTCAAGATACCACACACATCTAATTACGGTGTTGGTCATGCAATGAATGAGAGTGAAATCAAGTTCAAATTATGAAACTAGAGCTTCACTTGTTGCCACTACTGATGGCTTCTTCTTGCTTTCTTTCTTTTGTTAGCAGTTCTTGGCATATTGCTTGTGCTCGTGACAGTGAAAACACTTGACTTTCATCAAGTCAATATTATTTCCACCATCCTCACCTTGGGACTTCTTCCCCTGGCCTTCTTTTCCTTACTCGCTAAGGGAAAGTCCTCTTCCACTTCCTTGGAAGAGGTCCCATCTCTGGTGTTCCATTGAAACTCCTCTTGTACCAAATCCGACCATAATCATTTGCAATCTGGAAGCTTCTCCATCCCATTGAAAGAGTCTTGATAACTATGCCAACTCTTGTGAATTCCTAGAAGAACTAGGCTCACCATATCATCCTCAGTGACAATTATTCCAACGCTTCCAAGCTCATCCCAACAATGAGTGAACTTGGTCAAGTAATTTGGAATTGAGTCACCCGCCTCCATATTGATTTTTCGAAGTTTGTCCTTCAGTGTCAACTTCCTATGGTCACTTCTATTCTGAAACAGTTCCATCAATGCTTTCCACATAGCATGCATAGTTTCCTTTCCATGGAGACATGAGAAAATGTGGTCTCAAACTCCCTCAAGGATAATTCGCCTCTCCCTTGCCACACACTTCTTCCATTCGGCCATATCTTTAGCATCCGATGTTGGTGGCTTAGGAATGTCTTGATCAATATATTCCTTGAGGCCATTATCCTCCAACACTACCTCCATCCTATCCTTCTAGGCTCCAAGCTATGTAATTCAAGTTTCCATTTAAGGCATACTCGAGTCTCAAACCATAAAAATCCATTTTCCGACCCTGAAGTGTGAATTGCAAATTTGAATTTTACCTATAACCCCATAATCGAAATCTCCTCTATTATATTGTATTTAGCTCTGATACCATGTAGATTTTTCTGTAGATTCACAGTTCATGTAATTTCCTAAAACACGAGACAAGAATATACTCTTCTCTCAAAAAGCGGAGACCAATGATCGATGAAAACAAAAATCAACAAGAGGAAGAACATCAATGGCACATAACACAATATTTATCTAGGGAAAGCCATAGCTCAAAACCCCTACTATCTATATTGCATTAATTAGAAATCTGAGTGAAAATACAAAGCTTGTTCTCACTAGAACAATTCTTGCACAAGTATAATCAACTCTCTGCCTCACAAGCCCGCTCTGGCCAACACTTAGCCAATTATGCTACTTGTGTAGCACCTATTTCCTTGTGAAATTCCTATGAGGATCGACGCATATTTAATTGGGAAATCATTCCTCCAAAATTGTGCAATCCAAAACTAGGTCCTCCTTTGATTGCATGCATGATCTGTACAACTCGGAAAATCATACAATCGATAGTACATTGTCCCAACACTCTAGTCTCAACTAGGTCTTCCTTTGAACTAACATGCATGATTTTCTCATGAGGGAATCTTTAGTTAGTTGGAATAGCACTTGAGGATGCACCAATTCACTATTAATCCTCTAATAGTTCCACAAACAGTTAGAACTAGTTTAATTGACCATAACTCAGTCAAACTGAGTTATCTAATTAGAACTCAAATAAACTCAATCTAGACCCCTAAAACTAAGGGATCACACTTACATGACTCCAAATAGACTTCCAAATCGAATTTCATAATTTAATTAAGTCAATATAGCTTAATTAACTATTACAAGTTGCTATGAGAAAATAATTTACAAATTAATTCATAATTTAATTTAAGGACAAATTAAATTGGAATTTCTGGATGCTATTTTTAACATTTCTTGTTGTGATTTTCAACACTTTGTTGAAAAATAAAACTTGGGAGTTAGTGAAGCTTCCAAAAGGAAGAAATTCCATACAAAACAAATGGCTATACATGATTAAACATGAGGGTGAGGAGATTAAGGAAAGATACAAAGCAGGGTTAGTGGTGAAGGGATTTGCCTAAAAAGAAGGTATTGGGTTTACAAAAAAAAAATCACCTATTGTTAAAATGTCATCCCTAAGAATTATCCTTGGCCTTGTTGTCACTTTACGTAGAAATTTTACCTGTAGAACAAACCGATATATGCAATGTCCTAAAGCATAATACTTGTTCTACTTCCACAAAACATTAAGCGGAAGCATAATCGAATTCATCAACAACATCAAGTAGAAACATGCATAACTAATCAAGAGAAATAATCACACATAACACAAGATATATCCAGGGGAAAGCGCTAGCATAAAACCCCAACCATGTATTATCAATCAAGTGGAAATCCTCTTCAACATACAAAAAGAATCAACTCAATAGCTATCCTGCTCTCTCTGTACTCTGATGATCTTCAATCAGAAGATGAAAATCATGGACTACCTAGGCCTCAATATATATGTCACAAGTCCTCCAATCTCCTATAATAGATCCTTCTCCTTGCAAGGAGTACTTACTAGAAATATCTAAGCATCTGATAGTACACTGTCCCACATTTGATCTCAACTGGGTCTCTGACAGAACTAACATGCAACAGTTATCCATGAGTGAATCCTCAGTTATCTAAAATACTAGTTGTCACATGCATGCAAGCATTAAAAAACTATATTTTATTATTTGAACAACTTGTTAAAATAATCTAACTGGACTTGACTAGTTATAACTAAGTCAACTGATTCTCTCATTATAGAACTCATACTTATTCCCTCAATCAGTGGAGGAAATTAAGGATAAATTCCTCAATCAGTGGGACAACTCATGTGCATGCTCACAAAGACTTCAAATTCGAATTTCCTTAACTAATTAACTCAACTGAATTAATTAATTAATATTTCCAACTGCTATTAAGACCAAAATTAATTTTACTTCCTATAGATAGACGAGGGACTGCTATAAATAGGAAGGGACCCAGAAATGCTATTTTTAGAACTTTCTATTTTTATCAGTTTCACCTCTCACCCAATGTGGCCAATGACCTCACTGGCCAAATGTTATTTTTAGACATGCTATTTTTAGCACATTCTAAATTTAACATTTATTGTTGCACATTTTTCAACACTCCCTCTCAACAATAAAGGCTTTCTCTCGAACCCGATCCTGTAACTCTGGAATGTTCTGCATGCAACACATCTACCCAGTCCACTTGCTTCAACAACACTTGGAACCAAAACACTTCCAATTGACCACTCCGTTGGGCTAGGAACATACTATGATACTGAAGCTCTACCTGCTGCTGACAAGTGATCCCTCTCTGACATTTGCGCTATTGTAACATCTCCATGCATCTCGCACCATTGCACACCTCTCTGTGCCACCTAGCACTGTGCAAAACGCTTGTGCCTCTCGCATTGCTGCAGCCTGCTAGCTATGTGCTGTCCTGGGATTCCCTGCACTGTCGCTCTCTCTGTCGCTTCATCTGCATCTGTCTCTACCCAATCAGTCAATTCCTGCTACTCCACATTGAAGCTCCCGTAGCAAGGTCTCATCTAAGAGGTTGGGTACCTAAAGGATCCTGCCCCTCCTCCTTGGAACAATCACTCTATATAGCCCCACCTCCTCCCTGGAGGCATGGATGCATGTGATCCCTCAGCCCACCTGGCTCGAAGTTTCCCCCTACTGGAGGTCTCTACATGAGTAGATTTATCTACTCGATCTCCACTCAGCTTCCCCTGTTGTGGCTGCTCCACAACCTCTTGAAGTTGCTGCACCAATCGTGGCTCCTCCACAAAAGTCTGAGACTTCTTCTGGCTCTGCATGTTGAGAGGTAATATACCCTCCCTCTCAACCACCAAGTCTCTAACCTTTGCCTTGATCCTCAAGGCTTTGCATGCATCTTGTACCTCAAGTGCATACAGGTTCTTGGCTAGCACACCAATCTATTTCCACTTTCCCACCGTCACGAAATTTTCTAGAAAAGGAACTGATTTTAAATCAGCGATATCTCCCTCATTCGAACTCTAATTTAGCCGATTTTTTTTTTTTTTTTGGGTATTTTTCCACAAGGAATTCAAATATACTATTTATTTCTGAAAATTTTGTACATAAATTTTCAGACCTGCTCTGCAAACCCTCGGCCCAAAACTCAAAACTTTGAAATATCCTCTCAATATACTGTTCTTGCTGATCACCTGTGCTCTGATACCATGTAGAATTTTTCTACAAATTAGTTAGCTCTGATACCATGTATAAATTTCATCTGTAGAACAAACTGATATATGCAATTTCCTAAAGCATAATACTTGTTCTACTTCTACAAAACATTAAGCGGAAGCATAATCGAATTCATGAGCAACATCAAGTAGAAACATGCATAACTAATCAAGAGAAATAATCACACATAACACAAGATATATCCAAGGGAAAGCACCAACATAAAACCCCAACCATGTATTATCAATCAAGTGGAAATCCTCTTCAACATACAAAAAGAATCAGCTCAATAGCTATCCTGCTCTCTCTGTACTCTGATGATCTTCAATCAGAAGATGAAAATCATGGACTACCTAGGCCTCAATATATAGGTCACAAGTCCTCCAATCTCCTATAATAGATCCTTCTCCATTGTTATAGACATTTTTGTGCCTTACAACTCCAAGCATGAAATGTCCATAAACCAAGGGCTCCTAAGTCCCTAAAAGTGTTGTTCTAACCCCTAAAGGAACAAGGTCAACAAATTACAGCTTCTCCCAGAAGTTCTCCACCAGAAACTGCTCAGAATAAGTCAAAATAGGATCATTTCAGCTGCTCCACTGGCTAGGTGCGTTGCATTGCACCTAAATACATTGGCTAGGTGCGTTGCAACACACCTAAATGCACTATGAGGGTGCGTTGGGCGAGAAATGACAAATGGCAGTGTCATTCCGCGAGGTGGAGAGACAATGGAAGCTTCCAGAATCTTCTCCTATGACACTTCCCTCACTGAATTCAACCAAGGATGAGTAAGAGGCCTTCAGTCTCCAAGTGGAAGCAAGAACTGACAGAGAGAAGACACTAATCAAATCATAAGCTGACTCATCCTCCTTACACATATCTATATATGGATCCCTCATCCCAGAGATCCAGGAGGCTGGAATTTTGCACATTGTAAGGAATTGTTGTTGGTTTTGAGACAAACATCAGAGTATTGGGTGATCTATGCTTTGTTGGAGGTGAAGAGGGGCTTCTTTGCTGGGAGGTTGATGCTAGGTCAGGAATCATCGGTTGTAACTCCTCCTGGATCTTTTCTTGTTTATCAATAAAAAATATTTGAGTTTTTTCTCCATGCTTTTGTATCATTGATGCTTGTTACATTTGTATGGTTAACTTAAATCTGATCCTAAGTTGTTTATGAATATAGATCCATGTCTTTGTATAGTGTTCTTCTTATGTGATCTTACAGGTACTTGGTGAAGCTGGGCAAGTAAGGGAGCAGGTACCTGGAAGCTGTCAAGGAAGAGAGAGATTGGATCAAAGGATTAGCGCAAGACACAGGTTGGTTCTTCCTATTCCTCTCTATCTATAGTTCATAAAGGAAATACAAAAGTAGTTTTTCTCTGTTTGTTTTTAAGGCAGCTGTCACACCTTAGTGGGATAGAGCAGTTCTAAATAGACACTTTTCCCGGTAACAAAATGGCGACTCCGCTGGGGAGGATGTCTAATTAGTTTGTTTGTGTATCTCTTTGTTGTTTGTTTCATAAACTTATAAGTAGCATTCGAACTGCATTTTCCATAACAAATGCAAAGTAGACATCTGCTGCTTCAATCCATTCACTGGATCTGTTTATGATTTGAACAGCTGATTCACAAACTATCTGATTGCCCTTGTGATAGCTCTTAGACCCTCCTTAGATCTACCCCTGATTGTGCATCACTGATTGCTTTTACTCGGCCACAAACCAAAGACTGAACTGCAAACTGTGACCCAGAACCCGGACAGATTCTCGTTTCTGGCCCAGTGGAGGTACTATTAAGAGATCTTGCATTTCAACGCACTTCCCAAAAGGGCAACCTACGCTGCAATGCAGTTTCTCTGTGTTACGGGTGCGCTGATCAAACTAGCCCTGTGCAGCTGAGGTTCTTGTGCTTCATTCTTTCCAGTTCTGTCTCTGAATTTTGCTGCCTGTGATCAGTATATACCTGTTTAAAACCCCTTTTCCTTGCTGTTATTCCGCCTCCTTTGTACAAAAGAACTGTAGATGTTTTTGTGTGTTTGTTGAGTCGTTTACAGTTTTCCATTGAAAAGTAGAATAGTCGTACTGTCGTCCTTTGATTTAGATCTGTCGCAAGTGTCGATTTCAATCATAGGATAAAGTTTGATTGCTGTTGATGGTCGATTATACTTTTACTATTGCCTTTGGTCTGAATTTGTGATTTTCTAGTGTCAAAAACGAGTATTCATTTCAAAATCGTAAGGTGTCGTAATCATCTCTATCTTTTGATTTCGAAAAGAAGCTTGTTTGTGTTTGTCGCTTGAAAGCAAATTCAGATTTGTACATCAACTTTCTTTTTAGCATCAATACTAAGAAAGTCGAAAACAAATACATGCATGTACATTTGCATATAGACAGTCTGTTTGGCTTGATTTAGGAAAGTGCATTTACAGTGTGCTCTTTGCTCTTTGTGAAAAGATTGTGTCTTTCTTTTCCTCTAGTAGCTAGGATTTTCATTGCACAAAAGAGATAAAAGTTTGTTTATCATCTTTAGATTGCATTTTAGGAATTACATCTACATCTCGTGGTGAACCCAAAAGGCAAACTTCATAAGCAAGATCAACTTAAAATAAATTCAATGAATCTAACAACGCTTTGGAACTTAACGCACAACATTTAGAGGTCTAGGCTAGAGACGTATTCTGGCGTCGTAAAGCCTGGTAACTGTTGTCCTCACTGATGGTTGGGTGATTCCTCCACTTTGAGACGATAAGTGCCAGTATGGACTTATGCTCCCACGTACCGTCGAGTATATTTTGGGAGACCCCTATAGGCTTAAATCCTTTATCCATAGGAAGCCGTGTCTGCCGCCCTATCGATCGCAATGCACTGAACACAACATTCGGGAAGATTGACTGCCATACCGTAAAAAGTATTCTGCAGTTTTGCGATTGGTTTGGTACTCCCTCTACCTAGACCTCTAGAGCAGTCCCTTTCGTTCCTTTTCAGACTCCTTAACGGAAAAGGTCCATTTGAGCACTTGTCACTTCAGGCTCATTAAAAATCGAAGGAGACTAGAGTCATCTTTTGTTTTTTCTCAACTCTTAAATACTGAAAAAACAAGTTGTGTCAAAGCGTATAAAATTTATTTTAAACGGAATATTCATTACCCTTTCCTACGTTGATCTTGGGTTGAGAAAATGGAGTCTACCAACCAAGGAATTCCCCTTGGAGGAAATCCTAGTCCCTTCTCCTCTTGGGGAGATGTTGGTGCGCCCCATATGGCCACATTGTTGCTTCCAGGACTGACAATTGGTTTGCCTGTATGGCTCTTCTCAACCTCTGTCGTTCAGAACACCACTATTCCTGAACAATCGAATCAGCAATTAGACGAGTTCAGAGTTGCCCACTAACCTTCTACTTCCTCTAATTCTTCCTCTCCTCCTTCCTCTTCGCTTAATGGGGCTGGTAAAGCCAAAAGTCAAGTTCCTAAGGAGAAGAAGGGAAAGAAGAAGAAAGAGAAGAAGAAGAAGGAGCCAAAGGCGAATGGGGGAAAACGAGTGTCGTCTAACGAAAATCCACACACTGCACCGACCAGGCCTAAATCGCCATGTGTCATTTGCAAAGGAGACCAATTTCACAGAGATTGTCCTTGCATCCATCGGATATTAAGGGAATGGTCTCCTCGTTTGCACAACCCGGTGTTGACAACCTCTGATGATCATGTTGAAAGCACACCATCAACTAGTGAAAGTGAAGCCCCAGGACAAAAAGGGAAATGTAGATTTCCTTGTAAACTGTGCGAAGGCGATCATGCCGTCCACCGTTGTCCCTTCTTAGATGAAGCTAAAAGAGTTTTGGATGATCGTCCGATTTCACCGTTACGACTTCCTCCTAGATATAAAAAACTCTTGCGGAGTCCGTCACTAGTTGAAAATCCGGCTGGCCCGCTCAGGTGGTCGGCTAAAGCACCTATCATTGAAGATAAACCATCTGGATCCATACCAGACGAAAGTCAAAAGGTCGAGGCGGCAGTTGACCCGGTCTTGCCTTCAGAGGTTTCATCTTCAGATGATACAATCACTGAGGAGAACAAGGATGACACCATCCAAATTCTCTTCATAAACACAGACTCCGATGAACAAGGGGGCAATTTACCCGTTCCTTTACCGCAGGAAGGAATTTCGTCAGAGCCGTACCCGGCCGTCTATTCGGTCCCACCTCCAAGCAACCTAGTTGTCTCCTTCAACTGGAATCAACTAGGCAGATCCCGTTTACCAGCAAGCGTACCATTCCGAATTATTGTTCAAATATATAGAATGGTTATGGCTGGTACCATCATAGATGAGGTGGCTTCTGTGAGTATCCTTTCCTCAACTGCTTGGAAAGCGCTTGGTTCAGCATCGCTTTTGCCTGAGATGAGAAATTTGACAGGCTTTGATAAAGGAACCAGTCGACCTTTAGGGATCCTTCCCGATGTGCTCATAACATTGAGAAGGAAAATAGTTCGCATGAACGTAATGGTAGTTCAAGGACCCCTGGATTACAATCTACTCCTTGGACGAGACTATACTTATTGCATGGGAGCCATTGTCTCATCACTCTTTAGAGTGATGTGTTTTCCGCACGAAGGAAGAGTGGTCAAGCTCGTGGACCAGCTTTCATTTCCCGGATCACGCATAGCAAATAGTCATATACCATCCCTAAATGGTCTTTTCACGCAAGAAATGTCTCAATCTCCAGTCCATCCACCCGATGAGCACAAGTAATTCGGGGGGACATGACTGAAACCCAGGGGGCATGCACCCTGGTCTGCTTCGGCAGGAAAACTTCAGGTATAGGGTAGGTTTCCGCGAGAGAATATGACTAGTCTGTACCCCCGTCCGTGATTGGAAGAGGGGGTTATTCTAGAACAAGATTCTCTTGTCAAAGTTATGTGAGTTGGCGAGCGCCGCCACTCACCTTTGTTTATCTCGGTAGACATCGCCGAAGAAGTGTTTTGTTTACGCCGTGAATAGAACAATCTTTGGGTAACCTGTAAGAGGTAGGCCTCTCTCGGTAAAACAAATGTTTTGGCGGAAAGAAGTAGAGGTAACCTTGAAACTCTGTTTTATACCTGGGGGCATGCAAACCTTTTGGAGTGCAAGCAAAGAGCGATTATTTATCTGTTTTTTGGATTAGTCGTTTCCTAACTTGCATAAAGAAAGGATGTGGGGCAAAACTCTAAAAATTGCCGTTTTATATGAGACATTCTTATCATACGACTGGATTAATCGAGCAATGTTACCGCAAGGTTCAAGCTCGTTAAAAAATAAACCCGCATCGAGCAAATGTTTCCACCCGCGTTTAAGCTCGTTAAAAAATGAACTATTCCCCAGTAAATAACCACCGTGAATGAAGTACTTCAGCCATTAAAGCCTTGGTCGTGTTTGCACCGTCACCTCCACTTTTTCATTGGCCGATCATTCACCTCCATTTGATTGTTTACCCATTTTGAGGAACAGCTGTGAAGAGTGATTTCACTAGCCATCCTTGTGACACTGCCGTGATTGGAAAATTCCAAACCTTACCTGGAATCAGATGCTACCCATTTTATCACTCGTTCCTCAAAAGACGAGTCTTCTTTAAGCTCTTTTCAACTGACTCGTAAAATATGAAAAGATTGCCGAGTCCTTGGCCTTCCAGCTCGTTAAAGGGACAGGAAGTGCTATCCCTCATCTAGATTTTAATCTTTTTGGACCTGAGGGATTATTGCACAAAAAGATCGAGCGCTTGTTTTGTTTGGCTTGCTAAAACTATCGAAAATTCATCCCTTCTGTATTGTTTTATACTTTTTCGGACTTAAGGGATTAGATGACGAAAAAGGAATTTTGGAGTTACCTTTACGTACCTTTTCAGACTCTCTAAAATTGAAAAGGACCGAGTTATCTTTGTCTTTAAACTCGTTAAAAAGATTAATAGCGACAAACTTGTCTTTAGACGAGAACGAGTTTCACTATCGCTAGGCTCGTTAAAACATAGCGATGGGTTTGCCCGAAGGGCAAATTATAGAACAAGCATATGTTATCCTCCTCAAGCTTGACAAAAATAAAGAGGTACTGGTCAGCAATGACTGGGGAAAAATTGGGAAGAAAACTCAAAGAATCTTTATTGGTAGCAAGTCGCTCTTGAACATGACACTTCCACTCCGTGTCCGAGTCGGGTTGGGTTGTTTCATTCACCGGTCACATCGCCATGGTCACACCATACCATCCACATTTGGGGTTAATGCTACCAATCCATCACATCAGTGTCGCCGACATGTTCAAGAGAAGTCATCCAGAGAAGCCACCTGTGTCCCACCCACTACCATACATTATACTCCATTTTTTCATGACCGCCACCCTGAACCGTATATCATCAGATCGTTTTCACCTCCATCAAAATCATTTGCTCCGTTCCGTGTCATTGATGTGGGATTCATTAAGGCCCTCCTATGACGGATCACTTCTTGTCGACATCAGCTCATTATCCAAGAAGTTGGTCTAGGAACACCCCATTTAGTACTTTGAAGCTTGCATGCCTCAATGGCAAGTTTCTCACTTCCGGCGACAGGTTTACATCAATGACCTTCGACCGAAAGATTTTTCATGGTGTTCGACGCCAAGTCCTTTATTCACACCACGTGAATTGCACTGCAGTACCTTGAGGATCATTATCATTATCGGTGATTCCTCTCGCGCTTGTTAACAGTTTACATCATTGACTAGTAATCAAGCGATGTCTTTCCATGTTCGACTTCAAAACATTTCTCACATGGATCGACTTGTACTTCGAGTGAAGATCAGACGAGATTGAAGACCCCGAATCTAGTTTCATCCATCCAGGCTGCGATATATATCCAGGGAAATAAAGACATTAAATGTACAGCATTGCAGCACAGATAATCATCCTACCAAAGGATGATGGCTCTATCAGAATCATCAGTCTACAATCAGACGATTGTCTATCCTATGTACATGAGAATGAATTTATAAAGCTGAGCATGGGAATGCTCGCCTCAGCTAGATCATGGAAAACAATATGAAGATAATGTATTGTATTGTATCTTATTACAGGTCTCCTTCCAGCATTGAAAGAACTTCGGATCCTCATAATAAAGCATTTCACCCGACACCAAAAGGTTAACGGCCTCATACTTTAGGGGGCAACTGTTATAGACATTTTTGTGCCTTACAACTCCAAGCATGAAATGTCCATAAACCAAGGGCTCCTAAGTCCCTAAAAGTGTTGTTCTAACCCCTAAAGGAACAAGGTCAACAAATTATAGCTTCTCCCAGAAGTTCTCCACCAGAAACTGCTCAGAATAAGTCAAAACAGGATCATTTCAGCTGCTCCACTGGCTAGGTGCGTTGCATTGCACCTAAATACACTGGCTAGGTGCATTGCAACGCACCTAAATGCACTATGAGGGTGCGTTGGGCGAGAAATGACGAATGGTTGTGTCATTCCGCGAGGTGGAGAGACAATGGAAGCTTCCAGAATCTTCTTCTATGACACGTGCCTCACTAAATTCGACCAAGGATGAGTAAGAGGCCTTCAGTCTCCAAGTGGAAGCAAGAACTGACAGAGGGAAGACACTAATCAAATCATAAGCTGACTCATCCTCCTTACACATATCTATATATGGATCCCTCATCCCAGAGATCCAGGAGGCTGGAATTTTTCACATTGTAAGGAATTGTTGTTGGTTTTGAGACAAACATCAGAGTATTGGGTGATCTATGCTTTGTTGGAGGTGAAGAGGGGCTTCTTTGCTGGGAGGTTGATGCTAGGTCAGGAATCATCGGTTGTAACTCCTCCTGGATCTTTTCTTGTTTATCAATAAAAACTATTTGAGTTTTTTCTTCATGCTTTTGTATCATTGATGCTTGTTACATTTGTATGGTTAACTTAAATCTGATCCTAAGTTGTTTATGAATATAGATCCATGTCTTTGTATAGTGTTCTTCTTCTGTGATCTTACAGGTACTTGGTGAAGCTGGGCAAGTAAGGGAGCAGGTAGCTGGAATCTATCAAGGAAGAGAGAGATTGGATCAAAGGATTAGCGCAAGACACAGGTTGGTTCTTCCTATTCCTCTCTATCTATAGTTCATAAAGGAAATACAAAAGTAGTTTTTCTCTGTTTGTTTCTAAGGCAGCTGTCACACCTTAGTGGGATAGAGTAGTTCTAAATAGACACTTTTCCCGGTAACATCCATGCAAGGAATACTTACTAGAAATATCCAAGCATCTGATAGTACATTGTCCCACATCTGATCTCAACTAGGTCTCTGACAGTACTGACATGCAATAGTTATCCATGAGTGAATCCTCAGTTATCTAAACCACTAGTTCTCACATGCATGCAAGCATTAACAAACTATATTTTATTATTTTAACAACTTGTTAAAATAATCTAATTGGACTTGACTAGTTAGAACTAAGTCAACTGATTCTCTCATTATAGAACTCATACTTATTCCCTCAATCAGTGGAGGAAATTAAGGATAAATTCCTCAATCAGTGGGACAACTCATGTGCATGCTCACAAATACTTCAAATTCGAATTTCCTTAACTAATTAACTCAACTGAATTAATTAATTAATATTTCCATCTGCTGTAAAGACTAAAATTAATTTTACTTCCTATAAATAGACTAGGGATTGCTATAAATAGGAAGGGACCCAGAAATTCTATTTTTAGTAGTTTCACCTCTCACCCAATGTGGCCAATGACCTCACTGGCCAAACTGCTATTTTTAGACATGCTATTTTTAGAACATTCTAAATTTAACATTTCTTGTTGCACATTTTTCAACACTCCCTCCCAACAAGAAAGGCTTTCTCTCGAACCTGATCCTGTAACTCTGGAATGTTTTGCATGCAACACATCTACCTGGTCCACTTGCTCCAACAACACTTGGAACAAAAACACCCCCAACTGACCAATCTGTTGGGCTAGGAACATACTCTGATGCTGAAGCTCTACCTGTTGCTGACAAGTGCTCCCTTTCTGACATCTGCATTAGTGCAACATCTCCATGCATCTCGCACCATTGCACACCTCTCTGTGCCACCTAGCACTGTGCAAAACACTTGTGCCTCTCGCATTGTTGCAGCCTACTAGCTATGCACTGTCCTGGGATTCCTTGCACTGTCACTCTCTTTGTCGCTCCATCCGCATCTGTCTCTACCCAATCAGTCAGTTCCTGCTACTCCACATCGGGGCTCCCGTAGCAAGGTCTCATCCAAGAGGTTGGGTACCTCAAGGATCCTGCCCCACCTCCTACCTGGAGGTATGGCTGCATGTGATCCCTCAGCCCACCTGGCTCAAAGTTCCCCCCTATTGGAGGTCTCTGCATGAGTAGATGTCTCTACTCGATCTCCACTCAGCTTCCCCTGTTGTGGCTGCTCCACAACCTCTTGAAGCTGCTGCACCAATCGTGGCTCCTCCACAATCGTCTGAGACTTCTTCTGGCTCTGCATGTTGAGAGGTAATATACCCTCCCTCTCAACCACCAAGTCTCTAACCTTTGCCTTGCTCCTTAAGGCTTTGCACGCATCTTGTACCTCAAGTGCATACAGGTTCTTGGCTAGCACACCAATCTATTTCCACTTTCCCGCTGCCACGATACTTTCTAGAAAATGAACTGATTTTAAATCAACGATATCTCCCTCATTCGAACTCCGATTCAGCCGATTTTTTTTTTTGATTTTGGGTATTTTTCCGCAAGGAATTCAAATTTGCTATTTATTTCTGAAAATTTTGTACATAAATTTTCAGACCTGCTCTGCAAACTCTCGGCCCAAAACTCAAAACTTTGGAATCTCCTCTCAGTATACTGTTCTTGCTTGATCACCTGTGCTCTGATACCATGTATAATTTTTCTACAAATCAGGTAGCTCTAATACCATGTATAAATTTCACCTGTAGAACAAACCGATATATGCAATGTCCTAAAGCATAATACTTGTTCTACTTCTACAAAATAGTAAGCGGAAGCATAATCGAATTCATGAGCAACATCAAATAGAAACATGCATAACTGATCAAGAGAAATAATCACACATAACACAAGATATATCCAAGGGAAAGCACCAGCATAAAACCCCAACCATGAATTATCAATCAAGTGGAAATCCTCTTCAACATACAAAAAGAATCAGCTCAATAGCTATCCTGCTCTCTCTGTACTCTGATGATCTTCAATCAGAAGATGAAAATCATGGACTACCTAGGCCTCAATATATAGGTCACAAGTCCTCCAATCTCCTATAATAGATCCTTCTCCATGCAAGGAAGACTTACTAGAAATATCCAAGCATCTGATAGTACACTGTCCCACATTTGATCTCAACTGGGTCTCTGACAGAATTGACATGCAATAGTTATCCATGAGTGAATCCTCAGTTATCTAAAATACTAGTTGTCACATGCATGCAAGCATTAACAAACTATATTTTATTATTTTAACAACTTGTTAAAATAATCTAACTGGACTTGACTAGTTAGAACTAAGTCAACTAATTATCTCATTATAGAACTCATACTTATTCCCTCAATTAGTGGAGGAAATTAAGGATAAATTCCTCAAATAGTGGGACAACTCATGTGCATGCTCACAAAGACTTCAAATTCGAATTTCCTTAACTAATTAACTCAACTGAATTAATTAATTAATATTTCCAACTACTGTTAAGACCAAAATTAATTTTACTTCCTATAGATAGACTAGGGACTACTATAAATAGGAAGGGACCCAGAAATGCTATCTTTAGAACTTTCTTTTTTTAGCAGTTTCACCTCTCACCCAATGTGGCCAATGACCTCACTGGCCAAACTGCTATTTTTAGCAAGTCTATTTTTAGCACATTCTAAATTTAACATTTCTTGTTGCACATTTTTCAACACTTTAGACTTAGAATGTGAACAATTATATGCGAAGACAACTTTTCTTCATGAAGAATTGAAGGTGGAAATTTATTTGGAACAACCAAAATGATTCAAGGTAAAAGGTAAAGAGAACCTCGTCTGTAGGTTGAAGAAGAGACTTTATGGGTTGAAATAGAAACCTTGCCAATGATACAAGAAATTTGATTCATTTATGTTGGAGCATGGCTTCAAAATACTAGAGGTTGGTCATTGTTTCTACATCAAGAGGTATGACCAAGAAAGTTATATTATGCTATTGTTGCATGTGGATGATAAGCTAATTACTAGACATGATAAGAACATGATTAATAGTTTGAAGAGAGATTTTTTCAGTCAATTTACAATGAAATATTTAGTTCCAAATAAGCAAATATTGGGCATGGGGATTATAAGTGACAAAAAGAACAAAAAATTGTAGTTGTCACAAGAAAAATATATAGAAAAGGTGTTTGACAGGTCAAATATGTAGGATGTCAAACCAATTGGTACACCCCTAGAATCACACTTCAAACTTAGTGTTGATTTGTACTCTTATAATCAAAATAAGAAGGAGAAAATGAGTGGAATCCCTTATGCTTCAGTGGTTGGTAGCTTGATGTATACCATGGTCTGTACCCATCCAAATATTGCACATTTAGTGGGAATAGTGAGTAGGTTCTTACAAATCCAAACAACCAACATTAGTAAGCAGTAAAGTGGATTTTGAGGTATCTCAAGGGTACTAGTAGTTATTGTTTATGTTTTGGCAATAAAAATGGTGTCCTTGAAGGTTACGCAGATGAAAACATGGTTGGAGATGTGGATACTAGAAAGTTTACTACTAATTATTTATATACGTTTGTAGGTGGAACAATATCTTTGATGTCTAGATTGCTTAAATTAGTATCCCTCTCCATAACAGAGGTTGAATACATAGTTTTACGAAAGCTTGCAAAGATATGTTGTGGATTCAATGATTTTTAGGAGAGTTGGGAATAAAAAAAGATAAATATGTGTTGCATTATGATAGTCAGATTGTTATTCATTTAGAAAAAACCCCAACATATCTTATGCAAATCTGCCCTTAGATTTGCTAAATTCATCCCTTTATGAATTGGTTCCCTTAACAATAGGCACTTAGCTAAAACCATCAAGTTTAAGCAATATTCTATAGCCCCTAGAGTCAAAACCCTTCACTACATAGCCCTCAGAGCCAAGCACTATGACCTAGTGATCATACACTACATGTGTATGATTCAGGAGTAAAATCCTATATAATAAACAATGAAAGGCCCTTTTAAAATAATTTCCGATGCATTCTGGAAGTTAGAGTCGGTGCATACCTTGGGCGCCCTTAATGTTAACTATCAGGTCAGGCAGTGCCCAGCTGGGCTCCACCTGCTCCACTCCTACCCAGCACAAAGCCTTTGTGCGGCATATGATATCCTCCAGGTAATCCTTACCTCCATCTCGCTACTCTTTATGACGTATAACTCCAATGTGCAGTTGGGGTCTCTCACCCTCAACTATTCCTTCTAGGCGGCCCACCTTATACTTCTGCCAATGCTAATTTGACCCATCACTTTACTCTTCCTAGTCGCTTAGATTTGGGCTCAAACGAATCATTCAGGCTATCAATTTCGGGATGACGTGGCTAGTGCCTCCTTGCTAGTCGCGTAGACTTGGGCTTCTAAGGGTACCTTTGGGTTCGACAACTCTGGCACGTTGATTAGTTTTTTTGTCAAGGAATTCGGTCTGAAGATGACCCGGACAAGAGACAAAATTTTCCAAAGGGTTAAATTTGTCTAAGTGTTGCCCTTTCTGTGTTGATTCCGACTATGGTTTAATTCGACTTCTGTGCTCTTTAGTCACTCTTCTAGATCGATAGTCTCTCTAAATTTATTCCTTTTCCTTTCCCGTCCTTCTGCAGTGCCTATAATTCTGTGGAAGGAGATTAAGGGTCCCGACTATTTAATAAAATCACAGACAATATAAACATTGCAATCTGCACAAGGGAAAGTAAACAAATAACTAGAGAAGGACTAGTTGTATTGCACAACCTTCATAGGCAGAATTTCACTCTCCAAAACCACGCCCACAAACCCTCTTTTTTTCATTAATAAAAAAGATATAAAATTACATGCATTTGGTTCCTCTCCTTGAAAAGAGGATCATAGGACTGATTTTAGGAAAATATTCCTAAACTACAACCATTACAACAACTTGTTTAATTTAGAGAACTACATGGCAAACGAAGAAAAAAATTGGCCTAACAATCCAATCTTTGAGGAACCAACTCCTCTAGTAAAAATTTGACCTCTAGGTCAAGAAAATTCATGATGCTCCTACTTCATGCTCCCAAGGAACAAAGATTTCATTGGATCCTTCCTCAATGGTTTTTCCATTTTTTTGTAAGAGTGTCGCATTCATCCAAATTTCTTCTAATACTAGAAGGTTCTTCCATTTAACAAAGTATTCATAATACTCCTTTTCCCTAGTCTTTCTGATCAATCTCTTATCCAGAATCTTCTCAGGTTGTAAAGGTTTAGTTGTGGGCAATTGCTTCTCCCAATGAATATCTTGACTGTCACTAGATGATTGTTCTGTTTTAGGCTCATATTTATATAAGTCTTCTACATTAAATATTGGAGAAATTCCCACTCCAGGTGGCAATTCTAATTCATAAGCATTGGTAGTAAACTTCCTCAAAATTTTGTAGGGTCCTATATTTTTAAGTTTCAATTTATTATACTCACCCTTAGGAAACCATTCCTTAAGTGTGTAAGTACTAGATCTCCAACATCAAAGTTATGCTCTCTTCTCTTCAAATTTTCTCTGCTTTTGTACTTTGAGGTGTTTTCCAGCAACTTTTGCTTGACCTGGTTATGGATTTCTTGTATGGTTGTAGAAAAATATTCTCCTACTACACCCCTTTCTTCTGTTCTTCCCAATTTCCTAATCTCATGTACCCTCTTGGATTCATTCCATAGACAATTTGAAATAGGCTTTGTCTTGTAGTTCTATTAGGAGTGTAAGAATATTAGGCTTGTGCCAAAATTTGATCCCATTGTTTAGGATGGTCTCTAATTAGGTTATGTAGTATGTTTCGAAGGTTTCTATTCAAAACTTCAGTTTGTCCATCAGTATGTGGGTGATATGCTGAGCTGAGCTGCAATTCTGTTCCAAATTTATTCCATATTTCCTCTAGAAGTGTCTCAAAAAGTTAGTATCTCTATCTGAAACTATACTCCCAGGAATCCCATGAAATCTTACTACTTCCTTAAAGAAAAAATTAGCAATGTGACTAACATCATTAGTCTTAGCACAAGGGATGAAATGAACCATCTTTGATAACATATCTAGTACCACAAAAACATAATCATTACCTTTGTGTGTTTTAGGAAGTCCCAAAACAAAATCCCGCTTATTGAATCCCAAGGCCTTTATGGAATTGGCAATGGGGTGGATAATCCTATGTTTTGGCTTCTCCCTTTGGCATATTGATAGATTTTTCACTTCTTCACAAACTTTTGCACGTCATATCTCAACTTTGGCCAATGTTAATGTCTCCTCAATAGGTCATAAGTCTTACCTTGCCCAAAATGTCCTCTAAGACCTCCACTATGTTTTTCCTTGATCAGGTTCTCCCTCATGTAATAGTTTGGAATGCATAGATGATTGTTTTTAAAAATAACTCCATCTTGAAGCATGCAATCAAGCCTTAGATTTCTATATTAGGAAGTTGGACTTTTACAAGCGTCATAGGCTTCCTTGAAATCTACATCCTATTCATACAACTCCTTTATGAACTCAAATCCCAATAATTGGATTTCGCTTTCCTGTAACAAACGTTGTCTCCTTCTCAAAGCATCTACAATTTTGTTAGATTGGCCACTGATATGATTTAAAACAAATGTAAAAAATTTGCAAATACTCAACCCGTTCAATATTTTTCTAGTTCAATTTTAGTTGTTGCATAATATACTAAAGAGCATGACTATTACTATACAAAATGAATTCTTTGGATAACAAATAATGTCTCCATTTCTTCAAATAATGAACCACTGCATAACACTCCTGATCACAAGTTTTATATTTCCTCCTGACCTCTTTCAACTTCTCACTGAAATAGGCAATGGGTTTGTCTTCATGGCTGAGCACAACTTCGATTGCATCATTACTAGCAACAATTTTGCCTTGAAAGGGTTTATTAAAATCTGGAAGAGTGAGCACTAGTTTCTCTGTAATATTTTTCTTCAATATCTAAAAGCCCTTTTTAGCTTCATTAGTCTAGTTAATGATTGTTGACTCCTCTTTATTTTCTCTACTATTAGAGCACTCATCTTGCTAAATTTTCGAATAAATTCCCTGTAAAAACTAGCCAAACCATGGAAACTTATAACTTCAAAAACATTTCTAGGAGAGGGTCATTCAAGGATATCTTTCACTTTACCTAGATCCATATTTAGTCTTTCTTTAGAGATCATAAATCCCTAATACACTAATTTTGACTTCAAAAAGAAACATGCCTTCGAGTTCACAAGCAACTTTTCTTGTTGCAACTTCTCCAATACATACCTCAAATGCCTCAGATGTTCCTCCTTAGACTGAATGTACACTAAAATATGATCCAGGTATACAATCACAAACTTACCTATGAACTCTTTTAGTACTTGATTCATCAGCTTCATGAATGTACTAAGTGCATTGGATAGGCGAAATGGCATGACCATCCATTCATATAAAACTTTATTATTCTTGAATACAATCTTCCACTTGTCTCCCTCTTGAATTCTTATCTTATGGTATCCACTCTTTAGATCAATATTATAAAACCAACATTCACCACTCAAGTAGTCCAATGAATCATAAATACATGGTAGGGAAAAATGATACCTGATGGTAATTTTTTTCAAGGCTTTGGAATCTATGCACATGCACCATCCACCATCCTTCTTAGGAGTTAGTACTATAGGTATTGCACATCGGCTGAGACTCTCCTTGATCATTCCCGTATCTAACAACCCTTGTACCTTCTTTCTAATCTCCTCATTCTCCTTAAGTGTCATGCAGTAAGCAATCTTATTGGGAAAAATGACTCTAGGTGTCACGTCAATGTAAAACTTAAACTAGAATTAGTGTATGCTTTGTTAAACTAGAATGTAAGAGATTTATTAGGCATTTGATAAACAGTAATCAGGTGTAGTAAGAATAGAATAAAGTATCACACATAAGAAACACACATGAACACCAGGGTTTAAGGTGGAAACCCAATGTGGGAAAAAACCACCGTTGTTGTCGTCACAGTCTTCAAAATTATTAATATCAAAAACTTCTTACATTCTTATATTGGTGCAGACTCATGCCAGTACACAGGCACCCACCTGCTGAAGGCTACAACCTTCACTCATTCTCCAGCTCCTACTAGAAGGGAGCTCCAACCCCCTGATCTGATTACCAGCTACTACTGGCAGGAAGCTTCGACTTCCTCACTAAAGGCTCCAACCCTCAGCAACATTTGTGGACCACATTTCATAAATTTTCACACTAGATCCACCTGCTTTAATACATCACAACTTGTAGATCAACTAAAGCAAACACCAACTTAATTCAAACAAAACAGTGAGATCACTATAACCAGAACACAGAACTGAACTCAAAATACTGCATCAACACACAGAATCAACTGCAACCCTGATCATTCATATGCCAACATGTATACACTACTTCACTTAAGGCAACCTACATGTATATGTCCTTTTCCGTAGAGAAACCTGCGTACAAATCTAAATATAGTAAAAAGTTTTAATTTTGAATCAGACATAGAGTTGACCAGAGTTATTTTGAAATATTCTATTAGCTTACATAATCCTCATATAGTTAGCAACATCAATAATCTTTTCAACCAATCAACATGTAACCAATTCAACTTCATCATTCAATTAGTTCTACTTCAGACATTATCACTCAACTCATATCAACATGAGGACATCATTAATAGACAGCACAAATACAGCAACACTGATAAGGTTGATCAGACATTTACGAACATAAACCCTTCCTTTACGTACGTAACTTTGAAGAAACGAACCCGCGTGTATACGCGACTTAACCAAGACCAACCTATGTACACATCTGCAAATTTTGACCTAAAATTGTGCATCTCTTCAAAACTTCAGAAAGACCTAGATCATAAAATTCAGAGATAAAAACATGCGTCAATACTTAGATCTATTCAATCCATGAGCATATCATACAATGGAAATTCATTTCAGGTCTCATGATCCTGATCCATCATTGTATTCATCGGTGTTATGAAACCAGCTCAAGAAAATATATAAAAGATAGATCAACACCTTAGAATTCAGCCTCTTCGAGGGGGAAACCTCCTTTACATTACATAAATGAAAAATTCTTGGATGAGTTAAATGAAAAAACCTCATTTCAATATATAGGAGTCTAAGGAGTCACAATATAATCCAGCCGACCTAACAATAATAATATAAAGCCACGAAAATAACAATAGAGGGATTCTATGGGGCACAACAATATAAATAATGAGTATAACTACAATAGTAATGGGGTAATCACTAGTATTATAGGGACCCAACATGCCCCTCTCCTTCAAAAAAGTGTTGTCCTCAACGCTTGAGTAGTTTTGGATACTTCTGTATAAAATTCTCATCCTCCCATGTGGAATCTTTAGCGGATAAGTTCTTCCACTTGATAAGATACTCTGGAATTGATCGATTTCGTAGCTGTCGAGTTCTTGTTTCTGTGACTACTTCCGGTTCCAATATAATTTTTCCTTCCTCGTCAAGTTCTGGCAATATTGTTTGAACTGGGAGCTTGTCGCCTATAACCTTCTTTAAACATGAAACATGGAAAACTGGGTGCAATCGAGAAGCAGCAGGAAGCTCCAATTTGTATGCCATAGTACCAATCTTTTGCAACACCTTGTACGGACCATAATACTTTGGTGATAATTTATTATCCTTTTTAGCTTGCTTTAGGGACATTTGATTATATGGTTGTAGCCGTAGGAATACCCAATCACCTACATCAAAACTTCTTTCACTGCGATGTTGATCTGCCTGTTGTTTCATTCTATTTTGTGCCAACACGAGGTTATCCTTTAAGAGTTGGAGGACTTGTTGTTGATGTTCGATGTGATGTTCCACTGCCTGAACCTTAAAATTTTCTCTTAAATATGATGTGATGGATGGTGGTTGATACCCATAAAGTGCCATAAATGGGGTCATTTTTGTTACTATATGGAAGGAAGTGTTATACCACCATTCAGCCAGAGGCAACCATTTGACCCATTGTGTTTTTTTATCAGAAACAAAGCAACGAAGATATCCTTCCAAACATTTGTTTACTATCTTAGTTTGCCCATCAGATTGAGGATGATAAGATGAGCTATGAGCTAACTGAGTACCAAGACAAGAAAATAATTTTGTCCAAAAATTTCCAGTGAAAATGGGATCTCTGTCACTTACAATAATCTTTGGGTTTCCATGTAGCTTTTGAATTGTTTCCATAAATGCAGTAGAAACTGTACTGGCTTTAAATGGATGTGATAATGCACAAAAGTGTGCATACTTGGTAAGTCTGTCAACTACCACCATGATTACACTCTTTCCCTCAGACTTGGGTAAACCTGTGATAAAATCCATTGAAACCTCCTCCCAATGTTGGCTTGGAATGGATAAAGGTTGTAATAGACCCGGTGTCTTAATTGTTTCAACCTTATTTTGTTGGCAAACCAAACATTCCGCCACAAACTTTTGAATATCTGATTTAAGGCTATCCCAAAAAAATTCCTTCTTAACCCTATGGTAAGTTTTTAAAAATCCTGAGTGCCCTCCTAAGGGAGAAGTGTGCAATTCCATAAGAATCTTTTGTTTTAGCTGGGAATTCTTACAGAGGTATAAGCGATCTTTGTACCATAACGAATCATTTTGCCAGCTAAATGTATCAGACGTACTGAAATCTTGTTGTAGCTATCGAATAAGTGCCCACACTTATTCATCATTCTTCCATTCCTCCCTTTCTTCATTTATCCAATCTGGTTGGATAATAGAAATGGCGCACAAAAATGCTTCCACATCCTCATCCTTTCTTGAGAGTGCATCTGCCACCACATTTTGCTTCCCTTTTTTGTAGATGATTTCAAATTCATAACCCAACATCTTTGTGACCCACTTTTGTTGCTCTTCAGAGGATAATATTTGTTCTAAAAAGTATTTAAGGCTATCATGATCCGTTTTTACCTTGAAGTGTCTTCCCATCCATTTCTTAAGTGCATGGAGTATTGCCAACTTTTCATTCTCATAAATAGCTTTGCTTAAAAACTTTCCCTTGATTGGACGACTTTCAAAAGCAATGGGTCTTTCATCTTGCATTAGAACAGCACCAATTCCATTTCCTGAAGCATCACATTCCACAGTAAAGGTTTTTGTGAAGTCCGGTGTAGCTAAGACTGGTGCTTGGCACATTGCCTCTTTAAGATGTTCAAAGGCCTTTGTTGCTTCCGGAGTCCATGAAAATGCATCTTTCTTCAATAATGTTGTTAGAGGTGCTGCTATTCTCCCATAATTCTTAACAAATTTGCGATAATACCCTGTCAACCCAAGAAATCCTCGCAGATGCTTTATGGATGTGGGGATTTTCCATTCCTTAATGGCTTTAATTTTGCTAGGGTCTACCTTAACTCCTTCATGAGATACAATATGACCCAAATATTCCACCTCCTGGACTCCAAAGAAACATTTGGATCTTTTTGCATATAATTGTTTCTCCTCCAATAGTTGTAGCACCTTGTCAACATGTTCAACATGATCCTTCCAAGACTTGCTGTAGATTAGTATATCATCAAAAAATACTAACACAAATTTTCTAAGGAATGGTTTGAAAATTGAATTCATCAAACCTTGAAATGTTGAAGGTGCATTGGTAAGGCCAAAAGGCATGACCAAAAATTCATAATGACCCTCATGAGTTCTAAATGTCGTTTTCGGAATGTCTTCAATCTTCATTCTGATTTGATGATATCCCGAATGAAGATCCAACTTGGTGAAGTAAATTGATCCATGCAATTCATCCAGTAATTCATCAATGACAGGAATGGGGAACTTATCTTTAATAGTGAGCTTGTTGAGCTCCCTATAATCCAGACACATGCGCCATGATCCATCCTTCTTGTGCACCAATACTACTGGAGCAGAGAAAGAACTTTGACTTGGTTGAATTATACCAGCCTCTAGCATTTCTGCAACCATACGTTCAATTTCACTTTTTTGGACATAGGGATATCTGTACGGCCTGATGTTTGGAGGAACACTTCCTGGAATCAGATGAATAGCATGATCATGATCACTCATAGGTGGGAGACCTTTGGGAGTCTCAAATACCTTGGAATGATTGTCCAGGACTTTTTGGAGATCTGGAGAAATAGATGATTCCAATGTGGAAACATCTAGCGAACATAATTGTGCAATTACACCTCTTTGCTCCTTTTTTAGAAGCTTTGTCATACCATTAGAGATGATTATCTTTCCTGGTTTCCCTGCAATACCCCTTAATTCAACTTCCTTTCCTTTCATAGAAAATTTGATGAAAAGTTCTTGAAAATTAAAAGCTATTGTACCCAAGGATTGCAGCCATTGGGCTCCTAGTACAACATCAGCACCTCCCATTGGAATGGAAAGCATTGGGCTAGTCAATACATATTCTCCCATGGATAGCTTGATATTATGGCACCTTCCAAAGAAATTTATTGTTCCTCCATTTGCAATCAACACTTGACACTCTGGTGCTGGATATAGGAAGCAATTCAATTCTTTTGCTACCCTACAATGACTAAAATTGTGGCTACTTCCTGAATCAATCAACACTATTACCTTTTTCTTCTTGATTTGTCCTTCTATCTTGATGGTTTGAGGAGTGGTAATTCCTGCCAATGCATTACAAGATATGGTTGGATTTATTTGTTCTTCATCTAGGCTTTGTTTCTGGAGTATATCTTCTTCTTTTGACCTTTCTTGCTCCTTTTCTTCTTCCTCTTCACAATCTATGTAGAATAAATTCTTCTCAGCACACTTATGACCTTTAGTGTATTTGCTATCACAACTATAACAAAGCCCTTTTGCTCTTTTTTCTTCCAATTGTTGTGGTGTCAACCTTATAGGTTGTGGAAGACTAGGGGCAACAACACTTCCGTCTTTATAGTTGTGAGTGGTATGCTTCCTGGTTGCCATAATTTTGCTTTCCATTTTTCTTGCTAACCTGAATGCCTTCTCTAATGAATCGGGTTCCCAAAGGTGAACATCATGTTGGATATTATCCTTTAAAGACCCTATGAACACATCAATCCTATGCTCCTTTGGAATATCTTTTACCCTTATGTTCAATTTTTGGAACTCCTCAATGTGCTCCATTACTGAACCCTTTTGTTTGAGACTTATCAATTGGCTAAAAAAAGTGTTGCTTTTTGTATCTTCATAATGTGCTATCAATTCTTCCGTAAAAATTGCCCAAGTGATAGATTTTTAATGAGAGCAAAGCCATTGATACCATACAAACTGATTTGGTTCCAAATATACAGTTTCCATACGTACCTTTTGTGTGTTTTTCACATTATTGAGATCGAAGAACTGCTCCATCTGTAATATCCATGTGGCGGGATCCTTGCCATCAAACTTCCTCATATCAATTTTTGGAATATGGTGGGTCTTCGATCCAACATTAGAGTCTATGGAATCATGATTAACATTAATTTTGTTCACATCATGAGCTTCCTTTACAACATTTTCACCATTAGTAAGTATTTCTTGTAGAAAATTTGTCAAATCTGTCTTCAAATCTACCATGTCTGTCTTCAAATCTGTCTTCAAATCTGCCATGTCTCTCTTCAAATTTGTCTTCAAATCATCCATCTTAGCTTCCATGCTCTTTATCTTAGACTCCACGCCATTTATCTTAGATTCCACGCCATTTATCTTAGCGTCTGTTAGCTTTTGTGAGCGTGACATTTGTTGCACTTGTTCTTGTAATTTTGATATATCATGTAGCATTTCTTCCTCTTCTTCATGAGTCATGCTAGAGCTTTCAGGTTCCTTACTAGGTGTTTGCATTTTCTTTCCTCGGGGCATCAGTTACCGATAATAATGCTTTACTATGCCCTTAGAATTCCGTTAAGCCAAGCTTACGCAAAAATTTTAAAAAAACCTACACACCTTTTTTTTCACTTTATAGAAGCCTGATATTGAATCTGATGTATCTCTGTAATTTCAGATCATCCAATTTTGAAATTGTGATTTGTAGTACCCTTCTGCATCCTCTTTCTAATGCCACAAGTTTGACCCAAATTGGATTCTCCAAGGAAGAGTTATGTGAAATCTCCCACAGTGACTTGCTTCTAGACTAGTTCAGTAGAGCGAACTTGTACGATGTGCCACGAGTCACTGTTTCAACCTTTGGATCTAAATCATGTACAAAAGAAACTAGATTCTGTCCTCTTTCGGTAACTTCTTACGAAATTTCAATCAGATCCCCAAAGAGAAAGTTATGATGATTTTCCCTAGGTCACCTGTTTTGAATGTAATTCAAGAGTCTGCAAAAAGACCAAATTCCTCAGATCATATCTCCGAAAATATTGCGCGAAAAGCTCTGAAATTCGTACCCAAGGTTTAGAGCGATTTCTTCTCAAATGGGTTTTTTTTGCGACTTCTGAAACGTCACAATAAAAAAGTTATAGCGAAAATTCCACAATGACCTGTTTGGAGCAGCGAAACCCTAGAATCCAAAGCTCTGATACCAAATGTTATGAAACCAGCTCAAGAAAAGATAGAAAAAATAGATCAACTTCTTAGAATTGAGCCTCTTCGAGGGGGCAACCTCCTTTACATTACATAAATGAACAATTCTTGGATGATTCAAATGACAAAACCTCCTTTCTATATATAGGAGCCTAAGGAGTCACAATATAATCCAGCCGACCTAACAATAATAATATAAAGCCACGAAAAATAACAATAGAGGGATTCTATGGGGCACAGAAATAACAACATGGGGGTAATAGGGGCACAACAATATAAATAAGGGGTATAACTACAATAGTAATGGGGTAATCACCAGTATTATAGGGACCCAACAATCGGTGCATAATTATTTCAAATCTATGTGTCAATTATGGCCCTTACAATGCAAATATACTTCAGATTGAAGTATTCATCAAAAACCCTTTCACATGCACACTTAGCACTTTGATCTTCACCTCCTTATATAGTTAGAGCCTTAGCCAATACCATGAGTCAAAACTACACTAGTGTCAGTGGTAATCTTGGACAGGATCAAGTAACCATTACTGCGCTCAATATTGTGGGCTAATACCATGGTAAGGACCCTTGGTATTCTTAAATTAGTGCACCAACATGTACGCGACTTTTCTTCTTTGTACCTACGTGTATATGTGACTTGGCCTTGACGAACCCGCGTATAGATCTTCAAATATTCACCTTTATCAAACTTTTGATTCTAATCTATAAACCTTTGTCCCATCATTCTGTTATTTTGTTCCATCACTCTGTCACATCTGAAATCACTTGTGGATTCATCTAGTTACCATATACTTGTTTTGTTACAAGTGAGTTTCCATCAAGGACAACACATGCATCATGATGACAACAATCGCCCCCTTTGGACTTGATGAAAACCATGTTGATGTTGATCACCTAAACTTGTAGAAACCTGTTAGATACATCAAATAACCGCTATTCAAACACCAAGATACGCTCGCCCTTTGACATCAAGGGCAAAGGGTGGACCAAAGCTCCCCTTTGGATTTGATTTGCACTATATTTTCCATGCTCCCCCTGAGCACATGTTGAATCTTCATAACTATTTTCAAATGGAAACATGACTCTATAACTCAACTGAGTATGACCTTCCAATCACCAAGGAATCATACTTACATCAATCACACAACCTAGTGGGATACATATTTAACTCAACCACCCAACCAAGTGGGATTACATTTTTGACACTACCACCCAACCAAGTCGGATTACATATTTGACATGACCTCAAAAGTCCATACATGACTGAATAAGACAATTATTACATCATAGGTCTCCACATGACCTTTACATCAAATGACAGTTATGACATTAATAGCTAAGACCAAAAGATCTTAATAGTAGCATAATTCAACAACCATAATGCCAATAATGAATTATATTCTGCAAGGCTAATGCTCCCCCTAAACCTATGTTACCTATTCATTGTCAACAACTCATTCATCAAAGCATCTTCATGAATCAGATAAATATCAATGAGAAAAACATAACTCAACACCATATCAGCAGACTATACCCATCAACACCAGACCAAGAAAAATCAAATCATAGCTATTAGTAGGATGTCAGAGGCTGATCTTGAGTCTATCTCATTGTTTTTCTATTAGAGAAAAACATACGTGACTGTTTGCAAAGAAACTTGTGTATATACGCGACTATACTTCATGAAACTCGCGTACAGAAAGCAACCTTCTGAATTTTCACTTGTAGACTGAGCAAACTAGATTAACAGAAAAATGAGGCAGAGATAACTCCCAATTTCTATCTGAGATATTCAAATGCTTCTCTGGGAAGAGGTTTAGTAAATATATCAACAACTTGTTCTTTGGAGGGAACATACTCCAATTTAACCTTTTTCTCAAGCACTTGTTCTCGTAGAAAGTGATACTTAATTGGAATATGCTTGGTCTTGGAGTGCATAACAAGATTTTTCAAAATACTAATAGCACTTGTATTATCACATAGGATGGAGATGGGTGGAGAACATTTGATTTGTATATATTGTAATGTTTGCATCATCTAGAGAAGTTGTGTGCAACAAGATGCAACAACCACATATTCTGCTTCCACTGTAGATAAGGAAATGGAACTTTGTTTCTTGTTGAACCAAGATACCAATCGGGGCCCCATGTAAAATGAACCTCTGCTAGTGCTTTTCCGGTCATCAACATTTCCAACCCAATCTGCATCTGTGTATGCATGAAGGATAAGATCTGTATCTTTAGGATACCATATACCAAAGTCTTGGGTTCCTTGGAGATATTTGAATATTCTCTTTATTGCCTAAAGATGTGATTCCTTTGGATTGGATTGGAAATGTCCAACAATCCCAACTGCATGTATGATATCTGGTTTGATACTTGTTAGATAAAGAAAACTTCCAATCATAGACTTGTAATCTGGTTGGTTTACTGCAGGACAATCATCATTAGAAATGAGGCTACATTCTATCATCATGGGATTACATACAGGTTTGCAATATTCCATCCCATACGTCTTCATAATCCGCTTGAGATATTTTGTTTGTGAGAGAAAGATGCCATCTTTTGCGTGTTGCACTTGTAGACCAAGAAAGTAGGTTAGTTCCCCAAGTAAAGAAATTTCAAATTATTGTTTCATAACAAAAGCAAATTTTTGACTCATAGATTCTTCATTATTGCCAAAGATGATATCATCAACATAAACAACAATAATTAACAGTTTATCATCCTCAATTTTTGTGTACAAGTTGTTGTCTGCGGATCCTTTTGTGAAACCTTGTTGTTGAAGATATTTGTCAAGACGATAATACCATGCCCACGAAGCTTTTTTTAGCCAATATAAAGCCTTTTTGAGTTTGCATACAAGGTTTTCATCATTTCCCAAAATGAATCCTTCTGGTTGTTCAATGTATACTTTTTCTTCTAGATCTCCATTAAGGAAAGCAGATTTTACCAGAGAAAATTTTAAGGATGGAATTTTATCTTAAATTTTAGAAACCTTGGCGAATCTTACTAGTCCCTAATATGCAAACTGTAAAATGTTTTGTGATAATTTTGCAGAAATATTTATATTTCCAATGATTTTATATTAGTCTATATAAATTTTGGTGATTTGTAAGGTAAAACAATTTTATATTGTAAAATTTTGGCGAATAATTTTTAGGAAAAAATGGAAATTGATGAATGGTTTTTTTGCAAAAAGCATGGAAAATTAGCCCAACTACGAATATTAGCCCCTAAACTTTTCCCTGGATTTTACATCCATTTGATAAAATTTAAAATATCAAAAACTTGAAAATGCAAGAAACATTCTTATGTCTTCAATTCTGGCTGCTAGTGCAAATGTTTCTTCAAAGTCTATACCTTCTTGTTGAGAATAACCTTTACGAACAAGTCTAGCTATGTTCCTAATGACCTCTCCATTTTCATTCAACTTATTTTTGAATATCCATTTTGTCCCAATAACATTTTATCACGAGGCCTTGGAACCAATTCCCAAGTATCATTCTTTTCAATTTGATCAAGTTCTTTATTCATGGCCTTAACCCAACATTCATCTTTACTAGCTTGATTTACATTTTTTGGTTCAATGGTGGATAATATAGCTAGATAACTAGGAGATCCTACAAGGGTTCTTATTGTTTGTACCCCATGTTGTCCTTTGAGATGACTCTAGTTCAGTTAGTCATGCTAGAGAATTTAAATGTTTTGCTTGTTTTTAAGGTTTTTGGATGACCAATGTTATGAATAATTTGAAAACAGGTGCTTAAGCCTTAACAGTTACTAAGTTGGATGAAAGGGTTGCTATTTGTCTAGCTATAGTTAATTGATTTAAAATGAGTGAATAGAAGAATCTTGATGAAATATAACTTGCTAAATATTCAAACAAAATATTTGATTGGTTATAAGAAAAGAATACAGGCAAACAACATTTCCTGTAGAACAAAATATATTTAAATGAATGCAGATGGGTGTGACAATTAATTGATATAGAGGAGTTTGATAACATATAGTCTTACAAACTAGTCCCTAGTTATTGTTTATAACTTCACAGGGGATTTAAGAATGACTGATACTCAGAATGATCTTACCCAGATCTCTGCATAAAGACTTAAATATATGAAGAAATACATAATGAAATAAGCACATAAGAAAAAATCTATAAAAATAAAATTCAGAATCCTTTCATTAACTTGAAGTAAATCTCCAACTCAGTTACAATTCTATTCTTAAATCTCATCCAAGGGTTCAACGCTTAATAACTCGAAGGAGGTTTTATTTATACAAAAATTTCTTCTATATATTTTCAAAACAAAAATACAAAAATAGTACAAAACTATATGAATTTCGAAACTGCTAATTGTTGGCACTATTCTTTAGGAATTTGTTGATGATATCATCCCCAAAAAGTGTTGCCCAGCTGTCTTTCAGTTGTTGATGAAATTTAATCAATAACTTCACACAAGTGATCCCATCTGTCTTCACTTGGTATAGCAAGATTTACCAATTTCTTGTAAACTTCATTAACCTCGGTGTACTTCTCAAAAGTGTCCTTATTTACAAAAATGTGTTTAATCTCATGCTTATTTTTCAAGTCAAAATCTAAAGCTTTTAAGATTTGTTTTCTTGTAATATGACCCTTTATGCCTGCAAAATTTTCTTTATCAGTTGCTATAGTATAAAGCTTTTGGCAGTATTAGTCCACGTTGATCAACCTGTCATTTAGGGCTACTAATCCTAGCAGTCCTCTCTAATTGAGTAAATTAAACTTAAAATGAAACCTTTGGATAGAAATCTTCAAGGTTTGGCACTTAGTCTCTAATTGAGTCATAAGGTTATTTTTCTACAAAACCTTATTGATCTCCAAAATGGTTTATGTTCTGTCCAGAATCTCAATTTGCTCCAACTCGGCCCTGGTTTTTGAATTAAGAACTCTAATCATGTCTGTAGCTTCACTTGGTTTGTCTTTAAGAAGTTACTTCACTTCATCAATAACTATCTGCCATATGTTTATAAGTTCCTCTTACTAAAAAATACTCTGAATGGAGGGCCATACTTCAATTATGGCCTGACTAATATCTGCCCAAATGATTTCCTTGGATTGGGCCAAGGTTTGATCCATTAATGACTCACTCTACGACTTTTATATTCTTTTGCTCAACTTGTGTGTTTTCTGCATTTCTTCAACATACAAAGTGTCATTTTTTATCTTCTGAGCTTCCATATTCTTAAATTTCTTATGAAGCCTTTCATTTTCTTATTTTTGGTGAGTCATCTCTTGTAAGAGTTTGTTAAAATCCCCTGCTATTGATGTAGATTCTGTTGTGGTTGTTGTATATTCCCTTGCTGTTCTGGATGTTGTAATAGGAATAATTGTGATAATTGAGAAAATTTCTCTTTTTCCTTAAGCAATTTCTCAATTTTCTCCTCCATGGTATTTACCTGTACATTCTGCTCAATGATTATATTGAGCATTTCTTCCTTGTGTTGTTCACTTTTTTCTATCTCTTTGGTCTGAGGATCCTCTGTAGAAGGTAGTTTGAGCTGCTTCCTCAATGCTGCAATATCTGAATTTTTATTTTTGATAATATATTCTGCAGCCTTAACATTAGTAAGGTCATATCCAATTTTAATCACTAAGTATTCTAATGACTTGACCTTGTTATCCTTTGCTAAAGATGATATCTTTTCAATCTTCAATTGTGACTGCACATTTGACAAAGAAGTTCTGAGTTTTGACAATGCCATAGTAGTATTGGTCATGGTAGAGAAAATCATCTCACCAGACTGCCTATGCATGTCCATTTGATCAATTGGGTGTATCTGATTAGCATCAAAATAAAATACAGTCTTCTTGTAATCAGAAGAAGCCTTGGGAAAAGGCACTTGGGCCTGTAGAAAAGCCATTTTCATTCTACCCTTTTCGCTGTCAAAAGTTGTCAACAACCTGTGTTGTGAAGTAGAAGTTTGCTTCCAAAACTGTGCATAAACATTTTCCTTTAAAGCTTCATTCTTCTACTTAATTTCAAGGAAATTAGTGAAGATGTTTGGCTCCTTTGTTTCACTTTCTCCTGTAGATTGAGTGATTTCTAGAAAATTATGTGAAGCTGAAGAAGAAGATGGAGTAGCGATTACAAGTTCTTCTGTCCCTATAGAAACCTGTGAATCATCCAAATTCATGATGATAGGCTCCTTTTGACCCTGAAGTGTATTCTCTTCTCATTGTTCTTGATTTCTATACTTCTCAATCTCTGGTATTGGTGTATGATTGTAAGGTGTGGTTTTGATTTCCACTCTTAAGTTTGAAATAATATTGAATGGGTCATAAGACTAGGTGAAGCTCAATTGAAAACCCATCTATTTGAGTATTGCATTTGCTTCTAAACTTGTTGATCTAGTATTACAAATGAATGATCCTACTTGTGCCTTTATCTTGAACTGAGATCTCCTCTTCCCTGAAATAAAATGAAGTTCATCCATATTAATCATTTTCCTAATATATTCCAAAGAGAAGATTCTCATTGGAACATATTTGGGCAGTTTATATGGAGCTAATTTGTAGCCATATACTCTAATCTCTCTATAGTTTTGGTAAAGATACCATTCTTCTTTTCTAACTTGATCACTGAGATGCAGGATCCTTTTGATTTCTGCACTGATCCTAGGTTCACTCTGGCTACTGAGAAGCTGAGCAACTGGGTGAATGAAACAATCAATGAAGTTTGAAAATCTGAACTCAGTTGAGTTCTTCCTAATCAATGAGGTCCACTGTGTGACTGCTTGATTCTCTTGCTGATCATCCTTCTTGTGTAGAACAATAGGTAACCTATCTCCTTGTTGAAAAATAAACATATGTACTAGCACAGAGGAGTATTTAAACACTCCTTCAGTAGTTATATTCATCAATTTCTCATGCATATCTTCAGCCAAGAATTGACTGTAATTATACATGAAGGCGGGTTTTCTTTCTTTAGAGAAAATGGATAGATAACCTAGGATAGCTTCATCTACCCATTGACCGGTTTGATATGTGCTTAGCTCTCTTAGGAAACATGGATGATGGATAAGGAGGATTCTTTTTAGGGAGCTCAGCATCTTCAAGGAGAAAGATCTCAAAAATTTGAGCTCTTTGAGGGAAGGTGAGCTTTTGATATAGGTCCATTAATACTGCAGTGGAGAAAAAGCTAAGGGAATCGTTTTATGGGATCAGAAGCATTTTGTTGATGATTTCTGGAGTGATAGATATTCAAATGTATCCATTCTGAGTTACCACGGTTCTCTAGAGAGGGTTATACTTAGCTTGGCACCACATGACTAGATCAGGAAAAGAATAGGTTTGAGGAAACATGTACAAAGGCAAAAGGGATTCCCATAGGTTTATGTCATCTTCAAAGTCAATGTAGGTTTGTTTTAGCTAATTATGTAATTCGAACATGTTGAATTCACATTATGTGTCTGTAATTTTAAAATCTTGGTTAGCGAATGGGATGTGGTCCAGGTTTAAGGCATCAGAGGCCTTTAGGGTTTCCTATAATGCAGAAGAACTGGCAGATGGCTTGTCTTTCTTCTTAGGAGCCATGATAAGAAAATTGTAATGAAGGATAAGAGGAAAAGGAACACTGATACCTTAAGATGATGTGTGTTGTTTGTAGGCTCAGCAGTGGCATAAACTCTAAAAACATGAACAATGAATTCAAATAGTGAAAGAGCAGTTTAGGAAAGCAGGCATGACTGGGTGAGGGGGTTATTTATGATCGGGTTTAGCTTACTGTTACGGGAAAGTCGTTACTGATCGGAAAATAGGGAATTTAATGGAGGGAGAGAATAATAACGAGAGGAAATAAATCGGCGGCAATGGATAGGCGACAAAGAATCGGGGCACGTGGCATGCAACAGATGGAGGCGAAAGGAGCGGGAGATGTTACTGTTGACGTTGTATCGGGAGGAGCGGGAAGATGGATAGGTGGATTTCAGGGGGGGGTAGCAATAAGTGACAATGCGTGAGGGGGTGCGAAGCATGGAAGTGGTGACATGTTAATGGGGGGCCCGCATGGGTAAAACAACGTTTCACAACACCCCCCCCCCCCCCCAAAATCGTTATCACATATCATGGCGAGGGTGTGCGAAATGGCTTGCTCGTTGTTGATCTAAGTGGGGAAGCGGATGATCGTCACTTTGTAGTTGCACTTTATTGCTTCATGAGAAATCAACTTTATTGTATATGACTTTGACTTATAAAACATATAAATGTTTATTTACAACAAATTAATCATCATTTAAAAGGAAATTAAATTCTAATTAAAAACTAATCTAATTTTGGCACATTTACACTAGTAGCCATTATTTTCCTAATTCACTAATTAATCCTAATATAATACAACTTTGGCCAAATTTTGAGCATATTAGGCCATTAATTTATCCTATTCTATCCTATCTTCTAATGTTCAACCAAGTTTAAATAGTTTGTTGAACTTATTCACTAATCTAAAACATAAATTTAAATGATTTGATCAAGATTAAACAGTTTGATCCAAATCAGAAGAAAAGGTTGTGGCATATAAACAAGTTGCACACAAACCTTTATTTATTACAAATGAAATTTATTTCTATGAAGTGGCATTTAAACAAGCACACTTATAAAATTTGATTTTATTTTGATGGGGTTTTATTTCATCTTTCTTTTTTATTTTCTATTTTTTCATATTTCCATTTTTTCTTTATTTTTTCATACCCTCTTTTATAAAATAAGAACTAACTTATAAAAAATAGAGTATGTTACGACACCCCAGATTCATTTTCTCCTAGAATTTGAGTTTCTGGGTGATTCTTTTGAACATACCTAGATGGAGCCTTTTCTTTGTCTGATGTGTCTTCTTCTACTGCTTCATTAGTTTCTTCTTCTATATCATTGAGATTTGATGTGGAAAAGCATTCATCATCATCATCTTCTTTTGTTGATGTTACCTTTTTGGGATCTATGCATGCTTCATCAATCACAACATCAATCCATTCAACAATTTTCCGAAGTGTCTTATTGTAACATGTGTATCCTTTACTTCTAGATGAGTAACAAGAAGTATTCCTTCATCTTGTCTAACTTCAAACTTACCAAGTTTTTCATCATCATTTTCGATGAAACATTTGCTTCCAAAAACTCTAAAATGATTTACAGTGGGAGGCTTACCATACCAAAGTTCATACGGAGTTTTATCACTATTCACATGAACATGATCCTTGTTGAGAATATTTACTACAGTATGTGCAACTTCACCCCAGAAGGTGTTAAGAGTTCCAGACTCATCAAGCATAGCACGAGCCATTTGTTGAACAATTCTATTCATTTTTTCTGCCACACCATTTTTTTGAGGAGTTTTAGCTATAGAAAATTGTCTTTTTATGCCATGTTTTTCATAGAAATCAAAGAATTCATCTTATATGTAATCTCCTCCTCGGTCAAATCTGAGACATTTAATTTTTAGATCTATTTATGGTGCTAGACCTGCCAACATTCAGGGGATCACCCTAGTATGAATTCCCACCTAGACCTCACACCGTTTGGTGTGGGAATCCCATTCGGTATGATGGCTCGTTACCATTTTCTTAAGGATTTGCCTCAACTCCTGCTTGTCAACACAGGAGAGTGGTCTGCTTTGTCTTCGAGAAGTGAGGTTCGCGTGTCTGGTGAGCGTAAGTGTAATTGTGTCAATGGTTCTTTCACTGTGAGGGGAAGAGGGTGAAGGTGAGTTCCAGGTTGAAAGGTATTAGTCCCACTTTGGCTAGGAACACACAACACAAAAGGAAATACACAGCTTCTGGCGGAGCAGTCCACTCGGATGCAGAAATCACAACATATAAGGTAAGATAACACGTAAAACACTCACGGATCAGTCTGAATGAGTGCAACGGTTGATACAACAAGATTCATGTGAAAGGTCTGTCTAATGTCTGGTAGAGCAGTCGACGCGGATGGGACGCATTAACAACATATACAACACATTTCCATTAATAGATTATGCATTAAAACAAATGAAACAGTTCAGATGTAGAAAACAGGTTAAAGAAACATGCATTACAATTGTTAAAGATCAGTCTTAAAATAGATACAATACATGTGTGAAAACGTGTTGGCCTGTTGATAGGCTTCTGAATTAACTGAAAGTTCCAAGACACATCGTTACACCATACATCACTAACCCCCTCAGCGAGGCGTTGGAGCCACTACTTACTCCTCAAAGAAAATATTATAAACTCTCTTGGCTATGTGGAAGGAGCTGAGGTGAAAATTCCTTTCTATGTACAAATGACGGGGTATTTAAAGTCAAGGGTGAAACTAACCCTTGTGGTTGTTCAACTACCCTCATGACTATTTGACTTCCATGAATTTCCGACTTGCATTACTCTTTGTTCACAAGTGGGTCTCTTGGACTTCCACATTACATCACATTGATTGACAACATAGCCCATAGTGGAGATGTGGGCGACATGACTCATGACATGATTTGACATGACATGTTGGTACATTGTTGCTGATGGAGTGCATGTCGAGCTACAGTGCTACTAGGTGATGGATGTCTTCATGATGTAACACAGCTTCACCTCCACATAACGAAGTGCGTGGAGTCCTTGATGGTCCTTAGTTCACTTGATGAAGCTCTAACATGTTGTTCCTTGCTTGCATGCTAGAAGGTTTGACAGGCTCATCTGTTCACGAAGGTGCATGTTCGTCGCATTCGTCTGCTTCACATGCTTCATTCATTCATCCATTGGTGAACCTGTCCTTCTGCATGTGCTCCCTTCATTCATCTCGTTCGTCGTCTTGCCATGTTTGTTGGTGTACCTGTACCTGCAGTCACTCATGACGAGACGACATCAAATCCAAAAACCTCCTAGTCTACCATGACACATGATCATTTCAGATGCAGGTGACCAGGAGAGGCAACAAGGTTGTGAAGCGGGATGATGGCTCCGGACACTACTGATGAAAGCTGTGCAAGATTCACTGAGTGATGGAGGCGGGCAATCTGAGTCAACAGTGACTGTCTGCGAGGTCTAGCTTGACTAAGAGGAAATTTGCACAAATTGTGGGAGGGACAATCTAGGCTACAGGAAGGCAAAGTAGGCATGCTCTACACATTTTTCGGAATGAACAGTCAGCGGGGTCTGGACAGCTAGATTTGCGCAATTTTCCAGAGGAGCGGGCTAGGCTGCATGATGGGTCACTTGGCAGGGATTACGCAATTTTCTTGGGGAACTTCCAGGGAGAATGGTAGCCAGAACTACGCAATTTCCAGAGGGAACTACCAGTCTACTGCTAGGGTCACTGCCAGCCAGAATTGTGCAATTCCCAGAGGGAACTTCCAGCTGGCTACTCAGTCATTGGCAACAAAAACTGCACAATTCCCAAAAGAGAACTGGTAGTCTACTGCTAGGAGTTGCTGGCATGGAAATGCACCAAGGCCGGGAGGCCAGCCTGCTGATCATCTCTGCACAATTTCTCAGTTGAGCTGACTGATGGGCAGTGGAATGCCTGTTCATGAATACAACACAATTTCTAAGATGAACAGTTGATTGACTGTCCAGATGACTGATTGGGAAAACTGCACAATTTTCTGAAAGAGACAAGGACGGGCACTTGGTGTCTACCCTGCCTATCCGCGCAATCTCCTTAGTCATTTAAGCAAGTGAGGTCAGTGGGCTCTACAAAAATTTTGAAGGGAGTCAATCCGGGGTGACCACCGGGTCCGACTGTTCAGGTGGCCAGCATGAGAGTTGATTTCATTGCTTGCAGGCATCACAACTTGAACAAGCTAGTTTGGTGCTTCTGCGCTGTTTTGGTTGACAGTTGATCGAGTTGACAACGAGGTGATGGTCTGGGTGTTAGAGTGGAGTTTAGTCATCAGAACTTCAGCAAAATGACTAAGTGTGTGAACAATCGAAAGATGCATAGGTGATCATACAAACACACACTCACATGACTTGACGACGAAATGACCCAAACCATCTAGACACACATGTTCAACATGACTGACCGATGGTGTAAGTGACAAGCGCGACACTCGTGATTGATCATTCATGATCGAGATGACGTTGCGTGACAGTGAATGTGACTTTGTGTGTGAGTGCGATAGATGCTTTCATAGCGAACACAACAAGCACATACGAAGTGAAGACTTTGAGCATAACCAGAACATGGTCGCAAGCATGACTTAGACATTAACATGCAGAGACTTGAATGCAATGAACAAGCAAGGTGGATGTAAAGACTCACACGAGCTCACGAAGTGAACCCAAGTGTGTGTAGTCATCAAGTGAAACTCTTCAAGGGAGGCTCTGAAATTGGTGTAGGCCGAAATTTTAGAGGGTGGTTGTAGCCACTACAACACTTGGCGACACACTCGTAGAACTCCAGCTTCTCTGTTTTGGTCCATTGCTAGCACAGGGACTTGGTCTTTTAGTGAGTATTGAATCGATGTGTGGTTTAGTTTAGTTTCCCCATTTACCCCATGGGCATACATGGTTCACCCTTTGCCAACTCAGTCAAACATAATCAAAAGTTCATCTTAGATATCAGTGTTTCGAATCTGGGAAGGGTAGTTTAGCTCGCAAGCTGAAGATTTTTAGAGTATAATTTTTCATCTCTGGTGTTTCTCCGCTGCCAACAGCCCTGGACATTACCCCGATGGAGTCACGCAGGAACACACACATTGCTCCACTGCCAATAAGTCTGGTTAGTACCCTGGTGGAGTTGCATGCTTCACCTCTCTACGCAGGAAGCCTTTCTCTTCTTTCGCCTTTGTATTTTTCAAGAGAACTATGTATAGGCACTTATTTATTTTTGGGGTGGAAGAGGGATCCCAACTTATTTGGAGAAAAAGAGGTTGTTCCTTCAGAGAAGCATGTAAGACCTCTGACATAGGTTTGCTCGTTTAGATTTCCCCTTCTCCGTTTCTACTAGTTGGATGAGCTTAAAAACACAGAGCAGAAGGCTGAGTACAGGCATGGGGTTTCCTAGTGTGGACACAGTTTCACGGTTGGACCAAAAATTCTCTTGTAGATGGTTCGTATTTTCTGTAAGGACTTCATCGGCTGGGTTACAACCAAGCACAAAGAAGGTGGACACAAGACTGGCCAAGTGTTGCAGTGTCACAATTCTCTATTTAGCCACATACTCTATTCGAAATCCCAACATAATAGTTTACATCACTTATTTCTGGAAACAAAAATAGTAATATACCAAACAAACAAAACAAACGTAAAAAAAAATAGTAAGAAGAGAAAGCAAAGAAAAGAAGAAGCAGAAGTAAAAGTGAAAGCAAGGAGTAATAAAACACACAAGCAAGCAAACAAATAAACATGCAAAGCAAGAAAGAAAACAAGCATGCAAGCAAACAAACTAAAAGCAAACACTACTACTACTCATAAGCTAACGGTGCATGGGCCTGATCACGTAAAGTGATATTTCCAATGCAGGCATTGGTGCATTGGTTGACCCATGTTGGTGAAGGCTTGGTCTGTGAGAAACCCAGTTGTGCGAACCAGCAAATGTGAAAGATACAACAATGAAAACAGACACACTCCAAACTTACAAGCATCCACAGAATAAAAATGAGTGAAAGCGCATGTCATGCACTCTATGGACTTGCCATGGTGTTGTGCTACACTACGTACAGATGTTGAGTGTATGCATTCCCTTGACTGTGATATGCAAGAAAATATGGAAAAGGTAGACCACTTGTGTTTCACAAGTGTGCTTGTTGTGTAAGATTCCTCCAATCCATGAGCGATGGGATCATGTAGTTCGTGTGGAGGAAGTAAAATCTGAGTGTCAGATTGATATTGAGTGCATACAAATGAGTGATGAGGAGCCTTGAGTGTTTGAACAATTTCCTGATCAGAAGTGAAACCAACCTCAGGACAGAGAAGCCCTGACATAACCATTAGCTCGGGTTGAAGTGCCTCAACAGTCTGTGGGGTTTTGACTTCGTTGACAAATGGATATTCGTAGACCAGTGGCTTAGAAGGATTAACAATGAGTGAATCAACATCGTGATCAGATGATGAGGTGAAGAGATCATGACAACCAAGATCACAAAATTCAGGATGTTGGTCAACATCCTCATGGTTTGATGAGTCATGCAGAGGGGTAGATGAGAAGGAAGGTTGTTCACCCTCTGTGTTTCCAGAAAGAGCAGATGAAAGATCAAGTGGATTTTCAATGAATGATTGGTCCTCTCTGTTGTTGTATGATGGGCCAACATCTGGCGAGTCCTGCGAGTGATCAACAGTGGGTGCATCTGTGGATGAAGACACACATGCGAAATCATGGATGGTAGGTTCACCAAAGATGTTAGGAAAGAACGGAGGGGGCTCGAATGGAAGGGATTCATCCTTTGCCGAGTGTTGATGTTCAAACTCCCACTCATACTCTTCATGAATGACAATGCATGTTGGTTGTGCAACACCAACTCTATCAATGGCTTTTTCCTCGTTCACAAAAAGTGAAGAGTCTGGAATGGACGAACACAAGATAACACCATCTGGAGGAACACCCAGGTGCGAAGATGGAGGTCGTAGAACATAATTCATATGAGAACTCGAAGGACTCACAACCAAATCTGTGCAAAAATTAAGTGAAGTGATGTTGGGAGGATGTGAAAGATGAAAAAGTGAGTGAGCATGATCCTCAACATCACTCGGCAGTGGTGGAGTTGTTGGATGAAGGGATGGTAGACAGTCAGTCGAGACATTGGCTGCATCAACATGAGATTGTGTAGCTCCATCATTGAAGAATGTTGATCGAGACTTGATCTCAAGCTTCTTCTTGGGACGGGAAGATTTCTTAAGGCAATACTCAAATTGGTCCCAAAGATAGGCAAATTTCATCTAGCTCCTCGGAGCTTGAAACTGCAAGTCACAGAAGCGCTGCCAAAAATTAATAACTGATTCATGCAGAGCCTTCCATTGTTGTAACAGTTTCCAGTCAAGATAGTCTGGATCAAAATGATAGAAAGTGTCTTCAACAAGATCACAAAAGTGTTCAAATGAGTGCACGTTGTCAGCTGGTAGGTTGAGCAGCCAACGAAATGGGGATTCGTGAAGTGTGTATGCAAGCAGCAAATCGGCCTGTTTGTCAAAAAACTCATCTTCCTCATGAAGCATGGAAAGAAAGTCGTGTAAGTACTCAGGCCAGGCCACTTCAGCTTCACCATCATACGTATAAGTGGAGAAGAGATCAAACAAATCCCCCGTGATGGAGACATCTTCACGATTCGAAAAACATCACGGATGGGGAAGAGTGCAAGATTCCATGAAAGATGTGTAAAGGTTCAAAACTAGATGAAAGGACACAGCTTGTCATTGGCCCTCCTTCTAGTGCCAGAAATGTTGACGTTGCTAGACCTGCCAACATTAAGGGGATCACCTCGGTATGAAGTCCCAAATAGACCTCACACCATTTGGCGTGGGAGTCCCATCTGGTATGATGGCTCGGTTGCCATTGTCTTAAGGATTTTGCTAAACTGTTGCTGGTCAACACAGGAGAGTGGTCTGCTTTGTCTTCAGGAAGTGAGGTTCGCGTGCCTAGTGAGTGTAAGTGTACTCGTGTCAATGGTTCTTTCACTATGAGGGGAAGAAGGTGAAGGTGAGTTCCAAGTTGAAAGGGATGAGTCCCAACTCGGCTAGGAACACACAACACAAAAGGACATACATAGCTTCTGGAAGAGCACTCCACTCGGATGCAACAGTAACAACATATAAGGTAAGATAACACATAAAACACTCACGGATCAGTCTGAACAAGCGCAACGGTTGCTACAGCAAGGTTCATGTGAAAGGTCTGTCTAATGTCCAGCAAAGCAGTCGACGCGGATGTGACAACATTAACAACATATACAACACATTTCCATTAATAAATTATGCATTACAACAAATGAAACAATTCAGATGTAGAACACATATTAAAGCAACATGCATTACAAGTGTTAAAGATCAGTCTTAAAACAAATACAATACATGTGTGAAAACGTTCTAGCCTGTTGACAGGCTTCTAAATTAAGCAAAATTTCCAAGACACACCGTTACACCATACATCACTAACCCCGTCAGTGGGGCATTGGAGCCACTACTTACTCCTCAAAGAAAAGATTACAGACTCTCTTGGCTATGTGGGAGGAGCTGAGGTGAAAAGTCCTTTCTATGTACAAATGAGGGGGTATTTATAGCCAAGGGTGAAACTGACCCTTGTGGTTGTTCAACTACCCTCATGACTATTCGACTTCCATGACTTTTCGACTTACATGATTCTTTGTTCACAAGTGGGTCTCTTGGACTTCCATGTTACATCACATTGATTGACAACATAGCCCATAGTGGAGATGTGGGCGACATGACTCGACATGACTTGACATGACAGTGTTGGTATATTGCTGCTACTGGAGTGCATGTCGAGCTACAATTGTTGTTGGGTGATGGATGTCTTCATGATGTATCATAGCTTCACCTCTCGTTGACGAAGTGCATGGAGTCCTGGATGGTCCTTAGTTTGCTTGATGAAGCTCTAGCATGTTGTTCCTTGCTTGCATGCTGAAAGGTTTGACAGACTCATCTGTTCGTGAAGCTGCATGTTCGTCGTGTTCATCCTCTTTGCATGCTTCATTCGTTCCTCTGTTGGTGAACCTGTCCTTTTGCATGTGCTCCCTTCCTTCATCTTGTTCGTCATCTTGCCATGTTTTTTGTTGTACCTGTACCTGCAATCACTCATGACGAGATGACATCAAATCTAGAAACCTCCTAGTCTACCATGACACATGATCATTTTAGATGTAGGTGACCAGGAGAGGCAACAAGGTTGTGAAGCAGGATGATGGCTCCGGGCACTACTGATGAAAAATGTGCAAGAGTCAATGAGTGATGGAGACGGGCAATCTGAGTCGATAGTGACTATCTGCGAGGTTTGGATCGACTGGGAGGCGAAATTGCACAAATTTTGGGAGGGACAGTCCAGGCTACAAGAAGGCAAGGCAGGCATGTTGTGTGCATTTTTCTAAACGAACAGTAAACAGGATCTGGACAGCTAGATTTGCACACTTTTCCAGAGGAGCGGGTTGGGTTGCATGATGGGTCACTTAGTAGGGATTGCGCAATTTTCTTGGACAACTTCCCGGGAGACTGGTTGCCAGAACTGTGCAATTCCTAGAGGGAACTACTAGTTTGTTGTTGGGGTCACTAGCAGCTAGAACAGTGCAATTCCCAGAGGGAACTGCCAGTTGGCTGCTTAGTCACTGGCAGTAGAAACTGCGCAATTCCCAGAGGGAACTGCTAGTTGGCTGCTCAGTCACTGGCAGCAGAAACTGCGCAATTCCCAGAGGGAACTGGCAGTCTGCTGCTAGGAGTTGTTGGCGGGGAAATGAACCAAGGCTGGGAGGCTAGCATGCTAATCATATCTATGCAATTTCTGAGCTAAGCTGACTGATGGGTAGTGGAAGGCCTACTCATGAATACATCACAATTTCTGAGATGAATAGTCGGTCGACCGTCCAAATGACTGACTGGGAAAACTGCACAATTTTTGGAAGGAGACAGGGATGGGCACTTGGTGTTTGCCCAATCTGTCTACGCAATTTCCTCAGTTAGTTGAGCGAGTGAGGTCAGTGGCCTCTGTGCAAATTTTGAAGGGAGTCAGTCCAGGGTGATCGTCGGGTTTGACTGTCTGGGTGGCCAACATGAGATTTGATTGCATTGCTTGTGGGCAGCGCAACTTGAACATGCTAGGTTGGTGCTTTTGCACTGTTCTGGTTGATAGTCGATTGATTCGATGGCAGGGTGATGGTTTGGGTGTCAGAGTGGAGTTTGGTCATCAGAACTTCAACAAAATGACTAAGTGTGTGAATAATCGAAAGATGAATAGGTGATCATATGAACACACACTCACATGACTTGACAACGAAACGACCCAAACCATCCAGACACACATGTTCAAAATGACTAACCAATGGCTTAAGTGACAAGCGCAACACTCGTGATTGATCGTTCATGATCGAGACGACGCTTGTGCAACAATGAATGTGACTCTGTGTGTGAGTGCGACAGATGCTTTCATAGCGAACACAACAAGCACATATGAAGCGAAGACTTTGAGCATAACCAGAACATGGTTGCAAGCATGACTTAGAAATCAACATGCAGATACTTGAATGCAATGAACAAGCAAGGTGGATGTAAAGACTCACTCGAGATCATAGAGTGAACCCGATTGTGTGTAGTCATCAAGTGAAAATCTTCAAGGGAGGCTCCGAAATTCATTTTCAACTAATTCTTTGAAGACTTTAAATTTATCAAATGCTTCATCTTTGTGTTTCAATAAACCGATCTTGCAAATTCTAGAAAAGTCATCAATGAATAAGATATAGTATTGTTCTCCATAAGGTGAAATTTTCCTTACTGGTTCACACAAATCAGTATGTATAGTTTCAAGAGACTTACTTGTTGATCCTTATTTGGCATTGATTTGAAATCTAGTTTGCTTATCGAATTGACATGACTTACATATGGTACTTTCTCGTAGGGTGATGTTGGGTAGATCACGAACAACTTTGAGCTTGCTTGCTTTGCTTATTTGAGAGAAGCTTAGATGTCCCAACCTTTTGTTTCATAACCAATTTTCCTCTTCCTTGCCTAGGTAAAATTGTTCTTGGCCACCTTTCAATATATACAGATTTCTCGGGGTTCTTGTTCCTTTTATTATGATCTTTCCTGTGTCAACTTCACGAACCACACATTCTTTTGATCAGAAGACCACCTCTTTTCATTGGTCAGACATTTGGCTAACACTCAAAAATTTATGATTTAATCCATCAACATACATAAAATTACCAACTTTAATCTTTTCTTTTAGAAAAACAGAACCTTTACCCTTAATGACAGCAGGTGAGTCATTTCCAAAAATGACATTCTTTTCTTTCTCTAAACCATTATATGAAATAATTTTATATTTATCACTTGTCATGTGTTTTGAGCATCCGCTATCAATGTAACATTGATTTTCTTGTCCTTATGCAAACAATGATATGCCACAGATTTCAGATTGTAATTCCTTCCTTTTCCATAAGTTAGAATTTGTTGATATTTGCTCTTTTTGAGATGTTGGTTGTAATTTGCTCATGCATTTAGATTCTTCATGTCCAAATTTATTGCAAAATGAGCATTCAATTTCATCTTTAATAGGTGAGAAGTTATTATAAGTGTTCTTCTTGACTCCTGTCCCATTCCTTTGTTTTCTTGCTTCTCTAGTCATGATGGTTTTGTATGCAACACATTGAGCAACCTTATGACCAAAATTATGACATGAGAAACATTGTCCATTAAAGAAGAAATTTATGTGATCATAGAATATTTTGGTGTTGTTTACCTTTTGACTGGTGCTTCTGTTGTTGTTCATCCTTGGATTAGAGTGAACATGATTTACCTGTGGAATGCTTTTATTCTTTTGTCGAGGACTAAAGCTTTGTTGATTGGTTTTTACTGCATTTAGATAGCTTCCAGTAATGGCTAAAGACTTTTTTGTTTGAGATGTTTATCCAATGTATCCAAGACCTATCTTCTACATTGATAATTTTATCTAAGGTTTCAGATCCTTTAGCAAATCTTGATTCAGAGTATTTATTTTCTCAAGTTCCTTTCTTAGACTTACTACTTCACATTCTAACTTCTCATTATGCTTTTCCTTTTCTATGAGTTGATGCTTCAATGTATCTATGGCTAATTTGTTTTCTTCCAAGCAAATTTTGAGTTGATTTATTTCTTCAAAGAAACATTTTTCTTCTAAAGCATCCACAAATTTATCATTACACTCATTAGTATTTTTCTCAAAAGCCATGAGTAATTTAAGATCTTGATCAAATTCTCCTTCTTGACTATATTCATGATTATAATAACCTATTCATGAGTATATTCAAATTGTCTCCTATTACCTTTTTAAATATCCTTCCCTTTGTCATGGTTGTCTTTATGAGGAAATTTAGTAGCATAATGACCAACTCTACCACAAGCAAAGCATTTGAAGGGAAGATTACCTCTGAATTTTCCGGTGCCCAGTTGAAGTTTCTTTACAAATTTCACCTCATCTTTTTCTGATATATATCTTGATTCCTTATTTTATTCCTTTTCTTTTCCTTTTGCAGATGCTTTAAATGTGACTTCTCTGACTTCTGAGGGACCTCTTTTCCTCATTTCAAAAGCTGTCAGGATCCTGTGAAGTTGAACAATAGTAAGAGTCTGCAGATCCTGCTTCTCTTCAATGGCAGGAACTTTTGACTCGAATTTAGGAGTTAGAGATCTTAAGATTTTCTCTACTAAAGTGGTGTCCTTTATTTCTTCACCCAAATTTTTCATGCGATTTACAATCTCATCTATACGTAGAAAGAAAGTAGCAATACTTTCGTCAATATGCATTTTGAGAGTTTCATATTGAATTTTGAGAGTTTGGAGTTTAACACTCTTTACCTTTGTATCCCCTTCATAGCTTTGAATGATTCTGTTCCATATTTCTTTTGCTGTGTTTAACTGCATAACTTTGCAAAATTTTGATTCTGTCAAACTTCCCAATAATGCATTGACAACTTTGGCATTGGTTTCATACGTCTTCTTTTTTGCTGCATGTGTGGGAACTACAGCTGGATATTGGTAACATGCTTCCACAATTTCCTAAACATCTGCTCCAAGGGACTGAAGATAGGATTTGATTCTTGTGTTCAAATATATTAAATTATTTCCATTGAAGAGTGGTGGTTTGATAGACGTTGTTCCATCTTGATTGCTCATCTTGGGAGATCTTCCTTCAAGCGATCAAGCTTCTTTTGAAGGACCTGTTCTAATACCAATTGTTAGGAAAAATACTGAGAGGGGGGGTGAATCAATATTTTTTAAAAACTCAAAAATAATAATTTTCTTATATGAAATATGTATGTGACTTTACTGAACCCAACTCGCATATGTACGCGATTGTTGTAAAAGAAACTAGCGTATGCTTAGTAAACTTTTAAGACAACTAATTCTTCATCTGTTAAACTTAAACCAAATGTAAAAGATTTATCAGGCATATGATAAATAGTAAGCAAGTGCAGTAAGAACATAATAAAGTATCACACATAAGCAACACACATGAACACCAGGATTTAAGGTGGAAACCCAATGTGGGAGAAAACCATCGTTGTTGTCATCTCATTCTTCAAACTTATTAATATAAAAAACTTCTTACATTCTTGTACTAGTGTAGACTCGTGCCAGTACACTGGCACCCACCTGCTGAAGGCTACAGCCTTCACTTGTTCTCCAACTCCTACTGGAAGGGAGCTCCAACCCCTTGATCTGATTACCAGCTACTACTAGCAGGAAGCTTTGACTTCCTCACTGAAGGCTCCAACCCTCAACAACATCTATGGACCATGTTTCATAAATTTTCACACTGGATCCACCTGCTTTAATACATCACAACTTGTAGATCAACTGAAGAAAACATCAACTTAATTCAAACAGAACAGTGAGATCATTGTAACCAGAACATAGAACTGAAGTCAAAATATTGCAACAACACACATAATCAACTACAACCATGATCATTCATATGCCAACATGTATACACTACTTCACTTAATGCAACCCGCGTGTATATGCACTTTTCTATAGAGAAAGCTGCATACATATCTCAATATACTAAAAACTTGTAATTCTGAATCAAACACAAAATTGACCAGAGTTATTATGAAATGTTCTATTAGCTTACAAAACCCTCATACACTTAGCAGCATCAATAATCTTTTCAACCAATCAACATGTAACAAAATTCAACTTCATCATTCATCAATTCTACTTGATACATTATCACTCAACCCAGATCAACATGAGGACATCATTGACAGACAACAGAGATACAACAGAACTGATCAGGTTGATCAGTCATTTATGAACATAAACCCTTCCTTTATGTACATGACTTTGAAGAAACGAACCCGCATGTATACGCAACTTAACTGAGACCAACCTGCATACATATCTGCAAATTTTGACCTAAAATTGCGTAGCTCTTCAGAACTTCAGAAAGACCCAAATCATAATATTTAGAGATAAAAACATGTGTCAATACTTAGATCTAGTTAATCCATGAGAAGATCATACAATGAAAATTCATTTCAGGTCTCATGATCCTGATCCATCATTGTATTCATCGATGCATACTTATTTCAGATCTAATTGTCAACTATGGCCCTTACAATGCAAATATACTTCAGATTGAAGTATTCATCAAAAACCCTTTCACATGCACACTTAACACTTTGACCTTCACCTCCTTATATAGTTAAAGCCTTAGCCAATACTAGGAGTCAAAACTACACTAGTGTTAGTGGTAATCTCAGATGGGATCAAGTAACCATTACTACGCTCAATATTATGGGCTAATACCATGGTAAGGACACTTGGTATTCTTAAATTAGTGCGTCATCATGTACGCAACTTTTCTTCTTTGTACCTGCATGTATACGCGACTTGGCCTTGATGAACTTGACGAACTTGGTATTCTTAAATTAGTGCATCAACATGTACACAACTTTTCTTCTTTGTACCTGTGTGTATACGCGACTTGGCCTTGACGAACTTGTGTATAGATCTTCAAATATTCACCTTTATCAAACTATTGATTCTTATCTGTAAAAATTGTCCAATCATTATGTTATTATGTGTAGGTTTTAACCCTGTACAGAAATTACCTGCATTCGAATTCGAAAACACAAAAAATAAACAATGCGAGAGCATAACACATAAAACAAATATACACAGAGATTTTCCCTTGGATCCCAAAACCGGGACTACCAACTTGATTTTTCATTATGTTCCTTTCAATGTTACAATACATATATATACATGTCGAAGCATCCAATACCATGGACTGAAAACCATCACGCCCAAAACCATGTGTGAAAACCATGCACAAAACCATAGGTAGGTTCACCCCACCCAATATAGGGTCCAAAAAAAAATTCCCCGGGGCACTACCTAGACCCCATAGAGGGGGGATACCCACCCCCCACTACGCAATTGGCACAACGAAGGGGGCGCTCTGCCCCCCCCTCTAACCCCCCGGTTAACTAGGTGGGTTAGTCGTGGAAAGAATATAACACAACCCAACATTCTCCCACTTATTGTTTTCTTTCCACAAGGGGCCACAAGAGAGCTTAGTCATTTATACAGCCCTGCAATGCCCATTATTTCGCTACACCAAGAGAACTTCTCAGAGCTCACAGATTTTTTCAATGCATCTGTAGTATTCTTCAAAGTTTCCACCTTTACCAGAAACACCTTTTTGTCTTCTATCATATCCCTCACAAAGTGATACTGAACATCAATGTGCTTTGTCTTTGAACGGTAAGCAGGGTTCTTTCCCAAGAAAATTGCACTTTGACTATCACAGTCTATACTTGTAGCTCCCTGTACTAACCCCATAATTGAACACAATCTTTGCAACCAAATTGCTTCCTTTCTTGCATGAGTGGCTACCATGTATTCTGCCTCTGTAGTTGATAGTGCCACTACAGATTGTTTCTTACACATCCAACTGACTGCACCTCCAAATAGGTTAAACACATACCCACTTGTAGTTCTTCTTTGATCCAGATCTCCGGCCCAGTCTGCATCAATAAAGCCACAAATATCCAAAACTATGTCCAATCCTGGTCTTCCTTGGTAGCACAAACCATAATCACTACTGCCATGCAAATACCTGAAAACCTGCTTCACTGATGTCCAATGCTCCTTCCCTGGTTTTGACATAAACCTGCTCAATACTCCCATTGCATGTTGTTACACAAAAATATCGTCACCATGATTATTTGCAGTCAGTATGGGTCTATCATCACTTGTACTGTCCTCCTAAACAAGTCTAGAACCTCAGCTCTTCAAATCAAGCTTTGGAAGTGGGAGAAAGACATTAAAAATCAATGTAACTCTGGTTCCGCACTTTCTCTCATGGTCACCTGTGGTCCTGCACCTTCTGTGTACAAAAGCTGCGTACCTACCCGCTCTGTTCCTAACGGTGCAGGTGCGGACCCCCGTGAAAGTCAAAAGGCGCAATTTTTATCTTAAAAAACTCACTTTGGGTTAATTCTAGAGTTTTCTAGAAGGAATTTTGATGTGGATTGTTCGCTCTGAGGTGGTTCATGCATCCCAAAAGAGAAGGAGCTAATCCCTTGACTAAAGGAGCTATCCTTTTGAAGGAGGGATTTATCCCTTTCAAGGAGGACCTAGTAACTTCCCTCCATTGCACTATAAATATAGGCATTGGGGTGAGGACTAGAGAGGTTAGAAGCTGAACATTTTGAGGGTAAATGCTAGTGAAATTGAGACTCTTTGGTTGAGCTTGAGAGGAGAGATCACATACCTCTTGGTTCCATTGGAGAGTGAGTGAAACTTGTCAAAGTAGAGGAGACATCTTGTTGGACCCTGGGAGGAGCTTGTACAACGTCAAGGCAAAGGTTGTAAGGTTCTTCTTCTTTTGAATTAATACAATCAAACTCATTTTTCTCAACAAGTATCTTATGTTATTTGTTTCATGGACTCCTTGACTTTCATGTTAAATATGTTTTATGCAATTGGTTTTTCAGGTGCTATTTAATGTGTTTGCCTTGTTTGTGTTTGCAGATTCGCGAAAAGGAGCTCATTTGGATCAAAGGAGCGAGGGCATCCACAAGCTTGCGTTGGACCAAAGGTAGGCCCTAAAAACCTTTGTTTGCTATTGTTAATTGAATCATATTTAGAGAAAGATAGTGTCTGGTTGGTTTGCTTGTCGTTAGGTCTTCTTTAGATTCTAGGAAGGTATATCTTCTCCGCAAGATCGACCCATTCCGTGCGACAGAATGGCGACCATACTGGGGACTTGATTGTTTTCTTTGTCTATACTTTGACCTGAGAAACTGTATTTTCTGTTTCTGTTTTTGACTTGATGATTGTGGGATTGGGTGTATTTAGTTAATTTTGAGTTAGTTCTCATTCTTCATAGTTTTGGGAGAGGTACGCACCCTCTGAGTTAAGCACAGTGCGTACTTGTATGCACTTTTGCTTTGTGCACAGAGTGTAGACGCACCTGTGTAAACAGGTTGCCTGCGTACCCTGTCAAAAATTTGAAGAATTTCAAATTTTCCTCTTTTTAATCAGTTTAGAATTTGTTTATAAGTTTTAGCCATTTCCCAGACCTGCTTGTTCCTTGTCAAAAACTTTCCTTGGTTTAATTTCATTAGAATTAGGGTTTTAGGTGGAATTCCTAGGAATTTTGCTTGTTGGGTTTGTTTTTCGTTTTGGTTGTGTAGTGGCTCTGAGCTTAGAAGCCCTAGAGACCTCAGATTACCTTGGTGTCTACTGGTCTTCTTGTGAGTCTGACCATTTATGAAATCTCCCCTTGTTGAGGAATTCGCTTTGAGTTTTCTCATTTCAAAATTTCGAAAAGCTTGTAGTTGAAAGTTTGGAATTTTCATTTTTACAAAAAGAAAACGAAAGATTGGTTGTTTTTTGACTAATTGTGATTCTGCATACATTAGTCCTTAGCTCACATTTAGCTAAGTAAAACATCCTCAAAAAGACTTTTAGTAGGCTTTAACTTCAAGTAGCTTTTTATAGTTTGTAGCTCTCAAAGTTAGTCATTTTCATTAGTTTTGAGTGTCTTTTTTACAAAATATAAAAAAACAAAATCTCTTTTGGAAAAGTTTGTCTTTTGTAGTGATTGTTTGCTTTGAAAAGAAAAGGGAAATTTGTGTGAAATAGCTAGTTGTCTCATTTTGAGTGCTTTGGAAAGGAAAAGCTCTTCTTTTAATTTGTTTAATTGAGAAAGATTTGTGTTTACAAAGTAGTTGCATTTCTCAAACTCTTTCTTAAGTTTAGAAGTTCATCGAAGAGAAAAGATTGTTTAAATCATCCTAGGTGCATCTTTTTAGTGATTTCGAGTCGAGTCTTTGCACCACGAGTTTCATCTCCGCCACCTCTTGACTAAAACAACAACCACTAAAATTAACGCTTAAAGTAAAATTCACCTAGTAACATTTTATTTCTAGGGCTCTGATACACCAACTTAGCTTAGGCTAGTGTCTTGGAGTAGGTGAGTAATTAACTCTCCAAGACAGTAAAAACAAACAAGTAGCTATATCTTGTGGTAGGAAGAAATCCAATTGTTGCATTTATGCTCTGGGAAAGCTCCTCTTAAAGGAGAAGCACGAGATCGTGTCTGAACCAGTGTGGGAATAAATCCTTCCTCATTGGGAATGACGCCAGATATTCACGTATTAAAAACGGTAAACCTCGGATTAACCATTGTCGAGGAGCCTGGGGTCACTTGTTGGTAAACCTTGGATTATGTCAAGGAGCCTTCAAGGGGATTGAGCTTGCTACTCTGCCCTTGCGTGCGTATCGGATCATAGACTGTTCCCCCAGGTGTATTTGTCTCAGTTGGTAGCCTTAGTGACCATATTCTTTAGGATTCTTCCTAAGGTGACAGTGGTGGGAAGATCCCACTGTACCTGGAGTAGACGTCGGCTAGACTCACTTGGATTTTCTGGGGGGTTCACTTCACTCGAGACGGTTAAGTGGAGGAACTTGGTCCAGTCTATTCATTAAGTAGGTTGTCGGGGTAACTGTTCCAACCGCCATTTCTGTACTGAATTCTGCGACGTTGGATTTCATCACCAACTAGTGTTTTCGGTCCGGAAAGTTACTGTTTGTGTGTGTTTGATCTCTAGATTCTTTAGGCATGTGATTCAAATTTGTTTGGTTCTTTAGAGGCTTTAGGTGTTTTTCATTGAGATTTTACTTTGTTTGTGTGTGAAGTAGTTAAAAGTTTTTAACTGTGGCTGAATTACCAAGACAGTCCCGTAGACTTCGGGGCCAGTCTCCTGAGTTTTTAACCGTGGCTGATTTACTGAGGAAGTCCCGTAGACTTCGGGGCCAACCTCCTGAAGAAGTCTCGAGCCATCTTGAAGGCTTGAACGTCCTCGTAACTCCTAGTGGCAGTAAAGTTGGGTCACCTAAAGAGGGAGAGTCTTCGTTGGTTGTACATCCTGATTACCAAACTCTAGAAACAGGTTATAATCCTGAAGCTATTTCGGTTTCCGAACTAGCTGGTAGCTTTTCATCTACTAGCGATATAGGTGAAGAACCTGAGATATCTGAACCTGTTACTCCAACATTGGGGTTTGTCTCTCCAACTTCTAGTGGTCCTAATTCACCTAGTGTAGAAAGAGTAATCACCGAAAATCTTCCTTCTGGTTTGATAGCTATTGAAGAACTTGCTCCGGAAGAAGAAGTAGGCATCCCTATCCCTGAAAATCAACCTGTTATTGATCTAAGGGAGCGTGAATCAATTTTTTACAGTCCACCTAGGAGTACTACTTGGTATCTTTCTTTGACTAATTATTTGGAAAACTCAGTGTTAAGTTTTTCACCACCTCATGCTCCTTATCATCCTAGAGGTTTTTATACTCCCGTAAATATGTCAGGTTAGTCGTCCATGTTTACTCAATCGCCTGAATCTTTTTTGTACGGTGGTACTTCTGTTCCCGCTGGGTATCAGTCACTTTCTGGTACTTTTTCGGGAGCATCTCCTCAACCCATTGAACAAGGGTTATTCACTGGAAGCAATGGTGCAAAGCCGTTGAGCGTAGAAGACATTCTTATGATGTCAGGTTCTATTCCCAATTCTCAACCTCAAGGTGGCCAGTTAACGCCTGGGGGGAAGCCTGATTTAACACTTGGGGGACAACCTCAAGGTACACAATTTGCATCTGGGGGGAACCTCAAGGACAGTACGTGCCTACGGTACAATACGTTCCTCAAGGTCAACCCCAGACTCAATATGTACTCCAAGGTCAACCCCAGTATCAATTTATACCTCAAGGTCAACCCCAGTATCAGTACGTGCCTCAGGGATATCTACCCTAAGGTCAATACTCGAACCAAGGTTTCCAACCACCCTAAGGTCAATCTTATGTTCAAGGGACAGGAAATGTACCTTTCAACTATCCAACCTACCCTCAACCTGGTTATGGTCCTCAATATTCTCAACCTGTTATGGGTTAGTACCTCGGAATGAACATAGTGTGGGATCCATCGCAAACTCAACAGGTGTTGCAGCCAAATGTACAGTTGTCATCTCAAACTAGACAACCCTTAGTTTCTGGTTCACCCCAGCAACCAGTCCAGTCTAATATTCAAACTTTTGTACCTTCGGTAGTTTCTCAGTCTAGGCCTACTACACCTCGTACTCCATCTCAAACGACTGCTGCAACTGCCGCAACATCTGTTCAATCTACCCCACCTACTTCTGGAGTATCGACAGCTCCGGTTTCTACTGTTTCTGTATCTACTCCTCAGACATCTTTACCACCGTCTGGATCCACCATTCAAACTACAGTTCAGATGCATGTAGGACAACCTGGTTTAAGTACGATTGTCACCAGTCAACCTCAATTCACCTATCAACCGTACCAGGGACAGTACCAATTCGGTCCTGCTGTCCAGCAGCCAGTTCATCAGTATCAACCGTATCTTGGGTACACTTATCAACAACCTCAACAACCCCAGTACGGTCCGGTTAATCCTGGTTTTCCAGGAGGATATAATATCCCGAACGCGATTCCTATTCCTAGTTATCCTGGATATCCTCCTCCTGGGGCTGGTCTCATGACCCTGAGTTTTAGGGATCCTAATCGGCAGCTACCGTTTATCGCAACTTTGGACTTACCAGACTTGTCGCACCTAACGAACGATCCAATTAATTATCTTCCGTTTTGGCCGCCAATGCCAAATAAGTTTCCCAGTGACATTCCCAAGTTCGAAGGTAAATCTGGAGAGGACCTGTCGAACCATGTGATGACTTACCACCTCTGGTGTGCGTCTAACTCCATCATAGATGATTCGATCCGTCTTAGAATTTTCCAGCGCACTCTAATTGGTCTCGCGGCCAAGTGGTACATTGAGTTACCGCGAGGCACTTTTTATAATTTTAGTCAGTTAGCTACCACGTTTTTAACTCATTTCCAGTTGCCAGTCCGATATGACAATGGCACGGAATTGTTAACTTCACTAAAACAATCAACATCCACGTACATTTCAGATCATATTCATGAGTGGAGACGTCGACGACGTTTAGTGAAGGTATTTATTCCAGGTCAAATCTTGGCTGAGTGGTTTGTAAAATCTTTGTTGCCAACGATCACTGAAGATGTTTCTAAAGCCGGAGTTGTTACTGAGGAGCAAGTGATTGCTCAAGCACAGTACCTTGACTTGGTCTATACTCAGTCAGGTACGTTACACGAAAAGATCCCCGATCTTCCCAAGTCGAATCAAATCACTGCAGCTCCTTCGGGATCTCGTGCCGCTGACGGTATGATTGGTACAGTTAACACTAAAAGTAAGAATAAGTCTTCCAAGAATTCTTCTCCTATCATAACCTTGCCTGATTCCCTAACAGGAGATTCTTCTGCAGAGGTTTCCGCCGATGTTCACGTTGTAGAATCATCTACAGCTAAATCAAAATCCGGTGGGAAGAAGAAAGGAAAGAAGAAGAATAAAACGGACAAAAGTTCAAAAGAGAAATTTGAAAAGGCGGAATCCAATGATGAAAAGCGCAAACCTCGTTATCCATGTATCATTTGTGACGAAGAACATTTTCTAAGAGACTGCCCTCATCGAGCAGAGGTTGCGAAGATCGTCAAAGGTTCCCAAACTCCTGCTGTTTTGAAGGATCCATTTCCAAATCAAGATAGCATGATGATAGGTTCTTCCTCGAGTGGCAATGAAGAACCCATATTGATGATGTCCCATGTAAGGATTGCGACTCGATCGCAAGATTATGGTAGTAAAAGTCCTGTTGATGGCAAAGAAGCAGAATCTTCTCATTCTAATCCATCAACCTCAGCTCTCGGTTCCGATCCACTACAGATCGAGAAACCTAATCCAGACTTAGTGATCAAACCGCCCGCCAAGGGTATACTTCGAAAGTCAGCTTTCAATCCACATGCGAGAGCGGCTCAGAATTATAACATTGTTGAGGATTTAGCTGTTTCACCCTCAACAATGTCGGCTTTGGAAGTGCTGCAATCATGCCCAGCACAGCGTAAATTACTTTTGTCAGCTATAGGAGTTGTTGATGTTCAGGACCCGAACCTAATAATCTTTGATCTAGAAAATAGTACACTACGTTTGCCTCATCAAATGGCTTTCCAGATCCCAATGATAGTCAAAAACAGGCCTATTCATCGGACTGTAATTGATGAGGGAGCCTCAACGTGTATTATGTCGATACAGTGTTGAAATCGCTTGGTTCTCCTTCACTAAATCAATCCCCGACAATTCTTAAGGCCTTTGATGGCCGTGGGTTTCATCCTTTTGGCATTCTACAGGATTTTCCTATAGGGGTTGAAGGAAAAACCGTTAGTCTAGATGTGGAGGTGGTTGATGCCCCTCTAGACTACAACCTTCTCTTGGGTCGAAGTTGGTCTTACGCTATGACAGCGGTCGTTTCATCGGTCTTTAGAGTCATAAAATTTCCACATAATGGAAAGATCGTAACAATAGACCAGCTGGCTTACTTTTCCTCCGACCCAGCCTCTTCGGAGAGTATTCAACATGTTGGTAAAACGACTATCCCATATAAGGATGTTGGAGTAGGATTAGTTAAAGATGCCGGTTTACTGGGAACTTTTCCTTTTCCTCCAATCAACGCATCATCTTCATTTGCAACTATTCATATGATTACATCAGACTCTATTTTTTATGACGATTCTTGGATCGTTCCTTCTGAATCTGAAATAGACTCATTTGGTAATTCCATGCCTTTGAGTCCATATGAAATGGCCTATGAAGTTGTGCAGTCTTTTGCCGACCCATGTTCAACCGAAAAAGACTTAATGAATGTGGTCCGTGAGGAATCACTTTTCACATCAACCTCAGATTTAACTACGTTTTCTAAACTTGTTCACTCTGATGAGCAAATTCGTGAAATCCTATGTCTAGATGACTTACCATGGGAATATCTCCATCACAGATCTTCGTTTTTACCTGAGGATGATCGTTTTGAAAATAATTTCTCATCAGTCTTTACGACCGAATATGTCAAGGAACCTCAGAATCCAATGAAACATCCTGATTCATAGTTAAATTTGGGAAACATCTCTCGAACTATTCCCATTGACATTTCGGTTAAGCCTGGAATTGTTGAGAACATTCATATAGGTGCCTCGTGTACAGATGACGAAATTCAATTATATAAGGCCCTATTTCAAGAATTTTGCGACGTGTTTGCCTGGTCCTATGAGGAAATGCCAGGAATTGATCCCGCAATTGTTGTTCATGAGATCAAAACTTACCCGAACGCTAAACCCGTCCGGCAACGTTTGCGTCAGATTCACCCACGAAAAGCTGCTGCAATTAAAGCAGAAGTTGAAAAACTGTTGAAAGTAGGTTTCATTTATCCGATCCCGCTAACGGATTGGGTATCGAATATTTTCCAGTTAACAAAAAACAGGGAACAATAAGAATATATCGATTATAGGGACATTAATCGACCCTGTCTAAAGGACAATTACCCAACTCCCTATATCGATCAAATCATTGATGATTGTGCCGGCAGCGAGATATTTTCCTTTATGGACATTTTTTCCGGATACAATCAAATCAACATTCTACTTGCCGATCAACCAAAAACGACTTTTATTTGTCCATGGGGGACATTTTCTTATTGCAAATTACCTTTTGGGCTTAAGAATGCCGGAGCAACTTTTCAGAGGGCGATGTCTTATGCGTTTCATGACATCAAGCACATTGTGCAACCCTATCTCGATGACTTGCCTGCTCATTCACTACATCGAGCTGATCACCTCGTCCACTTACGAGCAATCTTTATGAGGTGTAGGCATTATCGTATTCGGTTGAACCCACACAAATGTGTCTTCTGTATAGAAACGGGTCGATTGCTGGGATTTGTATTCTCGAAAGCCGGCATTCGCGTTGATCCCTCAAAGGTCGAAGCTATTATCAATTTGCCTCCTCCTTCGAGTCTTCACCAACTCCAAAGTTTGCAGGGGAAAGCAAACTTTTTATGACGATTCATTCCTAACTACGCCGAGGTTACAAAGGGTTTTACACGGTTGTTGAAACAAAATACTCAATTTTCTTGGGATGAGATAGCTTAGAAATCTTTTGATGCACTCAAACACGCGTTGACCCATGCACCGTTGTTGCATCCTCGCAACTACGACCAGGATTACTTTTTGTACCTCGCCGCCTCCCATTCCACCATTGGAATGGTCTTAGTTCAGGAAGATGAATTCAGAACGGAACATGTGATATATTACCTTAGTCGCACATTAAATCCAACTGAGCTAAAATACTCACATGTGGAGAAATTGGCATTGGCAGCCGTTCAAGCTGTCCAACGTTTTCGTCACTACATTTTACTACGTAAAACTACAGTCATTTCGGATTGCAACCCTATGATCTACATTTTGACCAAACAATTGCTAGGGGGAAAGTACTCTAAATGGATCGTTATCCTGCAGGAGTTCGATTTGGAATTTGAGAAATCCAAGTCTAAGAAATCTTTAGTTTTCGCAGAGTTAATGTGTGACTTCCCGCGTGCTGACACGGAAACTGTGGCGGAGGAGCCCATTGCGGACGAATCCTTGTTTCTAATCAGTACTTTAGATCCGTGGTATGGGGATATCATCGTCTATCTCTAGACCCAATCCTTTCGGTCAGAAATTTCAAAGTCGGAACGTCAGAAAATTTGCTTCTAGTCCCAACAATTCAAAATTACTGGAGATACTCTTTATCGCTGTGGGGCGGACTCTATTTTTCGACGTTGCTTAACTCACGAAGAGGCTGAAAGGGTTCTAAATGACTGTCACTCTAGAGCATGTGGCGATCATATGTCTGGGTATGCCACAGCCCAAAAGATATTGCGCGCTGGCTATTTCTGGCCGTCCTTGTTTAAAGATTGTATTACGGCGGTCCGAAAATGCCACAACTGCCAGATTTTTGATCGTAAGATGCGCGCTCCACCCGCTCCTCTCCACCCTATAATTGGCGTTGGTCCTTTTTCCAAACGGGGTATCGATTTTATTACATGTAACCCTCACTCGACCGGGGGGCATGCGTATATCATCCTTGCGGTAGATTATTTTACTAAGTGGGCCGAGGCGATGCCTACATTCGAAGCAGACGGCAAGACAACTGCAATTTTTGTGTTCAATCATATAATTGCTAGATTTGGTGTCCCACAAGCGATAATCACCGATCATGGGCGTCATTTTCGAAACGTTATGATGACCGAACTTACAGGCCGTCACGATAGTTCAACTCCTTATTATCCATAAGCAAATGGTCTGGTTGAGTCCATCAACAAAGTTTTAGTTATCATGATCCGACGAATCATTGGGATTCATCGGTTGAATTGGCACAACATGCTATTTTCAGCGCTTTGGGCGTACCGAACTTTAGTAAAAACATCAATAGGGTTCACTCCTTTCCAACTAGTTTATGGTTTGGAAGCCGGGTTACCCATTGAGTGCGAAATCCCGTCACTGCAAATGGCCATCGAGTTACTTCCAGCTACTTCCGAAGAGGAAAAGCGTTTGTTATACTTAGCTCAATTAGATGAGAATCGACGTGATGTTGCATTGGCGATCGAGACTCACGCAAAACGTATGAAAGCTCAGTATGATCGGAATGTGACCCCTCGAAATTTTTCGGAAGGAGACCTAGTGTTATTGTATGATCAAGCTAATGATAAATTAGGTGCTAGAAAATTCGTTCCTATGTGGCATGGGCCCTATATTGTCAAGCGAAAGCTAGCAAAAGGGGCCTATGAGTTGGTAGACTTTGACGGGGACTCTTTAGGTAAACCCAGAAATGGTCTTTACTTGAAGAGGTATTATGCTTAAAAGAATGGGTATGGAGATTTTTAGTTAGGTTAGTTTTTCTTTCTAGCAAGTGTGTTTTAGTTTAAAAAGTGTGCTTAGCTTAGAGAGTGTTTTTTGTCATTATTCTGGCTTATCTTGGTTTTACTCTTGATATTGCAGATGTCGATGCCTCTCCAAACATACATTGGATTTGCTGATGGTGCTTGTCGTAGTACACGGAACATTTCTTCCGCGGCTTGGGTTATCTATTCACCCTCTGACGAGTTAGTTTCTATGCATGGGGTAAGCCTCGGTCAAACAACAAACAACATTGCCGAGTATAGTGCAGTGATTGAGTTATTCTCTGAATCTATTTCATTTGGGGATTCGGAGTTTGATAGTGAGGTTAGATTCTGAACTCGTTGTATTACAGCTTAATAGAGTATATGCCATTAGAAATACAGTGTTATTAAGATTATTTTTGAGAGTGCGTCTCTTGGAATGTGAGTTTGATTACATTGAATATCAGCATATTCCAAGGTCTTTAAATACATTAGCAGATGCAATTGCTTCTCGAATGTTAAATAGACATTTGCAATAATCATACATGTAAATTTAAAACCATTCCATAACATGATTTACAAGATAAACCGATAAGAGTGATATATATATATATATATATATATATATATATATATATATATATATAGGAGTGTGTCAAAAAATACATCATCCTCGATCATAGGTTGAAAAACACCCTATGATCGGCAAAAATGATAAGTACAAAAAACAAAAATGTCACATGTGCGCACAATAGGCGATCATCCTATCACTGGTGATGATCTCTATAAGAAACCACTGCCCAGGCCACCTTGCAAAGGAACCTCCTAAAAGGTCCTAGGACTCCAATCACATAGCGCTAAAGTCGACGAGGAATGTCATCTATAGTGGTCTCAAGAATATCCCCTGTCAAGCGCTTAAGATGGCCCTCCAACTCGGCCAAAACCTCTGCTAATTCGTCCTGTGGGGCTGGTGCGGGTGCAACTAGTTGCCTCCTCTCGAAAGGCTGGAGAGCGGCTGGTCGCTGTGGACCCACATCTGCATTTGAAATTTTTATTATCAGTTTTGAGACGATGCAAAAAAAAAAAAAAAAAAAATTAAATAGGGAAAGTTGAAAAGGATTTTACCTCACTCGTCCCACTGCTCTCTTGGTGGAAGAGCCATGTCTGGGTCACCATGGAAATCTATCCCAGCATAAGGGAAGTTCTGAATGGCAAAAACTTGGTTTTCCAACCATTGGAAATACTCAGGTTTGAACCGAGCAACCTCTGTCCTCTCGTCTGGGTGACGGGCCATGACTGCGACCCATCGCATCAGTTTGGGCTCTTGAGGAAGCCCAGCTCCAACAGTAAGATGCTATGGGATCAGCATAGGAACCCTCTCCAGGCCAAAACTCACGACCAAAGCCCCATAACCAAAGGTCTTTAGTCATCCGCTCTTGGCCCTGGTCAGTTGGCCTTTCACATTGGCCAGCACAACATTGCACCAGTTGAAGATGGTGCCTTGAAAGAAATCAACTGCCATACGCATCTGGGATCTGGTGGCAACATGTAATGTGGAAGTTCCGCAAATTCTGGTGACAGTAAATGCAATCACCATGAGCTCAGGACGGGATATGGTCTTTATGTCTATCCCTTTGTCTTTAGCCTGGCTGTTGCAGTACTCTAGCCAGAGGCTATCGACAGACTGGCCACCTGGCCTAGTCCCGAATAGACTCAAGTCCTCGCCTCTCTTAGGCAAACCAGTGAAGAAATAAATGTCCTCCAGCTCGATTTCGAGCCGGTGTCCGCCAATGAAAAAGCACTGGTCCTGTACGCTCCACCTGTCAACCAGCCACTGTAAGAAATCTACCTGAGCCCTCATGCCAGGAATGGTCCAGAATTTGTACAGTCCGCATGCCCTCAAAGCATCAAGTGAAGGCTGATGATTCCATGCAGTGGTAGCCACGTCCTCATGCTCCCGTTCTCGCCAATCTAGCATGATATATTCTTTGCATCAAGTATAAAGATTAATTAGATTGCTAGAAAACATTTTGATTGGTCCATTTTTGAGGAATTTTAGGTTCAAAACCCTTGCTGCAGGGTACGCACCCTCCACGTTAGACACAGTGCGTGGGTCCGCACTTTGTCTACACGGAAGGTGCGGACCCCGAGCTTTTTCCCAATGGAGAAAAAGTCGGGGTCCGCGGGTCTGCAATGGTAAACCTGCGGACCCCTGCGCGCGGGTTTTGCGCCTAAAAACTCTCCCAAAAAACAAAATGAGGGGCTAAATCAAAAAACTAAACAGTTGAAAATGAAGAGTAAGGTGATGTGGATTACCTAGAGAAGACGGCACTCGATTCCGACGGTTGGATTTTCCACAATCTTCACGGGAAGTTTTCTAAGCAAAAGCACTATTTTCTCACCCAAACTCGAACGATAAAAATGAATTGACAAAGGCCCTTTTTATAAGTTTTTTGAGTAAATAAATCGCAAATTTGTTTATGTTTCACTTTGAAAAGGTATTTTGCAACGCTTTTATCCATTTCAAACAGGTATGAGTAATGTTTGTGTCTTTGTGCAGAATACAGGATTATTCAGGCGAAATCTATCATTTTCAACGAAAAAACAAGTAGAGTCATCTTTAAGCCCTTTTCTGACTCCTAAAAAATGAAAAGATTGCCGAGTGTTTCTTTACACTCGTTAAAACGGAATTAAAAGACGGTCCACTTACAGCTCTTTTCCGACCGTAAAAACATGAAAAGATTGCCGGATTTTTGTCGTTTCAAATTCGATATTGGTTATAAAACGACGTGTCATTGATCGCTTTTTTACTTTTTCGGGTCAGTGACACTAATAACGAAAAGTACTCCTTGGTCGTAAAAGATCAAGCGGTTCTCTCAAGTATTATTTTATACTTTTTCGGGCTTGGGAGACACAAATTTACGAAAAAGGTCAACCCTGGAGTTTTCTTAAGTTTTTTCAGACTCTCTAAAATTGAAAAACGCCGAGTTTCTCCTATACTGGACTCGTTAAAATTTCACAGTAAAGGACCTGTTCAATTACAAATAGGAACGAACCACTCCTTCTTAGGGTTCGAATTTAAAATAAGTTGGACTCATCCGAAGGATGAGCTTATAATCAAGCAAATGTTATCCTCCTCAAGCTTGTCAAAAATAAAGAGGTACTTGCCAGAAATGGTGGGGGAAAGGAGAGGAAAATGAGTTTGTTTGTCATACTTTGTAACCCCTCTTGAACACGACACTTTTATTCACCTGGGTTGGGAAATCCTTTGCCTAACAGTTGATCAAACCACATTGAAAGTCTTCAGCCGGTTTCTGGGTATTAACTTTGGGTCAATTGTCACCAAGCCATCTGTCGTGTCGTTATGTGTTCAAGAGGTCACTGCCAATAAGCCATTCATCTGCAAAATATCTGTCATCCATCTTGACCATCCTTGAGTCAGTCCTTGCAACAAAATTTCTTCAACTTGATCTATGATTTCGTGTTGTGGGCTTGCCTGCAACGAATCGCTTTCTATCGACTTCAACTCATTATCTAGAAAGATGATCTAGAGATCGTCAGTACCTTGGGATCTGCATGCCTCAATGGCAGGTTTCTCGCCTTTGACGACAGTTCACATCATTTACTTTCGATCAAAGGATTACATGATATGTTCGACATCAACACATTTACTCACATCTCATGGATTGTACTGGGTACTTTGAGAGCCATTGACATCACTGGTGGTTTCTCTCACACTTGTTAACAGTTTACATCATTGACTGGTAATCAAGTGGTTTCTACCATGTTCGACATCAACACATTTATTCGCATGGACAGAATCGTACTATTTCGGGAAATAGAAATGAAGACCCTGGATCTAGTTTCCACCATCCAAGCTGCGAGGAATTTTGTACTCATTATGTTGTGGACTATTCATAAAAGATGGCTGCGTCCATACTGTGTTCACACAAGTCTATACCTATGATGTTTTACAAGATCATTCCTATATCAGAGCAGTAGATAGGTTTCTAGTTAGTTTTGATCTGAGTATGGGAATGCCTACCTCAGCGATGATATGATCTCATATATATATCTTGCATTGAATGTTTTTACAGGTTCCGACCGGGCTCTCCACAAGATAATCCTCGAAATGATAAAGTACTTCACTCTTCCTATATGATAAATGAAATCCTCATCTACTACAGACTTTGCACTTTAGGGGGCAATCTGTTACACAAAAATATCGTCACCATGATTATTTGCAGTCAGTATGGGTCTATCATCACTTGTACTGTCCTCCTAAACAAGTCTAGAACCTCAGCTCTTCAAATCAAGCTTTGGAAGTGGGAGAAAGACATTAAAAATCAATGTAACTCTAGTTCCGCACTTTCTCTCATGGTCACCTGCGGTCCCGCACCTTCTGTGTACAAAAGCTACGTACCTACCCGCTCTGTTCCTAACGGTGCAGGTGCGGACCCCTGTGAAAGTCAAAAGGCGCAATTTTTATCTTAAAAAAATCACTTTGGGTTAATTCTAGAGTTTTCTAGAAGTAATTTTGACGTGGATTGTTCGCTCTGAGGTGGTTCATGCATCCCAAAAGAGAAGGAGCTAATCCCTTGACTAAAGGAGCTATCCCTTTGAAGGAGGGCTTTATCCCTTTCAAGGAGGACCTAGTAACTTCCCTCCATTGCACTATAAATACAGGCATTGGGGTGAGGACTAGAGAGGTTAGAAGCTGAACATTTTGAGGGTAAATGCTGGTGAAATTGAGACTCTTTGGTTGAGCTTGAGAGGAGAGATCACATACCTCTTGGTTCCATTGGAGAGTGAGTGAAACTTTTCAAAGTAGAGGAGACATCTTGTTGGACCCTGGGAGGAGCTTGTACAGCGTCAAGGCAAAGGTTGTAAGGTTCTTCTTCTTTTGAATTAATACAATCAAACTCATTTTTCTCAACAAGTATCTTATGTTATTTGTTTCATGGACTCCTTGACTTTCATGTTAAATATGTTTTATGCAATTGGTTTTTCAGGTGCTATTTAATGTGTTTGCCTTGTTTGTGTTTGCAGATTCGCGAAAAGGAGCTCATTTGGATCAAAGGAGCGAGGGCATCCACAAGCTTGAATTGGACCAAAGGTAGGCCCTAAAAACCTTTGTTTGCTATTGTTAATTGAAGCATATTTAGAGAAGGATAGTGTCTGGTTGGTTTGCTTGTCGTTAGGTCTTCTTTAGATTCTAGGAAGGTCTATCTTGTCCGCAAGATCGACCCATTCTGCGCGACACATGTGCAATGTCTGGTCTAGTACAGACCATCGCATACATCAGGCTATCGATTGCACTTGCATATGGAACAAAGGACATGTTCTCTTCCTCTTCTTGTGTCTTGGGACACTGTTCAACAGATAACTTTACACCTACAGGAATAGGAACCTTCACTGGTTTACTATCCTGCATATTAAACCTCTGCAATATTGTCTCGACATACTTCCACTGGTTTAACCAGAGATTTCTCTTTGCCCGATCTCTTTTAATTTCCATGCCCAAAATATAGTTTGCAACACCAAGATCTTTCATGTCGAATTTGGAGGACAATTGGGTCTTCAAATCCTAGATAATTTCTTTGTCATTTCCAACCAGCAACATGTCATCCACATACAAGACCAGATAAATAACACAGTCACCAATTAATTTAAAATACACACAATGATCTGCTTTGCTTCTGGTGAAGCCAAGTCCCCATATAAATGTATCAAATTTTTTATACCACATCCTTCGTGATTGTTTTAGCCCATACAGAGACTTCTTTAACTTGCGTACCAGTTCTTTCTTACCCTTCACTACAAAGCCTTCAGGTTGCTTCATGTAGATCTCTTCTTCCAGATCCCCGTGAAGAAATTTTGTCATCACATCCATCTGTTCTACCTCAAAATCAAAAGCAAAAACAATAGATAAATGTAATCTAATAGAAGTTATCTTAGCAACAAGAGAAAAAATATCACCAAAATCAATTCCTGACACCTAGGAATAACCTTTTGCTACCAACCAAGCTTTGTATTTCTCCACCCTTCCTTCTACATTTATCTTCTTCTTGAACACCCATTTGCTGCCAATGGGTTTCCTTCCAGCCTACAACTCTACCAGATCCCAAGCCTCATTTTTGTGCAAAGATGCCATTTCATCAACCATGGCCTCTTTCCAGAGTTTTCCATCCTCTAAATCCACTGTTTCCTTCATAGTTTTGGGATCGTCATCAGTAATAGATAAAGAAAAATTTGAACAGAAAGCAGATGGACTATACCTTTTTGGCTGCCTTATTTCTCGAACTGATCTTCTCACAACCAGAGTTTGTGGCTCTTCGTCTTCTATTTCCTCTTCTGTTGTAGAGTTTGATTCTTCCTCCTTTAGCTCAAACTCTATCTTCTCAGGTTCCTTTGATGGGACTTCATGTTTAATAACATATTTCACCTCTTTGAACACCACATATCAGTTGTACACAACCTTCCTTGTTATTGGGTTCCAAGCTTATAACCCTTTAAACCATCCTTATACCCAATAAAGATGCACTTTTCAGATTTACTATCCAACTGTGTTCCTTTCTCCTTTGGAACATGTACATATGTATCACATCTAAATATCCTCAGATATGAAAGAGAAGGTTTCTTACGAGTCCATACCTCTTGTGGAGTCTTATCCTCTAACATTGATGAAGGTGATCTGTTGACAAGGTAACATGTTGTCTCCACTACCTCTACCCAGAATTCCTGTCCTAACCCGGCACCACTAAGCATGCTTCTTGCCCTTTCCATCAACATCTTGTTCATTCCTTCTATAACTCCATTTTTCTCAGGTGTGTATGGAGTAGTCTTCTGTCGTGATATACCACACTTCTTATAGAATTCTTCAAATTCCTTACTGCAAAACTCTCCATTGTTATCTGTCCTCAACACCTTTATCTTTTTCTCTTTCTGGTTTTCCACAAGAGACTTAAATTCTTTAAACCTGTCAAAGACTTCAGATTTATTCTTGAGGAAATATATCCATGTATTCCTTGAGAAGTCATCTATAAATGATACATAGTACATAGACTTACCCAGTGATGGAACCTTCACAGGTCCAAACACATCATTGTGCACAAGCTCTAATATATGTTTCGCCCTCTTACCACCAAAGGGGAAACTCACCCGATTCCACTTCCCATATACACAATTTTCACATAAATCAAAATACAGAGAGCTATTAGTCATACCTTCTACCATACCTTTACCATGAAGTATTCGAAGGCCCTTCTCTCCAATATGTCCAAGCCTTTGATGCCATAGCATGGTCTTTTCTCCAAAGACCACTAGATTTTCTACTCCACTTTCAAGAACCACAGAACTGTTGCACCCATCAATAACAGTGATACCTTTCATATTGTACAGAGTTCCAATCCGAACTCCCGCATCAATACCAGTGCTCCTCGAACCTTCTTGCAGGTATCTTTCTCGAACACTATTTTTACACCTGCATCATCCAGCTTGCTTACAGAAATCAGATTTCTGGCCAAAGCAGGAATATGCAAAACACCCATAAGTGTTCTAACCCTTCCACCTTGCAACTTCAACTTTACTTTTCCGTGACCAACGATTATATCCTTCCTATCATCCCCTAAGAAGACATCACCGCCATCATATTTCTCATACTCGCAGAACCACTCTCTATGGGGAGTGAAGTGAAAGGATGCACCTAAGTCAATCAACCATGCCTCATGATCCACATGTGTACTTGAAGAAGCCAAGTATACATCCCCACCTTCATCTGAGGTGGTTTTCGCTTCTGCAGAAGGAGCATCATCAAATCCCTTTCCTTTGTCAAGAGATTTAGATTTACAGTCCCTTTTGTAGTGCCCTTCCTTTCTGCATTTCTAGCACACCACCTTTACAGGTTTTCCTGGAGATTTAGACCTCCCTCTAGATTTATATCTCCCACTCAATGAATTATTTTTGTTTCTACTCTGGAACCGTCCCTGTACAGACAAGGCATCACCATTATGTCTCTCCATATTTTTCCGTCTCGTCTCCTCTGTCAGCAAGGATGAGACTATTTCATCAAACTGCAAGGTAGTTGCATTTCTACCTATTGAAATAAGCAGACTATCCCACAAATCTAGTAGAGAACACAACAAAATAATGCACTTATCTTCATCTGAAATTTTAATATCAACAGACAATAACTGACTTACCACAATATTAAATTTATTTAGATGCTCTATCACCAAGTCTCCATATTTCATCCTCAGGTTATACAATTTTTTCTGTAGGAACAGTTTATTCACCAGAGACTTAGATTGGTACAAAGTCCCTAACTTGTCCCACAAAGCCTTCGTCGTAGCTTCCCTTGATACATTCAACAATACTAAATCTAAGACACACAATCGTATTGTGCTCTTTGCCTTCCGATCCAACTTCTTCCATTCTTCATCGGACACTCCCGTTGGTTTAGTACCCGAATCTACCGTGATCCACTAATATTTATCCACAAACAGATCCTCCATCTTGAGTTTCCACAACTCAAAACTCTGACCATTAAATTTCTCGATATTTATCTTTCCACTGCTTGCCATCTTCATTCACCACCATAATCGATCCCGCAGGTTTGCCACTGAACAGGGTCTACCACAGGCCCGAGCGAAATCACTCATCAACAAAGGCATCCCCTTGAAGCCAAAACATCTCTGATACCAAATGTAGGTTTTAACCCCGTACATAAATTACCTGCATACAAATTCTAAAACACAAAAAATAAACAATGTGAAATCATAACACATAAAACAAATATACACAGATATTTTCCCCTATATCCCAAAACTGGGGCTACCAGCTTGATTTTGCATTATGTTTCTTTCAATTTTACAATAGATATATATACATGCCGAAGCAGCATCCAATACCATGGACCGAAAACCATCGCGCCCAAAATCATTTGCGAAAACCATGCACAAAACCATAGGTAGGTTCGCCCCACCTAGTATAGGGTCCAAAAAACAATTCCCTAGGGCGTTGCCCCGAACCTCGTAGCGGGGGGCTACCCGCCCCCCTCAAACCCCCTATGACCCCCCCGCTGCGCAATCGGCGCAACGAAGGGGGGGCTCCGCCCCGCCTCTAATCCCTGAGTTAACTAGGTGGGCTAGTCATGGAAAGAATATAACACAACCCAAAATTATGTTCCATCACTCTATCACCTCTAAACTTACCTATGGATTCATCTCGTCACCATATACTTGTTTTGTTACAAGTGAGTTTCCATCAAGGACAACACATGCATCATAATGCCAACAAGATCATCCAATACAACATCATGATATTCTTCCAACATTTCTTGAATTTCTATAGGAAAATCATAAACAGTGCTAGTAGTAAGAATTACTTTGGGCTTACAAACAATAGCAAATTTTACCTCTTATGGTTCCAACTGCTATAAAAATTTGTTTCCACTCATCAATAGTACCCTTGAATCACCTTCTCCCAGAAGTTCCTTCCTCCTGTAATGGCAACAAGGTATTAATGATGTCATCCTTCTAGAATTTATAAATATTCCTCTTACCATGATGTACTACTCCTGTCAAACGACCATGGTCTCCCAATAAAAATATGACACACATCCATGGGTGCCACATCACATATGATCTTGTCTTTGTAACTACCAATCTATAGTTGAACCTTACATTGTTCATTGACCAAAATCTGATGTCCCTTCTACGACCAAGACACCTTATAGGGTGTTGGGTGCTTTTGCTTCTTCAATTTTAACTTCTCTACAACTTTTGTAGACACTAAATTATCTGTGCTACCACTATCAATCAATTCTTTGCAGCACTTACCTTGGATTTTGCAAGAAATCCTGAACAAATCTCTCCTTTGAGTTGGCTCCACGACTTCCTTGTCTTGTTTGATGAATACCTCCTTCGTCATTAGAGCTTCACCTGTCTCTGGCACATTTTCTGCTTCCTTCACCTCTTCCTCTGCTTCTTCTACTGGAGCTGCAACAACATTCCTTTGGCCAGGTTCTCTATTCTCTGGACATTCATATGCCATATGTCTGAGCTTTCCACACCTGTAGCATCGAACCTCTCTCCTACCTCTTCCTCTTCCTCTGGAAGAAGATCTTCGGCCTATGGAATCACCTTCATGTTGTCACTATGGGCTGGAACTACTAGCCCCATCATTAGATGCAATATATCTCCCTTTAATTTTTGTTGTCCTCTACCTCTAGCAACACCTTTACCTCTGCCAACTTGTTTTCTTGCAAGCTTCTCCTTTTCTTTCAATGCCATCTGGTAAGCCTCTTCTATTGTCCTTGGAGACAGTACACTTATTTCATCTTGAATATCTACTCTAAGTCCATTAACATATATTGCAGTCTTCTTTGCAATCTCTTCCACATTTCTAGCTCTAATGTTTACTTTGTATAAATCCTTTGTATATTCTCTGATTGTCATACCTCTATGTTTAAGGTTCTGCATGCTTCTGAACAAGGTCTGCTAGTAATATTTTGGCAAAAACTTTCCTCTGAGCTTTGCTACCATCTTGTCCTAGCTTTTAATCTTCTAATTCTTCTTCCTTCTTCTCTCTATCTGCACACCATCCCATCAAAGAGCTACATGTCCTCTTAGTCTTTTCATTGCAAACTTCACCTTTTTTTCCTCCATTTCTTCATACTCAAATAATTTTTCCATCTATGTAATCCAATCAATCAACTCCTCTAGATTCATGCTTCCTGTGTAGGAGGATTGATCAGGTGCTTAGTATTTAGCTCAAAAATAAAAGTTCTTAGAATGTCTTGAAACCTAAAAAACTGTGTCTATCTCGGCAAAACGATCCTAACGCAACTTGTTTCACTGAAAACCGAGTTCGTATGACGAAGTTATTGAGTTTTTTTCGCTTTGCCAAACAAGAGAACTTAAAAAAAAATGCACAGTCACTACACAGTCATCAATCCGTACTGCTGACGTGGCAGGTAACTGTGAAAACTCAACGTTGGTCAATTCTCAATCACGGTTCACCAAGTTTCATGTTCTGGTTGGTTTCCAGGTTAGTGACGTGGCAGGTTTTTAGTGGTTGAAGGTGATCCAATGAGGAGGGGACAAGTGGCAATCCCGGAGGCCGCCATGTGTCCCTCCCGAAAGGACCAGGCTTTGCGCGCATCAAATTTTTTTATGGAGGCACCGGGGTTCAACCCCACGACCTCCTCTACACAAACCACAAGACTTACTGCTATACCATTCATTAGTTCATAACCTATTAACTCTCCACACATATATAAAGTGTAACCGCTAGCAGTTTGGGGGTTAGGAGGGCTATCCCTCCCATGTGAACACCACCCAAAATGTAATGTTTGCGGTCAGTAGAAACCGATGGTTAGCGCTAATGGAAACCACGACAGTTAATCCTACATGTGTTTGCTTCCTCCAATCCGTTGGGGTAATGGTTAACAAAACCGCGCTTAGTGCGCTAATCCTCCATTAACCTCCAGTTAATCGCGCTTACAATAATTAATCCACCAGATAACTATAGTTTAACTTGGCAGCATGTTTGGCGGATCCGATAAATTCACAGGTTCCACCAATTTTAGCGGAGCTAACTGGAGTTCCTCTAGTTTTGGAGGAGGTTTTCTAGGGAAAAACAGTTTGGGTCATAACTGGAGCATTTTTCAACCAAATTGAGCTCAAGAAAAGGTGTTCCTAGCTAATTTTGACATTCTGAACACATTGGAATAGGTATCAGGAGTAGTAGAGCTTTGTAAACAACATTTTTTCCATATTGAGCTAATACAGAGGCCCAAGCCATGGAAGTTGGACCAAGGAGATGTAGCCCAGGAGGGGTGAACTCCTTCATCAAAACACTGTGTTAAGTGTTCAATTGATGGTTTGCTATACTTTTTATTGTTGTTGTTCAACACTTGTCTTTTATGCTATTTTGCTCATGAATGTCACATTAAACTTGGTCAAATTTACCTGTTTACATTTACAAAAAACCTAATGAAACCTATGCATAGGAAGAAATGAACAAGCATTTGATTATAAATCTGTAATTGAAATTAGCACAACAAAACTAACATTCAATAACAGATCAAGTTGGTATCAGAGCAAAGGTTTATTTACTTGACTGCTTGATTTTTGTGCAAGTAGTGTTTTAATGGTTGCAAAATTGTGATGCTTACAAGGTTAAAGTTGCAGAGAGGAGAAGGGAAACTGTTGGTTGCAACTCCTGAGGTAATGCCTGGATTTGAAACACCTCAAGTTTTTCCTTCAATTGAGATTGAAGAGGTACAAGCAGTACCAAAAACTAAGCCTGAATCCACAACCATCATGTCAGGAGCAAGAGATACTGAAGGTCTTTTAGGAGAAGAAGCATTCAAGAAATCTGTCTATGACTTGACTAACATGGTTAGAGTCCTCTATGAAGAGAGGAACACTAGAATGGTTGGAGAGAGTTCTAAGCCTCCACATGGAGAAGGAAGCTCAAGAGATAAAAAAGATGATAAGAAGGATTCAAAGGGTAATGGAGGAAATCCTCCTCCATCTCCACCATCTTCATCTTCCTCATCATCCTCATCATCCTCATCATCCTCAACATCTCAAACAACAACATCTTCCACTTCCACCACCAAAATTGTTCATACTCATTCCCAAACCCTAAAACGAAAAATTCCCTTACTCAAATTGCACATTCAGTTTGAACTTCCCATGTACAATGGAGAGGTGAATGCAGAAAAGTTAGACAATTGGATTTGAAAATTGGAGGTATACTGCAGAATTCAGAACCTTCATGAATATGACATAAAGATCCAGTTGACTTGATTGAGGCTAGAAGGAGCATCATTAGTCTGGTGGGAAGCAAAGACTCAAGAGGAAATGTGAATTCATGATAAGATATCCATTTCTTGGGTTGAATTTGTTTCTGCAATTAAAAGATAGTTTTATCCTTTAGCCTATATGCAAAAATCCATTATGAGTTGGCAGAATTTTAGGTAGCTCAAACACCAAACAGTCCAAGAATATACCTAGGAGTTTAGAAAGAGGGACTTGTTGTTAGGAGTAAATTTTAATTCCCAAGATACACTATTGAAATATATTGGGGGTTTACATTCCTATTTCAAAAATACTATCCTTATGTTCAATCTAAGCAATTTGGATGAGGTATGTGTGCAAGCCACGCACCTTGAAGCAAGGGGAAAGAACATTCAGGAAGAGGGTAGTACGAAGAAGCCATTCAAGGGTAAGGAGAAATAGAAGGGAGGAAAAAGGAAAGAGAAGAAGAATGCAAGTGTGAAGAAAGAAAGGGAGAAAACCATATGCCAACAGTGTTCCAAAATTGGGCATGATGAATTCCATTGTTGGAAATTACATCCTGAACTTAGGCCTAAGAAACGAAAAAATAAGGGAAAACAAAAGACAACCGCTACCACACAACGTGACCTTGGATCAGATTCTGGTGATGAGACCAAGTTTGCAGCCATGGTCAAGAAAGGAAGAATCAAGAATAGAGTTGTTTCATGTAAGGGTAATTTCAAATCATACAAAGATTGATGCATTATTCGATAGTGGGTCACAATAAAACTTAATTTAAGAAGGCTTGGTCAAAAATGTTAACCTTGAAATTGTACCTCATCATAATCCATATCCATTGGGTTGGATAGTCAATAATTCAAATTTACAGGTTACAAGGAAGTGTTTATTCAAGTTTGCCATTACTGAAAAGTTCATTGATGAAGTTGAGTTAGATGTAGTTCCACTTGACATATCAGGAATTATTTTGGGTAGTCCTTATTTGTATGATAAGAAAGCAGTGTTTTATCGCCATGAGAACAAATACTTATTGCTCAATAATGGGGTGGAATACATTGTGAGTGCCCATCGAAAAAAGTTGAACATTTCTTTGGTTAATGTAGGGCAGATGAAGAGACTAGTAAATGCAAGTAAAAATTTTGTGCTTCTCATGATCAAGAAAAAGAATGATATTGATTATGAATCTTTTGAAGGTTGTGATGAAAAATTGAAATCTGATTTGTTTGATGTATTAAGAAAGCATGGTGAGATGTTTTAGGAACCAAAGGGGTTACCTCCCAAGAGGGGAATTCAGCATGAGATACAACTGCAACAAGATGTTCCACTTCCAAACATTGGCATGTATTGCATGTCAATTATGGAGAGCATGGAAATCAATAAGCAAATTCAAGAATTGTTGAACAAAGGTATTATACGCCCGTCTACTTCGCCATGTGGTTCGCCCATTGTTTTGGTGCCAAATAAGGATGGGACTTGGCGCATGTGTGTGGATTTCCATGCACTGAATGAAATCATAGTAAATAATCGTTATCCACTTCCAAGAATTGATGATTTGCTTGATCAGTTGAGGTATGTAAATTATTTCACTAAGTTAGACTTACGAAGTGGTTATCATCAAGTTAGAATAGTTGAAGAGGACATTTGGAAAACCACATTTAAAACTAAACAAGGATTGTTTGAGTGGCTTGTTATGCCTTTCAGTCTTACAAATGCTCCAACTACTTTCATGAGAGTTATAAATGATGTTTTGAGACCATTTTTAGATGACTTTGTCATTGTGTACTTAGATGATATTCTCATATTCAGCAAATCCATAGATGAACATGTCATGCATGTAAGCAAAGTACTTGATGTCTTGAGAAAATAATAGTTGCTTTTAAAGATGTCAAAGTGTGAATCTAGCAAGACTTCTTTAGTGTATTTGGGACACATTGTTGGAGGAGGTGAGTTGAAGATAGACCCCTTTAAGGTTGAGGTCATTCTGAATTGGCCCAAGTCCAATAAAGTTATAGAGGTAAAAAAAAAATTGGGGGCAACACAATATTGAAGGAAATTTATTGCTAATTTTTCTTCCATTGTAGCACCATTACATGCATTGACTAGTGTCAAGAAAGTCTTCCATTGGGGAGATGTACAACAGAAAGCATTTGATGCTTTGAAGAAAAATATCAGTTCAACACCGGTATTGGCTCTTCCGGATCTTAGACAGCTATTTGAGATTCAAATGGATGCTAGTGATTACGCCATGGGAGCAGTTCTTATGCAGCATGGTAAGTCCATTTCATTTCATTCTAAAATTTTTAATGGAGCTATGACTAACTATCCCACTTATGACAAAGAAGTTTACACATTGGTAGAAAGTGTCAAAAAATGGAAACACTACTTGATGGGAAAGGAGACCATTATCCATAGCGACCATCAACCATTGCAGTATTTACAGTCACAATCAAAGTTGCAGCAGTCACGACACTTCAGATGGATGGGTTTTCTACAATAGTTTCATTTGGTTATCAAGTAAAAAAAGGGAATCTACAATAAGTAATTTGATATGCTTTCAAGGCATATTGTAAATTCATCTATTATACTCAAGCATAATTCTGTTTTGCATGAAAGTTACATTGAGCAATATGCATATGATAATGACTTTCGAGATGTGTATGCAAGCTTGAGTCAAGGAAACCAAATTGAAGAGTTGGATTACCATGTATGTAATAGCTTTTTGTATCACTTGGGCAAGTTTTGTATTCCACAAGGAGAAAGAAACAATACCATAAGGGAGGCACACACTTCATTGATTGTTGGACACTTTGGTGTAGGCAAGACAATAGCGAATCTTCAAAGGTATTGTTATTGGCCATGCATGTTTGATAATGTATCTCGTGTCATTAGAGGATGTTCTTTATGTGCAACTAGTAAACCTAGCAATAGGAAACTAGGATTGTACACTCCACTTCTGGTAACTTCACGTCCACGGGAGAGTATCTAAATGGATTTTGTAGGAGATCTTCCATTGTCAAGGAAAGATCATGATTACTTGTATGTAGTTGTAGAAAGGTTCAACAAAATGTGCATACTAACACCATGTAAAAAGAAAATTACAGTTGAACAAACAGCTCATATTTTCTTCCAAAACATTTGGGTTCATTTTGGTCTTCCTACTTCCATTTTAAGTGATCGAGATTCTCGATTTGTTGGGAATTTTGGTCAAATTTGTGGGACATGATGGACACAAAGTTGAAGAAGAGTACAACCTTTCATCTAAGAACAGATGGACAAACCAAAATGGTCAAAAAAATAGTCATTCATCTTCTTAGAGGATATTGTAGAAAACATCCCAAATTGTGGGATGAATAGTTTCATTACATACAACATGCATACAACAGGGCAAAGCATTCTTCCACAAACACATTGCCATTTGAGGCATGTTCTGGGTACTTGCAAAGATTTCCATTGTACTTCATCTTTGAGAAATATGTAACCATCAATGGTCACAGTGACATCGATAAGGCAAGGAAGTTCATAGAGGAAATTCAGTTGATACATCACACAGTGCAGGAACAACTAGAAAAGAGTCAAAGCAGCTACAAGGCAAGGCATGAAAAACACCATATTGATCACAAATTTCAAGTTGGAAACGAAGTTTGGTTCTATATTAGCAAAGAGAGACTTCAAGGGGAAGGTAAAGAGCTTGATCCAATCCGTTATGGTCCTTTTAAAATTCTGGAAAAGATTGGTAACAATGCATTTAAGCTTGATTTGCCTCCTTATATGCAAATATAATCTATTGTTAATGTTGAGAATTTGAGATTGTTTGAGCCTCCTTTGATTGATCATCAAGGAGAGCCTGTTCATCTGCCATAAATAGATGATTTCTCGCCATAATATATTGATGAACTTTAGCAGGATCTCATACTTTATAGAAGAACTAGAACTTCGAAGAAAGGGAATGTCGAATACCTTAGAGTGGGACTTAAGGGACAAAAGCATTCTAAATCCAAATGGTTGTAGATCAATAAGGCGAGGGAGTTGTACCCTCACCTTCTGAACAAATGATAGTATCTTTTGGGGTCCAAAAGGCTTCTAGTGGGGAGGAATGATCAAGTGCTAAGTATTTAGCTCAAAAATCAAAGTTCTTAGAATGGATCGAAACTTGAACGACCGCGTCCATCTCAGGAAAACGATCCTAACGAAACTCGTTTCATTGGAAATTGAGTTCGTATGAGGAATTTATTGAGTTCTGTTCGCTTTGCCAAACAGGGGAAACTATAATTAAAAAATGCACAGTCATTGCACAGTTAGCAATCCGTATTGCTGACGTGGCAGGTGACTGTGCAAAGTTAACATTGGTCAGTGCTCAATCACGGTTTTCCAAGTGTCATGTTTTGGTTGGTTTTCAGGTTAGGGACGCGACAGGTTTTTAGTGGTTGAAGGTGGTCCAATGAGGAGGGGACAAGTGGCAATCCTGAAGGTCGCTAGGTGCCCCTCCCCAAAGGACCTCGCTCGGCCTGCATCAAAATTTTTATGGAGGCGTCGGGGTTCGACCCTGTGACCTCCTCTACACAAACCACAAGACTTATCACTATACCATTCATTAGTTCTTAACCTATTAGCTCTCCGCGCATATATAAAGTGTAACCGCCAGCAATTTGGGGGTCAGGAGGGCCAACCCTCCCATGTGAACAACACCCAACATGTAATGGTTGCGGTCAGTAGAAATCGGCGGCCAACGCTAATGGAAACCAGAATGGTTAATGCGCCATGTGTCCGCTTCCTCCAATCCGTCAGGGTAACGGTTAACAAAACTACGCTTAGTGCGCTAATCCTCCATTAACCTCCACTTAATTGCACTTACCATAATTAATCCACTAGATAAAAACAATTTAACTTGGTGGAATTTTTGGCGGATCCGATAAATTTGGAGGTTCCACCAATTTTAGCATAGCTAACAGGAGTTCCTCCAATTTTGGAGGAGGTTTTCTAGGGAAAAACAGTTTGGGTCATATCTGGAGCATTTTTTTACCAAATTGAGCTTAGGAAAAGGTGTTCCTAGATAATTTCAACATTGTGAACACATTGGAACAAGTATCAGGAGCAGTAGAGCTTTGTAAACAACTTTGTTTCCATATTGAGCTAATATAGAGGCCTAAGCCATGGAAGTTGGACCAAGGAGATGTAGCCTAGGAGGGGTGAACTCCTACATCAAAACATTGTCTTAAGTGTTCAATTGATGGTTTGTTGTACTTTTTATTGTTGTTGTTCAACACTTGTATTTTATGCTATTTTTCTCATGAATGTCACATTAAACTTGATCAAATTTACCTGTTTACATTCACAAACAACCTAAGGAAACCTATGCACAGGAAGCAATGAACAAGCATTTGATTATAAATCTGTAATTGAAATTAGCACAACAAAACTAACATTCAATAATAGATCAAGGATATATCTGGTTTTCGCTTCATTACAAAACTCAACACTTCTCTCAAGACATTAGCTTCTACTGGTTCTTCAACTACTACTTCTTCTTCTTCAATTTCTTCTTCCTCAAGGCTTCCATCTTTAGCTTCAGGATCTCTATGTCGACCAGTCTCCATCACTACCATTATTTCTTCCAATTAGTGCATTAGTATCAGCACTGCTTTGTTGGTAACAGGTCTTTGTATATTTTCTTCTCTTTCACCTCTATTAGCACCTCTTGCGCCTTGTCCAACGCCAATTTCAACTCTAGGTGACATGATTTATCCTTTGTTTTGGAACATACACAAGGTCTGCTTTGATACCACCTTATGAAAATCTACCCTCAGATTTTCTAAATTCATCCCCTTAGAAATTGGTTCCCTTAAACAATAGGTGCTTAGGAAAAACCACCGATTTCAAGGAATATTTTATAGCCCCAGAGTCAAAACCCTTCACTACATAGCCCTCAGAGCCAAGTGCTATGACCTAGAACTCATACACTACACGTGTATGATTCGAGAGTAGAATCTCATATAACAAAAAATGAAAAGCTCTCTTAAAATAATTGTCAATGTGTTCTAGCAGTTAGAGTCGGTGCATAGCCTAAGCACCCCCAATTTTAATTGTAAGGTTAGGCAGTCGCCAAGTGGGCTCTACCCAATCCACTCCTACCCGACGCAAAGCCTTTGTGGGACATACGATCTCCTTTGAGTAATCCTTACCTCTAGCCTACTACTCGTTATAACATATAACTATAACACACAATTGGGGTCTCTCCCCCTCAACTATTCCTTCTAGGCAATCCCACTTATATGTTTGCCAAAGTTGAGTTGGACCAATGCTTTACTCTTCCCAATCGCTTAGATTTGGGCTCAAACACATCTTCCAAGTTATCCCTTCCATGATGATGTGGCCCAGTGCGTCCTTCCCAGTGGCGTAGACTTGGGCTTCTAAGGGTACCTCCAAGTTCGATAGCTCCAGCTCGCCGATTAGTTTTATGTCAAGGGATTATGTTTGAAGATAATCCCAACCTCGATAAGAGAAAAACTTTTCCAAAGGGTTGAATTTGGCTAAGAGTTGGTCTTTCTTTGTTGATCCCGACTATGGCTCGATTCGACTTCTACGCTCTTTAGATCACTCTTTTGGCTTGATAGTCTTTCTAAAGTATTCCTTTGTCTTTCTGAGTCTTTTGCAATTCCTCTGATTCTGTGGAAGGGGATTAACTGTCCTAACTATTTAATAAAAACACAAACAATATAGACCGTGCAATTTGTACAAGGGAAAGGAAACAAATAACTAGAGAAGTACTCATTGCAATGCACATGCTTCATATGCAGAATTTCACTCTCCAAAACCACACCCACACACCCTCTTTTTTTCATTAATAAAAAACATATAAAATTACATGTGTTCGATTCCTCTCCTTGAAAATAGGATCAGAGGAGACGATCGATTATCTACCTAAACTACAACCATTACACCGACTTGTTTAATTTAAAGAATTACATGGCAAACTAAAACAAATTCTGGCCTAACAATCCAATCTTTGAGGAACCAAAAATAGGATCAAAGGACCAATTTTAGGAAAATCTACCTAAACTACAACCATTACACCAACTTGTTTAATTTAGAGAATTACGTGGCAAACTAAAACAAATTCTGGCCTAACAATCCAATCTTTGAGGAACGAACTCCTCTAGTAAAAAAATTTACCTCTAGGTCAAGAAAATTCACCATGCCCCTCCATCAATATCATTCAAAGACAAAACACATTGATGTTAGATATCATTGGATTCCTAAGTGTTAAAATATACACTACAACAAATCTAGCTGATATGTTAAGGAAGAATTGGCCTAGGGATAAACTAGAACTTTGTAGAACCTTCGTTGGACTAATGTGAATGTGATAAAAAGCCATCTTAGGAAAGGGTTAGTAGGGAAAAGGGAAAACAATGTCAAATACATTCACTCAAGCTTCTATTTAGTTTTAAGTGGGAGATTGTTAGGCATGAGACCAAATCAAAGTCAAAGTTGTTAGCACCCATGGTATTCGCAACCCATGGTATTGGGCGCATGGTATTGTAATGAAATATTTTTTGTGCCAAGATGCGCTCATGGGGTAGATGTGCAAGTGTTAGATGTTAGATGTTGGAGGCTAGATATAAATTAAAATAATAATAACCATATTTAACTTTAATCAATAAGCACATAAAAATTAATACTTACAATATATCAAAATCTTAATTATGAATATGCACCCACATTTTACAATGGATATTTTTGGCTTCTAAATAGGCTTTGTTACAATACAATGGACCAATACCATAGCTTATCAACACCACATACACAAAAGCCATAACTCAGTTCAAAATAAAAATAAAAACTTATAAATATTTTATTTTAATTTAATTTTATGACATTTTAAAAATTAAAACTGAATACTTACAATAAACATACAATATAGCAGGATTCTTAACCATGGCTATGACTAACTTGTAAATAGGCTTTGTTACAATAACATAGCTTATCAATACCACTTGCCCAAAAACCATAATTCATTTCAAAATCAAAATATTTTATTTTAATTTTATTTAATAGCATTTTTTTAATTAAATATAAAAACAAAAAACTATGGCTAGATGTTGTAGTGGTGTAAATGTATGTAAACATTTATATGTAGGTTCAATTAAAAAATAATAAAAGGTTAAAAGCAATTGCCTAAAAAGGGGTTCTGAGCTCAATATATAGAAATGTTTGTAATGTGTTGTAAAAATTTTGACTTTGTCAAATTACATAATATTAAAATTAAAAATAAAATATAAAATTAATAATTATAATTATAATTAATAATAAAACCAGTATAGATTTATATTAATTTCAGATCTTGACATGCAAACTTCTTTTAGAGTGAAAGAAGATTTGATCCCCTAAACTGATTTATAGCAGTGTAAGACTTAAAAGCAGTCTCGCACACCTGGCCAAGCCAAATGAACCCTCCCCTTGACAAGACCAAGTGAACCCACCCCTCAACTTGAAGACATTACAATAAAAATTCCTCATACCTTTTAAAAATTTCTTCACATATAATTACATAGGCTCTAATACTTTGGCCACCAAACCCATGGGCCTCAGTTTACCTAAAAATATTTCTAAATCTGAATCCTAAACTGTGAATTGTACTTTGAAATTCTTACATTCCGTTCACAGGTTGTCAAATCAAAATCATACTGTACTTCGCAATGCTTACATTTTGTTGACAGAACAGGAACCCAAACAATGGTCAAACTCTGGGATTCGTGCATTTCTTCGATAATATAATACTGAACCCAAACTCCTTTCAGAATTTTGCAGTTCCTGCGCATTAACAGTACTGTTATTGCAGTTCCTGCATTGCATTAACAGTATTGTTTTTCGACGCAGTAGCTTGTGCACTAACGCAAGACAGTTATATTTTCTTCTTCCCATGTACCAGTAATATAATATTGACCCAGGTTAAAAAGGAACACTGAAATTAATGAAGCTGTAACCCAGTGGAGGAACCTTCAAACATGGCGCAGCTTTTTATTATAATATTCCACTTAAAAAGTGACCTGGCCCAATTTTTTTATTTGTCGGGGGTCATTGTCGACCTTTACAGAGAACAAAACTATTTCAGACACAATACATCGTAAAAAAATGGTTGGAATCTGGTAAAATAATTTAGAAAAATTTAGTTTTGGGAGTGTTTGAATCATATTTTTTAATGGTGAAAATAGATTTGGCACCATCCAAAAAAATTCTAGGTACCCAAAATTTGGCAGTTTAACAACTATACCCTAAATATACAAAAAAATCTGCTAGATTTTATCAAAATCTTACCAGTATTTCTATAGTTTTCCAAACAAACTTGAAAGCATGTGGCTGAGAATCAAACTTGAAAGCATGTGGCTGAGAATCTTTGCACTACAAAACACTAAATTATAAAAAATATATTTACCCATTATTAAATTATGATTTTTTAAAGTAAACTGTGAAATGCTTTAAGTACTGCAAAATTCAAAATTTAAAAACTGTAACTTGAATTTACAAAAATTTCTGCTATATTTTATCAAAATATTACCAATATTTTTAGAATTTTGCAATCAAATCTGAAAACCTGTAGCTGAGAATCTTTGCAGTGCTTTGCACTTTACATTATTAAAAATATATTTACTGGCTATTAAATTAGCACTTTTAAAAGTAAACGGTGAGATGCTTCAAGTACTGCAAAATTCAATCTAAAAGAACCATACGGAAAAACCATGCAAAATTCAATCTGCAATACAGTCACTGCACAGTATATAATATTTTTGCACCTATGGCTGTGAGATGCTTCAAGTACTGCAAAATTCATTCTGACAGATTGTCTGGGATTGCATTATCCAACATTGACAATTCAATCTTGCAGATTGCCTGGGATTGCATTGTCCAACATGCACAGGATACAAATTTTTTGAAGGAGGCGAGTCTGCAAATGCAGGGCCAGACAGCTAGCCTGGGACTGAAATGTCCAACATGCAATGGATGCAAATCAGAAGGTAAACACTTTTTGGAACAAGGTGGGGAGTTTTCCAGGCAGGACCAAAATGGTCTCAATATTAACTAAATAACCTTCTTTGCCTTGGAAAGAATATGGAAGATGAAGTGCTTTTCATTAAGGTTTTTTTAAGAATGCACAATCTTATCAAAAGATGGGCTGGAATTTAGGCTGAAACTTTAACTGGATACCTGCTTGGTCTTTGGTAGGATATGGAATATCAAGAGTATTTTATTAGGATGTTTTTTTAAAAATGTGCAATTTTGCAATATTTTTTTGTTAGTTTGGTGAGTATTTTAACTTTTTCATTATTTATCTCGCTGTTATTCATCTCGCTCGCTATGAAAAGGGTAGTTTAATATTTGAACCCAAAACTGGGACTGAAATATCCAACATGCAATGGATGCAAATCAAAAGGTAAACACTTTTTGGAACAAGGTGGGGAGTCTTCCGGGCAGGACCAAAAGGTCTCAATATTAACTAAATAACCTTCTTGGCCTTTGACAGAATATGGAAGATGAAGAGCTTTTCATTAAGGTTCTTTAAGAATGCACAACCTTATCAAAGATTTGCTGGAATTTAGGCTGAAACGTTATCTGGATATCTGCTTGGTCTTTTGCAGGATATGGAATATCAAGAATATTTTATTGGGATTTTTTGAAGAATGTACAATTTTGTAATATATATTTTTTTCGGATTTTCAGATTTTCCTGTTTACATGTCTATTATTCATCTTGTTACAGGAAGGATAGGTTAAGATTTGAACCCAAGGTTGAGACTGAAATGTCCAACATATGTATGGATGCAAATAAAAAAATAAACACTTTTTGGAACAAGGTGGGAAGTCTTCCGGGCAAGACCAAAATAGTTTCAATATTAACTAAATAACCTTCTTGGCCTTTCACAAAATATGGAAGATGAAGAACTTTTCATTAAGGTTCTTTAAGAATGCACAATCTTATCAATGATTTGTTGGAATTTAAGCTGAAACGTTAACTGGATACTGTTTGATTTTTGGCAGGATATGGAACATTAAGAGTATTTTATTAGGATTTTTTAAGATGTATAATTTTGCAATATTTTTTTTGTAAGTTTGGTGGGATTTTCTGATTTTTTTGTTTACATATTTATTATTCATCTCGCTACGGGGAGAGTAGTTCAAATGGCAGCGATAATGACTGTCAAAATAAAGTCTCACTTAACCCAAAGTCTTGAGTTCAAATCTTAAATTACCCTCTCGCGAGATGAATAATAAACATGTAATGTAAAACTTTAATAAAATTTTAATGAAAATTAAACTGAAACCTTAACTTGATATCTGCTTGGTCTTTGGCCGAACATGGTTGATAAGCGTTCTTTATTAAGTTTTTAATAAAAAAGCCGAATTTGATCGAAGATTTACTGAAACTTAACCTGAAACCTTTACTGAATGACAGTTGCGTGTGGTTTATGTGAAAGGGTGAACTTGTGAAAATGTAAGTCAACATTTTGGTGAAGGTGAAATAGATATTTTTTTAATATTGAGTTTCATTTTGTTTTATTTCATTTTTGTTTTTGTTTTTTTAAATAAAGGTTTAGGATCAAAATAGGTAACGGTTATCGTCAAATTATTGAATTGATTTAAGGTTAAAATCAAAATTTTCAAAGAATATTGTTATCAATTTATTTATCGGAGAATCTTATATTTTATAGTATTGCAGGGAATAAAGACACTTTATCAAAGATTTATGTTATTTGATTTGGTGCTTAAACATAATTTATATGTAAATTTGAATTGATGATTTTGTTTTTTTATAAATGGAAAATTTATTATAATTCAATTATCAAACCAACAATGAGGACAACCATATTTATCATAACTTAGTTGTCAAACCAACAATCACCTCGAATAACCCACTAGTGCACTGCGAATGCAGGGTCACTCGTCACCCTTATTCAAGGAAAACCACGTCACCTCCAATAATTGGTCACCCTTATTCAAGGAAAACCACATCACCTCCAATAACCCACTGGTGGAGTGCGAATTCAGGCTAACTAGTCACCCTTATTCAAGGACAACCATTTCACCTGGAATAAACGGCTAGTGGACCCTAAGGAACGTCACCTGGAATAAACAGCGGGTGGACCATAATTGGGCATGTTTTCACTCCTGCCAGATGCCTTGGCTGGTGGACCCTAAGGAACGTCACCTGGAATAAACAGCGGGTGGACCATAATTGGGCATGTTTTCACTCCTGCCAGATGCCTTTGGGTCTTGGGTCGCTGGTGGACCCTAAGGGTGGGCATGTTTTCACAACCACCTGGTGGACCGTAACTGGGCATGTTTTCACTCCTGCCAGATGCTAGTGGACCCTAAGGGACGTCACGTTGAATAACATCTAGTGGAGGGCATGTTTTCACTCCGGGTCTTGGGTAGCTGGTGGACCCTAAGCTATGTCACCTCAAATAAGAGCTGGTGGACGGTAACTGGGCATGTTGGACCGTAACTGGGCAGTAACTGGGCATGTTTTCACTCCTACCGGATGCCTCTAAGTCTTGGTGGTTAACTTGTTTCTTTGCCATCTTGAATCATTAACCTGTTTCCTTACATCTAAGGAAAATAAGCTCTTAACCAAACAAAAGCAGTTTTAAGACACACTCGAGACCCTAATTAATATTTTGATGGCTAATAAAAATGAATTAATATTTTTTTTAATTAATAATTAATTTTTATTTTTTTTAAATATATATTATGATCAATAGGAATTTTGATTATCGAACTTTGTTTTATAGTTTCAGAATAATTTGAAGTATAAAGATCAGTGGAATGTCTAAAAGAAAATGAATAGAAAGTAATTTATATTTTAAAAAATATATATTTATTAAAAATCATCCATTTATTTATTATTATAAAAATATATATATTAAAAAATAAATAATTTTTTTACATTTTAACTATTATAATTAAATTGTGCAATATTAACATAAAATATGTATTTCATAAATTCAAAAAAGGATATTGAACTTTTCTCGAAGTTTTCTAGTCTTTTACAAATTAGGGAAGGACCCATTTGAAATGGATGGTAAGAATGGACAAGAAGACAAACTTGTCTGACTATTGTCAAAATTACAGTGAGCTCGAGAGGCTTCTCTCCAAGCTTTTTGAGCATAGAAATAAAATCAAACTAAATAATCGTTTCTATAGGTCCGATAGACCAAAGTTTCTATAGGTCCGATAGACCAAAGTTTGGTTCAGTGGACGTCATCATCATTTAACATATGTAATTCCATAAATCTAAAATAATTTTTCTAATTTTAAAATAAAAATTACAAATTTATGTTCATATTACTTTGAATATATATATATATATATATTAAAATTAAAATACATTTGTATTAGCTCGTTTTATGATATTTTATAATCCACATACATATAAAATATATAATCAAAAAAAATATAAATACATATTGAGCGTTGAACTTTGAATTCTATATATATGAAGTTGTAATAAGGTTGACAAACTTGGAATGTGTTTTTAGTATTTTATTATATTTTTTTTGAAATAATAATGTTATTTAATTAAAAATAATAATTTTATTTATTTATTTAATTTTATATTTTTATAAATAAATTAAGTTTTAAGTAGTAGTTTTTAGTATTTTATTATATTTTTTTTGAAATAATAATGTTATTTAATTAAAAATAATAATTTTATTTATTTATTTAATTTTATATTTTTATAAATAAATTAAGTTTTAAGTAGTAGTTTATTTATTTTATGTTTAGAGGATATTTTATTATATTTTTCAATTTAATTTGTTTAAAATTAGGTATGGATTTTTTTGAATCACAAATTTGAGTTGTAAACTCTCCACAATCGAAGTGTTATATGGGTTTTTGAAGACGTTGAATCCATACATGTAATCAAAAACTTATTTTAAATCACAAAAATTAAGATTTGGTAAAAAAATTAGGAGATTCCAGCCAAAAACTCCAAAACGTAACATATTTAGACAACACCAAAAATAATTATTATAAAACAACCAAAACAATTTAAATTACTACATAGTGAGTTTCCTATCAAACAACCAAAACAACTTAAATTACCACATCATGAGTTTCAAGTATTGGTGTATTAATTTAAATTACTACATCATAAGTTTCAAGTATTTGTGCATTTACAACACAGTATGAGGGCAAAAGAATTCCTATAAAACAACCAAAACATTTTAAATTATTACATGGCAAGTTTCCTATAAAACAACCAAAACAATTTAAATTACTTTCAAGTATTTGCTATAGTCGGACGTGTCATTTCATCCATAGTTAATGTAGAGTGTTAGTAGACACTTATATGATTTTTTTTCCAAGGAAAAAATGAGTAACTTTCTATTAATAAAAATGAAAAGTTACATTGAGTAGATGCATAAAGCATTCAAGAGTTGTTCGGTGGGACGAGTGTGCATGTTACACACATAGTAGCTAAGCTACCAAAAAATAGAAATAAAATAACATTACAAAATGCCAGATAAACAAGACTTTTCTTTTTTTCCTTTTTTCTTTTAGACTTTTTGCCAGACCCAAGTGATGGAGTAGAAGTAACAATTGCCAGCTCATTATTTCTTGTAAGGTTTGGGACATCTTTGTCTGAGTCGGAGCTTTCACATACATGAGATCGCTTGGTTCCACTTGTGCCTTGATTGTTGTTATTCCCCTCTACTTGGATTTCAAGGATCGAAACAACCACTGAGTTGTTTGGATTCTCTGATTGTTTGTTCTGTTCTTCCTCCTTTTCTTCTCCCACCTCTTGAGAGCCTTGTTGTTTTTCTATCTCCTGATGTTGCTGGGTTTCATCCATTTCTTTATCCTCATCATCTGATGATGGAGATTCTGGGAATTGCCATCCTTTTTTCTTTTGCGTTCTCTTCTTTGTTCTTTTCTTTGCTTATTTGCATGTGTTTTGTAAATGCCCTGTTTGATGGCAAACCCTGCATCGAAAATTAGTGTTTTCAAAATCTAACCACTGTATCCACTTGAAATCTTTGTGTGTCAGGTTAATACAATCTGGGAAACCTTTACTTAAATCCATCTCCACACAAATACGAGCAAAGGTGAAGATCCCTTTGTCCATTCTTTCTCGATCTGTCTTTAGGAACCTTCCCAAAGAGTTTCCAATGCCTTCTAAGACCTGATGGTGCCAAAAATGAAGCAGAAGGTTATGTAGCCTTACCCATACCAACATTTTTGTAACCACCATTGAGTTTGCATAAAAACCAGGAAACCATGGGGTTATGAAGAGACCCACCCTTCCCCAGAACCATGGTCCATCATTTATGACAAAATTGTAATCTTTTTGGGTATCAAACTGAACCACAAAAAAAACCTTTTGTGCACAGATAAATATCACAATCTCTGGTCTAGTTGAGGTAGATCCACTCACTTAGCTCTTCAGATTTTGGCCAGAAACCATTAAATCGACAAATGGTGGCTTTTTCTTGTAGAGCGTTGAAGAGACCACTTATTTCTGGTAATTCGATGGATAGATCTGGAAATTTTTCCATCATTTCTACAATGTACGGACCTGGGATTGTCATATTTTGGATTTGTTTGTCCTGTGTGGCAGCTTTCCCTCTTAATGCATCTTTGAAAGAAGCCTATCCCTTGTCTGTCGATGATGATCTATTTGGTGTGCTTGCTCCTGGGGCATCGCCCTGTAATCTTAAATTCTGGATAATGGTAGAATTTCTTTGAATCCCATAGTCTTTCAAATGGATCTCTTCCTCCAACACTTTCCCCAAAAAGATCAAACTTTGTGATGAAATAGAAATAGTTGTGGAATTTTGGGCATTTTGCTTCAGATCTAGCACAAGATCAATTCCCCGTACTTATATCATTATCGATTTCCCAAAAATGGTTTTGATAAAACCCTGATATAAGTCCTCCGGATCTAAGATCAACTCTTTGTCCTCTGCACTTGATGGTTGAGGCCATAACCCCAGGTTGCATAAAAGGTTGTGCTTGATGTTTGAGGCCATAACCCTAGGTTGCATAAAGCGTTGCGCTCGATGGTTGAGGCCATAACCCTAGGTTGCATAAAACACTGCTCTTCTTGGCCTTTACTCGTTCCATCAGATTGTTCCCATCACTGCTGAATGTGGATTTTTGCTTTGCGTGCATCCCCTGTCCATTGCTTATACGTGGAATCGTCATTGCAGAGTCGTAGAAGGTCCTAGAAGGGGGAAAGGTGTTGTCTACATCCCATCTATACTCCCATGAGCAGATCTAGGTGATATGGTTTGAGCCGATGATGAACGCAATCTTTATATCCTCTCTTGCTGGCGCCAAAATAGAAGAGCCCACATCACAAAACCAGTCGAAACACAACCCTTAATAGAGGGTCTTTACTTCTTATATAATAGAATAATAATAAAATAATATTTACTTCATACAAATTAATTTCAGCCTAAGCAAAAATGAAAAATAAATAAAATATATATATTAATACAAAAATTACAATTTCTCCTTTTGACTAACTAAGTTGGTTGTACTTGATTTTCAAGTGTAAGAACGAATAAAACATATCAAATGAGCGTTGTACTTAAACCATCAGCACAAAACTATTTATCGACCACCAAAACTATTTATCGACCACTAAGCATATAGGCCAAAGGACCGTAAATTAGCTACTATTGCCCATTGTCATTGGTTTTGATTATGAAGGGCAATGGTCAAATCTATCATGATGTAACATAACCATATATTTGAGGGCAGAATGTCCGTAAGTGATCATGACAAGCGTACCTTTTATCTACAGTCTGGACTCCGATATGTTTGTGAATAGCTCCAAAGCCATGCAACATGCTATGTACTTTTTTCTACACTGAAAGTAAAAACAAATGTGGTTTTCTACAATTTCCACACCTATTTCATGGACGCATAAGGATGATGCCTTTGGCAAAGTTGAGTAAGTGAAAGTATCAATTCATTCACAGTGTTATAGGCCTCTAGATGTTTATAGGTATAGGCCTCTAGATGTTTATAGGTATAGCATAGCTCCATTAAATTTGTTTTCATTTTCTTCTTTATTTATGTGTTTTTTTGCCCCAGGTTGTAATTGGCATTTTACTTATTTATTTTTTGATTAAAAAAACATTGGTTTATATAATGTATCAGTACATATTTCTGCAAGATTAAAAATTTCTATAAGACTTTATCTATCAAAATTCTATTAACCATATATTAGTATTATAGTTAGTCATGTTCCAGCGATGCCTCAAAGTACATGTCTTATGTAATCATAACCAAAATATATCAAAACAGACTAACAGTCAAAATATAATTTATAAGAGTCTAGGACAGAGTTATGATCCCTCCTCTCTAATATGATTATCTTCCAGATATGAATAGAAAATGGACGTGAAATCTCTGAAAGGGATGTTGTTTTGTATCATGATGAAGCGCCAAACCTGCACAGTAATTGGGCAATCCAAGAGCATGTGTATGTTTGTCTCCAGTGCATTTTTGCAGAGTGAGCATCTACCAAGCCCCTCTATAACTTTTTTCCTTAGATTCTTCCACATTAAAGTCTTGTCGTTCAAAACCAACCAAGAATATAGTATAATATTATAGGAAACCTTTAATTTCAATTGGCATTTTAATTACTAGATCGAGAGTAGGCAAGTTAAAAAGAATATAAAGAGGGTATGAATATATGTTGGCCTAGAGGCTCATTCTATAATTTAGTATAAAGATGATGTGTAAGTTTGTCCTTACTCCTAAAAAATACTTCAAATGAAAAACATTATATGCTATAATGAAAATACAAATAGATAAATATATATATGAATAATTGGTTTTAATTAAATAACTTTATAAAACATTAATAATAGCATTCTTATTATGTTCACTTGGTTGACCAATATTTCACTTTTACTCTTTCAATAATAAATAAAATATTTAATTTAAGTTAAAACTTCTTTACTTCTCATAAAAATAAAATATTTATTTAAGTTAAAACTTCTTTACTTCTTATAAATATATATATATAAATATTGAAGTTCAACCCTTCTCCTCCTCCCAGAGTGGAACCAACGAAAATTATAAACCAGTCCTAAGCATCTTAATGCATCTGGCCCAAAGTTAAAACTAATTTTAATCTTAACGTTTTAAGTCTTTAAAATATAAAAGACTTTGTGGAGGACATAAGCATAAAATTGTACCGTAAAGTCCGAAATTAATTTCCAGCATAGAGTTTTTATGTTTAAATTTTAAAATAAAATGTACAATAATTTCCAGTATAAGTTTTTAAAAAAAATAAATCTTAAAATATTGGTAAAATCATAGATCTATAACTCGTTAAACTATATATAAAATAAAGAAATTATATATAGATATATATTAATTTTAAACCTATAAAATATAAAATATAAATGATCACAGTGATCCATTTTATAATTTATATATGTCAAAATTCATGAGTCTTTTTGGGAAGAATTATTTTTTGAAGTATAAAAATAGGTTATGAATTTGTTAATTTTTAGAATTATTTTTTTCGATTTAAATTGAAGTTGTTAAATTATAGAGTTAAAAAAATAAAATTATAATTATAATGGGTAAAGATTTAATTTCTAATTTATTATATTTTTAATTAAATTTTTAAAATTATAATTTTTTTTTATACTTTGACACTGTTTTTTTAATTTACAAGTTAATATTATTAAGGAATTTAGACTTCTGTGATCCATAATATTGTTAGATAATCTTCGGCATAATCACATAACCAATCTTTTGTCGACGCGTTTCGAACCAACCAGTGTGGTTCATCGTCACGACAACTTGTCCTGACGATGAACCACACTGGTTGGTTCGAAACGCGTCGACAAAAGATTGGTTATGTGATTATGCCGAAGATTATCTAACAAAGTTAATATTATGTTGAATATGGAAAGAATTACACATATATTTTATAGTGAATGTTATACGATTAAAATATATAGAGAATAGTAATCTAATTAGTTTTCAACTATTGCATTTGTTTAAGTATGATTAAATTAATTGATTGCATTGATTTAAGTGAATGTTGTTGGATTGCATTGATTTCACTATATTAATATAGAGAGAGGGGAAAGAAGAAATATATAGAGAGAGAAAGGTGGAGAGAGAGAGGGAGTCACAAGGGAGAGATAAGGAGAGAATGAGAGAGAGAGGAGAGCGAGAAGGAAGAGAGAGAGCCTGGAGAGAAGGGGAAGAGAGAGAGAGAGGAAGAGGGAGAGGGAGAGGGAGAGAATGATAGATAGATATAGAGAGAGAGTTTGTGTATCTTTAGGGGGTGATATAGAGAGACAAAGAAGGATAAACGAAGGGATATATAGATATAGATGAAGGGGGGAGAGAGGGAAGTAGAGAGAGACAGGGAGGGGGATCGAGTGAGAGTTAGATAAATATGTAAAGAGAGAAAGAGAGAGTGTGTGTGTTTCGAGGTTGAGATAGAGAGACAAAAAAAAGGAGAGATGGAAGGAGATATAGATATAGATGGCGGGGGCAGAGAGGGAAGAAGAGAGAGATAGAGGGAGGGAGAGGCAAAGAGCGAGGGAAGAAGAGAGAATGAGAGAGGGAGGGAGATAGACAAAAAGATGGAGGAGGAAAAGAGAGAGAAGAATAAAGAGACTCAAAGATACAAATACATATATTATATAGTATCATATAATATTGCACATTATTTACCATAGAGAAAGTAAGGATTTTACAAAACTTGAAAGAAGTTGGATTTAAAAAATTATGAATGTTTTAGTTTTTTACTAAATAGATGCATTGATTTCAGTGTATATGTTGCAGATTCCTACTCCTATTTGATTGATTACACTAGAAGCATTCATTTCATTATGGTTATTTATTTCTAATGATGTTTGATTGTCTACGCTTGATGCATTGATTTAGTGTAGATGTTGATTCATTATCATATTTGATTACTTGAACTAGATACATTGATTTCAGTGTAGATGTTGATTTCTTTTTTGCACTAGATGCATTAATTTAGTGTACATATTGATTTCTGATTTGATGTAACTAGATGTATAATGTACATTAATTTCAAAGTAATTAGATTAATAATGTGCGTTGATTTTAGTGTAAGCACAAAAAAATTATTGATGACGTGCATTGATTTCTATGTTGCGTTAATTTAACCATAAATAAATTATTTGAATTTTCATCTTAAATAAAATGTTCACTTACATGAAATGTTTGCTTCTTGAAACTATAAACTATTTGTAATTGACTACATTCTTATTATTCTAATTTTCCATCATTCAACATTTTTAGTCACTTTGCATTCAAAAGAGGTAAAGGAAAACTACTATTGAAACTTACTTAGAGTTTAATACTCCATAAGTCACAATGATTGACTTTGGAGAAAAATACTATTAATATTAGAGAGCAAGAGAGACAAGGTATGATCTTTACTACAATAGCTCAAGTTAAATATTTGAGTGACCTATGCTTTCAACTGCCCTTTTGATATGATCAATATGAAGAGACGACAAAATTAATAGGTGTGACAATAAGAACTATAGAAGAAAATAGTTTGAGATTGATCACAATGAAGACTATTTGAAATTGACTACATTCTTATCATTTACATTTTATATCATTCAAGGCTATTACATTATCACTTTTCATTCAAAAATTGTATTTCATCATTTTTCATCATTCAATTTATTAACAATCTCTATCATCTCAACAAACTGAGGTAATGAGAAAATTTAAAATTAAAATGACCAAATTAATGTTAGACATATTTAGCATATACAAAATGATCAGAATAATTATATGTTCAACAATTTTTGGGTGATTGCACATGACTGAAACCAACCTAGATCCATATTAACTTCAGATCTATCAAGCACTGAGAGGGATAAAATCTCTTGAGGTGCAAATCTTCCCTCAAGTTTTGCACTAAAAAAAAGGTTTTCACCTCCAGAGATTTGATCCCTCTCGGTGCGTGATAGATCCAAAGTTAAGATGAATCTAGGCTAGTATATATGTGTAGGCGAAGATCATTATTAAAATCATATAAAGTGTCATAAAAGTTTTCAAAAATGTATAAAAAAAGAAATCCATTTTATAATGCAAAACCATACCATACCAAACTGATCAAAGGACAAGGCTTGGCAAAAGTGATGGCTGGATCAAACTTGCATGCTTTAGACATAAATCTCATTGCAACATTGTCAGAGGACAAAGATGGTGGCTCACTCATTCAGGCACCAGAAATATTTCTCAAATCACCTTGTTATTTTGATATAGTTTATGTTCTTCAACATCTTTTGCCACCTCCTGGAATGTCAAGAAGTAAAGGTAGATCACTTAAACTCAAGTCTACCAAATTCTACATTTTAAATAGTGCTCTCTATTGGAAAGATCCGAGAGGAGTTCTTCTTAATTGTTTGGTTGAAGATGAAGCTCAGCAGGTAATGAATGATATTCATAGAGGTGATTGTGGCGGTCATTTGTTTTGGAAAACAACAGTTAACAAAGTGTTGAGATGATGCAGGAGCATCTGGCTAACAGGGCAAAGACAGAAGCAAGGTTGACATGGTTTCTGAAAAGGACAAAGAACACAGTTCGCTGGATGGATAGTATATATGTCTTTATTTTGTTTTACTTTTTTTTATTATTAAAGTTTCCTAAGAATAATGTAATGACTTTTAATTAGGAGCAGTAGTAATTAGTTAGAATCGTTTGTTTCCAGACAATTATATTACTGTTGTAAAAGCATGAAAAGAAAGTGTGCTAGCCAGCTATGAAAAAGTTCCACATAAGACACAACTGATGTAAACAACAAAACAAACCAACAATAGTTACAAAACCATTTTGAAAACGGTGCTACTAAAGGAGAGAAACAGGCCCATTACAGGGTTCGATTGTGTATGAAAAGAAACAGAGAGAGTAATATAATTATTCTGTGCACACACAATCATACAGCGTCCTCAATGGTTGTATAACTTTGCTAATAATTTATTATATGAATACTGTCGAATGTACTGCTACAGGTTCTGGACCAAGAGAAGAAGATAAGCCAGTTGGACGACAAGTAACAGCACAAATCAATATAACCAGATAATTAAAAGACCTCATAACAGGTATGTGAAATTACAAACGTAAGTCTAATCTATTCCATCATTAAATTCATATGGTTATAATAATACAGTCGCCCAAATTCATCATACATTTACATACTGTCCAAAGTAGAAGACTGGACTCAATTCACAGTCGTGCGTAATCAACCCTAACAACAACAGAAGCTAATTCCCGTAGGACCCAAAACCATAGCCAACGTCGTGCCCAATGACCGAAGAGAGTTAAGTACAGACAGAGAGCAGCCTAAGGCCAACAAACAAAGTTCAGCCAATAAAATCGAAACACCCATACAAGCAAGCTACCAAACAACAGAGAAGCTACCTGTGTTTGCCCGAACAGCGGAGAGCTCAAACACCGAAACCCTCGAACGGTTTCACCTGCAAGAGAGCGACCAAGAGTGGTTAGGTCCCAAGTAACAGTACCAGCAAAGCGAAAAGGAACTGAAGAGAACGAGAAGTGAACCATAATGTCACAATACATGTCCGGCGAACCATAGGCACCATTCTACCACGAAGTGACCCTCCTACTCATGAAGGAGCCGAGACATCAGATACAATTAAAGGAGGATTGCAAATATCTGGAATAGAACATAGACTTACCGGATGAGTTGGCAGAGAACCCAACGGAGAACGCCGCTACCGGACTGCCGAAGTCTGTGGAGAAGCTGAACCAATACTGAAAGAAATATCAAGAATTACACAACTATCATATAACTTAAACCCTCACGAGATACAGACAGCAACACACAGAGCCGGGAACCATTAACAGAGCAACTGTAACCGCTCACGAGACACAGACAGCGACACACATAGGCGGGGACCCTTAAAAGTAAAACCCCAATTCATAGTAACAGCCAACATGCAAGCCGAAGAATAGAGTTATGCAAAACTTACCAGAGCCTTAATAAATCGCCGGAAGAACAGAAGCATTCTAGGTCGAGAGCTAAACGACCGAAGTCGAGAAGGCAACCAGGAGCTCACAACCAGCAAACCGGGCAGACAAGCCTCAGAAAACCACAACCAAAACCACTGAAGCTGCAGAGCTCGCAGAGCAAATGACCGGGAGAAACAACGAGAATCAAATGAGCGCGAAGGAGTAAAAACCCCAAACCAGGGCGGGTTCGTAGAATCCCGAGGAGGGACAGGTGTTCAACAGGCAAGCAATCAGGGTACAAATCACCGTAACCCAAAATCAATACAGCGCAGATTACAAATCAACCAACACAAATATCCGAAAACTTTATTATTATTATATTCATTGCTGGTACATAGAATTATCAGCGCATTGACGGCGGGACCACGTGGGCTAGCCCCATCAAGTGGTATCAGAGCAGCATTTTAAGGAAACAGGGGAAGATGGAAGTACAAAGACGAGGACGAGGAAGAGGTGCATGCAGAGTAGCAGACGAGGGCTTGAGAGAACAGTTGAGAATCCTTACTGCTCGCTTGGAAGCAGTAGAGGCAGGTAGGCGAAGAGACCCGGAACTTGGGGATGATAGTGAAGACGAGGCAGCAACTGCTACAGATGGGTCAGAGGAAGAAGCCCCAGAGTTAAGACTGTTGAGATCGGTACTGTTAGCTAGCAGCAAACCCAAACCTGAGATCCCTAACTATGATGGCAGTCTGTCCGCAGATGTTTTGCTGGATTGGGTAAGTGAATTAGACAAGTATTTTGAAAATGAGGAGATCAGTGAGGACAAAAGAGTTAGATTTGCTGCGACTAAGTTAAAAGGACACGCTGCCTTATGGTGGGATAGTGTCCAAGCGAACAGGAGACAAATGAACAAGTTACCAATAAGAAAGTGGCCAAGGATGGTGGCAAAACTGAAGGGCAGATTTTTGCCTAAAGACTACCAGGTTGAACTTTATCGACGAGTGCAGAATTTAAGGCAGAAAGGTATGACTGTAAAGGAGTACACAGAGGAGTTTTATCGTGTAAATTTACGTGCTGGTTATACGGATGATACTCCAGAAAAAACAGCGAGGTACGTGAATGGCTTGAGATTGGAAATACTAGATGAGATCAGTATTCTCTCTCCACGAAATATAGAAGAGGCCTTTCAGAGTGCTGTAAAGGCTGAAGAGAAAATTAACAGGAAACAGAATAACAGGAGAGGGCGAGGAAATGGCAGAGGATGAGGACAGTCCTATGGCAGAGGGAGAACTGCCACTAACAGCGAAGAAGGCAGCAGTTCCAGAGCTTCAGGGACAGCAGAGAAGGGAGATAGCACTAGAGGAGGTCGGCCATATCAGCGGGGAAGAGGAAATGGTCGCGGAAGGGGGACTAATGTCCAGTGCTACAGGTGCCATAAGTGGGGGCACAGATCCTTCGAATGCCCGGAAGCTGAGCACGCTGGCCAGAGGGGAGCATTTGTTGCGCAGCCTGAGGAAGCTGAAGCACAGCCCCGGGAGATAGAAAACGTGGCAGAAACAGGAGAGGCTTTAGTTTTGAACAAAGTGTTGTTGAAGCCAGCCAAGGAGATGGCTGAACAGACCCAGCGAAAGGCGTTGTTTCGAACAGTTTGCAAATCACATGGAAAGTGCTGTAAATTGATCATAGACAGCGGAAGTACAGACAATTTAGTTGCCACCAAAATGGTGGAAAAGCTGGGATTGAAGCGGCTTAAGCATCCCACACCTTACAAGGTGTCGTGGCTGCAGAAAGGCCACCAACTCTTAGTTGATGAACAGTGCGAGGTTGAATTTCACATTGGCAAATACCAAGACATGGTGGTCTGCGATATTATGCCAATGGACGTATGCCATATACTGCTAGGAAGACCGTGGCAGTATGATCGGAAGGTGACGCATGATGGGAAGACGAATTGTTATAAATTTGTGAAAGATGGGATCAAACATACGCTTGTACCCATCAAAGAGGAGGATGCAGCAGAACCAAGTGGAACAAAAGCATTGTTAATAGGAGGAAAATAGTTTGTGAAGCAGATTGAGGAAAATGAGGTCAATTATGCGATTGTAAGGAGGACAAAAATGATGTTGCTGAACACAGAAAAGTCAGAATTGCCTGCAGAGATTCAGGAGCTGTTAAAAGAATTTAAAGACATTGTAGTTGACGATCTACCAGATAAGTTGCCTCCCAAGAGGAGTATTAGCCATCATATCGATTTTATACCTGGAGCAAGCCTACCGAACAAGGTAGCGTATAGAATGAGTCCGAAAGACAATGAAGAGATTCGTAAACAAGTGCAGGAGTTGCTGGACAAGGGACTGATTAGAGAAAGTTTGAGCCCTTGTGCGGTACCAACAGTACTCGCACCTAAGAAGGGTGCAGAATGGCGAATGTGTACAGATTCGTGGGCTATTAATAAAATCACTATTCGGTATAGATTTCCCTTACCCAGAATGGACGACATGATGGATTGTCTTAGTGGAGCAACTTATTTTACGAAGATTGATCTGAAGAGTGGTTATCATCAGATCAGGATTAGAGAAGGAGATGAGTGGAAGACAGCTTTCAAGACCAATGAAGGGTTGTACGAATGGCTGGTCATGCCATTTGGATTAAGCAACGCTCCTAGTACTTTTATGAGATTGATGAATGAGATGTTAAAGGAATTTATTGGCAAGTTCGTGATAGTTTACCTTGATGATATCTTGATTTTCAGCAGAACGAAAGGAGAACATCTTCAACATGTTCGAAGGGTGTTAGAGAAGTTACAGCAGAACAAACTGCTGATAAACTTAAAGAAATGCACTTTCCTACAGAAGGAGCTGGTCTATCTGGGGTTTGTAGTTGCAGAAAATGAATTGAAAATGGACCCAGAAAAGATTGCAGCAATCATAAATTGGCCGTCACCGAAGAGCTTATTTGAGGTACGTAGTTTTCACGGACTGGCAAGTTTTTATCGGAAATTTATTAGGAATTTCAGTGAAATCTGCGCGCCGATGCTAGAGACCATCAAAAAGGCCAGTCAACCTTTTTGTTGGACCAAGGCGGCAGAAGACAGTTTTCAGCTTTTGAAGCGGAAGATTACGGAGAGGCCAATCTTGAGGCTGCCCGATTTTAATAAACTCTTTCAGGTTCGGTGTGACGCAAGTGGAACAGCTATTGGCGTTGTGCTCAGTCAGGAAGACAGACCAGTGGCATTCTTTAGTGAAAAACTAAATGAGAGCTGGCAGAAATACTCCTCGTATGACAAGGAATTTTATGCCGTGGTCCAAGCTTTAAAACATTGGAGGCACTACCTACTGGGCAATGAGTTCGTATTATTTTCTGATAATTCAGCATTACAATATGTAATGCAGCAGCACAAGTTAAACCATAAGCACGCCAAATGGGTAGAATACTTGCAGAGTTTCACTTTCGTGTTAAAACACATAAGTGGGCAAGCCAATAAAGTGGCAGATGCCTTGAGCAGAAGAGCTTTGCTCTTACAGGAAAGTAGCATACAGGTGATGGGGTTCGAACATCTGAAGGATTTGTACCAAACCGACACAGATTTCAAGGAAGCTTTTGAAGCCTGCCAAAATCCCGTGTTGAGGAATGCAAGTCCATGGTTAGACTATAATTTACAGGAAGGATTATTGTTCAGAGGTGGGCAATTATGTATCCCGGACTGTTCGATGAGGGAGAATATTGTACGGGAGAAGCATAGTGGTGGATTAGCGGGACATTTTGGCATCAACAAAACTTTGGAGCAACTCAGACATTTTTATTATTGGCCTAAAATGAGCAGGGATGTACAAAGATATGTAAATAGGTGTAAAGTCTACCAACTGGCAAAAGGACACAGTCAGAATACTGGACTTTACACACCACTACCTGTTCCAAGCAGACCATGGGACTCAGTCAGCATTGACTTTGTCCTAGGACTGCCTAGAACGCAGCGGGGATATGATTCAGTAATGGTGGTGGTAGATAGATTTTCGAAAATGGCTCATTTTATTCCTTGCCGGAAAACTAGTGACGCCACGTATGTGGCACACCTGTTTTTCACAGAAGTTGTTAGACTACATGGCCTACCCAGATCTATCATTTCAGACAGGGATGTAAAATTCACAGGACACTTTTGGCGCACCCTGTGGAAAAAGTTGGGCACGCAATTGAATTTCAGCTCTGCGTATCATCCGCAGACTGATGGACAAACGGAGGTGGTGAACAGGAGCTTGGGAAATTTATTACGGAGTCTAACTGGAGAAAATTCATGGTTATGGGATCGAGCTCTCGCTCAGGCAAAATTCGCTTATAACGATTCGCCCAATCGTAGCACCAGACACAACCCATTCCAGATTTTGTATGGCATGCATCCTCGGGGAATACATGAACTACGAGATTTGGGAAAGTTGGAACGGAGAAGCACGGATGGGGAAGACTTTGCCGAAGCAATGAGCGAACTTCATGAAAAGGTCAAATTAAGATTGCAGGACAGCGTACAGAAATATAAGCAACAAGCAGATTCAAAGCGAAGAGAAGTGCAATTTAATGTTGGGGATGAGGTTCTTGCGCACCTGCGTAGGGAACGGTTTCCTAAGGGCACGTATAATAAACTAAAATATAAGAAAATTGGTCCATGCAAGATCTTACGTAAATTTTCAGCCAACGCTTACGAGATTCAGCTGCCACCTGATATAGGCATATCACCTATTTTCAATGTGGCGCATCTGTTCCCATATAATGCCCAAGCAGAGGATGACAGTGTGGTACGGCCATAACGGGACACCCAATTTGGAGACCATTCTTGGAAGAAGCAATTGCCTTCGGCTCAGTCCCATGAGATTGAAGGGATCCTTAGTACCCAGGTAGCCAAGAAGACACGTAGGAAAGAATATCTACAATACCTCGTCAAGTGGAGAGACCGTCCAATGGAGGACAGCTCATGGCTCGACGCGGCGCAGATACAGATGGTTGGCTATTCGATGGAGGAACTCATGGAATGGAGCCATGAATTTCTTTTACCCCGGGAGCCTGATGCAGGAGCATCTGGCTAACAGGGCAAAGACAGAAGCAAGGTTGACATGGTTTCTAAAAAGGACAGAGAACACAGTTCGCTAGATGGATAGTATATCTGTATTTATTTATTTTACTTTTTTTTTATTTATTAAAGTTGCCTAAGAATAAAGTAATGACTTTTAATTAGGAGCAGTAGTAATTAGTTAGAATCGTTTGTTTCCAGACAGTTATATTACTGTTGTAAAAGCATGAAAAGAAAGTGTGCTAGCCAGCTATGAAAAAGTTCCACATAAAACACAACTGATGTAACCAACAAAACAAACCAATAGCAATTACAAAACTGTTTTGAAAACGGTGCTACTAAAGGAGAGAAACAGGCCCATTACAGGGTTCGACTGTGTATGAAAAGAAACAGAGAGAGCAATATAATTATTTTGTGCACACACAATCCTACAGCGTCCTCAATGGTTGTATAACTTTGCTAATAATTTATTATATGAATACTGTCGAATGTACTGCTACAGGTTCTGGACCAAGAGAAGAAGATAAACCAGTTGGACGACAAGTAACAGCACGAATCAATATAACCAGATAATTAAAAGACCTCGTAACAGGTATGTGAAATTACAAACGCAAGTCTAATCTATTCCATCATTAAATTCATATGGTTACAATAATACAGTCGCCCAAATTCATCATACATTTACATACTGTCCAAAGTAGAAGACTGGACTCAATTCACAGTCGTGGGTAATCAACCCTAACAGCAAACAGAAGCCAATTCCCGTAGGACCCAAAACCACAGCCAACATCGTGCCCAACGACCAAAGAGAGTTAAGTACAGACAGAGAGCAGCCTAAGGCCAGCAAACAAAGTTCAGCCAATAAAATCCAAACACCCATACAAGCAAGCTACCAAACAACAGAGAAGCTACCCGTGTTTGCCCAAACAGCTGAGAGCTCAAACACCGAAACCCTCGAACGGTTTCACCTACAAGAGAGCGACCAAGAGTGGTTAGGTCCCAAGTAACAGTACCAGCAAAGCGAAAAGGAACTGAAGAGAACAAGAAGTGAACCATAATGTCACAATACCTGTCCGGTGAACCATAGCCACCATTCTACCACGAAGTGACCCTCCTGCTCACGAAGGAGCCGAGACATCAGATACAGGTAAAGGAGGATTGCAAATATCCGGCATAGAACATAGACTTACCGTATGAGTTGGCAGAGAACCCAATGGAGAACGCCGCTACCGGACTGCCGAAGTCTGTGGAGAAGCTGAACCAATATTGAAAGAAATATCAAGAATTACACAGCTATCATATAACTTAAACCCTCACGAGATACAGACAACAACGCACAGAGGCGGGAACCATTAACAGAGCAACTGTAACCGCTCACGAGACACAAACAGCGACACACATAGGCGGGGACCCTTAAAAGTAAAACCCCAATTCACAGTAACAGCCAACATGCAAGCCGAAGAATGGAGTTATGCAAAACTTACCAGAGCCTTAATAAATCGCTGGAAGAACAGAAGCATTCCAGGTCGAGAGCTAAACGACCGAAGTCGAGAAGGCAACCAGGAGCTCACAACCAGCAAACCGGGCAGACAAGCCTCAGAAAACCACAACCAAAACCACCGAGGCTGCAGAGCTCGTAGAGCAAATGACCAAAAGAAACAACGAGAATCAAATGAGCGTGAAGGAGTAAAAACCCCAAACCAGAGCGGGTTCATAGAATCCCGAGGAGGGACAGGTGTTCAACGGGCAAGCAATCAGGGTACAAATCACCGTAACCCAAAATCAATACAGCGCAGATTACAAATCAACCAACACAAATATCCGAAAACTTTATTATTATTATATTCATTGCTGGTACATAACATTATCAGCGCATTGACGGCGGGACCATGTGGGCTGGCCCCATCCTGAGAGCATAATATTATTGGCCAACTTTGTTTTTAGATTTGTATAAGATAGTGATGGGCTGCCATGAATGCCAAGTTTTTCAAGGAAAAAGGAAGTTGCTTCCTCTTCCTTTGAAGCCAGTTGAAGTAAATGCACCTTTACAACAGTGGGGACTTGATTTCATAGGAGAAATTCATCCTACATCATCAGCACAACATAGATGGATTTTGACAGCTACCGATTACTTCACCAAGTGGATTGAGGCCATTTCGACAAGGCAAGCCACAGACACGGTAATTATCCAATTTTTAGAATCTAATATCTTGTCTCATTTTGGGTGCCTCACAAGATTATAACATATAATGCAGCAGCATTTAAGTCCAAGAACATGGTTGAGTTTTGAAACAAGTACAATATTACATTGGGTCATTCCACGGCATACTACCCACAAGGCAATGGGCTGGCTGAGTCATCAAATAAATCCTTGGTGAACATTATCAAGAAAATGTTGGAGGCAAACAAGAAGAATTGGCATCGAAAGCTTGTTAATGCCTTGTGGGTCGACAAAGTGAGAAACAATAAATCCGTAGGTATGTCACCTTTTGAGTTGGTTTATGGTACTGATATAGTTTTTCCTACATCAATTGCATTCCCAATCATGAGATTGTTATAGGAAGCTGTCAGCGAAGAGGATGATATTCAGCGCAGAATTAATCAAATGATTTACCTTCAGCAAACAAGGGAACAGGTTTCCAAACACTTTTCGATTGCAAGAGAAGATAAAGAATATTTATGACCGCAAAACCAAAGCAGAAAAGTTTCAGTTGGAAGATGTAGTGTTACGATGGGATGCACAGAATGAGGAAAATGGAAAGCATGGTAAGTTTGACAATTTATGGAAAGGACCGTATAAAATCTCAGCTTATCGGGGACAAAATGCATTTTTGTTGAAGGAAATGGATGGTCAGGATTGTTTAGGAGGGCCAGTGAATGGTAGGCTCCTAAAGCACTACTACTTTTGAGGTTGTTCCCTGAAGTTACTTCACCTTCATTGTATATACCAATTTGATTTTCATTGCAAGTTTTCAAGTACATTGTCATCTGAGCTTGGGGCCCGAAGTGAAGGCTATAAAGTTTGAATGATTAGTGTCAAGTTTGGTTGATTTGGTTTCTAAGTCAAGTTTAGAGTCGGTTTGGTTGTGAGTCAGTTTTCAGTTTGTATTGAGTCATTTTTCACTTTTTTTTGTTTTGACCGTATTGCCCAATGGATGAGGCACTTGGTCTATGGTGTTCTTGACACCTCCAAGGAGCTGCCATCCCCAATAAGGCCAATGTTAGTGTCAGTATCTGCATACTTCCATCAGGGATCAAATATGCTCTTTGCATTTTCATTTTAGGGGTCCCATACTGAAATTTTCACATCATTTCATTAGGTCATGCCAAACTGATCCACTGATGGTTGTCTTCTCTTTAGAAAATCTAAATTCTCCCTCATAGAGTATACTTGCCGACCCTTCTTCAGGTTGTCTTCAGTTATGGTTTCGTGGTCAATCTGCAATCATGCTTTCATTAGGTCATAGGGCATGTTTTCATTAGGTCTTAGGGTTTCATCACCAATTTCAAGAGCCTGATTTTAAAATGTAAATAAAGGTTAGCAAGGGTATGAGGATGATGAATAAGTCAAACATGATGGCTTGTAGGTTCATAGCCACTGAATAATTATCTTTTAACTCAATGTAATTTTCACCTCAAAAACATGTTTTTGAGGTGAAAACAGAGTATTTTGAGTTTATTTGTATTTCTTATGTAATTTTGAGTCACTATATGTAATAAATGTTCCCAGCTACACCAAAGCATCTCTCCTTGCTACAAGGCAAAGAAACACTGCAAAAATCAGTTCAAGTTGAGCATTTATCCACCTGCAAAGACACAAAGAAGAAAAGGCATTAAAAATAGAGTTTTGAAGAAGGACAAGAAACATTAGAAAGTGGGTTTTTCAAGTGAAAATAAAAATATACTCCTATTTAAGCTCCCACGTTTCATTTTCAAGTTCATTATTCTCATTTGGCAAGCAAGGAATCCAAAAGTGAGAAGAAAAGGCAAGCTTGAGTGAGTTTTTGGCAAAGGAAGGTTGGCACTGTGCTTCTGGAGGGTGGTGATGCGCTTCTGGAGTAGTGGTTGAGTGGCTTTGCATGTTGGCAGAGCAGCGTTGCGCTCTAAGGCAGGCAAGGTTGGCATTGCGCGTTAAAGACTTGGCATTGTGCGTTGAGACCGGCACTGCGCGTCTGGAAAATTTCCACAGTGTTATTTTACACTGGCGTTATGTTTCTAGGGTGGCGCTACGCGTCTGTACACCGGCGTTGCGCATTGAGCAGGAAGGCTAGAAAAGCCTCAAAACTTCATACAAACCTCCAAATTTCTCTCTCTAACCTGCATACAAGTAAGTGGTCCTCCATACTACATTAATTGGTTTGCAATTTAACTTATAAGCTAAATTTTCCATGGCAAGTGCCTAAACCCTAAATTTACCCCTAGTTATGCCTAAAACCCTAAACCCTAATTGTTCATCCTATCACCTATCCCTACAGCTCTAAACTCTATCCCCTTATCCCTTTACCCCTATTCCATATCATTTCCATCCCTTTATTCCCCAAGGGCAATTTCTCAAACAAACAAGCCCACCCTCTCATTTCCTACTCCCTCATTCACTTTTAGCCCATAAGCTCATCTCCCATCCCCTCATTCCTAAAAACCCTTTCACTCATTCCCTTCATACAACCTCCAGCTTTGCAATCATGGACCAAGAGGACCGAGACTATGAGGAGGAGGCAAACACAGGCAGTGGCACCTCAGCAGATAGAGCTAGGCAGTAGGGAAAACCACACAAGGGAGGCAAGATTATCAAACAAGAGCCATCAAACCTTAGGGAATTGCAGGCCTCTCAGTTGGCTGTCACATGTTTAAGATATCTTGGCTGCTATGAGTTCTGTGTGCAGGTGGAGAGAGTTCAACATCACCTGGAGCTCACTAGACTTTTTGTAGCTCATCTTCAAGAAAAAAAGGTAACTCTTGTTGGGGTAACCTTCACAGTTTCACCCTCCATCCTTTCAGATGCCACCAGGATTCCAAATGTAGGGGAGAAGTGGTACAAGGCCCCGGACCTGGATGAACACTACTATGAGCCTTATATCAAACCCCAATACAGAAATGAGGTGAAGAGACTTTTTCCTTTTAGATTTCTCGAAGACAAATATGTCCCCATGATGAAAATCATCATGAAGTAGTTCACTTGTGAGGACAGATTTTCCATGTTGTACACCTACCACATCAAGCTCCTCATGCATTTTACCAGGGTGAGGATGTTAAAAATCCCTTACTTTTTGTTGAGAAATATTGAGAAGATGGCTCATTTTGTCGAGAAGAAGCCATACCCTCAGCAAATGAGTAGTCTCTATCACTACTCCCTGATCAAGATCATAGTGCTTCATCATCTCAGTCTCCTCAACATCTCTTGGGAGACCTTTATTTCTCACGATATCTTCAGGGGTCCTCAAATTCCTCCACCAGTGTCTCAAGAAGCAGGGGGGACTTCTAGCAGTATTCAGGTGAATGAGGAGGCCAAGGAGACTAAGACTACTAAGGTGCTTGTTTACATGACATATCAAAAGGGCACAAGGAGATTATTTGCAGCTAATAGGCAAGTGTTTTCTCCACAGGATGTGGAAGGGACCTTGCCTTCTTCATCAGCTCATAGGAAAATGCTAGCTCCACAGGATGTGGAAGGGGCTTTGCCTTCTTCTTCGACACAGCAGGTACAGGTGCAACAGCTGCACAAAGGGAAGGAAAAGATGCCGGAGGAGAGTCTTGATGATGAGGAGGAAAGGGACTTTGACTTGACTGAGCATGATGAGCCAGAGCAGTGTTATACTCATCATGGAGTTGAAATCATTGACTTAGAGGCTCAGGACAAAGAAACCATCAAAGACATCATCATACAAGAAAGGGAAGCTCAAGTACAAGCTTTGGCGGACAATTTGGAGAGGGCCAAATATGTTATCACATATTTGGAGCAAGAAAACAAGCAATTGAGTGACAAACAAGTCCTCATGGAGCTAGAAATGCTCAAGATGAAATGACAAAGTGGCAAAGAGGCACAAGTCACTTTGACTCCCATTGAGAAAGAGATTGAAGATGATAGGGAGACTTGGCTTGAGAGAGTCAAATTGCACCTTGAGAAGCTGCTACAGAAGGCCAATAGAGACAATCAGATGATCAGACACATGGCCTATCATTACAAGACTCGAAACAAGATTTGCAATATGAGGGTCAAGAAGATGAAAACTAGGCTAAGGCGGGCTTTGAAAGGCAAAAAGGAAGAGGATAGGCTTAGGATGCTTGCTAAAGCTTCCTTCACTCATCAAGACACTTGATGATGGTGCTTCTCACCAATTTTGGGCAATTTTGGAGAAATTTTTGTCATTTGCCAAATTTTGAAATTCTACACACATGAAAACTACCTAAGCTTTTCTTAGGGGCACCCAATGAATAAATGGTTTGCATTTTTGGATTCATAGTGATGAGGACATGCACCGTAGTGATTTTCAAAGTTTTGGGGGCAGAACTTGTCCACCAAAAGGTCAAAAAAACCCTAAAAATGACCTTTCTACCACTTTTTGGACACATAAAAGCAGTCTTGGGAGAATCAAGTGTTGATGGGTCAAATGAGCTTCAAATGCAGAAATTCCAGTTGTTCTGGAAATTATAGTTGAAGACCTTTCCAATGAGCTATCACGGGATGAATTTGGATTCCAGGAAGGCCTCCAAAAGGGACCTAAAAGTGGTGTCGCATGTTGGGCCAGTGGTGCTGCACGTAGGGCAGTTTTTTATCAGGATGGCTAGTTTTCCAGTTTTTTATTGTGTTCTTGGATTCTATATCATGGATGATGATTCACCTTTGTAAATGATGACTTGGCATGTAATTATTATAGATAAATAGTAATAGAGGGTAGATTCATTGCTTTAGAAGTCATTTTGAGCTCAAATGAATCGGTTTTTCACTTTTAAAGGCAAGTTGTTGAAATGCGTATATTCTTGTTTCTTGTTCAGTATTAGTTAGATAAAATCCTCATCTTAGGGATTCGACCCCTGAGGATGGGAGGAGGTTGAATTCATGTTTATATCTTCTTCTTCTTTCTCATTGTAAATGGTTGGACTCAATTGGATGCTCAAACCTTGATTGTACACCTTTTGTAAGCAGTTTAGCAGGAGATTAATAAGAATTGCAACTATTTTTATGGGATCCATGTGGTATGGAGTTTTAATACAATTTCTTCTTATGTGATCATATGTTAATGTGTTTTTTATGCTTCTTAATCATTTCATTTCTTCTAGTTGAATGTTTTCAAGTTGATAGGTTGAATTCACTACATCAGTGCTCTACCTTGGAAACCATTCACCATTTCATGTTTTCTGCAGTTTAGGAGGGATCCATGGTTTCACATGATCTTCTTAGCTTCTCACCAGTCTAAAACATCTCACCCCATCAAGCCCTTGAGTACTAAATCCTATGCTTACCTTGCCCCATTGAACACCCTACAATTCTGACCTAATTCCCTAGACCTAAACTGTCTAGCTCCTCCTGATCCGACAAAACCCCTAAAAAATCCAATAAAAATTTTGTGCTACTATACCTAGCCTAAAATCCTTTACCTGATCTAGTCATCTTGGCTGAGATCCTTATGGATATATCCCTCTCCCGGCCTAGTAGGGCTAGCTACTTGGCTAAGCATGGTTTGTGGTTACCCTGGCATTGCCTTCCTTCAGTCTAAGGTTCAATCCAGGTGATAACAAGATGGAGAAACCAAAGTGGTCAAAAAAACGGTCATTCATCTCCTTAGAGGATATTGTAGCAAACATCCCAAGATGTGGGATGAATAGTTTCATTACATACAACATGCATACAACAGGGCAAAGCATTCTTCCACAAACACATTGCCATTTGAGGCATGTTTTGGGTACTTGCAAGGATTGCCATTGGACTTCATCTTTGAGAAATATGTAACCATCAATGGTCACAGTGACATTGATAAGGCAAGGAAGTTCATAGAGAAAATTCAGTTGATACATCGCATAGTGCAGGAACAACTAGAAAAGAGTCAAAGCAACTACAAGGCAAGGCATGAAAAACACCGTATTGATCACAAATTTCAAGTTGGAGACGAAGTTTGGTTATATATTAGCAAAGAGAGACTTCAAGGGGAAGGTAAAGAACTTGATCCAATCTATTATGGTCCTTTTAAAATTCTGGAAAAGATTGGTAACAATGCGTTTCAGCTTGATTTGCCTCCTTATATGCAAATATAATTTGTTGTTGATGTTGAGAATTTGAGATTGTTTGAGCCTCCTTTGATTGATCATCAAGGATAGCATGTTCATTTGCCATCAATATATGATTTCTCGCCATAATATATTGATGAACTTCAGTAGGATCTCATACTTGACAGAAGAACCAAAACTTTGAAGAGAGGGAATGTCGAATACCTTAGAGTGGGACTCAAGGGACAAAAGGCTTCTAAATCCAAATGGTTGCAGATCGATAAGGCGAGGGATTTGTACCCTCACCTTCTGATCAAATGATAGTATCTTTTGGGGTCCAAAAGGCTTCTAGTGGGGAGAAATGATCAAGTGCTAAGTATTTAGCTCAAAAATCAAAGTTCTTAGAATGGATCAAAACTTGAACGACCGTTTCCATCTTAGAAAAATGATCCTAACGAAACTCGTTTCACTGGAAACTGAGTTCGTATGAGGAAGTTATTGTGCTCTATCTGCTTTGACAAACATGAGAATTTAAAAAAAATTGCACAGTCATTACACAATTAGTAGTCCATACTGCTGACATGGCAGGTGACTGTGCAAAGTTAACATTGTTCAATGCTCAATCACGGTTTTCCAAGTGTCATGTTCTGGTTAGTTTTCAGGTTAGTGACGTGGCAGGTTTTTAGTGGTTGAAGGTGGTCCAATGAGGAGGGGACAAGTGGCAAGCCTGGAGGCCGCCAAGTGCCCCTCCCCAAAGGACCTGGCTTGGCCAGCATCAAAATTTTTATGGAGACACTAGGGTTCGACCCCACAACCTCCTCTACACAAACCATAAGACTTATCACTATGCCATTCATTAGTTCTTAACCTATTAGCTCTCCGCGCATATATAAAGTGTAACCGCCAGTGGTTTAGGGCTTAGGATGGCCAGCCCTCCCATGTGAACACCACCCAACATTTAACGGTTGTGATTAGTAGAAATCGGCGGCCAGCGCTAACGGAAACCACGACGGTTAATGCGCCATGTGTCTGCTTCCTCCAATCCGTCGGGGTAACAGTTAACAAAACCGCGCTTAGTGCGCTAATCCTCCATTAACCTCCAGTTAATTGCGCTTACCATAATTAATCCACCAGATAACAACAGTTTAACTTGGCGACATTTTTGGCGGATTCGATAAATTTAGAGGTTCCACCAATTTTAGCGGAGCTAATAGTAGTTCCTCTAATTTTGGAGGAGGTTTTTTAGGGAAAAATAGTGTGGGTCATAACTGGAGCATTTTTTGACCAAATTGAGCTCACGAAAAGGTGTTCCTAGATAGTTTCAACATTGTGAACACATTGGAACAAGTATTAGGAGCAGTAGAGCTTTGTAAATAACATTTTTTTCCATATTGAGCTAATATAGAGGCCTAAGCCATGGAAGTTGGACCAAGCAGATGTAGCCCAGGAGGGGTGAACTCCTACATCAAAACACTGTGTTAAGTGTTCAATTGATGGTTTATTGTACTTTTTATTGTTGTTGTTCAACACTTGTATTTTATGCTATTTTTCTCATGAATGTCACATTAAACTTGATCAAATTTACATGTTTACATTCACAAACAACCTAAGGAAACCTATGCACAGGAGGCAATGAACAAGCATTTGATTATAAATCTGTAATTCAAATTAGCACAGCAAAACTAACATTCAATAACAGATCAAGGATATATATGGTTTTGGCTTCATTACAAAACTCAACACTTCTCTCAAGACATTAGCTTCTACTAGTTCTTCAACTACTACTTCTTCTTCTTCAGTTTCTTCTTCCTCGAGGCTTCCATCTTCAGCTTCAGGATCTCTGTGTCGACCAGTCTCCACCACTGCCATTATTTCTTCCAATTAATGCATTAGTATCAACACTACTTTGTTGGTAACAGGTCTTTGTATTTTTTCTTCTCTTTCACCTCTATCAGCACCTCTTGTGCCTCATCCAACGCCAATTTCAACTCTAGGTGACATGATTTATCCTTTGTTTTGGAACATACACAAGGTTTGCTCTGATACCACCTTATGAAAATCTACCCTTAGATTTTCTAAATTCATCCCTTTAGGAATTGGTTCCCTTAAACAATAGGTGCTTAGGAAAAACTACCAAGTTCAAGGAATATTTTATGGCCCCAGAGTCAAAACCCTTCACTACGTAGCCCTCAGAGCCAAGTGCTATGACCTAGAACTCATACACTATGCATGTATGATTCGAGAGTAGAATATCATATAACAAAAAATGAAAAGCCCTCTTAAAATAATTGTCGATGTGTTCTGGCAGTTAGAGTCGGTGCATAGCCTAAGCACCCCCAATTTTAACCGTAAGGTCAGGCAGTCACCAGGTGGGCTCTACCCAATCCACTCCTACCCAACACAAAGCCTTTGCGTGACATACGATATCCTCCGAGTAATCCTTGCCTCCAGCCTACTACTCTTTATAACGTATAACTACAACACACAATTGGGGTCTCTCCCCTTTAACTATTCCTTCCAGGAAATCCCACTTATATGTTTGCCAAAGTTGAGTTGGACCAATGCTTTACTCTTCCCAATCACTTAGATTTGGGCTCAAACACATCTTTCGAGTTATCCCTTCCATGATGACGTGGCCCGATGCATCCTTCCCAGTCACGTAGACTTGGGCTTCTAAGGGTACCTCCGGGTTCAACAGCTCCAGCTCGCCAATTAATTTTATTTCAAGGGATTTTGTCTGAAGACAATCCTGACCTCGATAAGAGAAATTTTTTTCCAAAGGGTTGAATTTGGCTATGAGTTGGCCTTTCTTTGTTGATCCCGACTATGGCTCGATTCAAATTCTGCGCTCTTTAGATCACTCTTTTGGCTTGATAATATTTCTAAAGTATTCCTTTTTCTTTCCCAGTCTTCTGCAATGCCTCTGATTTTGTGGAAGGGGATTAAGTGTCCCGACTATTTAATAAAAGCACAAACAATATAGATAGTGCAATTTGGGCAAGGGAAATGAAACAAATAACTAGGGAAGTACTCATTATAATGCACGTGCTTCATAGGAAGAATTTCACTCTCCAAAACCACACCCACACACCCTCTTTTTTTCATTAATCAAAAACATAGAAATTACATGTGTTCAATTCCTCTCCTTGAAAATAGGATCAGAGGAGACGACCAATTTCAGGAAAATCTACCTAAACTGCAACCATTACACCAACTTGTTTAATTTAGAATTACATGGCAAACTAAAACAAATTTTGGCCTAATAATAAAATCTTTGAGGAACCAAAAATAGGACCAGAGGACCAATTTCAGGAAAATCTACCTAAATTATAACCATTACACCAACTTGTTTAATTTAGAGAATTACATGGCAAACTAAAACAAATTCTGGTCTAACAATCCAATCTTTGTGGAACCAAAACCTCTAGGTCAAGAAAATTCACCATGCCCCTCAATCAATATCATTCAAAGACAAAACACATTGATGTTAGATATCATTGGATTCCTAAGTGTTAAAATATACACTACAACAAATCTAGCTGATATGTTAAGGAAGAATTTGCCTAGGGATAAACTAGAACTTTGTAGAACCTTGGTTGGACTAATGTGAATGTGATAAAAAGCCATCTTGGGAAAGGGTTATTAGGGAAAAGAGAAAACAATGTCAAAAACATTTGCTCAAGCTTCTATTTGGTTTTAAGTGGGAGATTGTTAGGCATGAGACCAAATCAAAGTCAAAGTGGTTAGCACGCATGGTATTTGCAACCCACAGTATTGGGCCCATGGTATTGTAATGAAATATTTTTTGTGCCAAGATGCGCTCATGGGGTAGATGTGCAAGTGTTAGATGTTAGATGTAGGAGGCTAGATATAAATTAAAATAATAATAACCATAATTAACTTTAATCAATAAGCACATAAAAATTAATACTTACATTATATCAACATCTTAACTACGAATATAGACCCACATTTTACAATGGATATTTTTGGCTTCTAAATAGGCTTTGTTACAATACCATGGCTTATCAATAACACTTCCCAAAAACTATAACTCATTTCAAAGTCAAAATATTTTATTTTAATTTTATATAAAAACATTTTTTAAATTCAATATAAAAACAAAAACAATGGAGAGATGTTGTAGTGGTGTAAATGTCTGTAAATATTTATATGTAGGCTCAATTAAAAAATAATAAAAGGTTAAAAGCAATTGCCCAAAAAGGGGTTCTCTAGCTCAGTATATAGAGATGTTTGTAATGTGTTGTAAAAATTTTGACTTTGTCAAATTACATAATATTAAAATTAAAATTAAAATATAAAATTAATAATTATAATTATAATTAATAATAAAACCAGTTTAAATTTATATTAATTTCAGCTCTTGAGATGCAAACTTCTTTTAGAGTGAAAGGAGATTTGATCCACTAGACTGGTTTAAAGCAGTGTGAGACTTAAAAGCATTGACTTAAAACCAGTCAAGTATCCCTGGCCAAACTGAGTGAACCCTCCCTTTGACAAAACCAAATAATTGGAAGACATTACAATGAAAAATCCTCAAACCCTTCATAACCCTTCATAGATAATTACATAGGCTCTAATACCTTTGGCCACCAAAACCATGGGCCTCAGTTTACGTAACACAACTAATTTTTTTTTTAAATATTTCTAAATCTGAATCATAAACTGTGAATTGTACTTCGAAATTCTTACATTCCGTTCACAGATGATCAAATCAAAATCATACTGTACTTCGCAATGCTTACATTTGGTTGACAGAACAGGAACCCAAACAATGGTCGAACTCTGGGATTCGTGCATTTCTTTGATACTGAACCCAAACTCCTTTCAGTATTTTGCAGTTCCTGCGCATTAACAGTACTGTTTTTATTGCAGTTCCTGCATTGCATTAACAGTATTGTTTTTCGACCCAGTGGCTTGGGCACTAACGCAAGACACAGTTATATCTTCTTATTCCCATGTTCCAGTAATATAATACTGACCCAGGTTAATAAGGAACACTGAAATTAATGAAGCTGTAACCCAGTGAAGGAACCCTCAAACATGGCGCAGCTTTTCATTATAATATTCCACTTAAAAAGTGACCTGCCCAATTTTTTTTATTTGTCGGGTGTCATTGTCAACCTTTACATAAGGAACAAAATTATTTCAGATACAATCCACGGGGAGAACGAGGCGTCGTCTACCGAGCTGCAAATTTATCTGGATGTCAAAAATGCTTGGAATTTGGCAAAAATATTTCTTAAAATTTTATAGGGGAGTGTGTGAATTCTGTTTTATTAGAGTAGAAATAGATTCATCATTGTAATTTTGAAATTTAATAATTGTAATCTGAATTTACAAAAAATTCTGTTGGATTTTATCAAAATCTTACTGATATTTCCATAATTTTCCTAACAAATTTTACATTTTTAGATTACAAAACACTATATTTTATAAAAAAATTTATTTACCAGCTATTAAATTAGGACTTTTTAAAGTAAACGGTGAGATGGTAAGATGCTTTACTGCAAAATTCAATCTAAAAGAACCATATGGAAAAACCATGCAAAATTCAATCTGCAATACAGTCACTGCACAGTACATAATATTTTTGCACCTATGGTTGTGAGATGCTTCAAGTACTGCAAAATTCATTCTGACAGATTGTCTGGGACTGCACTGTCCAACATTGACAATTCAATCTTGCAGATTGCCTGGAATTGCATTGTCCAACATGCACAAGATACAAATTTTTTGAAGGAGGCGAGGAGTCTGCAAATGCAGAGCCAGAGGAATTCAATCTGACAGCTAGCCTGGGAATGAAATGTCCAACATGCAATGGATGCAAATCAGAAGGTAAACCGTTTTTGGAACAAGGTGGGGAGTCTTCCAGGCAGGACGAAAATAGTCTCTATATTAACTAAATAACCTTCTTGGCCTTTGACAGAATGTGGAAGATGAAGAGATTTTCATTAAGGTTCTTTAAGAATGCAGAGTCTTATCAAAAATTTGCTGGAATTTAGGCTGAAACGTTAACTGGATACCTGCTTGGTCTTTGGTAGGATATGGGATATCAGAGTATTTTATTAAGATTTTTTAAGAATGCACAATTTTGCAATTTGTAAGTTTGTTAAGGCTTTCTGATTTTGTTAAGGCTTTCTGATTTTGGCAATTTGTAAGTAGTTCAAGAAACAATGGCAGTGAAAATGTCGTCTGCTTATATATTTATTGTGTGTTTGGTTGGTGATTTTGCTTATGGTCTTTCTCTAGGTTTTCCGGATCTTGATACTTTGGGGATCTCCCAGACCTATATATCTTGGTTAGATTCTGTTATTATTAGTTGGATATGCCCTCATGCTGATCCATTTTTGACCAAATGTATTTTGGGTCAATCTCAGATGTAAACATATTTTGAACTCTTATATCTCTCATACAATATATTATAGCTTTTTCCTCCTGGAAAAAACCAATGACAGTAAAAATGAAGTTTCACGGACTCAGAAGTCTAAGGTTCAAATCTTAAACTACCCTCCGATAACGAATTCTTCAAATCTTAAACTAGTCTCGGATTCCAATCTTAAACTGCCCTTCCCATAACTAGATGAATAATAAATATATAATGCACAATTTTGTTAAAATTTTACTGAAAATCAGACTGAAACTTTAACTGGATATCTGCTTGGTCTTTGGCAGAACATGGTTGATCAAGTCTTCTTTATAAGTGTTTTAATAAAAATGCCGAATTTGATCGTAGATTTACCGAAAATTAAGCTGAAACCTTAACTGAATGACAGGTGCGTGTGGTTTACGTTCAAGGGTGAAATTGTGAAAATATGGGTCAAAATTTTGGTGAAGGTGGGAAATAGATAATTTTTTAATATTAAGTTTCACTTTGTTTTGTTTTATTTTTATTTTTGTTTTTTTAAATAAAAGTTTAGGATCAAAACTTCTAAAGAATATGATTACCAATTTATCTATGGGGAATTTTATATTTTATAGTATTGAAGGGAATAAAGACACTTTATCAAGACTTATGTTGTGTGATTTTGTTTTTACATATAATTTATAGGTAAATTTGAATTGATGATTTTGTTTTTTTATAGGTGGAAAATTTATCATAATTTAGTTATTAATCAACAATCATCTCGAATAATATCTTTATCATAATGCAGTTGTCAAACCAACAATCACCTCGAATAACTCACTAGTGCATTACCAATGTAGGCTCACTGGTCACCCTTATTATTCAAGGAAAACCACGTCAGCTCGAATAACTTACTGGTGGACTGCGAATCACCGTTATTCAAGGAAAACCACGTCACCTCGAATACCATAAGGGGGAAACCACGTCAACTGGAATAACCCATTGGTGGACCGAAAGGGGGCAGGGTTTCATTCCAAGTCACCTCGAATACCCTGTTGGTGGACCCGAAGGGGGAAAACCATGTCACCTCAAATATCGTAAGGGGGAAACCACTTCACCTCGAATAACTCGCTAGTGGACCAAAAGGGGGCAGGTTTTCACTTCACGTCATCTAGAATAACCTACTGGTGGACTCGAAGTGGGAAAACCACATCACCTCAATAAGCCGTTGGTGGACGGTAAAGGGGCAAGTTTTCACTCCTCTCCTTCTATTCGAGAAAAATGAATTCTCAACCAAACAAAAACAATTTTAAGACATAAACAAGACCGTAATTAATAATTTTGTTACGAGTAAGAGTGAATTAATATTCATTTTAAGTTAATAATTAATTTAATTTAAAAAAATTTAAATAAAAATATTTTTCTATTTTTATAAAAATCTTGCTCAAATGTATCAAACTTTGCTTTATAGTTTTTGGCTAATTTTAAAGTATACAAGATTAGTGGAATGTCTAAAAGGAAATAAAATAGAAAGTAATTTGTATTTTTAAAAGAAAATATTTATGAAAAATCATTGGATTCGTTCATTATTATAAATTTTTTTATTAAAAATAAATATTTTTTTTACATTTTATCTCCCCTAAAAATCCAAGCTTTTAACTCTTACAATTAAATTGTGCAATATTAATATATAATATGTATTTCATAAATTTAAAAAATGATATTCAACTTTTCTCGAACTCTTTTCTTTTACTATCATTAGACATCTAATCTTTCAACTAGAACATTTAATATATGTAATTCCATAAATCTAAAATAACTTCTCTATTTTTAAAATGAAAATTACAAATTTATTTTCATATTACTTTGAATTTTTATATATATTAAAATTAATACATTTTTATTAGTTCGTTTTATGATATTTTATATCCGCATACATATAAAATATATAATCAATAAAAAATATAAATACATCTTCAGCGTTGAACTTTGTATTCTAGATATATGAACAAATTTGGAATGTGTTTTTAATATTTTATTATATTTTTTAAAATAAATGTTATTTCTTTAAAAATAATAATTTGATTTATTTATTTAATTTTATATTTTTATAAATAAATTAAATTTTATGTAGTGGTTTATTTGTTTTATGTTTAGAGGATTTTTATTATGTTTTTTAATCTAATTTGTTTAGAAATAGGCATGGATTTCTTGGAATCACAAAGTTGAGTTGATAATTCTCTACAATTCACGTGCTATATGAGTTTTTGAAGGTGTTGAATCTATACATGTAATCAAAAATTTATTTTAAATATCAAAAACTCATTTTAAACAACAAAAATTAAGATTTGGTTAAAAAAATTAGGAGATTCCAACCAAAAACTCCAAAAGGTAACATGTTTAAATAACATCAAAAAGAATTCTTATAAAACAACCAAAACAATTTAAATTACTACATAGTGAGTTTCCGATAAAACAACTAAAACAACTTAAGTTACCACATCATGAGTTTCAAGTATTGGTGCATTAATTTAAATTACTGCATCATAACTTTCAAGTATTTGTGCATTTACAACACAATTCCTATAAAACAACCAGAACATTTTAAATTATTACATGGCAAGCTTCCTATAAAACAACCAAAACAATTTAAATTACTTTCAAGTATTTGTTATAGTGTCATGTGTTATTTCATCCATAGTTAATGTAGAATGTTAGTAGACACTTATATGATTTTTTTCCAAGGAAAAAATCAATAACTTTCTATTAATAAAAACGAAAAGTTACATTGAGTAGATGCATAAAGCATTCAAGAGTATTCCAGTGAGACCGGTGTGCATGATACACACATAGCGAAGCTACCAAAAAATAGAAATAAAATAAAATTACAAATTGCCAAATAAGCTAGACCTTTCTTTTTTTCTTTTGGACTTTTTGCCAAACCCCATGTGATGGAGCAGAAGTAATAATTACCAGCTCATTATTTCTTGTAAGGTTTGGGACATCTTTCTCTGTGTCGGAGCTTTCAGATACATGAGATCGCTTGGTTGCACTTGTGCCTTGATTATTGTTATCCCCCTCTACTTGGATTTCAAGGATCGAAACAACTACTGAGTTGTTTGGATTCTCTGATTGTTTGTTCTTCTCTTCCTCCTTTTCTTCTCCCACCTCTTGGGAGCCTTGTTGTTTTTCTATCTCCTGATATTGCTAGGTTTCATCCATTTCTTTATCCTCATCATCTGATGATGGAGATTCTAGGAATTTCCATTCTTTTTTCTTTTGTGTCCTCTTCTTTGTGTTTTTCTTTGCTTATTTGCATGTGTTTTGCAAATGCCCTATTTGAGGGCAAACCCTGCATCAAAATTCAGTTCAAACTCTAACCACTGTATCCACTTGAAATCTTTGTGTGTTAGGTTAATACAATCCGGGAGACCTTTACTTAAATCCATATCCACACAAATACGAGCAAAGGTGAAGATCCCTTTGTCCATTCTTTCTCGATCCGTCTTTAGGAACCTTCCCAAAGATTTTCCAATGCCTTCTAAGACCTGATGGTGCCAAAAAGGAAGCGGAAGGTTATGTAGCCTTACCCATACTGGCATTTTTGTAACCACCATTGAGTTTGCATCAAAACTAGGAAACCATGGGGTTATGAAGAGACCCGCCCTTCCCTAGAACCATGGTCCATCATTTATGACAAAATTGTAATATTTTTGGGTATCAAACTGAACCACAAAAAAAGACTTTTGCGCACAGATAAATATCGCAATCTCTGGTCCAGTTGAGGTAGATCCACTCACTTAGCTCTTTAGATTTTGGCCAGAAACCATTAAATCGACAAATGATGGCTTTTTCTTGTAAAGTGTTGAAGAGACCACTTACTTCTGGTAATTCGATGGACAAATCTGGAGCTTTTTCCATCTTTTCTACAATGTACGGACCTGGGATTGTCATATTTTGGATTTGTTTGTCTTGTGTGGCAGCTTTCCCTCTTAATGCATCTTTGAAAGAAGCCTGGCCCTTGTCTATCGATGATGATCTAGCTGGTGTGCTTGCTCCTGGGGCACCGCCTTGTAATCTTAAATTCTGGATAATGGTAGAATTTCTTTGAATCCCATAGTCTTTCAAATGGATCTCTTCCTGCAACACTTTCCCGGAAAAAATCAAACTTTGTGATGAAGCAGAAATACCTGTGGAATTTTGGGCCTTTTGCTTCAGATCTATCACAAGATCTGTTCCCCGTACCCATATCATTATCGATTTCCCAGAAATGGTTTTGATAAAACCCTGATATAAGTCCTCCATATCTGAGATCAACTCTTTGTCCTCTACACTTGATGGTTGAGGCCATAACCCCAGGGTGCATAAAATGTTGTGCTTGATGGTTGAGGCCATAACCCCAGGTTGCATAAAACGTTGCGCTTGATGGTTGAGGCCATAACCCCAGGTTGCATAAAATGCTGCTCTTCTCGGCCTTTACACGTCCCATCGGATTGTGCCCATCGCGGCTGAATGTGGATTTTTGCTTTGCGTGCATCCCCTGTGCATTGCTTATACGTGGAATCGTCATTGCAGAGTCGTAGAAGGTCCCAAAAGGGGAAAAAGTGTTGTCTACGTCCCATCTCTCCTCCGATGAGTAGATCTGGGTGATTTGACGTGAACAAATGATGAACGCAGTCTCTATATCCTCTCTCGCTAACGCCAAAATAAAAGAGCCCACATCACAAAACCAATAGAAACATAACCCTTAGTAGAGGGTCTTTACCTCTTATATGATAAAATAATAATAAAATAATATTTACTTCATACAAATTAATTTTAGCCGAAGCAACAATGAAAACAACTATATAAATAAATAAAAAATATATATTAGTACAAAAATTACAATTCCTCCTTTTGATTAACTAAATTGGTTGTACTTTTTCAAGTGTAAGAATGAATAAAACATATCAAATGAGCGTTGTACTAAAACCATCACCACAAAACTATTTATCGACCACTCAGCATATAGGCCAAAGGACCGTAAATTAGCTGCTATTGCCCATTGTCATTGGTTTTGATTATGAAGGGCAATGATCAAATCTATAATGATATAGCATAACCATATATTTGATGCCAGAATGTCCGTAAGTGATCATGACAAGCGTACCTTTTATCTACAATCTGGACTCCGATATGTTTGTGAATAGCTCCAAAGCCCTACAACATGCAATGTGCTTTTTTCTACACTGAAAGTCAGAAAAGAATGTGGTTTTGTACAATTTCTACAGCTATTTCATGGATGCATCAAGGATGATGCCTTCGGCAAGCAGTTGAGTCAGTGAAAGTATCAATTCATTCACAGTGTTATAGGCCCCTAGATGTTTATAGGTATAACATAGCTCCATTAAATTTGTTTTCATTTTATTTTTTATTTATGTGTTTTTGCGCTAGGTTGCAATTGGCATTTTAATATATTTATTTTTGATGGAAAAAAACACTGATTTATATAATGTACCAATATATATTTTTGCAATATTAAAAACTTCTATAAAATTTTATCTATCAAGATTTTATTAACCATATATTATTATTATAGTTAGTCATGTTCCAGCTATGCCTCAAAGTACATGTCCTATGTAATCATAAATAAAATATATCAAAACAAAGTGACAGTGAAAATATAATTTATAAGAGTCTAGGAGAGAGTTATGGATCCCTCCTCTCTAATATGATTATCTTTGAGATATGAATAGAAAATGTATTTAGTGCCATCAGATAAGCCCTTTTTTGATAGAAAGTCTGCCATAGTGTTGGCCTCCCTATATATATGTTGAAAAGTGATGTGATGGAAAGTCTGTCTGAGTCCATGAATGTGAGCAATCCATCCATTTAAATTCAGTGGGGAAAAATAAGTATTTGCAGTAATCCCATCAATGAGCGTTCTTGAGTCCCCATATATATTAATGTTATAAATATCCAGTCTTCTAGTAAACCACATTAATCCCCATAGTGTCATTACCTTTGCCCTCATGTTAGTACCTGTACCTGCATTCCATGAGATTTTGTAGTGTGTCATGTAATCCAATTTGAGCCATACCCCACATCCACATTGTCCCCGTTGTGTCGCCCCATCAAAGAAACCTGCAGGAAACATAATTTGAGGAGGAGAATTTTGGATCAAAAGATCCTTAACTCTCTGTGAAATTGTTCTTGTAGTGTCCATCCAAGTTCCAATTTTGTATAAAATCTTGAAAGTGTCGATTTCATAATTTTCAAATATAAAACCATTACGAGCTTTCCATACTTCCCAGAAAATGAATAGAGGTATAGCTTGTAGACGACCACTACGCACCAACCACCAGTGTAAACATTGTTCTATGGACGTGAATTTTCTGAAATGGATGTTGCTATGTATCATGATGAAGCGCCAAACCTGCACAGTAATCGGGCAATCCAAGAGCATATGTACATTTGTCTCTAGTGCATTTTTGCAGAGTGAGCATCAACCAGGCCCCTCTATACCCTTTTTCCTTAGATTCTCCCACGTCAAAGTCTTGTCGTTCCAAACCAACCAAGAATATAGCATAATATTAAAGGGAACCTTCAATTGCAATTGGCATTTTAATTACTAGGTCGAGAGTAGGCATGTTAAAAAGAATATAAAGAGGGTGCTTAATTGAGATGAATATATGTTGGCCCAGAGGCTCATTCTACAATTTAGTATGAGGGTGATGTGTAAGCTTGTCCTTGCCCCTAAAAAATATACTTTAAATGAAAAAACATTATCTGCTATAATAAAAACACAAATAATTATACATATATAATTAATTTTAATTAAAAACTTTATAAAGCATTAATAGTAGCATTCTCATTGTGTTCACTTAATCAATATTTCACTTTCACATTTTTAATAATAAATAAAATATTTATTTTATATTAAAACTTATTTAACTCTTATATATATATATATTTTATAATATTCAAAAAAAAATTATCTTTGCCTTCTAGAAAAATTTGATCCTTCTCCACTAAATGGGATACACACTATAAATGAATAGTCTCCAAGGTCCCCCTATTCTGGAACATTATATGGAATACCACGTATAGATGAATAATTCTTACTGTTTATTCTGCCCACCAGCTCAGTCCAATGTAACTGCCTTTAAAATAGACCGAGGTGGTTGAAGTTCAACGCCCCTCCTTCTCCCAGAGTGGAACCAACGAAAATTATAAACCAGTCCTAAGCATCTTAATGCATCTGGCCCAAAGTTAAAACTAATTTTAATCTTAACGTTTTAAGTCTTTAAAATATAAAAGACTTTGTGGAGGACATAAGCATAAAAATAAATCTTAAGATATTGGTAAAATCATGGATCCATAACTTATTAAACTCTATAAAAATAAAGAAATTTAAATTTTATAAATTACCCAGAATATATATATATATATATATATATATAATTAAATTTGAATTTAAATTTTAAATATATAAAATAGTTAAATTTATATTAAAATTTTAGACCTATAAAATATAAATGATCACAGTGATCCATTTTATAATTTATATATTTTGAAATTCATATATTTTTTTGGAAATAATTATTTTTTAAAGGTATAGAAAATAGGTTAGGAATTTATTAATTTTTAGAATTATTATTTTTCCATTTAAATTGACATTGTAGAGTTAAAAGAATAAAATTATAATTTTAGTTGGTAAAGATTTAATTCTTAATTTATTATATTTTCAATTAAATTTTTAGAATTATAAATTATTTTTTATATTTTGATATTGTTTTTTAATGTGTTACATGTTAATATTATGTTGAATAAGGAAAGAATTACACATGTATTTCATAGTGAATGTTATACTATTAAAATGTATAGAAAATAGTGATCTTAATTTTCAGCTATTGCATTAGTTTAAGTGTGATTGAATTAATTGATTACATTGATTTTAGTGAATATTGTTGGATTGCATTGATTTCAATATATATTAATAGAGAGAGACAGAGGGAAGAAGAAATATATATAGAGAGAAAGGTGGAGAGAGAGAGGGAGTGACAAGGGAGAGATAAAGAGAGAATGAGAGAGAGAGGAGAGCGAGAAGGAAGAGAGAGAGCCTGGAGAGAAGGGGAAGAGAGAGAGAGGAAGAGGAGGAGGGAGAGGGAGAGAAAGATAGATAGATATGAAGAGAGAGTGTGTGTATCTTTAAGGGGTGAGATGGAGAGACAAAGAAGGATAGATGAAGGGATATAGAGATGTAGATGAAGGGGGGAGAGAGGGAAGAAGAGAGAGACAGGGAGGGGGATGGAGTGAGAGTTAGATAAACATGTAGAGAGAGAAAGAGAGAGTGTGTGTGTTTCGAGGTTGAGATAGAAAGACAAAAAAAGAAGAGATCGAAGGAGATATAGATATAGATGGTGAGGGAAGAGAGGGAAGAAGAGAGAGATAGAGGGACGGAGAGGCAAAGAGAGAGGGAAGAAGAGAGAATGAGAGAGGGAGGGAGATAGACAAAAAGATGGAGGAGGGAAAGAGAGAAGAAGAAAGAGACCCATAGATACATATACATATATTATACAATGTTATATAATATTGCACATTATTTAGCATAGAAAAAGTAAGGATTTTACAAAAGTTGGATTTAAAAAATTATGAATGTTTTGGTTTTTAATTAAATAGATGTTTTGATTTCAGTGTATATGTTGTAGATTCCTCATCCTATTTGATTGATTACACTGGAATCATTCATTTCATTATGGTTATTGATTTATAATCTTGTTTGATTGTTTGCACTTGATGCATTGATTTTAGTGTAGATGATTCCTAATCACATTTGATTACTTGAACTAGATAAATTGATTTCAGTGTAGATGTTGATTCCTAATCATATTTGATTGCTTGAACTAGAAACATTGATTTCAATGCAGATGTTGATTTCTAATTCTATTTGATTGCTTGCACTATATGCATTGATTTCAATGTAGATGTTGATTTCTAATCCTATTTGATTTTTTGCATGAGATGCATTAATTTTAGTGAACATATTGATTTTTGATTTGATGTAACTAGATGTATGATGTACATTAATTTCAAAGTAATTAGATCCTTAATGTGCATTGATTTTAGTGTAAGAACAAAAAAATTATTGACGTCGTGCATTGATTTCTATGTTGCGTTAATTTAACCATTAATAAAATATTTGAATTTTCATCTTAAATAAAATGTTCACTTACGTGAAATGTTTGCTTCTTGAAACTATAAACTATTTGTAATTGACTACATTCTTATTATTCTCATTCAACATTTTTAGTCACTTTGCATTCAAAAGAGGTAAAAGAAAACTACTATTGAAACTTACTTAGAGTTTAATACTCCATAAGTCACAATGATTGACTTTGGAGAAAACTACTATTAATATTAGAGAGCAAGAGAGACAAGGTATGATCTTTACTACAATAGCTCAAGTTAAATATTTGAGTGACCTATGATTTCAACTGCCCTTTGATATGATCAATATGAAGAGATGACAAAGCTAGTAGGTGTGATAATAAGGACTATAGAAGAAAATAGTTTGAGATTGATCATAATGAAGACAATTTGTAATTGAATACATTCTTATTATTTACATTTTATATCATTCAATGCTATTACATTGTCACTTTGCATTCAAAAATTGTATTTCATCATTTTTCATCATTCAATTTATTAACAATCTCTATCATCTCAACAAACTGAGGTAATAAGCAAATTTAAAATTAAAATGACCAAAATGTTAGACATATTTAGCATATATAAAATGATCAAAATAATTAGATGTTCAACAATTTTTGTGTGATAGCACATGGCTGAAACCAACCTAGATCCATCTTTACTTCGAATCTATCAAGCACCGAGAGGGATAAAATTTCTCGAGGTGCAAATCATCCCTCAATTTTTGCACTTAAAAAAGAGGTTTGCACCTCCATATATTTGATGCCTCTCCGTGCTTGATAGATCCAAAGTTAAGATGAATCTAGGCTAGTATATATGTTGGGATGGGGTCCCCTGGGTCAAGTTTAGGGGTAAAAGCCCAGGTTTTGGGACAAAAGACCAAGATTTGATGTACAAAATGTAAAGTCTCCACAAATTGTGGTCGCGGAGCACGTAGATAATTAAAGAGTCAAAAAGGGTTTTTACCCTCTTTTATGTAAGTTAAGTCGATTTTTTGTAGATCTACCCATGGTCTGTAGACCATGGGATTGTATAAATAAGTGTGTCTTAGGGATGTCTAAGGAGATAGCAGAAGATGAAGATGAATGTAATGGGTCAATAGAAGGGAAGATCGTAGAAGTCTTAGGGAAGAAGAGGCTCTGCAGCTGTGTGCGCAGAGGCCTAGAGTAGAGTTCACAACTGAGTGTGCAGACCCCTGCAGCTGAGTGTGTAGGGAAGTCTTGAGTCTGTAAGCTAAACGGATTATCAATAAAGAAGATTATTACTAAAATTCTTGTGTTTACCCATTTACTTTTGTTATGTATGAATGTGCTTTATGATGTGATAAATAATTGTTGTATGAAATAATGATGTATTGATGCATGAATTTACATGGTTTATATTGTTATATGAACGAAATTGACATTAAGTGTTTACGCGAAGATTATTCTATTACATGTTAAAGTTATCCAACACTTAAGCTGGATTGAATAATTGTTGGGTTAGGAATAGTCTTGGATTCACGTAACTTGCTAATTAACTTGTTCAGGGTCAGCAAGGCTCCAGAAAAAGAAGTTGGGTTTAACCTAGAAACGTTCATGGAAGCAAAGAAAAGGTTTGTTGAGGCCTCTACCTCAAGAAGTTAGGACAAGCTATCTGAAGAGGTTGACCCCTCCATGCTTACCACTTTCTTGGAGACTTGTATGAAGCTGTTGTGTGATAGCAAGGCCATGAAAGGGCTACAAGAGCTGATAAATAAGTGTGTTGGTAAGGAAACCACGTGGTCAGAAAGATAGGCAAACACAAGACAAGAACAACGCACAAGATGAGGCTTACCACACAGATAGGAGACCATGAGATGGATCAAGTTATTTTGGATATGGGGTAGGACGCAAATGTTTTTCCTAAACAGACATGGGAAAGAATGGGGAGACCTACACTGCATTTGTCTCTAATTCAATTGAGAAATCAATAGAATATTATCCTTATGGGGAGATTGCATGGAGTGACTATAGATATAGAAGGTGCGAGTGCACTGGTTGATTTCGAAGTGATATAAATTGTTGATGACAACAATCCATACCTCGCGCTCCTAGGAATTGATTGGGCTATTGACATGAATGGGGTAATTAATTTGAGGAAGCGGATGACGTTGTTTGAAAGGAAATCGCTCCGCGTAGTAGTACCATTGGACCCTGCTGAAGGACTGCTCTATACTAAACCAGTCTGCGACTATGAGGAAAGCGATGATGATTTGGACCAGATCTATAAAATAACAGCACGAGACCAATATTGGGTTAATCTAACAGCCAATGGATGAATCGTATGGGACCGCGAAAGCTCCTGTACCTCAGATTCAGACAAAGAATTGGAGCACTAGAAGAATAGGTTGCGCGAAGTATCTACGCTACGGTGTAATTTGATGACTAAATCATTGCACTGTATGTCCTCGGGGGTAATAAATTTACCTTATTATGATGGTTTGAATGATGTAGATAAATTTTTGGACGCATTTGAAAGGGAAGTACTGGAGAAGCATCGATTCCAAGTGTTGGATTTGGTGTTGCACGGTGGTGGGGTACGCATAAAGACAGTTTTGATGAATGGCATGAGTACAGAAGAATGATGAAATTTCAGTTTGGTCGCCTGAAAGTTCAACTAACTGAAAAATATGATGGAAGAAATGATCCACGTGATCATTTAGAAAAATGGACTAAGGTTTATGGAACAGAGCCGCAGCCAGAGTGGGTGCATATTTTCTGTCACACTTTGGACATCATTCCTATGAATTGGTACCTGGAAACAGAGCTCCGCCATGGTACTGCGGAGTGGGACATCTTAAGAGAAGGATTTTTGATGACCTTCAGCTTTGAGGATGTATTTGAAAGCATTGGCAAAACGCTGCAGGAGGTTAAGGCAACAATCTTCAGAATACTGCAGGATCCTTTAGAATTGATTCAACCAGATTGGAGCACCTAGCTGCGCCATGCGCTAGAGTGCTATAACGTGATCGTTGAAGAAGATGATGAGTATCCAAGGAATATTAACATCCCAGAGGAAGAAGGCCACCGCGAAGTTGAGGGACCGCAGATAGAGAATCCAGATATCACCATACCACTAAAAACTAGGCAAGTAAACATTGGCATAGAAGCGGAGCCGAAATTTGTGAAGATTGGAGATTACTAGGATGATGCCACAGTAGATAAGGTTGTTGAGTTTCTCTGCGAATATCAAGATTTTTTCCCTACCAAATTTTTAGACTTGAAAGGTATCATAGGAGACTTGGGCGTAATGAAGATTACCTTGAAGCCAGGCACAAAGCCGATCAAGTAGAGGCCATACTGCCTTAATCCCAAGTATAAAGAAAAGGTACGCTTAGAGCTGGATAAGATGCTGGAAGAAGGCATTATTGAACCAGTGGAGGAGTCTGATTGGGTGAGCCCAATGGTAGTCCAGGAGAAGAAGCAGAAAGGAGAGATATGAATTTGCGTAGATCTAAGAAAGCTTAATGACACTTGTGTCCATGATCCCTTCCCGACACCGTTTACTAATGAAGTACTAGACAATGTGGGAGGACAAGAAGCATATTCCTTCACTGATGGGTTCTTAGGGTACCATCAGATTAAGATTGTGCCAGAAGACAAGAGTAAGACCACCTTCGCGACAGAATGGGGATGTTTCCAGTATACAATGATGCCTTTTGGACTTAAGAATGCATCGACGATCTTCTCATGTGCAGTCATCGCGGTGTTCAAGGAATTCATTCACAAATTCTTGGAAGTATATTTCAATGATTGGACAGTGTTTGGGCTTGTAAAGCACCATGTAGCCAATTTTCACTTGATGTTGGATACATGTCGAAGGTATCAGATTGCGCTAAACCTAAAGAAATGCTTTTTCTATGTCCCTTTCGGAATCTTGTTGGGTCATGTGGTGTGCAAACAAGGATTAATGGTGGACCCTGATAAGATCATTGTCATAATTAATTTGGAGGCACCAAGAAGTGTTAAATAGCTGCGCGCAACACTGGGTGATATTGGGTACTATAGGAAGTTCATCAAAAGTTATGCTCAGATTACTGTGCCTATGGAAAAGCTACTGAATAAGGACGCTACATTCTATTGGGATGAGGAATGTTAGCACAACCTGGATGTATTGAAGGAGAAAATGGTCACCACGTCGATCCTAGTCTTCTTAGATTGGATGAAGGAATTTCATGTGCATGTGGATGCTTCATGTATTACGCTAGGAGCAGTGCTGACACAGGCTGGCAAAGGAGAGATGGATCATCCTATAGCATTTGCAAGTAGGAAGTTGTCAAAAGTAGAAAATAACTATTCAACGACAGAGCGCGAAGGGTTGGCTATGGTGTACGCGCTCCAAAAATTCAGGCATTACCTGCTAGGCAGACACTTCAAGATGTACACAGACCATTCTGCATTAAAGTATCTAGTCAATAAGCCTGTGTTGGGGGGGGGGAATATGTAGATGGTTGTTGTTGTTTCAAGAATATGATTTTGAGGTGATTGTGAAGCCAGGAAGGTTGAATGCGGGACCAAACCATCTGTCATGCATTGAAACAGGAGAAGAACCTACTAATTTGGAGGAAGGGTTGCCTGACGCGAAGCTCTTCGCTATGCTTGTAGTAGATAATCACTTTGTGGATATTATCCACTTTCTAACTACAGGGATGGCTCCAGAAGGATACACCAGTCAGCAGAAGAAAGAATTGGTGGTGCATGCGACTGATTTCTTTGTAATTGAAGTGAATTTGTATAAAATGGGATCGTACGAAATACTTCGACGTTATGTGCATGATTTCGAGTGAAAGAGTATCCTTTCTGAAGCTCATGGAGGAGCTGCGGGAGGGAATTATGCAAGAAAAGAAACAATGCAGAAGATTTTTCACTTTGGATTATGGTGGCTGACGCTACATAAAGACTCTAAAGCATATTATAGGGCATGTGATGCATGTCAGAGAATAGGCAGGCCATCGCAGAGGGATGAGATGCCTTTGGATCCACAAGTGTCATTGTAGCCATTTGAGAAATGGGTGATTGATTTTGTAGGACCAATTCAACCTCCATGCAAGAAAACTGGTGCGCGGTATATCATCACCGTGACTGAATATTTTACTAGATGGGCCGAGGAACAGCCTGTGAAAGACTGTATAGGGGAAACAATAATGAAATTCTTGTTTGAATATGTGTTGATTAGGTTTGGTTGCCCGCAGGTTTTGATGAGTGATCGCGGTACACATTTTCTCAATGAAATGATCATTTCACTGGCATAAGAGTCTCAGGTTTACCATCAAAAGAATACGCCATATCACCCTCAGGCCAATGGAACCATTTAGGCTTTTAATAAGATATTGGAGAATGCGCTAACGAAGGTTTGCAATACGCAACGAAATGATTGGGACATGCATGTACCAACAATGTTATGGGCTTACAAAACTACTTGTAAAAATCTTATTGGTCAGACACCTTTTAGGTTAGTCTATGGCGTAGAAGCTGTGATGCCTATGGAATACGTTATGCCTAGTCTATGCATCACAACTTTCACAGGAATGGCGGACCGTGGAACCTTAGAATAAAGTCTCACGTAGCTAATGGAGCTCGAGAAAGATAGGTTTTTGGCTGGATTCCATCAGCAGGTTTCGAAGGAACGCAAAAAATCTTGGCACGATCGACACATCAGACTGCGCACCTTCAAGGTAAATGATTTGGTGTTATTATATGACAATAAATTTGCTAAGTTTCTAGGAAATTTTAGATGCACTGGCTAGGACAATATGTTATCAAAGAAATTATAGATGTTGGAGCAGTTCAACTCGCGAAGTTGAATGGAGATCCATTTCCAGGAAGGGTAAATGGAAACCGATTGAAGCCATACATGGGGGATCCAGCCCAATGACTACATGATGGTAGCACAGTCTTAGTGCTCCAGGCAGCTGCAAGGAAGTGCAGGACTATAAACTACACTACTCGGTTTGTAGAGCTACGCGAAAGGGGGGTTATACGAAAAAGGGTGATGTCATAGTACCAAAAGAGGGGTGAAGGGAGTTGCGCTACGAAGGGAGAGACTGTGTAGCACAGCCAGACAGTGATGTTATAGTCATTGTTCATGATTTGACTACCAGGAGATAGTTAAGAGGAGTGGGGGGGCGACATTTAAGGCAATTAAGGATGAAATCTTTGGAGATCTGCAACCAAATCAACATTTATGAACGAATTTTGGGGGGAATGGTCGAATTTGAATTCGAATTCACCCATAAATTATGTGTGGTCGTATAGAAAAAAACACTTTTATCCTTATAGTTTTTATTGAGTTGTGTTATCGATTGCATATGAATCACTCGTACTGGGAGGATTTAATCGCGAGCCATGCATTTGCCAAATTATCAGAGGTAAATCAAACATTCATCCTAGAAAAGATGCTAGGACCAAGCCCTGTGGAAACTATGAGTACTGGTGGAGATGTCACTTTTGAGTGAGTGGTTCTAGAAGTTGTGAGCATGGAGGCTCTAGCTGCTATGCCTACGGCATCAAGGTCTCCTAGTTCGAAACCTACACTGGTGCGGGAAGTCCCCAAGCCCAAGAAAGACAAGAAGAAGAAGCCCATTTTGGTGCGTGATCACTAAGGAAGCATGCTGCTAACCAGGCTCAGAAGAAGGAAAAACAACCAGTGAAGGACAAGGGAAAGTAATCGATTTGGAGGCTGAAGGATAGATGCCGAGGGGGTGGAGCCTATATCCAAAATGTCGGATTATATCCCTTCACGTAAGGGGAAATTGAAGGTCCCTAAGGACCTAGATGCAGGAAAATTCCTCCTCAGTACACCCCTGTTACCGGAGAGCATCACTTTTGAAGGTACGCGCTTGGTGCAGATTCCACATTTAAAGTTGGAAGACTGGGATTTGGTGAACCATGAGAGGTTCCCCCACCTTGCAACAAAGAACTATATGAAAAGAGTATTTTACAAGGAATCAAGTGTCACCACGTTGGAGCCTGTGGAGTGGATTTGCGGAGTGAACCAGTCAGGGTTGTTGAACCTATTGTGGGTGCCCCACTACCACTGCTCCAAAATCAACCTTATTGTTATCAAGCAGTTGCTGACCTTGGTACATGACAGATGCTTGTGGCTGAGCGCGCCGATCCCTATCACTAATATGTTGATCCATTGGATCACACTGTTGCCGCACTTAGGGTTGAATCTGGCCAAGGAGTTTGGCGGGAAGATGAGCGGGTGCAACCTCACAGAGAAAATGAAGGACAAATTCAAGCTCGTGAAGAAGCCGCATGAGTACTCTATTACCTCAATCACCGACACTGCAGTAAAAATTTCTACGCAAATCCTTGTTGGAAAAGTCATGAGAAAATGTCGCGTGGACGAGGTTTCAATGCCAATTATTTCACTAGTTGCATAGTGTGTGGAGGGTGCGCAGTTCTATTGGTCGTGCTACCTTTGTAGTGAGTTCCTTGCAAACTTTCAAGAGGCATAGGATGAGAGTAAAACATTCCACTATTCGTGGTTATTGCTCTCCATTGTGCTCATCGCTTGGGATCTATCGGAGGACAGTCAGTTTCCTCCCATGGAGAAAGATTTGTCAGAGGCTGCACAGTTTTCATCCCTCTAGGCAAAAAAGGACGTCGTGTGCGTCATAGAAACCAAAGTCTTATAGGTGTTGATGGAGGCGAGCATCCGCATGGCCATCAACCAGAAGCTGTAGTTGTCCCCAACGATATTTGAACAACTTTCAGAGTACGCAGAGTTTAAAGCTGACTTCCACTACGTAAAAAATGGTTTGACCTGCCTTACCTCACTACAGATGACGCTATTCAGGAGGTCATCAAGTGTTGGCCGACAGATTGGCATACTCCATCCGATCTGGCCGCATGCACCAACAAATCCGCAGAGAAGAAAAAGAAGGAGGCAGCCAAGCAGAAGGTCTAGCAGTTGGCTGAGAAGCGCAAAAAATAGGCCAAGGAGAAGGCTCGGGTGGAAAAGGAGCACGCCGTGAAGAAGCAGGCCGAACAAGAAGAGCGTGACTCCGAGTGCAGTGATAAGTATCCTTCACCCCAAATAGAGGAGGAGGAGCAGTCAGAGCAGGGCGGTGGCAGTCAGAAGGAACAAAGCACTCCCTTCTGAATAAAGAGATACATGGATCAGCAGAAGGAAGGGCCGTGAAAGAAGTCAAAAGTGACAAAGTCGTTGCTAGATCCAATCACTCTGATAGAAGGCGACCTTGATGAGATTGGAGATAAGGTGCGCGATACCATAGTGGAACTACTGCAGCAGTTCGAACAACAGCAACAACAGGCGCTAAGTACCATCCAGAAGGATCTGCGTGAGCTGTAGATTCAGACGAGTAGGATCTAGATGAGCGTAGGGCAGGTAAGCGCTCCATAGACAAGCTTGGCACCGGGAACCAGTCAGGCAGCAGAGATGGTTCGATCACTGGATGTCTGGGCAGTCGCGCTGTTAGATGGATCCTTGAGTGTGGAGACTGCCGATGACAAGGTCATCATGAGTTTTCTTAAGAACATCAGCCTCAACCTAGCCAGAATCCTTAATGAGTTCCTTCACAGACAGAAGGCAGGGGTGAAAACAGAGTTCAGAGCTCAGGAGCAATGTGCACTAAGCCTAATCAGTGAATATAGGTGAACAATCAGCAAATGTTCACCAAAAATATATAGGCATTGTAGGAAAAGGAGAAAATGTAGGTGCAAAGCGCCCAGCTCGCGGCCGCAGTAGAAGAAGCATGCATAATGGTGTCAGAACTACATATCCTGGAGGAAGCATCATTGGAGGAAAATATCAGAAAACTTGCTGCGGGCGTGCGCGACGCCATGACAGAAGTGGCTAGAGTCCAGTTTGAGATGAACATAAAGATAACAGAACTGGAGCTCGAGTTGCAACCTTCAACCTCGCCAGAGATAAGGGAACAATGCGAAGCCACTGTTAAAGATGGAGTTGCAATGGTGGATGCCGCGACGACGGATTGCACCGCACTGTTTGAGTAGTCCATGGAAGTAGTCATGACCTTGCAGGTGTTAAATACAGAGGTCCGCAAGCTCTAGCAATAATATGATGAAGTAAGGGCAATGACACACACCGTTGCTACAACCCAACGCCTCACCAAGCTGCAAGAGGTTAAGTAGTTGCTTACATAGGCGGAAGCAACATAGAAGAAAGAGGTTGTCCTTAAGGCTAGATTGGGGCCTTGGTTGGATGAGGCCTACATAGTCTCCGCCAATATTTAGGAAAAATTGGCAAACTTGCAGAGTACGCAGTAGAAAATCAAGCAGGATAGTGCAGGACCAGCCATAGAGCAGCTGGTGGAACAGATCAAGAAGGCAGCCACGTAGAGCGCGACTGAAGTAGCAGTTGCACAAGTGGAGTTGGGGGATCTTCACAGCAAGATCTTTGTGCCAACCAAGTGACTGGAGGGTGAGTCACAATCTTTGTGTTGGGGGCCTATTGGGATGGGGTCCCCTGGGTCAAATTTCAGGGCAAAAGACCAGGGTTTGGGAAAAAAGCCCAAGTTTTGATGTACAAAATGTAAAGTCTCTGCAAATTGTGGTCGTGAAGCACATAGATAATTAAAGAGTAAAAAAGGGTTTTTACCCCTTTTATGTAAGTTAAGTTGACTTTTTGTAGATCTACCCATGGTCCGCGAACCATGGGATTGTATAAATAAGTGTGTCTTAGGGATGTCTAAGGAGATAGTAGAAGATGAAGATGAATGTAATGGGTCAATAGAAGGAAAGATCGTAGAAGTCTTAGGAAGAAGAGGCTCTACAGCTGTGTGTGCAAAGGCCTAGAGTAGAGTCTGTAGCTGAGTGCGCGGACCCCTGCAACTGAGTGCACAGGGAAGTCTTGAGTCTGTAAGTTGAACTAATTATCAATAAAGAAGATTATTACTGAAATTCCTGTGTTTACCCATTTACTTCTATTATGTATGAATGCGCTTTATGATGTGATAAATAATGCTTGTATGAAATAATGATGTATTGATGCACGACTTTACATGGTTTATATTGTTATATGAATGCAATTGACATTAAGTGTTTACGTGAAGATTATACTATTGCATGTTAAAGTTATCCAACACTTAAGCAGGACTGAATAATTGTTGGGTTAAGAATAGTCTTGGATGCACGTAAGTGGCTGATTAGCCTGTTTAGGGTTCGTAAAAGCCATTCGTAGACCTTCACGAAGGTTTAGAGGCCGATTCAAGGAAGTTATATTGATAATCCTTAAAGGCTTATCAATCTACGCGAAGGCAGATTTAGGGCATAAAACAACATCACACTGATCTCTGGGTGCGGAAACTTGGTTCCAACATCCCCCCATACTGCTTCAGGTGAGACTTCAATCCACCCTCCATGGATTGGTGCCGAAAAGGCCGGTAGTGTAGGGATTTGTTTGGTGCAACTAACTCCAAACCTGGGCCAGGACCCACTAAGCCAACAATATATGTGTAAGTGAAAATCATTATTAAAATCATATAAAATGTCATAAAACTTGTGAAAAATGTATAAAAAAGGAAATCCATTTTATAATGCACAACCATACAATTCAAAACATGTCTTTAATAAAGTATATATTTAAATATACCACTTTATTTTTAATTAAATTTCCATCACATACTCATAAAAAAGGCTCAAATCGGGTGAGTAAAATAAGTTTAGGTTCTTCCCATTGATTTTAGTGTTTTTGGTTTTTTAATTAAATTATAAACATAAATGTATTTCTTTAATTAATGAAATATATATTTTTACATAAGCATTAGATTTTTAACTAATTGTTTTATCATTAAATATATATTTATTTTCCTTGATCAAGGTGTTGAAAAACAAGTATATAGAAGAGGGGAGATTGGTTATCATGTTGCCTCTCCTCGTATTAAAGAGGGTTGGCATGGGCAGCCCATGCACTCGCACATGCTAACAACCTCAATAAAGTATTCTATTAAAATGCCAGACTCAATCTTCAGTGGGTGCTCATAGCTTCCTTGTTGTTGCCTTGAGTTTTTTACTATGTATGCAGGGACTCCTAAATGTAGGTGGGATATTTTTCCTACGGTGCTAGCTTTTTTGGTTTATTTATCAATGAAGGCCTTGGTCCCCTAGGCTTGGACCCTGATGGCATTCAAAATGCAATAGAGTCTCATACTAGGTGCAAGGAGAAGGTTTCACGGAAAACTCAATTGGGGATTCACAGTATAGTGGAGAGGGGAGACTCATATGCTACATCTCAGAGCCTGGTTGGTTGTCAGTTAAAGGATAACAATTCTTATGTCTAGTCTATGTAAAATTCCCAGCTTGTTTTTCTCTACTTGGTGGAATTCATTGTTTGGTGTGCAAGGCATCTTGGTGGCATTGGAAACTCTAGGGTTATTCTCATTTGTTTGGTATTCACTCATTGCCCAAATTTATTCCTTGGTATCACTCCCTTTGTGGTTTTTGTCTCACCCTGTCCCTCAGCTAGCTTGGGACCAGTACTTAATTCCTCTCTCAACTCTATATTGGCGGAGTATAGTTTAGCTTGTCAATCTTGTTTCCTGTCTACTCTTGACTATTATGCCTAGTTAGAGAATGTGCTCTCGTAAGGGGTCTGGAGGTCATGTCCCTTTAGGCAGGCCTTAAGCTCAGAGTTAGGCCCAATTTATGGCTGTCATTTTCCATTCAACTACTCCTTCTGAAATTTAGGTGGAAATTCAACAATTGGAAGCCTTAACCACCAATAACCGCGAGGCCTATTCCAACTATGAAATTCAAAATGAAGTTCATATTTAAGTTCCTGACCTTGGTCACACCAAGGGATGGTGCAGTCAATACCTTAATCCCATCACTCTTCATTGGAAAATGAAGGCACTCCTAGGTTGAGTGCTTAAAGAAAAATATGAGGATCATAATGAGATCATTGCAAGCCTCAATGAAATCTAGAGAATCCAAAGGCACCAACGTTCCTAGTTGGTCAACCTCGATGGTCATTTGGCACATATCAAAGGCCATCTCCAATGTGGTCTTAAACCTCGAACAAGCTCGAGTGCACAATATCTATCCCTAGTAATGTCTTGCATTAAATGATGTCTGTCTAGAGCTTTGGTTGATGTTTTGGTTTTAGAAATTTCTTTTATGCTCATAGTTAGATTTATGGCTAGTTGCCACTAGCATACAATATGCAGTAATTTTGTCAATATTTTTATATAGTTGTTCAAAAGTAGGATATTTAAAATGGAATTTACATTTCAAATGTTTTGAGGATTGGGAAACTAGACAACTGCCTTCACCATCATTGATTTGGGTTACCTTGTGGCAAACCACGACGGTGAGTAGGAAAACTTTGAATTTTGTGAGACAATGTTTATGATTCAATAAAAGACCTTAATCAAAACACCCACCCACATATTTATTTATTTTTATTAATTGATATATCATTATTTGAATTATTTTTTAAATAAATAATATAAAATATGGTTTATATTAAAAAATAAAATATATGATTTTAATTATAATTATAATGATGATTACGATTAACATCTAACATCTATTAATATTTATATTGTTTATTTTATCTTAAGAAGGTAAAAGATTAATTAGAATTCTTTAACATTATTTTATTTTTGTTCTTGAAAAACAATGAGAGAAATGTCCTAAGATCATCATAGTTTTGCTTCTTTTAAATAAATAAGAGAAGTGTTGCAAAATCTCCATAGTTTTTCTCTAGTATGACAAATATTTTGAAAATTAGATCAGATGGAAAATCCACCCTTTAGTATGGTAAAGGTGAGAGACTCTTTCATCCCATGGTGTTGTGAGAATCAACTAATGCCAAGTTTCACTATGACGCTTATGAGAATTGGTTCTTATCTTAGAAATGTTAATTTTTTTCTTAACACTAGTGAAGATATATATTTTTTATTTTAGAGTGAGGGGTTGATCACCTCATTATGATATCATAGTTCCTTTTTCCCTCAAATTCTTTCTTGCCCTTCAATTTATCTTAAAAATAGTTATGCCATTTCTTTTTAATTTGATTGACTAATAAAAAAATGTCATATGAACATAAGTTATGGTTTTTTAGGCATGGGATATTAATAAGCCAAGGTATTGGTCCATGGTATTGTAAAAAATCATATTTACAAGTTTAGAATCTCCATTGTAAAATTAAGGTGAATATCCATGATTAAGAATCTTATTACATTTTTTTTTTAAATGTATGTATGTTTAACTCATTTTTTTTTATAACTAATGATAATAATAATATTTTAAAATAAAATTATAATTTAGTTAATTTTTATGTTTTTTCTAAATATTGACAATGTGAAATGTATCATAAATTAAGCATTTTGATGCTTATCTATATTTCCCAACCATTATAAAATGATGTCCCATTTTATTATTTGACAACATTTATGCATCAGTACATCATGTGTGTCTGTGTGTGTATCTTATTACTAACTATTTCTTGGAAATAACGCTTACATTAGTATACATGTAGATTTGGTTTGTTGATTGGTTGGGTTGTTGAGATATTTTCTGAACAAGCAATCTCCTTATTTGGAATTTTGTTGGATCTCATAAACACTATATATGTGGGATGTGTTTTGGTCGTGAAATGTAATATATCAATAGTTTTGTGTGGAATCTTTATGCTATGTATTCTCCTCAAATTTCCATTTTGGTATCAGAGAAATTTGAGATTGATGGAATCAATTCGAAGGGCGTTGTGGGAAACCCTTGATCTGTGTATATGATGATGGCTAAGCAACTATTGTGATATTTCTGAAAGTCCAAAGGGGACACTGAAGACATCGAATGGGTTTGTAGACTGATATATTAAAGGGATTCTTCGAATATTGGTTCCGTGAATTCCACATAGATAATGTCGATGACCTCAACGATGACATTAACAAAATCGTTGAACTCGAACTCTAGCTAGAAGAAACGATTCTTGAAGGCCTTCCTGAAATGGTTCTAAATTGATAGTAGAAACAACAATGGTCATGAAGAACAATACTCATATTTAGGAACCTCAAAGTTATAGCTAGTCTTTTAGATGAGGGTTTGATTCTATGTATATGAAGAACGAGAGATTTCTTCCTCAGCATCGTTGGTTTGTTGGGAGTCACTATACTTTTCTTAGTTATAACTGTAGAAAACTTGTCAAAGAACACAGGGAAATGGCAGTAAATGGGAGGTATGCTCTTTAAAAGTGGTCATCATGACGGGCACTCACTCTAGAAGTCAGTGTGCTTAGTGGCCATCAAAGGGCTTGAAGTGCAATAATAATTGACATGACTATATTAAAAAGAAATTTCAATTCGCACCCTTCAGCTGGATTTGGAGTTGGAATGGGGATCATATCTCATTTGAATGGGAATGAAAAACAACAACATTAAATTATTTATAGATACTTGAAGATCACAGCTTACTAGAATTGGAATGTCGATAACAACATTGAAATATTTATACATATGTAATCGTTAGTTATGTGCAAGTTGGACATTTAAATTCATTCTCACATTATTTTCCAAATGGCTAATAGATATAGTAGTCTCAAAAAGCGATAAAGGGACGAGGCCACTTATTTGGCTCAAATTTAAATAAGTGAGATTGGTTAGAGGGCATCGGTCATTGTGATATAAAAGAATGGCCCCAGGTTTTGTCTTAGTGCTTGTTGTATTTTGACACTAGGTTGGTTTCATTAATGTTTTCTATTTTCTTTTAGTTATGTTTCCACAAAGTGCAAAACCAATTAATGAAGAGTGTTGTATGATTTAAATTAGTGGTTCTCGATGTTTAATTTTTTTTGAATACATCATTAGTTTGATTGTGTTTACACACTATTACGATTTGTTTTTGTTGGTGCTCGAAAACCCTTGAACAATGGCTATAGGTTATAGTATGAGATCCTTGTGTGTTAGATAGGTCAAGTTGTATGATCAACTTCTGAACACATTTAGTATCCAGACCACCTTCCTAGAAACTGGCGGATATTTGAAAGAGAAATATCCAACAAATGGTGGTAGGTCCATAGAGTGGTTCATTACTTGACAACTTTTATTGTGGAAGCCTCGATGAGCCATGTATGGAAAAATTGTTGATCTTACAAGTATGTCAATGACGGTCGGAGACAATTGTATTTTAAATGAGTCAAGTGAGAAGCTCGAAGATTGTGGTGGAGAAAGAGTGTGGTTCGTGAGATTTCAGAGTGGGTAGAAGTGCCAGTGAAGACCATATCAGACAAATGTGACTTATATGTGAAATGTAATTTGTGATTCATGTAATGTTAATTTTGTAATGTAAGTGTTAAAAAAAAACTTGAAAATAACACTTATATTATTATACAGGTAAATTTAATTTATTGGTTAGTTAAATTATTGAAATATTTTTTCAACAAGCAAACTCTTTGTTTAAAATCTATTACATCTCATAAACACTATATATATAAAATCTATTTTAATTTTAAAATATAATATATTAATAATTTTATGTGAAAACATTGTAATATTTACCCTCTCTTTCTCTCTCTTTCTATTCCATAACGTAAACCATTCAACAAAATATACTTACCTAATTCATAAACAAAAATCTCAAAAATAACACAACACCTTATAAATTTTAACTTTCAAAAAGGGCATTCAAACTTTAAAGCAAAATCTAATAAAATATAAAAAGTCCCTTCCTACATATTTTAAACAAAATCTAACAAAAGTTTAAAAGCAAAGGTTCCGTTATAGAATTTAAAATAAACCGTAACAAAAGATTAAAACGCAAAGTTTCACTATAAAAATTTAAAACAAAGTAACAAAGCAAAGGTTCCGTTATAGAATTTAAAATAAACCGTAACAAAAGATTAAAACGCAAAGTTTCACTATAAAAGATTAAAACAAAGTAACAAAGCAAAGGTTCCGTTATAGAATTTAAAATAAACCGTAACAAAAGATTAAAACGCGAAGTTTCACTATAAAAGTTTAAAACAAAGTAACAAAGGCTTAAAAGGTAAAGTAACAAAGGCTCAAGAGGCAAATTCCCACCCTAAGTTTGTGAGTGGAGCTTGTTTGTAAGTTATGATGGATATAGTTATGGGTTTTTGAGTTCAAATGTTTTATTAAAAATATAATTTTTTCGTGTTTGGAGTCGATTTGCAGTGGTCTTATTCATGTTTAAATTTCTATTAACGTCACCCATACATTCGTAGTCTTACTCATGTTTAAATCTCTACTGGCGTCACCCATACGCCCTTAGTGTAGGAGGATACAAGCAAAATAAATACAAGTCCCATCACCAACTCTAAAGTTTCTGGAGTTTTGGTGTTACAGTGTTCTAGATTTTTTTTTTATTATATATATCTATATATATATATATATATATATATATATAATATTAATTTGATCATAAGTTTTGATAAAATGTTATTTTCCAACGTTTCTTTTTTTAGCATTCTATGTACTTTATTTGAAAAACTTTTATTATTTTTGCTTGGCATGATTAGGTTACAAGATGCTTTTCAAAAGTTATATTAGTTTTTTCATGCACTTCTCATTATGTCAAAACACAATTCAATTCAAACTTCGATCATATTTTAAACAAGTGTAATATATAACATTTTTGTTTAGTACCTGCTTTTTATGTAAAAAATAATTGATAATTTTAAATAATAATAATTTTATTGATAATTTTAAATTTGAAAAGCATACTTTAAAATCGTTGTTTATGCCAAAAAAAATAATATTTAATATTTAGAAAAAAAATAATATTTAATATTTAGAATTGAATTTGAGTGTCATTTTTCATTTATCAAAATAGTATAATTACATTAAAAAAAATTATTGTTTTAAATAAAGAATATATGAAATTTTTAATTTTGTAACCAAATTTTTATTACAATATGTATAAAATAAAATAGATAACAATTAATTTTTTTTTAATTGTTTATATAATAATAAAGAGAAAGTAATGTTGTTAATTGATTTTCATTTTTAATGATTAAAAAAAATGGTTTAATTTTTTATCTCTGTGTATTTAAATTTTATATAAAATTATATATATATATATATATATATATATATAAATTTTAAATTAAGTAAGTGGGTAGAAAAAGGAAAGTATTTGACAAGAAAAAGGAAAGTATTTACAAATCAAAATTGTTGTTGGCCTTAAAGTTCAATGTTTAATATTTAATATTGAGATTTTTAAATTCTAATTTTTTTGTTTCGGTTTTGTTGTTGTTTAAACTATGTTTTTGATTGCATATATAGATGGATTTATTGAAAATTTTCTTGTGGAAAATTCACAATTCAAACTTGTAATTCTAATAAATTTGGGCAAATTAGAATTAAAAATATGTTGGAAAACCTCTAACAAATAGACTAAGGCATTCTAGTAGAATAAATTCCACTAATTTTGCAAAGATTGTAGAAAATTATGTATCAGTGAACTAAACAAAGATAGAAAAACTCACTAGATAAAACTAAACAAAGATAGAAAAACTCACCAGATAGCAAAAAGTATTTTTTTGCTAATGTGAAATTAATTGCTTTTTATTTGTGATTTTTTTTTTCATTTGTATCATTTGATTAGCTTAGTTTGTAAACGATGATAACATATTTTGTTCATAAAAACGAATTTTAATTGTTTGTGTCATAGTTTTTTATGATATTGATTCTATTTATAAAATTTAAATAAAATAAAACAATCAATATCTATATATATTACGGTTTCTATAATTTCAAAAAGGCAATCTAAATTGAAAAAGTTAGCATAACTTCGAAAATCAAACCAACTAAATCTATACTTTATACTTTAACTAAATCTATACTTTATACTTTAACGTCAAATTTAACTTTACATGCTTGTGAAATTGTGACCAAAAACATTAAGCATCATAGATGAATTCCATAAATATCATATGAAACTATTTTTTAGTCCTTAATCCATGTTTAGTGTGAATTCTCAACCTATTACCAATAAACAACTGAACTATCATGATCGTCATTGTACCGTAATGAATTTAGTATGACACCGACTTTGATTATAGCACACTATTTCATTTAATTGAGGCATAGAAAGACATTGGACATGCAGAAGTTTCCGTGGGGTTAGATTTATGTAATGGGCAGCGGGTTTTTTTTTAGGAAAGTGTTATAAAATATTCAGTAATTATTAATTATTAATGGTGTTAGTTTTAATTAATTGTTTATATATATATATATATATAGTTAGATTTAAAATTTTATAATATTTGTCATGTGTACAATAACCAATAGGAAAAAAAATTAATTTTAATTTTCAAAATATTTAATTTAATATTATAATTTTCAAAAACTTTAATAAATTATATATATTGTTTCAAAAATTTGAAAGGTTTATGGTTTTTTTTTTTTTTTTTTTACCAGAAACTAATTATAATATAACTTGTTTTTGGGGTATGTATAAAAATATCCTTCTTAAAGCAAATTATCTACTCAAAAATTATTCATGTGCTCTTACATCATTATCATCATTAAATTTTAATTTTCAATGTTGTTAGTTTGAAACACTTTAATTTTCAAATATATATTTATAAATAGCTCAAATAAGATATATTCTATTTTTTAATTATTTCCAATGTAAGTGTTAAATTATTTTAATATAAGAGGAAATATATTTGAAACTTTCATTTTTAAGAAGCTAAAACAATCTCAACCTTGAGGGTTAGTTTTATTAGTCAAGTTCCAGTCGTTAAAGCATTTCGTTAATGGGAGGTCACAGGGTCAATTCTCCTAGACACCCTCAAGATAGGCTCTTAGACACCCTCAAGATAGGCTCTAATAAGCCAGCAAGATGTGATCCCTTTGGGTAGATTTGTCTGATATTTCCTCGGAAATATTTTTAGCCCCAAGGGATAGCTTAGTTGGTCGAGTTCATGTTGTTAAGTACCTCACCTATCAAGAGGTCACGGGGTCGAATCTTCTCGACACCCTTGGGATTATGCATTGCTAGTTTGGTTGACGAGTAGATCACTTCGAGTTGCTTCGAGTTGATCTATCTAGATCAAGAAGTATTTAAAAATATATGTAAATGATCTAGATAAATTGAAATGTAGATTACTATATTTGCATTACTAATAAATTCATCCAATTATGTAGTGGAAGATAATTTATTGGTGTATGCTAATACAAATTATTTAGGAAGGTCAATTAAACAAAATTTAAAAATATATAAAAGGGAAAAATGTTTGCCTTGGTAATAAATTCATCTACGTAATGGAAGATAATAAATTCAACTACGTAATGGAAGATAATTGATTGGTGTATGATTCTACAAATTACTTAGAAGGTTAATTCCATTAATTGATTGGTGTGTGATAATACAAATTATTTAGGAGAGTTAATTAAATATTTTTAAAAAATATGAAAAATTATTATTCATCGTGTTTTTATATGAATTATTTAGAGATATGATAAAGATATTTTTTATTTATGAAGATAAATAATATAAAGTTGGAATGTATTCTTGTGAAAAAGTATTGAGACCAAAGCCAATATGTTAGATGTTGATATGCATTTTTTAAAAACTTGGTTTATAAGTATGGAATTACAGAGTGAGTAGATTTTATGTATAAATTAAAATGCAATAATTTAAGGAGATTTCTAAATATTATTGTGAAAGCGTTAATATGTTAATGTATATTTAGAAGCCTAGAATAGACCGAATGTTAATGATTTTAAAGAAAAACAAATATATATAACAAGTAAGATTAAAAAATACAAAGATATTGTATAATAGGGAAGAGTTGAATTTTGAGGGAGCATGATAGTTGGGATCAAGTTGGGACCAACAAATGTCTATTTTACTTCCATCACAGATGAAGTATATATATGTGTGATATTATAAGAATTTGTTACAATTTTTTGTTATAAATTTAATTTTCAAATTGGCATGTTAAGAGTTGTAATATCGTTACTAGATCATCATTTAATTATCATTGGTAATTGGATGGTGCTTTAATTTCATGATTATTGACTTATTGGATATAGGTATATGCTTATATTTATACATATGTACAAGTGTGTATGTGTTGTAATGCTCCTGGTGACAACCTCTATTCCGATATGTAAGTGCACACATGTTTAGTGTGCACGCAAATGATTGAGCGTGTGCACAACCCACTAAGTGTCTATGTGATTCCAAAGTGTCACTTATTAGGTGTGCACATATGTTTGTTATTTTAATGTGCATTTATGGCTAGAACTTGGTGTCAAATGTTGTGAGGTTTTGTGAGTGCAAGATGTTACCCCTCAACCTTGTAGCGGTGTTGTCCCTAAACTCCACCCATCAACAAAAATAGGAGTCCTCCCAAGGGTGATGCGTCATAGACCTTGTGATAGGTGTAGGGTTATAAAGGTTGGTATGTGAAATTTAACATAGAAGATGAGTGCTTTCTCGAATGCAAAAGAATATTTTCCAAATATCAATAGTTTCAGTTGGATTAATTAAACAATTATATAGAGGAAGGAATGAAGGAAGAAATATATAAGGAAATACATATAGATCTTACAGATAGCACAATAACATAATGAAACCCAAGTTCTATCGATGAATGAAATAGAAAAGCATTATTAACACAAAGTGTTTACACCGATGATAGGTTCTCCTTGAAGAGAGATTTGCTAGGTATGTTCATTGTAAGAAGACATTACAAAAGGCCAAGACTCCCTTTTCAACATAATGTATGAAGCTCTAAAATGAAAAAAATCTAAAGATCCCTAACCTTAAGAGATGATGTTGCAAAAAGAATGCAAGATTCAAGGAGGCTAGTTGATATGTCAACTTCCTTGTAATGCAAATTTTGCTGAAAAACTTTGTTTAGGGTGTTTCTTAGATCCTTACAAAGCCTAATCCATGCTCTATGTTTTTTCCAAGCCATATAATGAAAGATTCCATATCGCATGTCAACAACTACAAATGAAAGGGAAATTTATAAAAATTACATCAAAGGTTTAGGATCTAACAAATTGTAAGAAATACTAAGATGTGGAGCCATTCTTATTCAGTGGAATAGGTGGGTGGTCACTTGTAAACATATAGATCAATCACCCCCCCTTAAGAAGCAATGGTCTCCATTGTGTCAAGTTCCTCATTTAAATGGGAAAACTTATGTTGAATCTAATCCCTCATGAGCCACATGCCTTGGTGGAGCTGTTGTGCTTAGAGTTGGGTGTTATGTTGGTGGGTTCCCTTCATCTTATTGTCCATGACCTAGTTAGTTGTACCTTTCTCAATGCAATCAAGATTGAATTATATAAAGGAAAATTACTCAAACACCTCTAAGGTGTCTAATAAAGGTGGAAAATATGGTAAAAGTACATTCACATTAAATACAAGGTGCAATCCAAGGAAAGGAGGAATACTTAATTCAAAATAATTCTCACCCATAGCCTTAGTGATGTTTTAAGGCTCATATTGGTGTGGGAAAAGTTTTTTTTGATCTGGTCCTATTATGGGAGATTTTGTGCAAATCCTATCATACCTTATATGGAACCCAATGTTGATCATAACGGTACTTGTAATTGGCATTGGATTTTTCCAAAATATCATGATCTTGTTGTTGTATATGCTATATCCATTTAACAAATGTGTATTGTCTAATAACCTCAATGTAGTAGGGAAGTATTCTTCCTATGTAGATGCAATGCGCAAATCCATGTCAATTAGGTCCAATAGTTGGAATCCCAAGCACATTTGAAAAGGGTTGTGGCCAATAGAGCTATGAAGGGCTTTGGTGTAGCTATGTTAAACATAAGGAAGGATATCATCCCATGCACATGGATGCTTGGAGTTGTACATTCTCATGATATGCACAATCATATTATTGACTACCTTTGTCCATATATTAGTTTGGGAGTGGAAGGAAATTAATTTTTTCAACTTCATATTCATCATTGAACATAGTTTGGACCAAAAGGTACTCACGAACCTACTATCCCTATTTAAAATAATGGTATGTGGAATCTTGAAATGAACCTAACACACTTGAATAAAATATTAGCAATAGACCCTATTGTGAAACTCTTCTTATAGGGAGTCAAAAAGACCATCCTAGAGATTTGTAAACTGTCATGGATATTCCATTGGACAATTCGTCACAACATATATATTGCGGCTATAATAGAAAAATTGAAATCTACACTATGAGTGTTTATTTCCCCTTCTATTTTTAGATATTTTAATTATTGTTCATTATGTATACATGCATATTATAATAATGCAAAAAATAGATAACAATGAAATAAAACTCACAAACCACAAATTAACACAACATATAACCTAGAAAACCCAACTGGAAGGTGAGGCCACTTTGCCCTCTTTCTTTGAAAGGAAAATGGAAGCACATATAAAGAAGTGAGCCTTGTGGTCGATGGGCTGCTACAATGCACAAGCCCTCTATTTTTCTCTCTCCCTCTCCACTCTTATTTACTCTACTCATATATGGGGAAAAATCACTTGAATAGAATGGAACCCCTTTTCCTCCTTGTGGCCCAATTATAACACAACCTAATAACCTACAAGTGCTAAGTTTGTCTCCTTCAAATATTAAATATAGTCACAATATGGAATATTATATATTATTCTTCATAATTATCACATGGATAGCCCTTTTTCCATGAATAATGATGTTTTACATGGCATCCTCTCAAATTGTGGTGGTCAAAATGGGAAGGTCAACTTCTGAGTGGCATAAGTTTTGCATACATACTCTGATTGAGGCAATTATTGTGTCAATTGGAAATGAATTTATTTATAATAGGACTAAAATGTGTGGAACTTAAGTGGCAAAGTTTTACCCCAAAAAATGTTGTTTGATGTATCAGATCGTTTCTAGAAGGTTTCGAACCCCACTTTGCAAAACTGGGTCTCGCCAGTAAAAATGGTCATGTGAGCTAATTCCTCCACTTTTCCACTCTAAAAGAATCGATATGGATGAAAAATAATATAATGATCCAATTTGAATCACCTGGAGAATCAATCAATGATCACAAATACATGGTCATTTCCATGTTTGGCCAATGACAGACTTGATGTGTGGCCCATGGAGATGGACTCATGGGGCTTGTTTGGGGTAGGAAAAGGAGTGTACAACCCTTCCTTCTTGATGGTAGGTTTGGAAATGGCATAGGTAGTGCATGATATAATATACATGTTGGTGCAGGGTAAGACCCCGCACATACCCACAGTATGCATCAAATGCATAAACATGACTGTCCCAAGTATTTGATTCTCAAATGAATCAAATCTTCAAATCATAAATATGATTAAGGCCCTTTCTCATGGTTCCTTTAAATCAGAACTCAATCACCCCGCCAAAACATCTTTATCGGGACCTTTAATTAGCCCTCAAGCCTTTGTATAAGACTTTATTAAAGTCTTACCACTAATCCTTCTATTGGGATTTAAAAACTCTTCATCACCTTTACATAAACCTTAATCACATATACATATATATAGCTTTTCCTCTACAACCCCTGGTTAATATATATATTATCGCATAAATGCTTTATCATGCTTTTCCTTATAAAATCCATTTATAAAGGAAAATTCCCAAAACATACCTTCCTCCGCCTTTCATATGACTATCACATTGAACTCGAGGTTAAACCTCATCGCAATCGGCATTCGCTTCCATCACAGGCACACCACATATATGGTTATATCACCCCTCCGACTCCGATATTTAACTATCAGAACTTTTGAATTATACTTAGTGTTAAAACCTTTGACACAACCCTTACACAAATATAAAGGAATACTTCGTCCAACGCATATAGCGGACTTAAAATTCAATAAACCCGCAATTATATTTGTCGTAGGGTCCGCTTCCTCACTGGACTCTCCGCCGTGCCACTCCTCCGACTCCTGACATGCGATAATTCCAATCGTCGATATTGAAATATCGCTATCGGTCCTTCTCTATGCACCTTCGCCAACCTTTTATCTCCTCCGAATTGCAATTTTGATTTAAATCGTGACCGTTGATCTGGTCCTGATCCAACGGTCCATGATCAATTGGCAGTTTCTCGCTGATTTCGATGCCTCCAAAAGGATTTCACCGATGCAATACGATCTGGATCGTTAATCTCACAGATCTAATGGCTCATGAGTGATTAACACTTCACTTCTCCGCTAATAACTTTACTTAGTTTTTACGCCATTTCCAATGTTTTTTACAGTTCTTTTGGGTTCTTCATAGGTCCTTCCTCCTTTGTTGTTTCGCTGCGACTCTTCCTCCTGGCTTCACTTTGCATGCTCCTCTAATTACTGTCACTTCAAAGCAACTCTTAATCCTTCAAGTGGATCAATACGATTTCTCCAAATCGTTCTTCTTCTCTGTGCATCCTTCAAACTCTGCCTTCTACTTCCACTACTCTGTTTCCTCTGAGCTGGCTCCTTAGTGAATTCTTGCTTCACAATTCCTCTCCAAAACTAACTTTGTCTCAATGATCCCTTTATGATTCTTCTGAATCATTTTTCTCCTCCGCGTGTTCTGTTTAACTCTGTCTGCAACCCCCTGTTACAGAACCTACAAATTCACATAAAATCCAACACTATAAACACGCATTCTTCTTAGATTTGAGATGATTATATTAACAATATAAACAATGGTTACAGAATGAGGTCTCTGTGCCTCGCACACAGGCCTGTTCTTCAATATTGTGGCCTCTCGTTCGACTCTGCCCGTAGGCTTACATATATTCTATATGACTTGCTATCTCTTCTAATTGGATGCGCAGGTTCACTATTGATAAGAATACATTGGCTCGGATCAATAAAGGGATTAGATCAATCCTTTCCTTAAATCACTCAACTAAAGCCCTAAAGCTCGCTATAGAATACATATGGTAGATTACATTTAATTAAGTCTTCTAGAGACTTATCCATTCCATCTTTTTCTCTGTTTTAAAACAGATTTGTCCCTTTATTCAGCTCAATGGTCCACATCCTCTCTTATCTAATTAAATCACTAAAAGGCCTAAATTACATTAACTTGAGACTTAGGAAAACTATTTCCTAAAAATACATGACCCCCTATGTATACTATTTAGAATGATTTTCCCTTGGGTGAATGCTCCGGCATCAATCTCCCAAAGTAGAAAGTATTCATGCTCTCCTGATGATGTGTCTTCTGATCTTTGTCTTCCTGGATCCCACACTTTGTTCTGTAACTGTCCACATGCTTTTTTACCTTGTTTCTGCTGCACTTTTTCTATCTTTTGCTCCATTTTCTTCTTCTTGTCAATCAGATTCAAGTTTTGATTGATCTTGCTTCCTGCTACTACTAATTTTCTCCATTTGGTTTGCTTCATCACCATCTCCCACATTTCTTCAATCTCTGTCTCCAATACATCTTTGGACTGGTCCATATTCTGCTTCTTACTTCTGCCTCCTTCTCTTTGTTTCAGGTTGTTGTTGTTGTCTTCTATGCTGACTTTTTCTTTGCTTGTTGTGACTCCTATGTTGACTTTAACTTTGTTTGCTTCAACCCTTACCTGGGTTGCTTTGCTGACTTCTCTTTTACTTGCTCCAAATTTTGGTTTGCTTGTTGCCTTCTATCATCCTTACACTCTTTCATGATTGGATCATGACTGTTCAACACTTTCTCCAGCAAATTAATTTCTCTATTCCATGGATTGAGTTCTTCCATATAATTCTCTTCCTTCACTTTTATTTGGTTGTTCATATGTGCCAAATCTCCTTCAGCATCTGCAACAAAACCTGCATTCACAACACTTGTTAAAATAAAAAAACACAAGGTTGTTGTGCCTTGTTTTCCTTTGGCAACAATTCAGTTTGCTGCACTGTTTCTTTCTCCTCTGTTAGCACATCAGTATGTTGTTCTAAATTCTCAAAAGAATTCATGACACTGTCAACTAGTCTCTCTTCCACACCATCTGTCCTAATGATGTCTTCCTGCCCTTGTCCACTATAGTGAACTCCTTTTTCTGCAATCATACTATCATACTCTGAATTCTTTAGCAAATATTCCAGCAATGCAATTTCTCTGTGACACTTTGCCAGTATTTCATCATCACTTATGTTTCCTGTATTTACACACAAATTATTTGTTTGGGAATCATAAGGTTCAACAGTCTCAACTATTGCTTCACATATGAGCTCTTCAGACTGAACTTCCTTTCCTTTTTCCACAAGAACTTGTTCTTGTGTCGTCACATCTTCACACATCCATGCATTGTTAAGTTCCTTCTGCTACAGTAAATCACTATTTCTCTCATTTAAGAGATATTCTTCATCCTCCTTTACTTTAGAGTTTTTATCTTCTAAAAGATACTTCTCCATACTTCTGACAGCTTCTAAAGATTTCTCATCCTTTGCAAAACATTCTTTTGTTAGTGTTCTTTCCCCCTTTGTTAAGTCTTTCCCATAGACTTCCTCTTCCTTAACATCTTTCAGTAGATGTTCTTCTTCTTCATTGACTGTCTCAACAACTTTCATGGCTATTTCCATTGTGCCTATCATCATGGTGAATTGATGATCTTTTACTATGTTTTCAGCTAACATAGTTTCTTCTTCTTCGGTACATTTTGCCTTGCTGTCCCTCTGTAAATCTTCTCCCAGAGTTATCCTTGTCTCACCATCTGCATTAACATTCTCCTGCATTTTCTTTTCATCAATAACATTAATCAAACTTATTTGATTACCTTTCTGAGACAATATTTCTTCATTCTTCATCAGAATAAGATCTTGATTCCTCATCTCCATGACAGCTTCTATAGACTCATCCATAGACCTTTCCTTCTGTATGTAGTCAAATTCCTTCTCTTCTGGAAAGTTTTCTCGATCACCTTTTGCTTCTAGATCTTCATCTCCTCTGAAGATATCTTTAAATGGCTATTTTTCTCCTGCAATATCTACTATCATATACAAACTATCAGTTTTAAAAATATAAGACCCTATGGTCTCACTTGATGGTTCAACCATCATATCTCCTTGTTGTTCTAAATCATTCATATGATTCAGAAATTCTTTGATAGTCTCTTCTTCAATCTCCTCAAGCTCTTCACTTGGTTACTTGACATCTTTCTCCAGCGGTATATGAGATCTATCTATCTCATCTTTTTCCAGAACAAAATTTAGATTCTGCTGGTCTTCTTCCTTCTTTATGACAATATCAACCAATTGCCTTCTTTACATGTTTCACCTGCATACATACACTAATTGTCAGTTTTAAGCCCATGTGACCCTTTGGCCTCACTTGAAGTTTCAGTCTTCAAGTCTTCATCTTCACTTCCTCCCAGAAATTCTCCTTGTTCTGGTTCACAAATGGATTCTTCATTTCTAACTCAACTTCCTTGAGTTTTTCTATCAGCCACTTCACTTGCTTTTGTTGTAGCCTTCTCTGTATTTCTTGCCATTCCACTGGCTTCTTCCTTAAGACCCAACCTAGTCTTTGGCTTTCCTTAGGCATTCTCCTTAATGCATTGAGTTGTTCTTTTAACTCTGCAACTTCCTGGTCAATTTCCTCTTCACTCATCTTCTTGCCATTTTTCTTGGCATCCTTCTTCTCTTATCTTCTACTGTGGCTTCTCTCTGAACCTCTGCTATGACTATCAGTGGTCATATTTTTCTCCTCTATCTTCACAAGCTCCTCACTTATCTGCAACAAGCCTCTGCTACAGTTAGTCCTCTTGGCTGCAATCTTACCTCACTAAGCTCTCCTCACTCAGTATTTTGGTAAGCATAGGTCCTTTGTCTGGAACCTCTTCTTGAGCAACACCTTTGCTCCTTCTAGGCTTCTGCAATCTCTCACTTCCTCTTGATAAAACTTCAGCTATCCTCTTTGTCCAATCTCTTGTTGGATTCTTAGGTTCACTACCATTTTAGAGTGCTTTCCTTGCTTTGATTTTAAGAACACATCTGTTCTTCTCTCACAACTTTTCTTGTTGTCACTTGTACATTAGTATAAAAACACACATTCTCAATTTAAAACAGAACATATTACCTCACGTTCAAGATCTCAGCATGATCTTGTTTCACCCATTCTTCTACACTTTGAATGGATTGCCCTTTGTTTTGTCTCTAAGTAGTCTTTCCTTCATAACATGCATTAAGAAATATTGCTTTTTCTTTCCTTTAAGGAATCCTCTGTTCTTGCCTATTCCAAGCCTCTGATGGAACTACTACCCATCATCTCTGTGTATCTTCTTCTATCAAATTAGAATCTGATTCTACTCTTGCCTGCGTAAACATCTTTACACGTAACTCTGCTTTTAATTCTACTCTGGTTATAGATCTGCTCTGATACCACTAATGGTGCAGGGTAAGACCCCACACATACCCACAGTATGCATCAAATGCATAAACGTGACTATCCCAGGTATTTGATTCTCAAAGGAATCAAATCTTCAAATCATAAATATGATTAAGGCCCTTTCTCACAGTTCCTTTAAATCAGAACTCAATCACCCCACCAAAACATCTCTATCGGGACGTTTAATTAGCCCTCAAGCCGTTGTATAAGACTTTATTAAAGTTTTACCACTAATCCTTCTATCGGGATTTAAAAACCCTTCATCACCTTTACATAACCCTTAATCAAATATACATATATATATATAGCTTTTCCTCACCAACCCTTGGTTAATATATATATTATTGCATAAATGCTTTATTGTGCTTTTCCTTATAAAATCCATTTATAAAGGAAAATGCCCAAAACATACCTTCCTCCACCTTTCGTACGACTATCGCATAGAACCCGAGGTTAAACCTCATCGCAATCGGCATTCACTTCCATCACAGGCACACCACATATATGGTTACATCACCCCTCTAACTCCGATATTTAACTATCAGAACTTTTGAATTATACTTAGTGTTAAAACCTTTGACACAACCCTTATACAAATATAAAGGAATACTCTGCCCAACGCATATAGCGGACTTCAAATTCAATAAACCCGCGATTATATTTGTCGTCGGGTCCGCTTCCTCACTGGACTCTCCGTCGCACCACTCCTCTGACTCCCAACATGCAATAATTCCAATTGCCGATATCACAATATCACTATCGGCCCTTCGCTATGCACCATCGCCAACCTTTTATCTCCTCCAAAATGCGATTGCGATTTAAATCGTGACCGTTGATCTGGTCCCAATCCAATGGTCCACGATCAATCGACAGTCGCTCGCTGATTTCGATGCCTCCAAAAGGATTTCGTCGATGCAATACGATCTGGACCATTGATCTCACAGATCTAACGGCTCCTAAGTGATTAACACTTCACTTCTCCACTAATACCTTTACTTAGTTTTTATGCCATTTCCAATGGTTTTTGCAGTTCTTTTGGGTTCTTCAGAGGTTCTTCCTCCTTCACTGTTTCGTTGCGACTCTTCCTCCTGGCTTCACTTCACATGCTCCTCTAATTGCTGTCACTTCAAAGCAACTCTTGATCCTTCAAGTGGATCAATACGATTTCTCCAAATCGTTCTTCTTCTCTGCGCGTCCCTCAAACTCTGCCTTCTGCTTCCACTGCTTCATTTCCTCTGAGATGGTTCCTTAGTGAATTCTTGCTTCACAATTCCCTTCCAAAACTAACTTTGTCTCTTCATTTGGATTCAATGATCCCTTCATGATTCCTCTGAATAGTTTTGCTCCTCCGCGTGTTCTGTTTAACTCTATCTGCAACCCCCTGTTACAGAACCTACAAATTCACATAAAATCCAACACTCGAAACACGCATTCCTCTCAGAATTGAGATGATTATATTAACAATATAAACAATGGTTACAGAATGAGGTCTCTGTGCCTCGCACATAGGCCTGCTCTTCAATATTGTGGCCTCTTGTTCGACTCTGCCCATAGGCTTACATATATTCTATTTGACTTGTTGTCTCTTCTAATTGAACGCACAGGTTCACTATTGATAAGAATACATTAGCTCAGATCACTGAAGGGATAAGATCAATCCTTTCCTTAAATCACTCAACTAAAACCCTAAAGCTTGCTACAAAATACATATGGTAGATTACATTTAATTAAGTCTTCTAGAGACTTATCCATTCCATCTTTTTCTCTGTTTTAAAAAAGATTTGTCCCTTTATTCAACTCGATGGTCCAGATCCTATCTTATCTAATTAAATCACTAAAAGGCATAAATTACATTAACTTGGGACTTAGGAAAACTATTTCCTAAAAATACATGACCCCCCTATGTCTACTATTTACAATGATTTTCCCTTGGGTGAATGCTCATGCATCACATGTTGACACCTTATTAGAGTTGTAGCTAGTAGAATTATTTTTGTGATACTTTCATTATCTTCTGTAGACCAAAGTTCCTTACCACTTGACTACAATGTGGCCCCCAAATTAGGCTCTCGCTATCAATTAAAGAAACACAAATATGGCCTAAATGACATAAAAGTTCATCTTGGATATGAAAGTATGAAACTAGTTTACCTACATCTAATGCCTGATAAGAAGTGAAGTTGGGGTCATTTCCATACAATTTGTGTCACCCAAAGGTCTCTTTTCCACAATAGTTTAGTAGTATGGTTAGTTCCACAATCAAACGTTGGTTGAGGTAGTTAAGAATTTGATTTTTTCCACCCTTCTTGTACTTTATGTTTGAGAGGAAATATTGCAAGAATGTGGACCAATTTTAATGGTGATATTTCTATAACTTTCTCCATGTCTACGTTAACTACAAGGGATTGTGATTAATGTAAATGATTGTCTTGTTCCTCATAATCCAATGTTTCCTTTGTTGTTAGGATTTCATAATGGAATACATCTCCTTTTTATATAGGGGGTACCTACAAACTACATCAGAGAGTGTCTCACTATGATAGGTGAACAAATATCCATGTGGAGTGAGGATTACATCAATAACATAGTTTGAAGCATTTGTCTCAATATCAAAGGGTTCTTTTTCAGGTTTGGTAGAGTGATTCTTGGCATGTCAAAACTTAGGGAAAGAAATTTGTTTCCATTCACTATATATATGGTTGGCCATGAATCATATTTTTTTAGTTGGTGAATGTCATTTACAAATACCATTATGCCAACCATATATAATTTTTAATACTTTGAAAGTGACTGGAAGGGAATGGTTGAGAGCCTATTAGTATCCATATGTTCATAGAATTGGTTAATAACTTGAAAAATGCTCAATAAAAATGGAGAGTATGACTAAAGGATTGTCAAGCACTCCCTCCTTCATCTCACATTAAATTAAATATAAACAACATGAAGGTGTGGTATGTAGACAACACATTGATAGTTCTAGAATAGATCTGCTACTAGTTAATTATTGAAGACATATTCATACAACTAAAAATATAGTCCAACATGACCTTCCAAATTCCACATGTAGAAATCATTAAAGGGAATGACATTATACCACCATTGCAATATGGCGAGTTTAAAGAAGAAAGGGAAGTTGTAATCTACAGTGTACCATTCATTATCAATGAAGATATCCCAATTTCCTTACCTCAGAAGAAACTAATTGGACATGAGTGACTAGCACCAACACAAGTTGAAGCACCAAAAAATGAGTTACAAATCAATTAGAAAGAAATTCTATGGAGCATCAACAAATATGATTTTGAAGACCCTAAACTAAAGAATGAACTAGACAAAGTGGCCTAACAAGTACTTGAAGAAACAACACAAAAAGGAAAATTGACCATATGAGAGACATAGAGGACAAGGCATGTCCCGGGATCAAATTTCAATCCATGTTTTGTTGAATCCATTGAAAATGAAAAAGATATTTTTTTCAAGGAATTGAAAAATAAGATCACAATTGAAAAGTAAATGGAAATAAGGGGAGAAAAACAAGGAATAAGGGGAGAAAAACAAGGAACAAGGGGAGAAAAAAAAACAAATAGATTACCAACAAAATAGTTTAACACAACCAAGACCAAGCACCCATGCAAAACCAAAACTAAATATACCAAGTCCACCAAAGTAGGAAGGGAATGCACAACCAAACCCATAATAAGAAATTTTCCACCTACACCAACATAGGTTTAGGCTACTACATTAGTAAAGTCTATTAGTCTACTACATTCTTTAGGCGGAGTGTAACAAATAGATGTTTTGACCTTTTTCATCTGTCTTCGGTTTTTTAATGCATAAAGTGATTCTAACATCTTGAAAAACCCAAGGAGACTAGGATTTCTATAGATTACAGAACACAAACTTATGATTCAAAAAATCTCTACAAGATTTCAAGCAAAATTGACTCACTGAAAACGCGACAAGAACTCTATTAGTTAGATTACGCTCTTTAGGTGCAGTCTAACTAATAAACGTTTTGGTCATTTTTGTTGAAATCATATGATACAATTTTGAGTAAGAATGCAATTTCTTATTGTTTAAAATGTATTTTTGAATACATAAATGGAAAAATTGTCAACAAAATCTCTAGAGCACATGAATTAAGTGGATTATACAAGTCAAACTTATAATTCAAAAAATCTCAACAAAATTTAGAACAAATTTGGCAAAAAAAAAATACAAAAAAAGCCAAAAACATCTATTAGTCAAACTATACTCACCAAAAATAATAATTTACATTACTATTTAAAAAATACCAACTCTAAATATAATTTGAAATACTAACAAATTGTTAATATCATGGAAACCCAAACAACAATCAAACTATTAGATTCTTGCATTTCATTAATAACATAATACTGAATCCCAAACAACAATCAAACTTAGATTCTTGCATTTCATTAATAACATAACACTAAATCCATCCTATTATTGTTTTGCAGTTCCCACATTGCATTACCAGTATTGTTTTGTTTTTTATGCACTGCCTTGTGAACCAACGCAAGAGTTATATTTTCTCATTCCCATGTTCCATTAACATGATACTGAACCAATGTAAAAGGGAACACTGAAATTAATGGTGTAACCCAATGAAAGAGGCTTGAAACCTGAAACAAAGCGAAATTGCCCATTTTTATTTGTCATTGTCAACCTTTACATAAACAACAAAAACGTTTTAGACAACCTCTGCAAGCAGTACAACCACTGTAAATTATTATAATCTTTTTGCCCACCATTAAAGTTGGGATTCTTTTAAGTAATGGTGAGATGCTTCATGTACTGCAAAAGTCACTCTGCAGTACAGCCACTGCACATTATTATAATAATTTCGTCCATATGTTAAATTAGGAATTTTGAAAGTAAATTATGAGATGCTTTTAAGTACTGCAAAATACATTGCAGTACAGATTGTCTGGGATTGCATTGTCCAACATGCACAGGATGTAGGTAAATCAAATGGTGAACACTTTTTTTAAAAGGTGGGAGCCTGTCCATGCACAGGCAAAGAAATTCAATCTGACAGCTAGCCTGAAACTGAGTTGTCCAACATGCACTAGATGCAAATTAGATGGTGAACATTTTTTTAAACCAGGTGTGGATGTGGTTTATACAAGTTTGGTTATTTTTAATTGGTCTGATTTTTTTTATTTTTCTAAAAAATTTGATTGTGGGAGTCTTCCAAAGAAATAGATTCAACATCATCATTAAATCTCTCGACATCCAAAATCTTAAAATTTAATAATGGTAACTAAAATTTCCAAAAAATTCTACCCTTACTAAAATATCTATTATTATCTAGGCCAAAACATCACATTTCCAAAAATTTCCACTAATACTGAAATACCCATTATTATCTAGCTCAAAACATAAACTCCATAAACTCCTTGAAATATCCATATATGCATACCCATTACCATATATGCATACCCATTATTATCTAGGCCAAAACATCACCTCCTTAAACTAAGCTGAGTCGTCTGCCTAGGCAAGGTCAAAGATGCCTAAATTTTTACTAAACAACCTGCTTAGCCTTAGGGAAGATCAAGACATTGCTATTAAGGTTCTTTAATAATGCGCAAATCTTATGAAAGATTTATTGAAAGTAGGCTGAAACTTTAACTGGATAACGAGTGCGTGATTTGGTGAAACGGTGAACTCTGTGAAGATGCATGTCAAAATTATGGAAATATTTTTTATGGGAATATTTTTTGTTCAGTTATTATTATTTTTAAAATTTTTAGATAAATTTTAAAACGAATCAAATATTTGGAAGATAAAATTTGTTGGTCAAAATTTCTATTATTAAATTGGTTAAAGATTAAAATAAAATTATATATCAGTAAGTAATGATCTCTAGTATTTTAATTGATGTGTTATCAATTTATCAATAAGGGAAAAGTCCTCATGATAGATGGAGTGACCACCTTAAACATTAGAATCTTCACACTATTATAACGACCTTGTGAAGAAAAACTTATTTTAATAATGATTTAGTTATTACATGTGTACTCAAATTAAATATATTCATGATTTTATGCTAAATAATTGTATTGATATTGTCTTTAAATTAATAAATAGATAAATTGATTATATTTAGAATAACCACTCTCACTCTAATTTAATTGTGAAATATTAACATTTAATATGTATAATTCAAAAATGAATTTTATCTTATTTCAAATTAAAATTATTAATGGTTTATATTATTTTGAATTAAGTGACAAAATTAATTTGAACAATCAAATTCAAAATCAAAATCCTCTTGGATCAAACCAAGAAAAAAATTAAAAAAAAAAATGTATATTATTAATTCAATCTACATAATATTTTATTATTCACATACATGATATATAACAAATGCAATCAATAGAACCATAAATAAGTGTTGAGAGGTCAATTTTTATCTATATATATATATATATATATATATAAGTTTTTAATTACTTGTTTAAATAAAAAAGAGATCATTTGAAATGTATGTCTAGTCACTTGTTAATTCTCTTCGAAGTTGCTATTATTAATATTAATATTATTATTAAGTAAACATATTAAATTATTTGTGTAACCATAGGGGTAAGAGACATAGGGGTTATCTTTTCCCTCAAAGAAAATGTAGAAATTTCATATTAATGGGTCTAGGATCAATTTCCAATAATCAAGTAGAAATTTTAGTTTCAAAGATTGACTCTAGCAAATGCACACAAGTTATCTTCTTTAATGATCATTGGACACTCCAAGCTTCGCATACACCATTTGGTTTTTGGTTCCCTCCCTCATGGTGGCAAGTTGAAGAATACTCTGAAAAGGATCAAAATTATATTACGCCTATTCCAATCCATCAAATTATGTCATGTTTTGTGTATTAATAATCAAGCAACTGATGACATGGCCAACAAACGAGTTAGCTTAGAACTAGGTAAGTTAAAGGTAAAAGGGAAAGCCTCTCTATCCCAATTCCATGACACTAATCACATGCATTTGTAAAAGAAAAGGCCCCTTATCAATATGGACCACTTGCCACAAACAACCTCTCGAAAGGTGGCACTTTATCAAAATATATCACATACAATGACACATTTTAATGGTATGCTTGGTGAATTGATGGTTATTTATTTCCTCGCCTCATTTGGGTTTGGTACGATGTCTTGGTTATAGCATGTTGTAATCAAGGTGGGCTCAAATGGAAAAATGTCAGTTAGTTATCTCCCTAGCTTATATGGGCATGGTACATTATATTGGTTCTAGCCTATTATGGAGATGGGTAGTGTGTGGAGGGAGGACGAAGGATAATCATTCATGTATCTTCAATCATGCCTTGGATCATCCACACTGGAAAAACACTTGGCTGACAAGGATTTTATAATGTTTCGGCCTTGGGTAATCTAACAATAGATGAAACAATGTGTAATTGGGAATCATGAGAATTATTAGATCCATTTTGGCAGCTTCATTTTGATTTTCAAGCGTGCTAAGGAAGGATAAGAGAGATATTATTAGAAGTGGCTCTCCCATGTTCTCATGAGCAACAAATTTTGTGGTCCATGATGTGTCAGCCCTATAGAAAGGAGATACTGGTATGTGTAAATTTGATAGTGGAAGATCTCAACACGGTTTTACTACGTCATATTGCTTGTCATTTGCTTGTTAAATATGGGTACCCTCGAGAGTTGGTGGATTAAGGCCAATTTAGTCCTTCCTATGGCACTAATGAGAAGAAATGGGGAGATATCACGTATGTAATGGAGGCAAGTTTTATACAGTAAGGGAAGCTCAATCCAAATGTGGAAATCCTTAGATTCATTCTGATATGTTGCTAATTATGTGTATGGGTGCTTTGTTTGTTCTAGGAAAGGATGTACAATCTTTGAGGATATGGGATTTTGTATGCCCTCATGTCGATGCCTCTTGTGTTGAGTTCAAATTTTACTCTTTTTAATATTATTAATGTTTATCTATGTGGTAGTTTGAGTTGTTTTCTACCTTGTTAATTATAGGTTATCCTCTTACTAGTTGTGTAATAGAAGATTCGTTTTGTTGGAATGCGGTTGATTTATTGGGAACAAAATTTGGTACACCAATGGAGTTTGGTGATTCTGAATAACTTATCTTGTAGTAAATTTCAAGTCATTCATATTTTAGGAATTAACTTTGGAGATTTGTAACATCAATTGCTTGATCTGATGCAAAAGATGCAAAATGATATCCATACTCTCCAATTAAATCATAATCAATTAGTTTGTAGCATCAAAAACTTCCATGGAGATTCCTATTGATCATCATGGTTTACTTCAGAAATAAAAGATAAGTTGTCAAGCTTGTACCAATAATTGGAAAAACTATAGATGTTTATTAGTCAAAGACACTCTAGTCCTTCTTCTTCAAGCAACTCCATTAGCTCTATTAAGTTTTTTGTCTTGAATCTCAATGAACCAATCCTTGTCATGGCCCATAGTGATTATGCTCTTCCTCAATTGCCCGTGTAGCTTGGTTGTTAAAGTACATAAAATTTTGGGGTTTATTGGAAAGTATTTACTTTTCAATATCCTAGTTTCGATTTAGTGTTAGGTTGGCATTTTGGGGATACAGATAGTATAGAAGATCTTTTTTGTTTAAACTTTCCAACAAGAATTCACTCCATCTTGATGTAATAAATACACTCCAAATACAAATTTTTAATTAATACAAAATTATTGTTACGGTTTAACAAAAAAAAATGTAATCCTAAAAATGAGTGAGGCAAAAAAAATCTCATGGAAAACATTCAAAGATTGCACTTATGTGTTCTTGTTATATCACAAAGGACATGTTGATGCAAAATTGTAAATGAAATATTCAAAGAAAATATTTATTGTTATATTTGGAAGCAATGATCAAAATTGAACCCTTCCTAGTCCTTCCAAGGGTGTCAAACTCATCCTAAAAGGATAATTCAAAAATTGCCCTTAAAAAAGTACATTTTTGAAATTGCTTGTCATTTATGAAGGACAATAAATATCATAAATGTCAATTTTTTAATAACATGTCAATGTCCTTAATTTCAATGCTTGTTTGGTCAATGTGCATTTGTTCATCACAAAATACTTCATTTAGTATTGTAAAATGAAAAACATCTATATTTTAGTTATTTTTTATCTATCCCCTAATATAATGTACTATTCCATTCCATGGTACACCCTTCCACAACATTAAATCCATCACAAAGCTAACACCTATATGAATATCCTACCACCATATTGTTGTATGCATTATTTTAGGGAAAAAATTTAGGGGCTAAATTTCATAGAAGGAATAATTTTCCATGCACTTTCCTGTAAAAAAGAAAAAGATTTGCTAACTTCTATTTTTTCTAAAAGTCATTTACTCAAATTTTATAGTATAAAAATATTTTACCTTACAAATCACGAAAAATTTATAAAGACTATATAAGATCGTTAGAAATTTGATTTTTTCATAAAAATATCACCAAACATTTTACAGTTTGCAAATTGGAGAGTAGTAAGATTCACCAATTTTTTACACTTTAAAAACTTTCTGTTAATAATTTTTTTTTCAAAGATTCTTAAACAATTTGTCTTTATGATTCCCCAATTTTATAGAGACTATATAAAATCATTAGAAATTTGAATATTTTCATAATATCACTAAACATTTTTGCAGTTTGCAAATTAGGTATAAGTAAGATTTGTCAAGGCTTTTACACTTTAAAAAATTTCAGTTAATAAAAGCTTTTCAAAGATGCTTAGATAATTTGTCTTTTTGATTCCCCACTTGAATTCATATTTTATGATTATTGTTGATTCTTGTTCATTTGAGAACTGACATTGCTTAGTTTAGTTCACTTTTTGAATCTCAAGCCTGTCATAATACCCCATTTTTTTCATAATTGTCTTCATTTTTTGGCTTTGTAAAAAAAATAGAACAATTAGTCACAGGTTATGGATGTCAAATATGATAACATTGGGGGCCTATTAGTAAGGTTAATAAGATTAATTACAAAAGAGTTATTGAATGTCAATTTTTGAAGAGCAAGCAATAGGCATTGAGAAAACATAGGAAAATTAGGTTCTCTCTCTTTTTCCATGTTCACATTTTCCATCTCAGTGATAGTGTTGAACAGGTTATTCCAAGTTATTTTATAATTGTATTTGTAATGCTATGTGTTTTCCTATTAAAATTCATGACATGGTTATAACTTTGGCATCTAAAATGATTATTATTTCAACATATTGGTGAGCTTGTCAAACACTTATTATGTAATCCACAATAGTCTTCAATAATACAATAGATAATGGGAACAAAAAACATAATTGAGAATTGAATGTAAATCTCTCACCAATACTTTATAAGTTTACCCAAACTCATTATAACGATAATGCATAGATTTTCTTTGTTTCACATAAAACTAATTTAATGATTAATTTTACAATTAAATACTCTATTAAGTTTGGAAATTAAATTTAGATATGAACTTGCACAAAATAAATTTTATCAATATCAAAAAACCTAAATCTAGGATTACATTAATGAGAATTGTGATTCTATTCATTTAATTTATAGCAACATCAAATTCTTATTCTTATGTTCCTTAAAATAATCATTCACCTTTTCTCAAATTCATACATCTTTATCTATCTCACTCTTTTATTCTTCTTGTTTCTAGTAACATTAACATTAGTGTGACAATACTTCGCAAATATTTTAAGAATGCCTCATAGTTATCTTCCCCCTTGCCTCATCCCAAGCCCATGATTAAGTAGATGTATTCTTTGTAGCAATAATGCTTGAAGCAACATTTCTGTAGTTGGATGGGAATCTTAAAAAATCTTGGGAGAAGGTAACAATTTTTATTAACATCAAACTTATGCATTGGGGTTATGTTCTAACATCCCACTTTTTTATGCATTATTGCATTATATAAGAGATCAAATGAAAAATTATTATCCTCAATAAAAATAACATACTTGGTGGACGTAATGAGTAATTTCTTTTAGTTTTGTGTTTTTATGGATCTTAGAAAGCTCCGAATCATAAACATCTTAACCTAAATAATAAGTGATTGATGCAATCATGCTAAATTGCCATGTTCTTAAAAGCCGCATATAATGCAAACATGCCTCTTCCTTTATTTTATAGTGTTCCAATAGAATTATCATCCTTTAATAAAGGCATGAAGCTCTATTATAATTTCTTAACTTTTAACTTTTAATGAGATCTAAAATAAGCATGATACACATGGCTAAGTAGAATTAAGGTTATGCTCAAAATATAAATATAAGATGCAAATATAGATATAAAATATCATATGGGATACATATATTACATCATCTCTTATATGGGTGTTCATAAAAATGTGGGATTTTGTGATTGTTTAAAAAAAAAAAAAATTGTTGTAAACTTGGTAGGACTACATCTTCATCGTGTCCAATATATGACCCCGATCGAGACAAGGAATTGAATTGGTGACTTCACATCAAGGAGTGCCTTAACAGAGCACCCAGTCACCGTCTATCCAACACCCCATGGACACACACACACACACACACACATATTGTGTAATTAATGTCTAAGAATAACACCTGAATAGGGCAGAGAATTGAACCAGTAACTTCACATCTACGAATGCCTTAACAAAGCACCTAGTCGCTGTCTATCCAAAACCCATAGACATGATTGTTTTTAAAGTTTTAAATAATCTCTTTTTAAATTTTGAATTTCTCGAAACAACATGGCTCAATGATTGTCAAATTATATTAATATTAATATATATAACCATTATTTTTTTATTATTTAAAATCGCAAAAATAATATTAATATATATAACCATTATTTTTTTATTATTTAAAATCGCAAAATATTTTTGTTACTAGAAATTTCAACTTATTAATTTAATATTTTGTTAAAAATTAATTTGATATTTTGTTAAAATTTAAAAGTTTAAATAATTAAAAGAACAATATTTTATTTAAATATATATATATTTTTGAAATATAAATTTCCATTATTTTTATTAATTAAAGTACAAAAAATATTTCAACTTTTTAATATATACCTTTGGTTGAAATTAAAAGTAGATCTTCAATTTAATCAGTGTTTTGGAAAAACAAATTTAGGTTACAATAGTAATTTAATGTGTTCCATTTCAAGTAAAACTTTTCACATGGAAACCATGCCTCAATAACTTGCCTATGCTAGAAAGAGATCTAAGGTATAATTCTTCCATCCCTTATCTATGAAAACATGCCATAATATATTATTAAATTTTAATTTAAAAATTCAAAACAAAATTTAATATTAAATTTAAATTATAAAATAAAATAATATTAATTTCAATTACTTTTAAGTTAAATATATATAAATAATTTAAATAAAACAAAGTATTACTTTTAATTATTTTTAAAAATATAAAATTTATTTTTTCCCAACCTAGAAAAGAACATACTCAAATTTCCTATTTTAGAAGCAAAAGTAATTCCTTACTAATTTATCATGAAATAAAATTCAAAGTGTAAAGAAAGTTACAAGTATATGTTAATGGTCTTAGTGGATCGGAATGGGGATTAAGTGGTAAATTCATGTATGTAAGTGGGAGATCATTGTAATTTGCGTTTTTATATTATTTATTTAGGAGAGTGAATCAAAGATCTCTCGTTTTTATATCATTCTTATGTGTGTTTTTATATAGATTATTTAGAAGTGCGAGTTAGGGATCATGAATTTCAAGTTGCAAGTTATTATTAGGTTTGAGTGCGATTTTGTTAAGCTATTTGTATCACAACAATATGACAAGTGTTGGTATAGATTGTTAAGAGGCCTGAATTAGGGATTATTTATTTATTTGGAAGAAATTATATAGTTGATAAGGTTAGTGTGAAAATTTTAGTAAGTTAAGTGAAGGATAATTATGGCATATTAGTTTTAAGTGTTAGGTGAAATTGTTATTATAAACAAAAAAAAAAGAAGAAGAAAATATAACAAATTAGAATGAAAAATATAAAGATATATTAAGTTTCTATTAAAAATGAAGTGTGTATATATATAATATGAAGTGTGTGTATATATGTAATGTTATAAGAGTTCTAAGGGATAGCTTATTTGGTTGAGTTCTCGTTTCTAAGTACCTCGCTTATCGGGAGGTCATGGGGTCAAATCTCCTCGATGCCTTTGGGGTTAGGCCTTGCTAGTTTGGTCAGTGGGTAGATCCTTTCGGGTTGATCTACCTAGATTTTCCCATGGATGTAGTGGCCACTCAATGTCTGTGAACCACCGTTAAAAAAAAATGTAATGTTATAAGAATTTGTTATAAATTCTACTTATAGATTTAATTCCTAAATTGGCATGTAAAAAATCACAATTTTATTGTATTTTATTTTATTTTTCAAAAAACAAATCATAATATCATTACTTTGTTACATTCTTTACAAGTTTTCTCAAGTATTTGTTATTGATTGTCTTCACTTGGAACATTCCAAAGCTTAAGACAAAAAGTCTAGATATGAAATTGCTCTTTCTCATCTTCATGTAATCTAGTACATCAAATAAAACAAATCCACTTATCCACTCAAAGGATGTATATCATTTCTTTGTTAGAGATATGACATTACTTTCTAGAAATAGAATAAATAAAATGATTAAGATTGCTAAAAAGTACATTTTGATTAGATATAAGAAATACCACATACGGGGGCACCTCTTGCTCCTACCATTAATTCTTGAAAAAGGCGGTGATAATATTCCAAAAAAATTTGGTTCATATTTTATGCTATCGTTGATGTTGTAACTTTGTAAACCATTAACTTCCATAGTTCTCACTTATAAACATGATGAAGAGCAAGATGATTGAAAATACTCTAAAATATTCGACCTGTTTAACAATGAATTTATAATCACATTGTGACATATTTATTCATCTTTTACCTATTCTATGGAAACTTGGGAATCACCAAATACTTGTAAAATTTTGATTCATTTTCCATTTGTCAACAAAAAAACTAGTTATAGTGCCATCAATTTTGCATAATTACTTGAACCCTCCCCTAATCCTACCTTAAAATTGATGGAATGATTATTTGCAAGGAATATGATCGCTCCCTCTCCACATATATCAAGATCCCCTTGTGATGTCCTAAGAAAAAAAAAATTCCTAGGGAAAGTTCTTCTCAATTTGTTCTTGAACCACTACCCTTACTAAGTTTTCTTCCTTATCTTGTGGGAAATGACTCTATATGTTGAGCTCATTGGCTTCAAATTTTATTGAAGTAATGCATTTTTCTTCAAAGATTGAAAGGTTCATAGCCAACAATATCTCTTAGGATACTAGCACTGGAAGTGTCTTAAAATACTTGGTTCGTGGATTCCCTACCGAATTCCTCAAACCTACATAATAGGGTCACCACGTTGTTGCTAGATCATTGTTCAATTATCATTGGTTGTTGGGGGTGCTTTATTTTTGAAATTGTTGACTTAATGGCTATAGGTGTGTGCTAATATATGTGCAATGTGTAGGAGTGCATGTGTTGTAATAGCCTTTTTGTTGGTTAATATTCTTGGGTATAGATGCTCACATACTACGCATGCATGCAAAATATTAACTGTGTGCACACAACCCCTTAGCTGTCACCCTAGTGTGTATGCGCAAAACTCCTTACATGTCACTCTAGTGGGTGTGAACATGTGTATGCTATTTTTTCATTTATGCCTAGAACTTGGTGTCAAATGTTGTAGAGGTTTTGTGGGTGCAAGGTGCTACCCTTCAACCTTGTGGGGATGTTGTCCCTATACACTACTCAAACAATAATAGTAGCCCCCCAAGGGTAATTCATTTAGAGCATGTGATAGATGTAAGTTCATACAAGTGCGTATGATTGTGAAAATTTAGTGTAGAAGAATAGCATTTTTTGACATGCATAAGAAGCCATGCCAAATATCCATAGTCACACTTGGATTAGTTAAATAATTTTTTAATTAATATATAACTAAATTCCCAAGTTAATTGCTAGGTGATATGAATTATATGAAGGATGAATTTAAAGTAGAAATATAAAGTAAACAAACAATGATATTGCAAAGAGGATAATTATATAGCCAAAATCCAAATTCTATTCATGAATGAAATAGAACATTATAAAATGCAAATCAAAACAAACTAGCTAGATTGGTGATAGGTTACTTCTAAAAACGGATGTGTATACTATGCTCATTTGCAAGGATACATTACCAAAGGCCAAGAATTCCCTTTTAACATAAAGTATGAAGCAATAAGAGACAAAAACCTTAAATATCCAAAACCCTAACCCTAGGCGATGATGTGAGACTTGAGGAGGCTAGTTGATATGTCAATTTCTTGAGGGTGCAACTTTTGGATACAAATCCTTTTTAGAGAAATTATTGGATTATTACAAAGTCTAATCTATGCCCTATGCATTTGGAAATCCATATAATGAAAGTTTCCATTGATCATGTCAACTACCAAAAATGCAATGGGAATGCCTGAAAATTGTATTGAAAGCTTAGACCTGAAAAATTGTAGTAGAACTATCAAGATGTGGATCCATTCTATTTACTTGGAATAGTTGAGTAGCCACCAATATACACCTGGATCAATGATCCCCCCTTCAAATGCAATGGCATCCTTTTTTTAAATCTCCACCATAAATATGGGGAAACCTCTATTGAATTTGACTTCAAGTGAGCCACTTGACTTGGTGAAAGAGTTTCCTTGCTTTGATGATCCAATGGAGTTGGGTGTTTTACTAGTGGGCACCATTTGTCTTGGTTTCTGTGATCTATTTGATTGTAGCTTTTCTCAATGCACTTAGGATTGAGTTTTATAAAGGACTAGCACTTGAACACCATGAGTGTTGAAGAATCTAGGGCGATCGTGTTAATCTTATTCTTCTCACAATGATAACTATTTGTGAGGTTCTTTTTACTCTTTCTTATTATCACAATCTTCGCTTATTATTAGAGTTTGTTTTCTTACTTCATCAAATAGTTACCAAAACAAAAGAGACAAGAACACAAGATGTTGGCTTTCTATCCGGGCCAAAACCTCTCACTATTTGAAAGGAAAACCCGCACAAATTATTCTTATAGAGATTCCAATTGACGAATACCAAGACCATGACCCTTGAACTATTTGGCCACTCCAAGAACAAGACACCAATCCTCTTATTCATCATTATCACTGCTACTAAAGTCATCACTGCTGCAACACTGAGGCCATCTATGTTGCACCATCAAGATCATTACTATGCAGCATTGTTGCACCTTCACTAAGATCTTCATCGAGACAATGAGATCTCTATACTAAGGTATGAATTTATGAGAGTTGCACCGAGATCTTTATCAAGATCATGACCTTGTCACTACCTCTTCATCAAGATCATGACCGAGACCATGATTAAAACTATGCCGAGATCATGACTATGTTTAGAATGTATGTCAAGACAGAGTGTATTATTGTGGGATCACCGAGATCCTCCTCATAACAACTATGTCGAGACTGTGACTGTGTCTAGAGTGTATTCCGAGAGTCTGTCACTATGAGATCACCTAGATCCTCCTCATCACAAATATTGTACGTTTTAAGCCTGTACAGAAATTACCTGCATATGAATTCTAAAACACGGAAAATAAACAATGTGAGAGCATAACACATAAAACACATTTACACAAATATTTTCCCCTGGATCCCAAAACCATGAATACCAGCTTGATTTTCATTATGTTCCTTTCAATGTTACAATACATATTTATACATGCCGAAGCATCCCATACCATGGACCAAAAACCATCACGTCCAAAACCATGGATCGAAAACCATCACGTCCAAAACCATGTGCGAAAATCATGCACAAAACCATAGGTAGGTCTACCCAACTTAATATAGGGTCCAAAAACAAAATTTTCTGGGGTGCTGCCCCGAACCCCATAGAATGGGGTTACTTTCACCCCTCAAACCCCTTGTGACTCCCCCCACTACGCAATTGGTGCAACGAAGGGGCGGCTCTACCCCCCGGTTAACTACGTGGGCTAGTCGTGGAAAGAATGTAACACAACCCAACATTCTCCCACTTGTTGTTTTCTTTCCACAAGGAGCCACAAGAGAGCTAAGCCATTTATCTAACCCTGCAATGCCCATTGTTTCTCTACACCAAGAGAACTTCTCAGAGCTCACAAATTTTGTCAATGCATCTGCAGTATTCTTCAAAGTGTCCACCTTTACCAGCAACACCTTTTTGTCTTCTATCATATCCCTCGCAAAGTGATACTGAACATCGGTGTGCTTTGTCTTTGAATGATATGCAGGGTTCTTTGCCAAGAAAATTGCACTTTGGTTGTCACAATCTATCCTTATATCTCCCTGTACTAACCCCATACTTGAACACAATCTTTGCAACCAAACTACTTCCTTGCTTGCATGAGTGGCTGCCATGTATTCTGCCTATGTAGTTGATAGTGCCACTACAGATTGTTTCTTACTCATCCAACTGACTACACCTCCAAATAGGTTAAACATATACCCACTTGTATATCTTGTCTGATCTAGATCTCCAGCCTAATTTGCATCAACAAAGCCATGAATATCCAACACTTTGTCCAATCCTAGTCTTCCTTGGTAGCACAAACCATAATCACTAGTGCCACGCAAATACCTGAAAACCCGCTTCACTGTTGTCCAGTGCTCCTTCCTTGGTTTTGACATAAACTTGCTCAATACTCCCACTACATGTGCAATTTCTGGTCTAGTACAAACCATCGCATACATCAGGCTACCAACTGCACTTGCATATGGAACACGAGACATGTCCTCTTCCTCTTCTTGTGTCTTGGGACAATGTTCAACAAATAACTTTGTACCTACAGGAATAGGAACCTTTACCGGTTTACTATCCTGCATATTAAACCTCTGCAATATTGTCTCGACATACTTCCTCTGGTTTAACTAGAGCTTCCTCTTTGTCCGATCTCTTTTAATTTCCATGCCCAAAATATAGTTTGCAGCACCAAGATCTTTCATGTCAAATCCTGGATAATTTCTTTGTCATTTCCAACCAGCAACATATCATCCACATACAAGACCAAATAAATAACACAGTCACCAATTAATTTAAAATACACACAGTGATCTGCTTTGCTTTTGGTGAAGCCAAGTCCCCGTATAAATGTATCAAATTTCTGATACCACGTCCTTGGTGATTGTTTTAACCCATACAGAGACTTCTTTAACTTGCATATCAGTTCTTTCTTACCCTTCACCGCAAAGTCTTCAGGTTGCTTCACGTAGATCTCCTCTTCCAGATCCCTGTGAAGAAATGTTGTCTTCACATCCATCTATTCTACCTCAAAATCAAAAGCAACAACAATAGATAAAAGTAATCTAATAGAAGTTACCTTGGCAACAGGAGAAAAAGTATCACCAAAATCAGTTCTCGGCACCTGGGAATAACCTTTTGCTACTAACCGAGCTTTGTATTTCTCCACCTTTCCTTCTGCATTTGTCTTCTTCTTGAACACCCATTTGCTGCCAATGGGTTTCCTTCCAACCAGCAACCCCACCAGATCCCAAGACTCATTTTTGTGCAAAGATGCCATTTCATCAACCATGGCCTCTTTCAAGAGTTTTCCATCCTCTGAATCTACTGCTTCCTTCACAGTTCTGGGATCATCATCAGTAATAGATAAAGAAAACTTTGAACAGAGATCAAATGGACTATACCTTTCTGGTTGCCTTCTTTCTCAAACTGATATTCTCACACCCAGAGTTTGTGGCTCTTCATCTTCTGATTCCTCCTCTGTTGTAGAGTCTAATCCTTCCTCCTTTAGCTCAAACTCTATCTTCTTAGGTTCTTTTGGTTGGACTTCATGTTTAATAACATCTTTTACCTCTCTGAACACCACATCTCGGCTGTACACAACCTTCCTTGTTACTGGGTTCCAAAACTTATAACCCTTTAAACCATCCTTATACCCAATAAAGATGCACTTTTTAGATTTACTATCCAACTTGGTTCGTTTCTCCTTTGGAACATGTACATATGCATCACATTGTTTTGGAGAATTTAGCATCTACGGATAAACACTAATTCACTAGACAAGTAGTTGTTCCTAGAACAACAGTTTAAAGTGTTTTATACTTTCCCTATAAGCAATAGATAAAAAGAGAGGATTGAAAGCCTACCTGTAGTTCCGCTTTCCTCTCGACTCCCTTGTATAGATTTTGTTTCTCCTTCCCATACTTAAACCTCTTGAAAAGTACCCTGTCAACACAACAGAAGACAAAAACCGATCAAAGCATACGATCCATTGAATATAAATGAAAGGAATCAGAAGCAATTCATACATATAAGCATTATGAAAGAACACAAATATGGAAAAAGGTTCAAACAATTTATTAGATATAAGAAGGAAATATAACCATCAGTGTTTGATTCAAAGTCATTCCTCCAGCTTGGATCCCATCCACATCACATCAAAAGCAAGACAAGCTTGTGGCATCACATCATTTTCTCCAAAGTCAAGTCTCATAGCAGCATTATCTCCTTACAATTCAACATAGTCCAGCTATCCCCTTGATCACTTAGATGAGTGGTCAATTTATAAGAGGATGAAGGAGGTTTTGTCGTTAATGGTGACATTGAATGGCCTTCCATACTTAGAATTAGTTCCATGGAGGAAGGGATGACAGGATAGGATGCTCCTTAACTCATTCCTCATCCATTTTTGAGCTCATAGGAGTTGATAAGACAACGAAACTTCTAGATGAGTCCACAAGATAAGAATATTCCCAAACCCTATGTGAATTTCACTCATTCGCGCCTAGCGCAGGTGAAAGGAAGCCTAAGTGCTCTCCAAAGCACCCTGGCAGTGGACTTGGCTGCTCTGCAGCACACCTTCATAAGGGCTTACCTACGCTGGTCCCTCTAGAGGCAATTTCTGGATGTTTTCAAGTCATGAAACAATATTGGAAGGAGACATTCAAAGGGTTGACTTGTTTAGGGCATGAAACAACTGATTTTAGCATTTGATGAGTCCTAAATCACTGATATGAAAGTTGGGATTTGATGTGCCCAAATGTATCTATAACACAAATCCAAATACCCTCAGATGTGAAAGAGAGGGTTTCTTACTATTCCATACCTCTTATGGGTTCTTATCCTCCAACGCTGATGAAGGTGATCTGTTGACTAGGTAACATGCTTTCTCCACTGCCTCTGCCCAGAATTCCTATCCTAACTCGACACCACTGAGCATGCTTCTTGCCCTTTCCATCACCATTCTGGCTCTCCATATTTTTCCATCTCATCTCCTCCGTTAGCAAGGATGAGACTATTTCATCAAAATGCAAGGCAGTTGTATTGCTACCTATTGCAATAACCATACTATCCCACGAATCTGGTAGAGAACACAACAAACTGATGCACTTATCTTCTTTTTAAATTTTAATATCAACAGACAATAACTGACTTACCACAATATTAAATGCGTTCAAATGCTCTGTCACTGAGTCTCCAGCTTTAATCCTCAAGTTATACCACTTTTTCCACAGGAATAGTTTATCCACCAGAGACTTAGATTGGTACAAAGTCCCTAACTTGTCCCACAAAGCCTTAGCCATAGCTTCCCCTAATACATTCAGAAATACTGAATCTGAGACACACAATCGTATTGTGCTCTTTGCCTTCCGATCTAACTTCTTCCATTCTTCATTAGACACTCTCATTGGTTTAGTACCCGGATCTACCGCAATCCACTGATCTTTATCCACCAACATATCCTCCATCTTGAGTTTCCACAACTCAAAACTCTGACCATTAAATTTCTCGATATCTATCTTTCCACTACTTGCCATCTTCTTTCACCACCAAAATTGATCTCGCAGATCTCCCACTAAACAGGGTCTACCACAGGCCTGAGCGAAACCCCTCAGCAATAAAGGCATCCCCTTGAAGCCAAAATAGCTCTGATACCAAAAGTAGGTTTTAACCCTGTACAGAAATTACCTGCATATGAATTCTAAAACACAGAAAATAAACAATGCAAGAGCATAACACATAGAAAACATATACACAGAGATTTTCCCCTGGATACCAAAACCCAGACTACCAGTGATTTTTCATTATGTTCCTTTCAATGTTACAATACATATTTATACATGCCAAAGCATCCAATACCATGGACCGAAAACCATCACGTCCAAAACGATGGACCAAAAACCATCACGTCTAAAACCATGGACTGAAAACCATCGCATCCAAAACCATGTGCTAAAATCATGTACAAAACCATAAGTAGGTCTGCCCAACCTAATATAGAGTCCAAGAACAAAATTAGCTCCCCAAACCCCATAGATTGGGGTTACTTGCATGCCTCAAACCCCCTGTGATCCCCCCCGCTACGCAATAGGCACAACAAAGTCGGGGCTCCGCCCCCCTTCTAACACCCCAGTTAACTATGTGGGCTATTCGTGGAAAGAATGTAGCAAAACCCAACAAATATGTTGAAACTGTGACTACGTCTAGTATGCCAATAGTGATCACCAAGACTGTGAGGAGGTCGAGACTTCATCTCTATGGTACCCATATGAAAATCACAGAGATATCTACATACTACACCATGAACAGACTTCCAAAACTACCTCACTGTGGCATACGAAACCCTTTTCTATGACACTCATCTGAAACTTCAAAAGGATCCAAGTTCTCCACTACCCTTTTGCGAAGATGCTAGCTGGGTATTTATAGTAGTTTGACCCACATATTAAGCCGACATGACATTGTCAAGAGATGTGTCTATTGATGCAAGCTAACATGATCTTCCTTTAATTCAATTTGCGGACCGACTTCTTCAAGAGGGATTGTGCTTGTCTTTGGTGGGCTTCTAGATATTTCTATAGACTTGTATACATTAAACATAGGCTCAAGAATAACTCTTCATACATGACATTAATTCTAGACTCTAAATGACAAATCCTATTATTCTAAAATCACTTTCTCATGGAACCCATGAAGAAAGTTTACAATAATAATTTTGTTCTGTTTATTACATCATTTACATCAGTCATAATTACATGTCATTGTGAAGATTGAACCTAGTTACACTTTCTTCAACACTCCCTCTTAACTAGGGAGGTATTCATAATGGTACTTGGTCATTCTCAATCAGAATAATTTCTCATAAGAAGAATCAGATTGGTAATCCATCTATATAACATCACAGTAACCAACATTGTTTCAACATCAAGGCCTTCAGTGACAACTATACCTCTCATCAGATTAGAGCAGAATGTTAGCGAGACCAATGATTATAGAAACCTTTCTCATTGTCTCTCAAGGTACATACCCACCCAGGTGTTCACTAGGTATGACCTTCTAGGACTATTCTTGTCTTGGGTTCCCAAACCTCAAAGAATATCGATCCTCTTGCTTACTCTTATCTTGGATGCCCTACACATCCTCAAAGAGCATCGAATGTCATATGATTACCCAATCCTCCATTCTTTCTTCCCAAGTGAAGACAAGAATGTTGTGTCTATCTCTCCCACTCAACTAGGGAAGACATGCCCATTCCTGTAAAGGAATGTACCCAAACTACTTCTGACCAAGAACTTTCCCAAGCTCCCTCTTAATTAGGGACTTGTAAGAGCTCCCTCTTAACTAAGGGCTCTCCTTTTCATCAACAAATTCTTCTTCATGGGTCCTTCAGCTGCTTGATCAATTTCTTTCCTTGATGTCATGAAATTTATTCGAGCTTCTTCCTTGTAGGGCATTAACCATCTATCACTCTCCTCTTTGGTTAGTCATGCCATTCCTTCCTTCATGGAAAGTGGCCTTCTTGGTACATATCTGGAACCTTCTTCATATGGTTACTTCTTTCTCATCATGCTTCTTTTATGAATTTCCATTCACCACATGAATTCTAGTTGTACTTGTTCTTGCAACTCTTGTTCCAGTAGCCCTCATGAATTCATCGAGATATTATTCAAGAAATCAAAACATAACATTATACAATATGGCTCTTCATCATGACATCTTCCTGTAGGTATCAACATCCTGCATACATGTTGACACATATCCCATATATTTCCATTGTCAAGGGTCTCCATATTATTTGTACTTCCAAAAGAGCCTTCATATCTTTCTAGGAGATTTCCTAGTCAAATCTTCTTGGTATTTTGGATGTTGATTACCTTCATTGTGGTTGCATATCTCACGATCTCTTCCTTTCTTACACATTCCATTCCCAGGAGCTTCCAATCAGAGTTCCTTGATTTTATTCAACCACCTCATTCTTCATATGAGGACATATTATTTTGATTTCATCTAGTGTGACTTATGCCTTCCTGCATCCTTTCAGAGGAGGAGATCCTTTTTCCGTTGATCACACTTCTCAAGATATAAGTAGTGATCCATGTTACCTAGTAGCTTCCTTGATTGAAAATATATTCAACCCCTTGATTTGCTTCATTTCTCAAGTCATCATAACATCATTCCATGAATTCCACAAGTTGGAGTTCCTGATGAAACATTTTCTTCCTCTCTAGATTAGTGAACCCTATGATGAGGATTCCATTAGAGAATCTTGAGGATATTGAGGATCTTGCATATCCCCATATGGTAGATGTTTCCTTTTTTACTTGATGTATGATGAGCCTTGTCCTAGATGACTTCATCCTTTCCTTCAATGTCCAATGAAGTTCCCAAGAGCTATAATCTTCATGTTTGTTTGCCATGGATTTAGTTCCTTCTATCCTTCATGATTCCCATGGTGATGTCACGAACTCTTGTTTCTGATGCTTCCATGATGCCACAATGCATCTTATCATTTATCATGGTCATATTTATAACAAAATATTTAGGAGCTTATGATAAGACCCTTTTTGTGAGGGATACCATCTCAATCATATTAGAGATCTATTATTCCCTCTTTTCTTGGCCCTTTACTTCAACTTCCTCCATCTTTTCGATGATATGAGCTTTCTTTCCATAACATTGAATCTTAGCTATACTGTTATGTCTTGTTTGAGGACCAAATTTTCCTTTCCTTTCTACAAATGTTTGAGTCTTTTAACCTTCAACACTTTTCCCCTCAACTTGTTTTTTTCTATTTAGCATAGAGACTACAAGTTGTCGAATGAGTTAACCTTAGTAAATATCTCCCAATTGAGATCTTATAAACATATCCCTTCATTCTTTGATACCTTCAATTTTGTGTAGACCAGGTCTAAGTGATATGACCTTCTATACTGCATTTTCAGAGAATATGTCTTCTAGCATTTCATATATCTCTTTGATGTCTCCTCTACTACATAGGGATGAGAGTACCTTGACTGATTTCATAATAATCCTATGAGTCCCTTGAACTTTTACATGCATTCAAACAATACTTTACCTTCTGAGACTTCTCCATAGATATCGATGATTTCTCTTTCGGGGACTATATCTATCCTCCTTTCTTATGTAAGGAATTTTGATGAGTTATCCAACTTATAGATCTCTTTGCAACCATGAAGTCATTTTACCAAATAAATTAATGAATGAAAGATACTTACTTGACAAGTGAAGATGAACTCTTCTACTTGATCACTGGTTGAAGAAGATGCATTAGAGCTTCCTCTTGGATTATCTTCTTTCAAATGAAAAATCTTTCTCCAATAGAAAAGGTTACTTTATTGATGAAGATAATTTGATGCTTCCTTGGAATATCTTCTTCTAGGGAAAGGAGATGATCCTTTCTTGCTTTATAACCTTGGAGATGATGAAAATGCCTTCAATATGCTTTGCCTTCTTTTGTAGTGTAGATCATAACTGCTACTAGGGTTTCAACTTTCTCCAAGATGATGTGACCTTCGTTTTTAAGGTCCTTCGAGCTACCCTGCTTTGTAGACAACTTGATGAGGTTCTGTGTGGCCTTTTGATGATGAATACGGAAACATAAGCTCTTGTTGTTGTAGACTACTTTGACCTAGGGTTTTATCAAAATCAGGGTTTGATTCTTCAATGTAGATCTTGATCCTTTTCTTTGATAACCTTCAACTTGCTTTGATGCCCTTCTTGAAACTTGATCCTTTAATGTCTCCTTGTTGCCCTTCCTTTGACTTCAAGACCTTAGATATGATACCATGTTGAGGAATCTAGGGTGATCAGGTTAATTAGATTCTTCTCATGATGATAAATATTTGTGAGGTTTTTTTACTCTTTCTTATTAGCACAATCTTCATTTATGATTAGAGTGTGTTTTCTTACTTCATCAAATAGTTACCAAAACAAAATATACAAGAACGCAAGATGTTGGCTTTCTTCCAAGGCCAAAACCTCTCACTCTTTGAGGGGAAAACCCACACAAATTATTCTTATAGAAATTCCAATTGAAGAATACAAAGACCATGATCCTTGACCTATTTGGCCACTCCAAGACCAAGACACTAATCCTCTTCTTCATAATTGCTGAGATCATTATCACTGCTACTGAAGTAATCACTACTGCAACACTGAGGCCATCACTACTGCACCAATGAGATCATTATTGTTGCACCTTCACCAAGATATTCATCAAGACAATGAGATCTCTATACTGAGATATGCATTTATGAGAGCTACATCGAGATATTTATCAATATCATGACCTTGTCACTACGTCTTCATCAAGATCATGACCGAGACCATGGATACTATTATACCGAGATCATGAATGCGTATAGTATGCCGAGACAATCACTACCAAGACTGTGAGGAGGCCGAGACTTCATCTCTATGCTTCCCATTCGAAAAACATAGAGATATTTGCATACTGCACCATGGAAAAACTTCTGAAATTATCTCACTATGGCATATGAAACCCTTTTCTGTGACAACCATATAAAACTTCAGAAGGATCCAAGTTCTCCACTACCCTTTTGCGAAGACCCTAGATGGGTATTTATATTAGTTCGACCCACATATTAAGTCGACATGACAGTGTCAAGAGATGTGTCTATTGATGCAAGCCGACATGATCTTCTTTTAATTCAATTTGCAGGCTTACTTCTTCAAGTGGGATTTTGCTTATCTTTGGAGGGCTTCTAGATATTTCTATAGACTTGTATACATTAAACATAGGCTCAAGAATATCTCTTCATAAATGAAATTAATTCTATAAATATGAAGAGTGAACCTAGTTACACTTTCTTCAACAATAAGGTGTGACAACAATGTAAACTTTGAAACGCGAACTATAAACTCAAAACGGGAACTCTGGCCAAAAAACCCTGAAAAAACATCAAAAACAGTGCTAAAAATGAAAAGTGTGTATACTGGAACGATGATTTTATTTTTTAGGGGTCAATTTTGAACATGTTTTAAAAATGGCAGTGACTACGAAATTTACTACGAAATTTTCATGCAAAATATAGCTTAAAAACGAAAGTGATGATACTGGAACAATGACTTTTTTTTTAAGGTCAATTATCAAAATTTTTAAAAAATGCTAGTAAAACCAAATTTTTATGTGCTAAAAAAAGTTGTTTATGAGGAAAAAAACACATAAATGTTTTTGGTAGGATATCATTTTTCTTTCCTAAGTATAAATTCAACATGTTTTCAACCATAACATGTTAGATACAAAAGAAAAATGATTCCAGGAATTGCCCAGCCACCAGCCAGGTGGACGGGCGGGCCGCTGGGGTGGTGCCAGCCCAGCCGCACCACCCCAGCGGCCAGCCTGCCCACCCAGTTGGTGGCTGGGCAATTCCGAGAATTGACCAACCACTAGCTGGGTAGGCGGGCAGGCCGCCGGGGTGGCACGGCTCGTGACTGGGTGATTCCCGAAATCCCCAAGCCACCAACCGGGCAGGTTGGCGGGCAGCCGGTGTGGCGCCAACCCAGGCCGCGCCACCCGGGTGGCCCGCTCGCCCAGTGGCTGGGTGATTCCCGGAATCACCCATCCACCAGCCGGGCGAGCGGCTAGTGGCTGGGCAATTCCCGAAATCGCCAAGCCACCAGCCAGGTGGGCAGGCGGGCCATCAGTGTGGCGCCAGGCCAAGTTGTGCCACCCCGACGGCTTGCCCGCCCACTCAGCTGGCGGTTGGGTGATTCCCGGAATCGCCTAGCCACTAGCCGGGCGGGCGGGCCGCTGGGGTGGCCAGGGTGGCGCCAGCCCAGGCTGGGCCACCCCAGCGGCCCGCCCGCCCACCCGGCTGGTGGCTGGGTGATTCGCGCCACCCCGCCTGCCCGGTTGGTTGGTGGTTGGGTGATTTCGGGAATCGCCCAGGAACCAGCCGCCCGCGCCCGCCCGACTCGTGGCTGGGTGATTCCGAGCATCACCTAGGCGGCTGGAATCACCCAGCCACCAGCAGCCCGCGCCCGCCCGACTCGTGGCTGGGTGATTCCGGGCATCACCTAGGCGGCTGGAATCGCCCAGCCACCAGCCAGGCGGGCAGGCGGGCCACCGTGGTGGCACCAGCCCACGCCGTGCCACCTCGGCAGCCCGCCCGCTCGCCTGGTTGGTGGCTGGGAGATTCCCTCTGCACGGCTGGTGCCTGGGTGATTCCCAGAATCACCCAGCCACCAGCCGGGCAGGGGACTGGTGGTTGGGTGATTCCTGGAATCACCCAGCCACCAGCCGGGTGGGCGGGCGGGCGGCCGGGGTGGCGCAGCCTAGGGTGGCACCACCTCGGTGTAGGCTGCACCACCCCGGCAGCCCACCCGCCCGCCCGGCTGGTGGCTGGGAGATTCCGGGAAGCCCCACCTCGGCAGCCCATCTGGCTGGTGGCTGGGTGATTCGCTGGGTGATTACGGGAATCACTCAGCCGGAATCACCCAGCCACCAGCTAGGCGGGAGGGTGGTGGCTGGTTGATTCCCAGAATCACTCAGCCATTATCCGGGCGGGTGACTGGTGGCTAGTTGATTCCGGGAGTCACCCAGCCACCAATCGGGCGGGCGGCTGTGCGGTTGGTGGCTGGTTTATTCTTGGAATCAACTAGCCACCAGCTGCCTGCCCGGCTGGTGGCTGGGTGATTCCGGGAATCAACCAGCGACCAGCCGCTCGCCTGGTTGGTGGCTCATCCCGGCTGGTGGCTGGGTGATTCCGAGAATCAACAAGCCACCAGTCGGGCAGCTAGTGGCTAGTTGATTCCCGGAATCAACCAGCCACAAGCCGGGCAGCCAGATGGTGATTGGTTGAATCCCGGAATCAACCAGCCACCGGCCGGCCGCCCGGACGGTGACTGGTTGAATCCCGGAATCAACCAGCCACCATTCGGCCGCCCGGCCGGTGGCTGGTTGATTCCTGGAATCAACTAGCCACCAGCTGGGCGGGTGGCCGGTGGCTGTTTGATTCCCGGAATCACTTAGCCACTAGTCGGGTGGCGCGACCTGTTGGTGGCTGGTTGATTCTGGGAATCAACCAGCCATCAACATTGTGGCCAGTTGGTGGCTGGTTGATTCCGGGAATCAACCATCCACCAGCTGGGTAGAGCCACCAGCCGAGCGGGCGGGTGGTGGCTGGTTGATTCTGGGAATCAACCAGCCACCAGATCCGCCCGGCTAGTGGCTGGTTGATTCCGGGAATCAACCAGCCACTGGATGGCCGCCAGGCCAGTGGCTGGTTGATTCCCAAAATCATCCAGCCACCAGCCGCCCACCCGACCGGAGGCTGGTTGATTCCACCAACCGGGCAGGGGAATCAATCAGCTGCCCGGTTGGTGACTGGCTGATTCCGGGAATCAACCAGCCACCAGCTGGCCGCTCGACTAGTGACTGGCTGATTCTGGGAATCAACCAGCCACCAGCTGGCCGCTCGACTGGTGCCACCAGCCACCCTCCCGGCTGGTGGCTGGTTGATTCTGGCAATCAACCAGCCACTAGGCAGCTAGCTGGTGGCTGGTTGATTCCCAGAATCAACCAGCCACCACCCGCCCGCCCGACCGGTGGCTGGTTGATTCCGGGAATCACCCAGCCACCAGTCGGGTGGGCGGCTGGTGGTTGGGTGATTCCCTGAATCAACCAGCCACCGGCCGGGCGGGCGGTTGGTGGTTGGTTGATTCCCGGAATCAACCAGCCACCAACCGGCCACCCAGTTGATGGCTGGTTGATTCCCGGAATCAATCAACCAACAACCGGTCGCCCGGTTGGTGGCTGGTTGATTCCAGGATTCAACCAGCCACCAGCTGGCCGCCCGGCTAGTCACAAGTTGATTCCGGGAATCAACCAGCCACTAGTCGGGTGGGCGGCTGGTGGCTGGTCGATCCCGGGAATCAAGCAGCAACCAGACCATAATCAACCAGCCACCAGCCATCAGACGGGCGGGCGGCTCATTGCTGGTTGATTCCGGGAATCAACCAGGCACCAGCCACCCGCCCGGCTGGTGGCTCCGCCCGGATGGTGGCTGGTTGATTCCCGGAATCAACCTGCCACTAGCCGGGCGGCCAGCTAGTGGTTGGTTGATTCCCGGAATCAACTAGCCATCCGGTTGGTGGCTGGTTGATTCCGGGAATCAACCAACCACCAGCTGACCACCCGACTAGTGGCAGGTTGATTCCGGGAATCAACCAGCCACCAGCGAAGCAAAGCCACCAGCTAGGCAGGCGGCTGGTGGCTGGTTGATTCGGGGAATCAACCAGCCACCAGATGGCCGCCCGGCCGGTGGCTGGATGATTCCGGGAATCAACCAGCCACCAGCCGCCCGCCCGGCCGGTGGCTGGTTGATTCTCGGAATCATCCAGCCACCAGCCGGGCGGGGGAATCAATCAGCCACCTGGTTGCTGGCTGGTTGATTCCAGGAATCAACCAGCCACCAGCTGGCCGCCCGATTGGTGGCTGGTTGATTCGCTGGTTGATTCCGAGAATCAACCAGCCACCAGCTGGCCGCCCGGCTGGTCCACCAGCTGCCCACCCGGCCGGAGGCTGGTTGATTCCGGGAATCACCCAGCCGCTCGCTGGCCGGTGGCTGGTTGATTCCGGGAATCACCCAGCCACCAGTCGGGCAGGAGGCTGGTGGCTTGTGGCTTGTTGATTCTGAGAATCAACGAGCCACCAACTAACCGGCCGAATGGTGGCTGGTTGATTCTGGGAATCAACGAGCCACCAGCCGCCCGCCCTGCCGACAGCTGGTGGCTTGTTCATTCCCGGAATCAACTTGCCACTCGTTGATTCACGGAATCAACCAGCCACCATCCGAGCGGCCAACTGGTGGCTCATTGGTGGCTGGTTGATTCTCGGCATCAACCAGCCACCAGCCGGGCGAGTGGCTGGTGGCTGGTTGATTCCGGGAATCAACGAGCCACCAACTGGCCACCCGAATGGTGGCTGGTTGATTCCGGGAATCAACGAGCCACCTGCTGCTCGCCCAACCGGTGGTTGCTTGATTCTGGGAATCACCCAGCCACCAGCTGGGCGGGCGACTAGTGGCTGGTGGCTTGTTGATTCCGGGAATCAACGAGCCACCAACCACCCGCCGACCGGTGGTTGGTGGCTCGTTGATTCCCGAAATCAACGAGCCACCAGCCACCCGCCCTGCCGGTGGCTGGTGGCTCGTTGATTCCCGGAATCAACCAGCCACCAGCTAGTCGCTTGATTCCCAGAATCAACCAACCACCAGCCACCAACCGGCCACCCGGTTAATGGCTGGTTGATTCCCGGAATCAACCAGCCACCAACCGATCGCCCGGTTGGTGGTTGGTTGATTCCGGGATTCGGCCAACCAGCAGCTGGCCGCCCGGCTAGTGGCAGGTTGTTTCCGGGAATCAATCAGCCACCAGCTGGCCGCCCCGCTGGTGGCTGGTTGATTCCAGGAATCAACCATCCATCAGCTGCCCGCCCTGCTGGTGGCTGGTTGATTCCGGGAATCAACCAGCCACCAGCCGCCTGCCCGGCTGGTTGATTCCGGGAATCAACCAGCCACTAGCCGCCTGCCCGGCTGGTGGCTGGTTGATTCCTGGAATCAACCTGCCACTAGCCGGGCGACCAACTGGTGGTTGGTTGATTCCCAGAATCAACCATCCATCAACTGTACGACTGGTTGGTGGCTGGTTGATTCCCTGAAATCAACCAGCTATCAACCGGGTGGCCAGTTGGTGGTTGGTTGATTCAGGGAATCAACCAGACACCTACCGGGCAAAGCCACCAGCCGAGCGGGTGGCTAGTGGCTGGTTGATTCCGGGAATCAACAAGCCACCAAATGGCCGCCCGGCTGGTGGCTGGTTGATTCTCGAAATCAGGCCATCTGATGGCTGGTTGATTCCCGGAATCATACAGCCACCAGCTACCCGCCCGGCCGGTGGCTCATTGATTCCCTGAATCATCCAGCCACCAGCCAGGCGGGGGAATCAATCAGCCACCTGGTTGGTGGTTGGTTGATTCAGGGAATCAACTAGCCACCAGCTGGCCGCCCAGCTGGTGCCTAGTTGATTCCGGGAATCAACCAGCCACCAGCTGGGCGGAGCCACCAGCCGCCCACCTGGCCGGTGGCTCGTTGATTCCGGGAATCAACCAGCCGCTAGCCGCCCGCCCGGTTGGTGGCTGGGTGATTCCCGGAATCAACCAGCCACCGGCCGGGCGAGCGGCTGGTGGCTCGTTGATTCCTGGATTCAACCAACCACCAGCCGAGCGGCAAGCTGGTGGCTTGTTGATTCCCGGAATCAACCAGCCACCCGCCCGACTGGTGGCTAGTTGATTCCCGGAATCAACCAGCCACCACCGGCCACCACACGGTCGCCCGATTTGGTGGCTGGTTGATTCCAGGATTCAACCAGCCACCAACTGGCCACCCGACTGGTGGCAGGTTGATTCCGGGAATCAACCAGCCACCAGCTGGCCGCCCGGTTGGTGGCTAGTTGATTCCGGGAATCAACCAGCCACCAGCCGCCTGGCCGACTGGTGGCTGGGTGATTCCGGGAATCAACCAGCCACCAGCCGGCGGGCGGCTGGTGGCTGGTTGATTCCCGGAATCACTGCCCGGCTGGTGGCTAGTTGATTCCCGGAATCACTGCTCGGCTTGTGGCTGGTTGATTCCGGGAATCAATCAGCCACCATCCAGGCGGCCAGCTGGTGGCTGGTTGATTCCTGGAATCAACCAGCCACCAGCCACCCGCCCGGCTGGTGGATCCGCTCAACTCGTGGTTGGTTGATTCCCGGAATCAACCTGCCACCAGCCGTGTGGCCAGCTGGTGGCTGGTTGATTCCCGAAATCAACCAGCCACCAACCTGGCGACTGGTTGGTGGCTGGTTGATTCTGGGAATCAACCAGCCACCAGCTGGCCACCCGGTTGGTGGCTGGTTGATTCTGGGAATCAACGAGCCTCCAGCCGGGCGAAGCCACTAGTCGGGTAGGCGGTTGGTGGCTAGTTGATTCCGAGAATCAACCAGCCACCAGCTGGCCGCCCGGATGGTGACTGGTTGATTCCGGGAATCAACCAGCTGCCCGCCCGGCTGGTGACTGGGTGATTCCCGGAATCAACCAGCCACCAGCTGGGCGGCGAGCTGGTGGCTGGTTAATTCCTGGAATCAACCAGCCACCCGCCGGGCGGCCAACTGGTGGCTGGTTGATTCCCGGAATCAACCAGGCACCAGCCGGGTGACCAGCTCGTGGCTGGTTGATTCCTGGAATCAACCAGCCACCAACCGGCCGCCCGGCTGGTGGCTGGGTGATTCCCCTGCCCGGCTAGTGGCTGGGTGATTCCCTCGCCCTGCTGGTGGCTGTGTGATTCCGAGAATCACCCAGCCACCAGCCGGATGGCCAGCTGGTGTCTGGTTGATTCTGGGAATCAACCAGCCACTAGTTGGGCGGCAGCCACTAGCTAGTGGCCCAACTGGTGGCCGGCTGATTCCCGGAATCACCCAGCCACCAGCTTGGTGGCCGACTGGTGGCTGGTTGATTCCCTGAATCAACCAGCCACTAACCGGGCCGGCTAGCCTGGCTGGTGGCTAGTTGATTCCCGGAATCACCCAGCCACCAGCCGGGCGGGCGGGTGGTGGCTGGTGCGGCCAGCTGGTGGCTAGTTGATTTCGAGATTCAACCAGCCAGCAGTTGAGTGGCCAGCTGGTGGCTGCTTGATTCCGGGATTCAACCAACCAACAGTTGAGTGGCCAGCTGGTGGTGGTAGCTGGTTGATTCCTGAATAAACCAGCCACCAGCTGGCCGCCCGGCTGGTGGCTGGTTGATTCCCGGAATCACCCAGCTACCAGCCGGGCGGGCGGCTGGTTGCTGGTTTATTTCCAGAATCAACCATCCACTAGCCGGGCGGCCAGCTGTTGGCTGGTTTATTCAGGAATCAACCAGCCACCACCACCAGCTGGCCACTCAACTGCTGGCTGGTTGAACCCCGGAATCAACCAGCCACCAGCCGGGCGTAATCAACCAGCCACTAGCCACTCGTCGGGCTGGTGGCTGGTTGACTCCTGGAATTACCCAGCCACCAGCCAGGCGGTTGGTGGCTAGTTGATTTTGGAAATCAACCAACCACCAGCTGGCCGCACCGCTGGTGGCTGGTTGATTCCCGGAATCACCCATCCACCAGTCGCCGGGCGGCTGGTGGTTGGGTGATTCTGGGAATCAACCAGCCACCATCCAGGCGTGCCGCTGGTGGGTGGTTGATTCCCGGAATCAACCAGTGGCCGGCTGGTGGCTGGTTGATTCCCGGAATCACCCAGCCACCAGCCGCCCGCCCTGCTGGTGGCTGGGTGATTCTGGGAATGAACCAGCCACCAGCCGCCCGCTCGGCTGGTGGGAATCACCCAACCACCAGCCGCCCGCCCGGCTGGTGGCTGGTTGATTCCCGGAATCAAAAGCAAAAGGAGAGATAGTTAACATTTATCAAAAACCACAATTATTGATTAACTATCTTATAGAAATTTGTCAGATGAAGGAGATTGGTTTCTGGATTTATTTTCTGGCTTAGGTAAGTTTTATTATATGGAATTGAATTTCAATATGTTATTTTTTAATTAATATGTCATTGTACTAATTTAACTCATTATCTATTTTGTGCTTGATAATTAGGTACAATGCTAGCATGTTGCCTTCAAAAAGGAAGAAATTGCATTGTAATTGAAAAATATCCAGTACAGTGCAATTTCATTCAGCAAAGAATTAATGTTCTTCAATTTCTTCCAGATGCAATGCAAGAAATTGGGTTGAAAAAGGGGACTTTAGTGAATCACGTGTGGAAAAAAAGGCAAAGGAACCCCAACCACCATTACATGGAATGTTTGGAAAGACATACATTGGGAGATTCGCAGACATGAAAGACCCATTAGAAGAGGAAAGTGAGCAAAAGGAAACAGAAAATATTGTGGAAGAAGACAATGATGAAACTCTAGAGGATGAAGAGTTTCGATTACGTGACATTGTTGATTAAATTTAAGTTATGCTTGTAAATCAAGCTTTGCAATGTTTTGACTTTGACATTTTATGAGAATAATAAACACTCAATTAGGGTTGTTATACATTCAATATTTGTAATATGTGATTTTCGCATTGATTTTTAAGTTAATCATTATTTTTTGAAAAGAAAAGTGATTATTATTATTTTTTTGACATGAAATTCATAAAAAAGCTATTATTTAACTGTTTTTGGTTAAAATTATCGTATAAAAATTGTGATTTTGACATGTCAATTCTAGCAAAAAATTATCAAAACATGTAATTTTTTAGTTATATTTATGTTAAAAATGGTTATTTTTATGTCCATTGTTAAAAAATATTGTTTTTTAGAAACAATTATTTCATGTGGATTCAAAAATTAATTAATGATGTATAAATATGTAGAATATCGAAAATTCTAAATATCGACCTCCTAATTTAAAAATTCAAAACAATAAAAACCTCACTAAAAAAAAGTTAAAATTAAAATAAAAAACAAGAAAATGTGAAGAAAACGACCACTTCAAAAATGATCAAATTTACAAAATAATTATTTACATTTTATACATTAGAAAATTTAAAGCCAAAACACAAGTCTTTTAAAAAAAGGTGGTGATGCAGAATACTCGCTTTTTTAAATCAGCATGAAAATCACTACCATTCTAAAACGATTCTAAAACGTAATGTACATAAAAAAATTAAAGTGCCAAAAAGTATGCTCTTAAAAAAACATGTTCGTTCAGCATCACCCCTTTTCAAAATCAGGTCACTTTTTTGCTATCTCTACGAAACGGGTAACAGTATCAGTTCCCGTTTCAAAGTCTTCTTTTAATTCAATTTGCAGGCTGACTTCTTCAAGTGGGGTTTTGCTTATCTTTGGAGGGCTTCTAGATATTTCTATAGACTTGTATACATTAAACATAGGCTCAAGAATATCTCTTCATAAATGACATTAATTCTATAAATATGAAAAGTGAACCTAGTTACACTTTCTTCAACAATAAGGTGTCCAAGAAAGGTGGAATATAATATCAAAGTAGCTTCACATTAAATACAAGGTGCAAGCCAAGGAAAGTGGGAACACTTAATTCAAAAACATTCTCACTTATAGCCTTAGTGATGGTTTAAGGCCCTTATTAGAGTGGTAAAAGATTTTGATGAGACCTTTGAGGGACCCTTTATGCAAATCCCATCATTTATTGCATGGAACTAGATGTTGATCATGGTATTGCTTC